>OY856409.1:909130113-909797613 GCA_963693085.1 Alisma plantago-aquatica
ATTTGAATACATTAGCGTTAGGCTTACCAATTAACATCATTAAATTAGGAAACTTGGTTGGATAATTTCCAATTTAGGTCACATTAATCACATTGATACAATTTTAGGGTTTCATGAGTCAAATTAGGGTTGCTAATAAAATATCAAAATATGAAGGCAAATCATGATTTGAAAACCTTAAAATTGTGCTCTTCCCAAAAAAAACCTTTCCAATGGCTATTTGTTTGTAATTTTCTGACAAAGCATCGATTTAATACGAATTTCAGAAGAATTGACCAATCATGAAAAAGAAAAAAGTCACATGGTCACTATTATCTTACTCAAAATATACTAGGATCGATCCATGCTCTTATGGCCAATAGTAAATTTCCATGAAAGCATCACCGCCTCAAAACTAAATAAGAAAGGTTTACCCTTGCACATTAAATCATTTGATCAACCAAGTGTGGGTATCAAGGTAACTTTTACCCTTGTTGATCTTCCTCCTTGCTCCATGCTCGATGAGAAGCAATGTAAATCTCAAGATCATCATTGCAATGGACCTTGGCATTCTTGGGAGCACGAGTGAATGCTTTACAACCTTGTAGTTCCCTAACGATCTCAATGAGTCATAGGAGAAGCACTTCGGGGCATTGGTGCACAAAGGCCAAGCCACAACAATGGCCAACTACTGCTAGGAGCGAAAAAGTTGTCGTCGAGGCCAAAAAAGGAAGGATCATAATCACAACTGACCTCCGTGGTCTTCCAAAGCCAAAAGGGTAGGAAAAGAAGGGCGAGGACCCTTGGTGTCTTAGAGAAAAGACAAAGAAGGAGAGAGATAGAGGGGAGGGATGGAGATCTAAAATCAACAAAAAAGGCCAGAGAAAGGCCAACTAAAGATCGTAAAACCCTCCTTGAGGCACAACAAGGTCATGAGTGCCAATTTCGTGGGTCGAGGGCCTTTGAAATTCCATGGCGAATAGTACCACAAGAACCTCACTGAGGCCTATAGGGTATGACATATCAGGGCGAGGCACAAAAAATCAGCAATAGGGAAACATCGAGTAGGGGTCTAGGATGCTCACTGAGGTTTGATTTTAGTTAGAGGTGTTGTTGAGGGTAGGGTGAAGCCTGGATCGCCGGATAAGGAAAGGCGAGTAGGTCATGGAGTTTGAGGGCCTTAGCAATAGAATTGACTAAGGAGGAGAGAATGTGGTGTAACACCTGGGCCCATAGCCCAAGGCTCTAGTAGAGTTTTAAGAATGTTGATAGCCCCACAAACCACCAGTAGCCTTAACCTTGGTGATATGGGTAGTCCAATCATTACTTTTAAGAACATTTTATCTGAGGCCTCAAATCCTGGGATGTTACAATCTCCTCCAATTTATTGTAACATACTAGGATTTGGAACATCATATATAATGATCTTAAAAGGAATGATTGGACTACTTATACCACCAAGTTGCACCTCCTTGTTAGGAATCCCATCACTAAAGAACTTTGTAGTTAAGCGTGCTCAACCCAGAGTAGTACAAGGATGAGTGACCAGTTAGAAAGTTTATCCTGGCTTGCGCATGAGTGAGGACAAAGTGTGTAGTTAAGGCTAGTAGTTGTGTGTGGGGCCAATGGGCATTCCTAAAACTCTACAAGAGACTTGGGCAGTGGGCCCAGGTGTTACAAATGGTATCATGGACAATTCCCTCCAATAGGTGGGCCCTCGATGGGCATGTGGCATTCCACTCTTAAGTTGTGCAGTCCAGGAAAGTTGGAAAGGGCTATCCACTAAGATGATATGAAGTCCCCATTGTGTTGGTAATTGTGGATGGAAGATGGGTGTCCATGGGCCATTTTGGGTCTGCTCTGATATGGGGAAGATATTACAAGGATGTATAGTTGAGACTTGATGAGGACGTCAAGAGATAAGTGGGGGAAATTGTAACGTCCTGGGATTTGAGGCCTCAAATAAATGATCTTAAATGGAATGATTGGACTACCCATATCACCAATGTGTGCCTCCTTTTCAAAGAGCCCATCACTAAGAACTCCATAGTTAAGCATGCTCAGCTCGAAGTAGTACCAGGATGGGTCACCAGTTGGAAAGTTTATCCTGGCTTGGGCATGAGTGAGGACAAAGCACACAGTTAAGGCTAGTGGTGGTCTGTGGGGCCATTCCTCATTCATGAAACTCCACTAGAGCCTTGGGTAGTGGGCTCAGGCTTTACAGAGACGGACATGCATGAGCTGCTCTCCTTATCATATGGATGGCCATGCATGAGCTAGTCCTTCTTTTTAGAATGGTCATGCATGAGCATGTTCTTCTAGCATTGTTACCTGTACCAAGGTGGGCTAGGTGTGATTACATATGGATGGCCATGTGTGAGCCAAGTCTTTCATCTTGACTATATGCCATTGTTACAGTTGACTGATATGTCTCTGTGGTGTTTTCTCTTGTGCTAACCAAGAGGTTTGGAGAGATCGTGGATTCCAGTTCTTCCATTGACCTTGTATGGCACCGATTTCGAATTAGTAGTGGTAGGTTGGATTTGGGTGGTACGATTCAATTTCATAGGACAATAATAAAAGACATAACATAGTCGTGTAGTGTGTTCACTTACGGCCAAATACGGATAACATTGTATGAGCCCTCGCCTTGCTTTGCATAGTTTATTTGGTAGAAGATATACATGTTCTTCATATTTCCTTCTTAAAATATTAAATTTCCTACTGCTCAGTGATAACTATCTAGTGTTGCTTAATATACTTTAACTGTTGGATACGTATCAATCAGTTGAATCTGCTTAACTTGCTAAGTACTTTATCTACATGCTTAATTATTTGTGATTTAGTAGACATTGGTGGATAGTTATATCTCTCACCGGGATGTTTGGTCTCACCCTTTGAGTTTCCACATCTTTTAGGGGGTCATGCATGAAGAGGTAGAGATCGTGCAACTGAGAAAGAGCAGCAACAAGAGTAGTAGATGATAAGGTTGGACGTGCTGCTATTCTTTTGGTGATAGAGTCCTAGATGTCGTCCCTATACACTGAGGTCTTTGGGGTTGTTCTCGATATGTTTTGTGCATAATTATCAATATGAGGTTTTTTGGCTTGTGAGCCATGTATTTATAGATATGGCAGATGTACAGGTACATATATGTGGAATAGATATCTCATGTAACTGATTTATGATAGGAATGTTGTAGAACGATGATATATATGTTAGGTGATACAAGTATCATGTTGAGGACTTACATGTAAAATTTATCAGCTTGTGGTGCTTTTGCAAATCAGTTTTAATTTCTTGTTTTTTTTGGTAATCTGACTGTTTAGCTTTAATTTTGTTCTTTGGTTTGAGTGATCTCATTTGTGGCGTGTCGGGCACAGTTTTTTTGGTATCGGAGATTTAGGTTTGTTGATCCTACATGGACCTAGTATTATGGTTTGTGTCTATTCTACTGTCCTCAAGTATGTCTTATAGTGACTTGTGCTTATGTAGACGAAGAAGAAGAAGAAGAAGAAGAGTAGAGAAGATATATGGAGAACACAAAGAAACACACTGTAGAGAGCAGTGTTGCTACACCTAGAGATGGTGCAAGGGACCAAGGGAGAGAAGATTGGGTGCATGATGCTCCCCAATTTGACCCAAACATGATGGAAAACCCTGCCTTTCAGTCTCTGTTTGGGTAGTTCATGGAAATGATGATGCACATGGCAGACATGATGCATGCACCATAGCCTAGGATAGTTGTTCCTAGTGATGAATCACCGAGCTCGGGGAAGATCTTCAAGAGGTTGAGACGTGTTGGGGTTGATGAGTATGCTGGTACAGTAGATCTATCAGATGTAGATATCTAGTTGATGGAGTTGGAGAAGGCCTTCAAGATCCTTAACATTACTGATGATAAAAAAGTAAAGCATGTTGTGTACCTTCTGAAACGAGAGTGTTGGCCACTGGTGGGTCATAGAAGAGGAAAAGGGGCCAGGTGTTATGATCAATTGGGAGGAGTTCCAACGTGAGTTTGTTAGTTGGTACTTTCCTCAAACATATCTCGATGAGAAGATATACTAGGATGAGTAGATCTGGTAGGGATCCATGTTGATCAATGAGTATGAAGTGAAGTTTATGGAGTTGTTGAGGTTCTATCCTCACATGGCTGCTACAGATCAGGAGAGGATCTGACATTTGAGAAAGGTTTGAGGTTAAAGTTGACTATGCCAGTGTTTTCTTTGGAGAATTGTGAGCGGTTTGCCACATTTGTCGAGTTTGTTTGAAGGATAGAGAAGTCAGTGGTTGAGAAGAGGTAGAAGAGTGCCAAGAAGAGGCCATCATAGTATTAGGGACAGTCTTTTGAAGGCTTTAATAAATCTAGGTTGTCACCACCATCAGCACAATAGAGATCAGGTACCCAGATGCAGTGGTCACCAAGTACAGGAAGAGGTCACAGTTTTCCACCAGCAGTAGCCCATAGTACAACTTACGTATATGGCAGGGCTGTCTAGGCCATGGTATGAGAGTAGGACGTTCTACAAGTGTGTTTAGGTTGGGCATACAAAGCTATTTTTTCTATGAAGGATGAAGAAGTCACCCAGCAATTGAGGCAGAGCTAGCAGGGCTCGTAGAGATAGTAGTTCAGCATTGGTGGAGGCTGAGGACATGGACAAATGTTGTAGGTTGGTTCTTCTGGACAAGCAAGGAGAGGAAGAGGACTACAATATGAAAAAAATAGATTCTATTCCATGAGTCGGTCAGAGGGAGTAGTCAACCTGCGAGTAGTGACAGACCATGTGGAGTTATTTTATTCTGATTTGTCTTCTTCTTGCTTTATATCTGTTTTGGTTGAACTGGGTGTGACACACTCTTATATCATGCGAGAAGTGATTGATAGTTGTTCCTTTCCTATTAGTCATAGACGGGACAGTCTTCTCTTAGAAACCCTATTAGTTGGTTCTGCAAAATTGTGGGAGGTGTGTCCTTCCTGTATCCTTTCATTTTTGAGACATAGCATACAACTGGATCTCATACCACTTTATAAGCATGGATTCAATGTGATCCTTTAAATGGACACCTTGGAGAAGTACCAGGTGGTCTTAAACTATAGTTAAAACTTGACAACATTCATATATGGTGATGTGACGTGGATCTTCCAAGGAGATAGGAAAATTCTTCTAACATGTTTGGTGTTAGAGATGGTGGCTGAGAAGTTGATGAGAAAAAGTTGTGATGCATTTTTGGCGCATGTGGTGGAATACTAAAATTTGAGGTCCTACTCTCAGGGATATGCCAATGGTCTATGAATTTGAAGATGTGTTTCTAGATGAGTTCCCATGTGTTCCTCCAGTTGGAGAGATTGATTTTGAAATCAATCTAGTACCAGGTACGGAATCGATAGTACAGACACTGTACAGGATGGCACCAGTTGAGATGGAAGAGTTGAAGAAATAGTTGCAAGAGTTGCTTGAGAAAGGTTTCATCGGACCGGGCATGTCTCCATGGGATACTCCTGTATTGTTTGTAAAGATGAAAGATGGATCCATGAAGTTGTGTATAGATTATTGGTAGTTGAACAAGGTGATGATAAAGAACAAGTATCCCTTATCAAGGATAGATGACTTGTTTGATTAGTTGTGTGGTGCCACAGTGTTCTCAAAGATATACCTAATATTGGGTTATCACCAGTTACAGATCAATGAGGATGACATACCTAAGTTAGCTTTTAGGTCTCGCTATGGTCATTATTGGTTCATGATTATGTCATTTGGGCTAACCAATGCACTGACATCATTCGAGGACTTGATCAACAGTGTGTTCTAGCCATATCTTGATGTGTTCTTGGTGGTCTTCATAGATGATATCATTATATACTCCAGAGATAGTTAGCAGGATGAAGAACATCTTTGGCAGGTGTTGACCATGTTGAGGTATAATTAGCTATACACCAAGTTCAAAAAGTGTGAGTTTTGGTTGAAGGAGGTGTCCTTCCTAGGACACGTTATATCTTCTAAGGGAGTTCATTTGGACCCTAAGAAGGTAGAGTCTGTGCTAGAGTGGGAACAATTGAAGACACCGAGGGAAGTGCACAGCTTTCTGGGTTTGGTAGGATAATATAGAAGGTTCATCAAGAACTTCAACTTCGTGGCATTACCCCTAACGAAGTTGATGAGGTAGGATGTGCCTTTTGTCTGGGATGATAGATGTCAGTGTGCCTTTCAGTTGTTGAATGAGAAGTTGATAAGAACACAATTTCTAGTCTTACCTGAGTAAGGGAAGGATACATAGTTTTTTGTGATGTGTCAAGAAGTGGATTGGATTGTGTGATGATGCAGGACAAGAATGTGATCTCTTTTGCATCATGACAGTTAAAGAAGCTTGAGGAGAACTACCCAATCCATGATCTGGAGTTCTTTGTTGTTATTCATACCTTGAAGATCTCGAGACACTACCTATATGGTGAGAAGTGTTAGATCTTCACTGATCATAAGAACTTAAAGTACATCTTCTCACAGTAGGAGTTGAACATGAGGCATCGACGTTGGATGGAGCTAATCAAGGACTACAACTACACAATTGATTACCATCTAGGAAAGACTAGTGTCGTGGAAGATGTGTTGAGCAGGAAGTCTTCTTTGTCATCATCTATGGAGAAGGAACAGTTGTGTTCCTTGGTGTTCCATAAGAGAGACATGTTGGTATCCTTACGTCAGATGAATGTAAAACTAGAGGTGTCTATGTTGGCAGGTTTTCTAGTTCAGTTGCAGGTGAAGCCTACATTGAGACAGGAGATTAGAAAGGCACAATAGAGTGATACCATGATCCAACAGATAAAATCAGAGTTTGGTATTGAGAAGTGTGATGGTTTTCATGAGGCAGAGGATGGGATAGTGTGTTACCACATCAGAGTCATGGTTCCTGATGTTGATAATCTAAGGAATATGGTTTTGGAAAAGACTCACTCATCAATGTATGCTTTGCATCGAGGCAGCACCAAGATGTACCACAATCTAAAGGATTTGTATTGGTGGCCCAGTTTGAAGAAGATGTGGTTGAGTTTGTGGCCAAGTATATTGTGTGTTAGGAAGTGAAGGTAGAGCGTAAGAAGCCTGTAGGGACATTGCAATTTGTACCTATACCACAGTGGAAATGGGATCGTGTGATGATGGACTTTGTGGTTAGTCTCCCTAGGACATACAAAGGCCATGATTCCATTTGGGTAATCATTAATAGGTTGACCAAGACAACACATTTCCTTCCTGTGAAGATGTCGTATATAGAAGAGAAGCTCACTCAGATCTATGTTGATGAGATTGTTTGCTTACATGGTGTCCCAACTACTATCATGTCAGATAGAGGCCCTCAATTTATGAGCCGCTTTTGGGAGCACTTGCATACAATGTTGGGTACGCAGTTAAGATTTAGCACTACCTTCCACCCATAGATAGATGATTAGTTTGAGATGACCATACAAACCTTAGAGGATCTATTGAGAGTGTGCTTCTTGCATTTTTTGGGAATTTGGGATATCCACCTCAGTTTGAGAGAGTTCCCTTATAATAATAGTTATCAGAGGAGATTTGACATGGCACTGTATGAGGCGTTGTATGGGAGGCGTTGTAGGTCTCCATTGTGATGGTATGAGATAGGTGAATATCAGCTTCTTGTGCAGAAGATGACAAAGAAGATTAAAGTGGTTCAACAACAGTTGAAGGAAGCACATGAAAGGTAGAAGTGTATGCAGATAACCATCATAGACCCTTAGAGCTCTAGGTCGAAGACAGGGTATATCTCAAATTCTCTCCTTGGAAGGGTGTTTTGAGGTTTGGGAGGATGGGTAAGTTGTCTCCCAGGTATATGGGACCTTACCCTATGGTGGCACGTGTTGGAAAGGTGGAATACATGTTGGACTTGCCACCTGAGTTGCACATGTTGCATATAGTGTTCCATGTATCTATGTTGAGGAAGTGCCACTCTAATATCGAGTTGGTTTTGCAGCCGGTGGAGTTTGAGCTTGATGCGGATATGTCCTATGTGTCTAACGGAAGACACCAAGATGGTTAGACACTCGGTTTGTTAGTGAGAGGTCCCAGGATCGAGCCCAGGCCACGGGATGAATAGAATGGCCAATTTAAAAAAAAAGGACCCATGTTGATCCTTGATAGATGAGTGAAGAAGTTGAATAAGAAGGACATAGTGTTGGTGAAGGTTTTGTGGCATCACCATGGCATTGAGGAAGACACATGGGATCTTTAGGAAGATATGTGTAGGAAGTACCCATCTCTTTTCTCTTAGGATTTTGGAGGTGAAATCCTTGTTAGTGGTTTATGTCTTGTAAGACCACTGACCTGTGTTTTGGGTTAACCCTATTTCCTTTGGCTTGATTAAATGATTATAACCTTTCATTAATCCTATGAGATGTTTTTAGAGCTTGTGGAGAGCTTAAGTCTCCAGTTTGAGCTTTTTTGGATGATGTTTGTGCTTGATGAGCTTGTTTTCAGTCAAATTGCAATTTACTCATTTGTGAGGGTTATCTTGCATTTTTTCACATATGGAGTGTTCCTTCTCTTTCTTTTCTTCATGAGAGAGTGTGTGATTTTTTGGGGTACCTTGGTTGGGCCTTGGATGAGTGGTGACATCCCTAGAGGCGGTTATGGTTTCTAGGGTTTGCTTGGTTTCAGCCCATGTGTGCTTCTTTGTTTTGTCTCGACCCTTATCTCAACCTATGTGGGTGCTTGGGGTGTGTCTTGGTCGAGACACCTTCCTTGGGTGTGTCTTGTCTTGATCATGATGGTTTGGGGTGGTTTGGGTTGAGAGCGTTTGTCCTTTTGTGGAGTGTCTCGACCTAGTCTACATGGTGACCTTTTGTCTTGACCAGGGTGATGATTTGCTCCTATTTCGACCTTCTTTAGAGTGTCTCATCCTAAACCATGAGTTGGGGACCTAAAGTAGTTGATACCCAACATAGATTATATCACCATCTTGTGCATGCATGGTTTAAGTGGTTGCATGTGTGTTTCTTGGGTGGACAAGTGACCCTTTGGTGCCTTAGGGTATTGACACCTCATATCCACCTTACCCCCTCCTTCCTTTGGTATATAACTGTTACGACCCCACCTTTCGGAAACCCCCAATTAAGGGATACCGATAGGTTGAAGCCGCACCCATAAATTCCGGATCAAAGGTTCGACATATAACCAAGAACAATTATTAAATTCTAACAGACTATACTGAAAAATGGTAATAAAATTTTTCTTTGCATACCTTTGAAAAGTTGGGAATAAACTAACTTCTAACCTCAGCTGAGCTATTCTAACTAATTCCTCCTTATTCTTTAATTCTTGAATTCACAATGTGTTGCTTTACTGTTTGTTGTTTTGAGATCTGTACCTAAATCGCCGACAAACAAAATGTCGGTCAGCCGAAGCTGGTATGTGGAGGAAATAGATAATGTTCAACTAGATTAACAATATAATCACTCAATTAATCATTTAACATTGAAGATTACATTTTAAGCCAAACTACTCAATCCATACCTTTCCACAACTCTACGTTGTCCCTGTAAGGACTTATATGGTACCTCTATAAAGGTGACTTGATGGACCTACCCTCTAGGCAGCGAAAGTCATTCATGACCTGATGGACCTACCCTCTAGGTAGTCTAATACCAGGTCAGCCATTATGACACAGAGGGGATTAGTGATTGAGCTAGAAGGCATATACATTATGTGATAGTCATAGTCACTTTATAATTTTCATGAACTAAATTCATCCAACAGTTTATTTAAAGCATCCGGTAAAACATTCGAGAATCATCGTGAAACTAGAACGGCTATTCATAAGCGTAACCACATACCTTTAATTGCAGTTTTCAAGACAGATTCAAGTATGTAGAGAAACCCAAATAATCAAGCAAGGTTGAACAGAAATCCTGAAATAAAAGCACCAATTCCTTTTATTAATAATTATCCAATTCCTATTATACTATTTATAATTTCAATTCCAACTTTAGGGTTTCTTTTAGAAATTAGGGTTCTGCTTCTTCTTTCATTTTTATAATCTTTAATCTATCAAAACCCCTAATTTATCATTGTAGCACTCTTAACAATTTTAGGATCTTAATTAATCCCTTAATTCGAAATAACTTTGCTTTTATTTCCTTTTCCCTAAATTAGGGTTTTTATTATAACTTAGCCTCTTTTATGAACTACAACTCTATTTAAGGCATATTTGTATTCAAAACAGATAATTTAGACCACTTTCATTATCAACAGAGTTAACCTTATCAATTTGTCCCATTGATGTACTAAATTATACCCTTAATCTTCAATTAGGGTTTCTTATTAATTCTTAATACACTTTATTAGCCGATTATGGAACTTTTGCAAAACAGAGTGGAATGAGGTTCTAAAAACATTTTTATCAGATTCCTTGTATTTTTCTATATAACTTTCATATATAAAGTTTTGTCATTGGACACTCTTAGCTATTTCTATTATTTTTGCAAGAATAATTCTTTTTCTTGAATATTTGGCAAGAGAGGAAATTACCGGAAAATTCCTTGGTCGTTCGATCTGTGGACCGGTGGTCCGCTTCTTGAATCCAACACCCCCGGTCACGCGCGCCTAACAACAGCCGCTCCTGTCCTGGATCGTTAGATCTTGAGAGAGACCACCGTGGTCCTTGATCCAACGACGCTTTGATCGTTGTCTACCTCAACCTAGCAAGGTTCTGCGCGGTCAGCCCGATGGTTGACTCGGAGCTCTCATCCACGAGCGAGCGTCTTGTCAAGCTAGGGAGCTTCGTCTCCCTACGACCAACTTGGCCGCGGGTTCAATTCCCTGCCCAAGCTCCTCCAACCCTATCCTTTGCTCGTCGGACTCCGGTGAGAGTCGCTGAGGTGTCAGGGTTGCAGATCGAGGTGAAAACGTCGATTGAGCGCACAAAAACGTCCCTTGTACTAATCCGTAGAGGTCAGGCTAGAAAGAATCAATGTTGGTTCTCTCCAACAACCTCCCCTATATATAAGGTCAGGGTCATCTTGTGAAGGTTTGGGCGTTTCCCAGAACCTCCACCAATCCCAGTTGAACCAGGGGGTTTTCAGTTCTTTTTGATCTCCTGAATTCGATGGATTTCTCAGCCAGCCTGCCCACTCCTTGGATCTTGAGGAAATTCCAAAGGAAAGTCCCTCTGACAGAGTCAGAGTCCCAATCCATTTGGGATCAAGACGATGAGTGGCGCCTGTTGGATTAAGATCCAATGGCCCACCATCCTCGCGCTCAAACCAGATTAGGAAATATTTTCCTAAATTCTCAATAAAAGCCATATTCGAGGGAAAACTTGAAAAATTAATAACTCCCAAACGGTAACTATTTTCCCACTCAAATTTTGAGGGAATCCTAATTATGCTTTTATCTTTCATCCTACCAAAATTGGTGTCATTATCATAAGTGCACGATTCCTTTTCTTGGTTTGCAAGTTACCATTATTTTAATCATATTTTCCATGTCTTCTTTATTTCCTTTCATCATTAATTCATGATTTTGAGTTCCTTGAACCCCAAGGAATCTATTATCTCGAAATCTTATTTTTTTGGGAAATTATTCCTTATCTTTTTTTTCTTATTTTATTTGATTTCCTTTATGTATTCTTTTATTCCTTTAATTGGGCTCAAGGACCAATAAGGCCCAATAAGCAATTACACAAACAATCATACATGAAATTCATTCCAATCAACACATCACATCAATCATGGATTTCATTCAGCTTTAAAAAGAGATTTAGAATCTCATTTCATGCTTTGGAAAAATGGGGTTGTAACATCCTTCCCCTCTTATAAGAATTTTGTCCTCAAAATTCCTTCAAGCAAACAAACAATTCAGGATAAGACTTTTACATGTCCATCATTGGCCCCTATATGGCTTTACCTTACCCATGGCTCTTCCAAAGAACCTTTATCATCACATATTCTTTTCTCTGAGTTCTTTCATACTGGCGTCTATAAACTGCACAGGTGACTCAGGCCATTTCAGCCTCCCTTGGGCTCATTAGGTTCATTGTTCGGCACATGGTCTAGGTATCTCACATAGTGTTCACATGGAACTCATCACACATTACTTCATCCTGAGGGGTAAGGTCAAACTTAACCTTCTCCACCAAACCATGTCAACAGAACCCATTCATCGGGGACTCAGCTCTTTTAGCTATAACTTAGAGGGGTCGGCTTTTTTTTGTCACATATTCTCCCACAGTGAACTACATGTCAGTCTACTTTGCATCTACTCATGACTTTCTTCATCTCTAGGCTCCTTTCAGCCATTGCATGATCAAAGAGATTTCATTTACACGCACTGTGGTCTTCTTCCAACCATCACGTGGTCCTTTCACCATCATCACCTTACTGAAGTGGTGACCGACACAACCTCCCTTACAGAGCTTCTTTAAAAACCCGATACTGGCTATGGTGGTTATCTTCACATCTTTCATAGGACAAGAACTGTCTCTAGTTGTCACCCTAAACAAGCACACATGCTTTCATCAGACCCTTTAGTCTAGATCACACTAACCATTAGTTAGGAGTGATAAACTATACTATCACAGAGTTCTTCATGTACCTACTTCCACCTTTTGGAAGGAAAAAAAATTAGGTCAACTCAAGAACCTTTGAACTCACATCATGGTGTAGTTGAACCATCCTTCTCAAATGTAGTTCAACCCAATCTGTCCCTTGACAGAACTCTTTCTTTCTCATGTCATCTAGGTAAGGCGATCTACCATAACCCATATTGCATCTCGACCTTCCTTGATCCAGGGGAGACTTACCACATCCATAGTGATGAACTCCCTTTCTCTTTCAGGGACTTTTATCCCTTATATCAAGGCACTGGGTTACTGGTGTTCACCCTTCACCTTCGGCTTGCATGGCCATATACCACATGCATCTTTATCTTAGGTATCTACAACACCACTGTCACTCATTATCTTCATATCACGGTGTATGGTGACCCTAAAATCATGACCTCCTGTATGTCATTATTCAAGATCAATACCCTAAACCATTCTATCGAGGTTTCATCATCTTCCTTTCCAAAGAAGTGCATCTGAGGTTCTACCACCATCCTTTCATTGTATCAAGAACTAGACTGGCTAACCAAACAAACAATAACTGATCTCTTTACATTAGTGTTATCCAAACATATCTTCTTTTCCAAACTTAGGGTTAGTCTAACAACTTCTTCTAGCCAAACTAGGCAGATATATCTCAACCAGGGTATCCAATACCTCTTCACTTTTTTTTAATGTATTAGGTAATGTTGATGACATACTATCTCCATGTATTCTGCTTAAGTCTCATCTTGAACTCTATGTTTATCTTCATCAGGAAGACTCTGAAATCACCCTCTTAGTTATCAAACTCAACCTTGTATCACATGCAAATTCCACATAGCTCATGATAAAACATTCTCATAAGATGATTATCTTAATACTCTTATCGTTTGTACATGTCCATTTATCATTCACTTCTCCAAGGTATGTTATCATCTCTATCCTCATACCTCGTAGTGATGTTCCAACCCACATCATCTTTTGTCCTTGGTGTATGGCATGCGTATTGTCCCATCTCTCCCACTCATAACAAGAGGAAATAAGCATTTGGCGGTCGTCCAAACACAAAGTTCTTCCTACTACAAGAGTAGAGATGACACATCCCACCTTGCCAGTACACCTTCAAATCCAGGTTGAAATGTGCCACTCGTATCTTTACATCTCAAACACCATGATATCAAAATTATTTCCATGGAAAACTGGTCTCGAACCTACTTGAGTCACCTCACAATCCTTGGTCATCTCCTCTAAGTCTATAGGGTGTCGACACCTTTGGGGTCATCCCTCTTCCCTTATGCATCTAGAGAGTGCCCTACTCATCTTCCCTTTGGGTCCTATGAGTTCATGAAGGTGATCAATCTCCCAACCCATGGACCTCAGGCAATGATAGCTATTACCTCCCGACCCAATGGTCATGTGTAACTAGGAAATTAGGCAACTCCTACTTCCATCGGTCTTATCCCCATCTGACCCTAGGATAGACTTAGGATTCTCTTATAGTACATGTTCATCTTAAAACCTTACCCAAGCATTCATCATTTCTCTCTTGCATTCATGGGCTGACTTCCATCCTTCCATAGGGATTATGGAAACCTGCCTACCTTAGTCAAGCCCCATACCGGTTACCTCCATGGTAACACATCCACAAGCATATAGAGATGGTTATCTGTGAGTTAGCAGGTTCATTCTCATACCATGTACATCTATCTTCTCAAGATCCTATGAGACCTTTTTAGGTTACCTCAAAACCAAAAAAACTGGTAAACACCCTACCAAAGGGCCCCCCTCCCAGGATGGGAGGAAACTACAACTCTTGACAACAAGGTCACAACTGTCCTTAGGGTTTACATTCACATGAGCATTCTTAACCCAGCAACTACTAAAGCACAAGTGGACCACTAAACCAGGCTAGGTCATCTGGGTTCTCATTCTCAATGTTGGATCAAGATCATACCTTCCTTTATCACCATCCTAGCTGTGAGGGATTTATCACACATACCTTAAACTTAAGGGACTTCCCTTTTTCCTCTATACTTGAGGAGTACCATGCTCGAAACTATAGCAACTTAATTCTCATCATGAGCATTAGGTATACCACTTCCCCTCTTAGGCCTAGGGACCCTAGGTTCACTTATAGGTGTCCAACTGCATACTCTATCTCTTAACCATGAAGCAAGCTTGAAAAAGGCATGACATGCACTCCCTGTCATCCTTCAACTCAAGTAACACTTAGAGTTGGATCTTCCTCAAGGACAAACAACAAGGTACAAGGCCTCACAACCTGTTACTAAACCTTTTTAGATCCCCAAAACTCTCCTTCTCATCTATACCATAGGTTTAAAGGTATCAGTAGACTCATCCTCTCTCTAGGGTTTGGTTCCTCTCATGGCCACCAAGGCATCATCAACCTCTAAGGTCAGCATGTGGCGACCACTCCCTACTTTTCTCATATCTCGGAGTCTAGGATTCCAACCTTCTTGGTGGGTTTCCTACTCTCTCTCTAGAGCCAACCCTATAACTAACCTCACCATTAGAGGTGCTCTCTTCATGAAGGACCAACCTCGAAAGCATGCCCCTACCTAGATTAAGCCTAAGTTCAACTTATGTTTGCTCAGGGTTATCCATAACCCCTTATACTTATCACATAAGCTATCCATCAAACTCCCTCGGTCAAGGTTTAATCTATTGCTTGCGCTACAAACATGGTGCCTATTCTGCCATGCTCACATCGGCTCGTGGAGTTTTCATGGGTTCTCCTCTATCCTTATCAAGGAAGGAGCTATCCTTCGTCCTGACCTAGACGACCCCTTTCCAGGGTTGGGTGGCCAAAGGTATACGGTCATCCAGCCTCTCATGGCTCATATGGCATCCCAGGCATGTCCATCCAAACTCCTGGTCTACTAAGACATCTAACCCTCCCTCTCTAGCCTTCACTTAGGGTTAGGGTTAACATCATCCGCAGAGGATGTGCCAGGTCTCTACTTGCAATGGAGATCTCTATCTCCAAGACTACTTATCCTCCTGACAAGAAGGTCTAGCCTCAGGTCTCTTCTGAGGACATGACATCTTATGTCATACGACCTAAGCATGAATCTATCCTTTAATTTGTGCTTAATCTATTAAGCTTATGTCCATGACATCTTATTTACATGCTTTTCATTAATTTGATGGAGGATTCCTTAGACCTTATTAATCTTACCCATACCACAAGAGGGTGAGGAGAGAGAGAAAAACCCTATTTCTTAAGGTCCTTAAGAGAATTTTTGATGAGAAGGGATGAATAAGATGAGAAAGTCCTAAAGGTATCTTATTTCGATTCATACCCTAAGACTTTGGCCAGGCAATCACACGGATCTGGGAGTCCTCATATTCCGACTAGCGGTGCGAAAGAAAATATTGCCAGCCCCCGATTGTGATCCTTTTCTAGACACCTTCATCTTTTGGATAATCCTCTAATAACTCCCTTGGGTTCTATGGAGTTTGAAAATTTTAATAATTATTAATGGTTAAATGAGGAACCTAAGCTCTGATACCAAATGTTACGACCCCACCTTCTGGTAACCCCCAATTAAGGGAGACCGATAGGTTGAAGCTGCACCCATAAATTCCGGATCAAAGGTTCGACATATAACCAAGAACAATTATTAAATTCTAACAGACTATACTGAAAAACGGTAATAAAATTTTTCTTTGCATACCTTTGAAAAGTTGGGAATAAACTAACTTCTAACCTCAGCTGAGCTATTCTAACTAATTCCTCCTTATTCTTTAATTCTTGAATTCACAATGTGTCGCTTTATTGTTTTTTCTTTTGAGATTTGTACCTAAATCGCCGACAAACAAAATGTCGATCAGCCGAAGTTGGTATGTGGAGGAAACAGATAATGTTCAACTAGATTAACAATATAATCACTCAATTAATCATTTAACAATCAAGATTACTTATTAAGCCAAACTACTCAATCCATACCTTTCCACAACTCTGCGTTGTCCCTGTAAGGACTTATATGGTACCTCTATAAAGGTGACTTGATGGACCTACCCTCTAGGCAGCCAAAGTCATTCATGACCTGATGGACCTACCCTCTAGGTAGTCTTATACGAGGTCAACCATTACGACACATAGGGGATTAGTGATTGAGCTAGTAGGCATATACATTATGTGATAGTCATAGTCACTTTATAATTTGCATGAACTAAATTCATCCAACAGTTTATTTAAAGCATCCGGTAAAACATTCGAGAATCATCGTGAAACTAGAACGGCTATTCATAAGCATAACCACATACCTTTAATTGCAGTTTTCAAGACAGATTCAAGTATGTAGAGAAACCTAAATAATCAAGCAAGGTTGAACAGAAATCCTACAATAAAAGCACCAATTCCTTTTATTAATAATTATCCAATTCCTATTATACTATTTAGAATTTCAATTCCAACTTTAGGGTTCCTTTTCGAAATTAGGGTTTTGCTTCTTCTTTCATTTTTATAATCTTTAATCTATCAAAACCCCTAATTTCTCATTGTACCACTCTTAACAATTTTAGGATCTTAATTACTCCCTTAATTTGAAATAACTTAGCTTTTATTTCCTTTTCCCTAAATTAGGGTTTTTATTATAACTTAGCCTCTTTTATGAACTACAACTCTATTTAAGGCATCTTTGTATTCAAAACAGATAATTTAGACCACTTTCATTATCAACAGAGTTAACCTTATTAATTTGTCCAATTGATGTACTAAATTATACCCTTAATCTTCAATTAGGGTTTCTTATTAATTCTTAATATACTTTATTAGCCAATTATGTCACTTTTGCAAAACGGAGTGGAATGAGGTTCTAAAAACATTTTTATCAGATTCCTTGTATTTTTCTATATAACTTTCATATATAAAGTTTTGTCATTGTACACTCCTAGCTATTTCTATTATTTTTGCAAGAATAATTCTTTTCTTGAATATTTGGCAAGAGAGGAAATTACCGGAAAATTCCTTGGTCGTTCGATCTGTGGACCGGTGGTCCGCTTCTTGGATCCAACGCCCCCGGTCATGCACGCCTAACAACAGCCGCTCCTATCCAGGATCGTTAGATCTTGAGGGAGACCACTGTGGTCCTTGATCCAACGGCACTTTGATCGTTGTCTACCTCAGCCTAGCAAGGTTTCGCGCAGTCAGCCCGATGGTTGACTCAGAGCTCTCGTCCATGAGCGAGCATCTTGTCAAGCCAGGGAGCTTCATCTCCCTGCGACCAACTTGGCCGCGGGTTCAATTCCCTACCCAAGCTCCTCCAACCCTGTCCTTTGCTCGCCGGACTCCGGCTAGAGTCGCCGAGGTGTCAGGGTTGCAGATCAAGGTGAAAACGTCGATTGAGCGCACAAAAACGTCCCTTGTACTAATCCGCAGAGGTCAGGCTAGCAAGAATCGATGCTGGTTCTCTCCAATGACCTCCCCTATATATAAGGTCGGGGTCAGCTTGTGAAGGTTTGGGCTTTTCCCAGAACCTCCACCAATCCCAGTCGAACCAGGGGGTTTTCAGTTCGTTCTGATCTCCTGAATTCGATGGATTTCTCAGCCAGCCTGCCCACTCCTTGGATCTTGAGGAAATTCCAAAGGAAAGTCCCTCTGACAGAGTCAGAGTCCCAATCCATTTGGGATCAAGATGATGAGTGGCGCCTGTTAGATTAAGATCCAACGGCCCACCATCCTCACGCTCAAACCAGATTAGGAAATATTTTCCTAAATTCTCAATTAAAGCCATATTCGAGGGAAAACTTGAAAAATTAATAACTCCCAAATGGTAACTCTTTTCCCACTCAAATTTTGAGGGAAGCCTAATTATTCTTTTATCTTTCATCCTACCAAAATTGGAGTCATTATCATAAGTGCACGATTCCTTTTCTTGGTTTGCAAGTTACCATTATTTTAATCATATTTTTCATGTCTTCTTTATTTCCTTTCATCATGAATTCATGATTTTGAGTTCCTTGAACCCCAAGGAATATATTATCTCGAAATCTTATTTTTTTGGGAAATTATTCCTTATCCTTTTTTTCTTATTTTATTTGATTTTCTTTATGTATTCTTTTATTCCTTTAATTTGGCTCAAGGACCAATAACGCCCAATAAGCAATTACACAAACAATCATACATGAAATTCATTCCAATCAACACATCACATCAATCATGGATTTCATTCAGCTTTAAAAAGAGATTTAGAATCTCATTTCATGCTTTCGAAAAATGGGGTTGTAACAATAACCCCTTTATCCTTCATGCAAATGATATTTTTTTCCATCCTTTTTCTCCCTTCCCTTGTGATCATCCTTGGAGATTGTTGGAGCAAAGAAGGTGTTGTTCTTAGTGTTTTGGAGGTGGTTCAACCTTGCATGTGGTGCCTTGAAGCATGATCTCCCTCCTTTGGTGGTTTCTTTCCTTGGTATGTAGTTTTACCATCTTGATCACGTTTTTCTTTAGAACACCTATCTTCTCCTTTCTCTTTTCTTGTCCATAGACTAGGGTTCTTCCCTAGTCATATCCTTGAGAGAAACTCCTCCTCACAAAGGCCTTAGACTGTGGTTTTACCGTGGTGATAACTAGTGGGAGGATGTTTTCTTCTCTTTTGTCCTTTCTTCTTTGTTTTGTCCTAGGGTCTTCTTGATCTATCTTTTGACCAAGGTGTTCTTCTTTTTTGGAGGTGACCTAGTGGCCGAAGTGGTGATATTGTTTGGAGCTTCATTCCTTCTCTTTGGAGCTTGTACTTTAAATCTTTACTCTCTTCATATGAGGAGGGTTATATAACACTCAACCTTCTTCTATTACTATAATCTTACTTTTATTCTAGCATGTTCTGGTTTCCATATCTAAAGATGATGTTAAGACAATAGATAATGATCCTATGAAATTAGGGGTTATGACTTTGTAGTTTTCTCATGAAGATAACTCTCTTTCTTAAACCCTAATTTCTATGTGTACATTTTTCTAAGTGATTTTTAGATGATGATCTTGCATGCATCTTGATCTTTGATTTTGTCACCATGTTTCAAGTTCGGTCATCATGTTTTCCTTGGATCTTTGGGTGTTTTCAAATTTGTGTTGTGGTTCATCTTTCTCTCTCCTAAGTGGTTTTGCTTGATGATCTTCATAGAGCTTGTTCTAGAGTTTGATGATCTTGAATCCATGAGTTTTGCTCTTAGTGACGTCTGGCTTCTTGCTGTTTGACCTTTGGTATGGTCAAGCAATATGTGCCCTTGATGTTTTGGGTCGAGACATGTGTCCTCTTGGTGTGTGGGGTCAAGACATACACCGTTGTTTTGGCCTTGGGTCGCGACGCCTTATTTTGTTGTGGGTGAGACACCGGTGTGAGATGTGAGTTTCACCATTACCTGTTGTTCCTTATCTCAGTTGTGGCAGCTTAGTTTTTTGTTACCTTGGTCGAGATGCATGTGTATGGCTTTGTCTCTATCACGAAAATGGCAGGTTGTATCTCAGTCGTGACCAGGGTGTGTTGTTTTAGTTTGTGTCCCTACTCTTATTTCGGTCAAGATCTTTGATCTATTTTGGTGAGTCAAGACACCATGTGGTAGTGGTCGAACCATTTTGTTGGCTATGGTCAAAACACAATGCACTTTTGCGGTCGGGACACTAGGTGGGATGGTGGTCGTGACCCCTTTTTTGAATTGAGGTCACGACACTTAGATGTTGTGTGATCTTGACATGTGTATGACACCATTACATGATACACATACACATGTATATGACAGTGATACCTAGTATTGTTGACATTATTCCCTAAGAATGGGTAATTAATGATGTTCCTTAACCCTAATATGCTCCAAGAAACTGGGAGGTTGTGTACCTAGGATTTGGTGATCGAATACAACTATAAAATCCTAACTGACCATGTATGGAGCCCTAACCCTAATGTTGGGCCATGTGATATGTTTGCTTCTCTCTCTTGAAGTGGTTATTATATTAAGATGTTTGTTTCTCATGTTTATAAGCCCTATCCTTATAGGTGATAAGAACTTGAATATCATAGTTTGTGTATGCTATGATAATGATCGTCATGGATTCTGACTCTTCCACTGACCATGTATGGAACTGATTTTGACTTAACAGTGATCGATTGGATTTGGGTGGTACGACTCAATTCCTTAGGGAAATAGTAAAAGATGTAAAACATCTATGTAGTGTGTTCTCTTAGGGCCAAATATGGATAACATTGGATGAGCCCTTGTCTTGCTTTGTATAGTTTAGTTGGTAGAAGATATACGTGTTCTTCATATTTTCTTCTTAAAATATTAAATGTTCTACTGCTTAGTGCTAACAACCTACTATTACTTTATCTACTTTTTCTATTGGATACATATTGTTTGGTTGAATCTGCTTAACTTCCTAAATACTTTATCTACATGCTTTATTATATGTGCTTTAATATACATTGGCGGAGATTTATATCTCTCACTGGGACGTCTGGTCTCACCCTGTGGGTTTCCACATCTTTTAGGTGGTCGTACACGAAGAGGTAGATATCGTACAACTGAGTAAGAGCAGCAACAAGTATAACGACCACCACCAAACTGACAGCTACTAATTAATGCGGAATAACCATAAACAATGGATTATCAAAAATCACTAAAATTTAAAACCATTTGCAAGTAGATCCTCTTCCAGGAAACTCTTACTGAAAGATCCAAAACATATACATATCATGATTCACATTGTACAAAGAGTGTTTCTTCTCATCTTGAGGACAACATATAATAGTTGCTTTATCAACACATATACTAAAGCAACATAAAACATCGAGGCATACAAGCCAAAATCCTCATATTGTTCATGAAACCATTACAAACTGACTCCAAGGATCTGAGAGTACAGAGATGACACATAGGACTTCTATCTACAAGACATGACAGACAATACACTCAACCTGAGCTATTACTATTGTGCTAGCTGATGTTCCTCTTCTACAGAAAGGTCTCCACCACCTCGTGCACGTCCACTGAAAAATTGTGGATCCCACAGGATGAGACAATTGTCCCAGTGAGAGATATAATCTCCGCCAACCATATTATTATAACAGATAAGCATTATATAACTAAGCAGAGGTTATTTTATATTAACATGCAGGATTAATAATTGTATGAATAGAACAAAGTAATCAATTGACTTAAGGAAAATGATGCATCTACCCATGGTTGAGTAATAAACCATCTATCTACTTTACAAGGAATGTAAAGAAACATAAATAACATCTATCAAGCTAAGATGTATAACTGAATTGTGCATCAAAAAATGTTTTCTGTATTCGATCCTTAAGAAAATATGCTACATGGCTGATCAGATTTTACAATCACACTTATGCCCTGAGGAGATGACGTATACGCCATTCATCTCCAACTGACCACAAACTTCTCACACGTCGGTACCATATAAGGTCAATGGAAGATTCGACTGCCAAGACCTCTCCTGTCTCGGTCAGTATGAGACCACACAGATTCAGTAGGACATCTTGTGTCATCTTCTAGCAGGACATCTCGTGTTGTTACAAAAAGAGCATGCCAGGGTACAAGGCATCTTCGCTCAGAGTTACTGCATCAACATGTACTCACTTAGGGGAACATCTACTAACAAACATCCCCAGTTATGAAATTACTGATTCATGGCATATAGAGATACTCTAAGCCACAGGCCAGTTCATCGTGCTCAACATAGAGTCTACGACCGTAGTCACACTCGAGCCTGGATATGGCATATAGCCAAATCCCCATTTATTTTGAGTTCGTAAGGGGATCGGCTCACACATTGTCGTCTATTTATACTTACGCCCCCACATATTCAAAATATGCACTCTGGGTTATACCGCGGGAAACCCGTTTCACCATTCAGCAAATCCTTATGATGATGGATCTATGGTCAGGGCAACATTTTATAGTTTCTAATGATATATTAAGTGCATTATAGTATTCTTTTAGCATAAAACAAGTTATAAGCATCAATCATAAACAAATGCTACAAAGAAAGCTATAATACATCTATCAAGTACTTTCCTAATCTTTAGAACACATTTAGTTGCATAACACTTGGGATCTCAGTCCCTTGTCACATTATTTGGGATCCTCATCCCTTCACATTATCATTATCATGATTATTAGATCTGGTTATTCAAACCCTTAGATCACCACATAGAATTGTTACCTCTGTAATAGGTAACTATTATCTCCAGGTCCTCAGACCAAAGTATTCATTACACTTGTTGCACACGTATTTCATATGGCTCAAAAGGCCCATTTAAAAATCTTGTCACCTCTCACTAGGCAACAATTATTCACATGGCTCACAAGGCCCATTAAACGTCTTGTCACCTCTCACTAGGCAACAACTATTCACATGGATCACAAGGCCCATTAAACATTATACTTGTTATACAAGTATTTAACATGTCTCACAAAGCTTATTCAATAAGAGAAATACAACCTTCCCATTATTAGGGTTAGGGTTTCCCTTTATAGCTGAATAGGGTTACAAGTTCATTTTATTAATCCAAACCCTAAATCATTACTCCTCACATCTAGGAGCATACATTGATATCATAAGTATTCAATCATACTTATTTATTCTCATCATTTATCATTAAATGGTTATCAACACAAAGTATGAGTTTCTCTCTTATCCTCACTAGGATATTGATTACATCATACTTTATTAACTTGGCTTAACCTTTTCTCAAGGTATGTTAGCCTACACTTATCAAAGTGCATTAAACTCATTATATCTTGATGTAACACTTGACATGAAACACTTCAAGTGTTACTCATCCAAGTATATTGGATTTGAGGTGCATTAAGGTGTATCAACCTTGAGGTGCTGGATGTAATATTTATCATGCCTTGGTATATCACTTCCCTCATCACTTTTAACTTACTTAAGTTTATCAACTTATCTTGTATTAGGGTATTTCCCATCCTAATACTTTATGCACTAACTCATCACATTTATCTTGTAGTGTATTGTCCATAAGTCACACATTTGAATTATCCAACTATCATCAAGTGATATGGACTCATCTCGAGTTAAGGCATTGTTGATATACCATTATCAACCACTTTAGGTGTTTCACCTATCAAGGTATTAACCACACCATTTCTTGGTGTTACACTCATCACTCCTAAGAGTGTTTTACCCTCAGCTTTACAAGGTGTATCAGGTTGAATCATGTATGTCAAGTTGAACACATGTATCGGGTTAGGTGTATATTGAGCTAGACATCATCATATCCCTCATACCCTTACCCAACCATATGGTGTATCACCTTCACCGTGCATGGGTGTAACATCCTCACCTCACTTAAAGATATTGGCCATACCATTCTTTAGTGTATTGGCCATTACATGTTCTAGGGTATTAACCACCTTACCACTTTTGTTATCTAGTGTATTGGGTTACCCACCATATTGTTTTAGTGATGTGTGCTCAACACCATATCGTCCAAGAGGTGTATGCTTAACCCAATATCTATTTAGAGGTGTATGCTTTCTTACCATATCACTCAAGAGGTGTATGTGTGCTTACCATATCGGGTAAGAGGTGTGTGCTTGCTCACCATATCACTTTAGAGGTGTATGTGTTCTTACCATATCACCTTATAGGTGTATGTGTGCTTCACACCATATTGGGCAAAGAGGTGTGTGTGCTTCACACCATATCAGGAAAAGAGGTGTGTGTGTGGTTCACACCATATCAGGCAAAGAGGTGTATGCTTGATTCCATATCACTTTAGAGGTGTATGTGTGCTTCACACCATAACGGGAAAAGAGGTGTGTGTGTGCTTCACACCATATCGGGCAAAGAGGTGTATGCTTGATTCCATATCACTATAGAGGTGTATGTGTGCTTCACACCATATCAGGCAAGGAGGTGTATGCATTAACCTCATATCGTCCAAGAGGTGTATACTACATTACCATATCATGCAAGGAAGTATAAACTCATATCCATATCATTTTAGTTGTGTAGGTGCATCACCATATCGGGTTAGAGGTGCTTACTTAAGTGCTTGAATCCAATATCGGTTTATAAGGTGATACCATCATCTCAAATCTCTAGACCTTCATTCTACTTGTTCTAGTACAAGGATAAAAGTTCTAAGAAACTACTAGAACTCATATATATATCAATTATTCAAGAAAATTTCGGAATTAAAAGTATATCATCAAATATAGCAAGAAAGATGGTGAATAGTAACATGTTTGGGTTCAAGTTATATAACACGCCTCAAGAACAACTTCAAAGCTTCAAGCTCCAAAGATCCACGTTCCTAAGGTTGAAGATGACTTATCAAATGTCCAAGGCTCGTTCAAAACTCCTTCATTTACAACGAATCACCATAATTAAGAACTTGGTGAAGAAGAAAAGAAAGGAAGATCATAACCCGAGATCCATGCTTCAATCCAAGGTTGAAGATGATCATGGCCTTACCTTAGGGGTAAGATTTGAGCTCCTTCTTGCTCCTTAGAACCTTTCATAATATCTCACTACTCATGCACGATATTCCCTCACTTTTGGCTAATATCCCCTTCACTTGTGGCCAATATCACTTCACTTGGCCGATATCAACTTGCTATGGCTGATATCAACATGCTATTGCCGATATCACTTGCTATGGACAATACCCAAGCCCTATGCACGATACAACTTCACCTATGCACTATACCAAGACTCTATGCACAATATATAAGAGCAAGGAGGTGGTAGGATGCGAACAAATTCACTAAGGGGTGAAAGGAAGGCTATATATACTTGACATTCATGGGAGAGAGTGTAAGAGGTGTCATCACCTTACTACTAGTAGGTGCCACATGACCATGCATTGATTGACACATGTACTTGCATGCATTACATATTTATCTTTCCATGTAAAATAAAAACTTGAGGATAATGCAAGGGATAAGGGTCGCCCCCCTTTGGTTATCTTCTAGGACAAGCCACTTCCACTCACATTATTATTATATTCACAATTCAATGCAACCTTTCCCAAGGAAAGTTGCAAGCCGATATCCATTGCTTTATTGAGGTGATTAGCTCGTTTTTGCAAATTAAAATAGTTAAAACATGATATTGGGGTCTCCTCTTTGGATCCTTGACCGATTGGGACTCCCATTTAACACTACAACTCGATACACTCAATACAAGCTCAAATTAGGGTTTCCATTCAACCCATTTCTTGGTCTTTTCATCACCAAGGATACTACCACTCATAAATGATTCAAACATGGTGTCTCATTTAGCCTCTCCTAGAAATGATACATATAGGAAGTAGGAACACTCTAGAGGTGGTAGTTTTCATATCAACCCTACATTTTGGGTAATTTACAATTTGTACCAAAATTGGTGCACAAGGTACTAACATTATTCAAACAAGTTCAAACTTGGTATTTAGGCTTTCCAAAAGCCACCATTTAGCATAATTCTCTCTATTATGGTGCTAAAATACTTAAGGAATGTTCAACATGTGACATTTTTCAATATAACCCCTCATCTTGGGTAAATTGCACTTTGGTCCAAAATAAAGGAACATTACTCAAACATTATTCAAACATGACCAAACTTGAAACATAAGTGTGTTACATGATAAAAAAACACCTTAGAGGATTATATTAAAGTTCTAAGCAACTTTCTTAGTCAAAACAAATAGTGTTAACTCATAACCCAGGTTAGGGTCATTACATAGTAGTAGCCGATAAGGTTAGACGTGTTGCTAGTCTTTTGGTGATAGAGGCTATCAGATATTTGGGGTTGTTCTCAATATGTTTTGTGGATATAATATCGATATGAGGTTTTTTCTTGTCAGCCATGTATGTATATATATGTAAGATTTACATGTACATATATGTGGAACAGATATCTCATGTAACATGTTGATGACAGGAATGCTTGAGAACCATGATATTTATGTTAGGCGATACGGGTGTCCTGTTGAGGACTTATATGTAAAAGTTATCATCTTGTGGTGCTTTTGAAAATTGGTTTAAATTTCTTGTGTTTTCTGGTAATCTGCATGTTTAGTTTTAATTTCGTGCTTTGGCTTGAGTGATCTTATTTGGGGCACATTGGGACATAACAACTAGTGTAGTGAAGATTTTGTTTTCCATAATTGAATGGTAATATATGTAAATGACATTTAAAAGAAACAAAACACTTGAATAATGGATTCAGTTGCATATAAGAATTAGGAAAAGTATTTGTTGATAAGTAAATCCCATAAATGATTCTAATCATTAAATATTAAGATAGGATGGCATTTAGGGTACTAATATCAATAAAAACTAATATATTAACTCACTGAAAATTTAATCACAAAAGGGAAATCTTGAGTGAATTATTGATAATAATTGGATATAGGTATTATTTAATGGATGGTTAAACTTAAAAAGAAGCCAAATCCAATACTATTAGAAAATGCATTAATTAGAACAATATACATAACAATAGTGTATTTTATCCCTGATCAATTGTGATCATTTAACCATTATTTTCTTAAATGGAAAGTAATGTGATACATAGAATCTACATGCATTAATTAGTCTACGTGTCAAGTTTCACCATGTCCAGACATTATATGACCCTTCTTATAATGCCAAGGCCTACTGCCTAAGGCTCTAGTAGAGTTTCAGGAATGACGAATGGTCCCATAAGCCACCATTGTCCTACATTGTGTGCTTTGTCCTCACTCATGCACAAGCTGGAATCAACTTCCTGACTGATTACCCATCCTAGTACTACTTTGGGTTGATCATGCTTAATCACAAAGTTCTTTAGTGATGGGATCCCTAAAAAAGAGGTGCACCCTGGTGATATGAATAGTCCAATCATTCATTTTATGATCATTTTATCTAAGTCCTCTAATATTGGGACGTTACAATCTCCCCCACTTAGACTTTTGACGTCTTTGTCAAGGCTCAAATATAAGGTCTCATAATTATTCATGATTTCAGTAGACCCAGAAGGACCCATGTTTATACAACTCTCGATCAAGGATACCAACATAAGGTTGGGTGCATCACCATCGATGGATGATGTATTGATTTTTGGCAACTTTTCATGGGTTACTTTATAGGCTTATTTAGCATAGTTGTACATTCTAAAATGTTTTCATGCATTGTTTCTCATGATTAGCTAGTGAATCATTATTGCATAAAGTATAAAGTATTCTTATTGAATCATGCAAATTTATCATCTATTATTTAGACTTATGTTATTTTTCTCGTTCATGTAATTTGAGCATTTATATGAAAGCTCGGTGCTACCTACCCGTGTGTTGGTGGTGCCGACATAGAAAGAATTCACAATAGGGAAAGAAGAAAATCTTGGTTCTACCAAGATCCCACTAGGTGCTACCGAGAAAGTACTACCAAAGGTACCAGTCTATGCTACCGACTCATGATCCAGATAGCATTAAAAAGTCAAGATTAATTGTTTTGGTGCCACTGAATCGCATGTTGGTGATACCGACTTCAACATCCAAACACAATAGACAGCAACTCGGTTTTATCAATACTCATGTCGATAGTATAGACATTAACCAAGAGTTACAAGTAAATTGACAATTTGGTGCCATCAAAACCCCATCGATGATACTTACAGTGTGCTAGATCATATCTATAATTAGGTCAGACCCACTGGATATGACTTAAGGAGTGTGGCCATAAAATTATGATAACATTTTTCACATAACACCAAAGGGAACAACCAAGAGAGGAGGATACAATTGGTATCTGCCACCTGGATGCTTCGTGCACTTCTAGGGGATGGATTTGTAGCCAAAATGATTCAAAGCCAGAGAATTCATCAGAAGGGATCGCCAAGATGACTTCTCCAGGGGTTTACATTAGTTCTATGATGTATGGTTTAGTTTCTTTCTCTTCCTCTTACTATACAATGATGACTATCATCTGGGGCTAATCTCATATTTCTTAGGACCCGGGAGTAGCCTGGTGTTGCATTGTATTTGAACTCATTGAATTAGCAATCTACTTCTTTAATTCTTGACGTGAATCTTTGATATCTTCATATATTTGTTTATACTTGACCATAATAATCAAAGTAATAGGCCATTAATTACTTCAAGAGAGGTATTGGGGGTTGCACAAATCATAGATTCACATAGGCTATGAAAGTATAAATTAGATATTGCATTAATGCACCTTACTAATTCTTAAACTACTATAGAATTGGGGTATGTATTAGTCTAGGTAGTGTATTACAATGTGAGAGTGGGGAATACTTGCTACGAGTCTTTAGTCCAGAGTAAATGATGAATAATTCTAATAAATAGGAATTTGAATGCATCGTACACTGTAGTAAAACTATAGTCTTAAGAAATCCATCCATTCTTGATCAAAACCAAATTAGTTTATATTTAAATCTCTGATATTAGTTATAAAATGTTAGTGTCTATTTACTTGAGTGTTATAGTCTTTTACTTAATTTCTATTTAGTCTATTTTGTAATATAGACCCAATTATGTATTGGCCCATTAGGGTTTGTCTAATTGTCTATATGCTTCCCCCTTCTCGTATTTATAGGAAAGGGTGACTACCTCCTATCTATCAAGCAATAAGAAAAAGCTCTACACAAAAGGGGAACTCCCCCACTCATATTGTTTTCCACATAATATTAGAGAAGTCGGTCATGTTCTACCCCTAACCCTAAGAGAGAGAGAGAACAATGGAGAGATGCCTCCCATAGGGATTTTCCCTCACCATCTCTTTTTGGATCTGTCTCCATGGAACTTTCTCCATCTTCATCAACAAAATCATCCTATGAAGCTACTAGTATCCAAATCTACAAGGATCTCAATGCCTCTGTCAATCCTACTTGCTAATGAAGATGTTGCTATCCTATTTTCCACCATCATCACATATCTACACTGGCATTATCAACTCCGCCATAGATATACTCCTTGCATCCACCTCCATTGAGATCTACTCCTAAATCAAGGAAAAGATCTCCTATTTCGGCTAATATTGAGGATCCATCATCCTCTAATTTTATGGTGGAGATTCGGAAGGATTTTCCCCTCTTTTGTTGTTCTCTCTATAGTTTTTCTGTTGTTCTTCGCCTCTAAAATGGTATCTTCCTTCTAGACACTGTGTGTCAGGGGTGTTCTTCTTCTTCATGACTTTGTTCGTTATTTTTTGACACGGCATGTAGCATGTACCTTGACATGATGTGTCATCCTTTGACATGGTGTGTCTCCTGCTTCTGCCCCAAGATTCTATCAGATGACACGGTGTGTCCTTTCAATGACATGGTGTGTCGCCTACTTCTATTGGAGCTGACTGATTCTATTGTGATATCTGACACGGCGTGCCTCCTCATCGACACGGCGTGTCGCCTACTACTGTTACTTCCTATGTAACTTGACACGACGTGTCGCTGAATGATTTGGTGTGCGTGTTGCTACATGTTGCTACATCTTGGCATGCTACAATGACTATCATATGGAGGAGGTATCTATACATAGTGTGTCCCTTATTTCTCTTACCAGCAACAATTATCTTCTTGATTTTCAACATTTTTATAATTTAGTTTTTTACACCCCCGATCTTTCAACCCTACATAAATTTATTCCAACCTCCTCAATACATATTGAACATATTGATCTACTGTGTAACATTCCATTAGTGTACCCCCTCTTTCTACTAAGTTTTCATTCTGGCAGTACTTTTATGTTCTTCCTGGCCTACCCTCATATCATTTTTTGACTTAATCGAAAAATTCCATGTCGAATCGTGAAAAGATCCATTTATTTTGCTATTTGGATCTATATAATCGGGTCATATTTCACCTTGACTCTTGTTGTCTGTTACCTCCTCACTACAGCAAAAATGCCCATTAGTGGCGTTTTAGAAATGCCACTGAAAAAAAATAAATGCCACTAAACATGTTTAGTGGAATTTGTTGACACTTAAAAAAATGCCTCTAGTACCAATGCCACTAGAAAGATAATGGCATAAGTTGTAAATGTCACTAAACGTTTGGCTTTAGTGGCTTCCAATAAATGTCAAATAAAGGCCACTAAACCATCATTTGGCAATTATAAAAAAACCACTATCCATCAATTGGCTTTTATATAAATGCCACTTTTTTGTATAATGTTGATGTATGAACGGTTCTGATTGAGTGTAATGGCGTATAAAAAAACCCACTAATGACATACTAGTTTTGTATTACTACATTTTCATGGTTTCTAGTCATTAAATTTTCAGTTCATTATCAGGTTTTTAAATTGAATGCCAATTGTAGCTGAACTTAGTTTTCCAAAAGTATGAATATTTTTTATTTATAATGAAATGAAAATTACATGGGGAGGACATTTTACCTTGCCCCTTAGATTGAATACAACACCAATGATATACTTTCATATATATAATATTTTTCTATTCAAAACAAAAACTTCTACATCATTGGATTTGTCTCTTCCCTAATATGACTATCTACTTTTAAGCATGTCGACTTCAGAGCCCATTTTGGAAATAGCTTCAGCAGCCCATTCAACAAGCACCTTCTCAGATGGCGCTTCTTGACTTGATTTGTTGACTTGATTGTCTGCCACAACTACTAAGAATCCTAGATTTTTGGCATTCAAAGATGAAGACATCTGAATCATTTTCTACAGCTCATCAGTATTCATCTTGGTAATAACATCCATGGCAGTCTTAACCATCTCTGGTAGCATTCCATTAGCACCCACAGTTGACAAAGATTCTAGGGTAGCAATCGAAATGTAATCTTGAAATGATCTGCAGAAGTAACTAGTACTCAGCATATGACATATTATACACTACATGTAAGAATAAAGATTTACAACTCTATAGATGACATAAAGAGGGTAGCTACAGAAATATAAATAACTTTATGACGGAGAAATTACATCATGAGACCATTAGGGTGTAACTAATGTTACACTGTGTGTTCCTACAAAAAGATAGAAAACTAAACAAAAGGTTCTCAACTCAGTTCTTCTCTACACAAGGTTCGGGGTAAACATTCTTAAGCTAAGATAGTATCAAAATCTATGGCTACTGGCTAATAGTGATACTAAAATACAACGGGCACTTGTAACTGAGGATACCAGAGATATTTTATTTTTAGGTTGTTGCATCTCTTGCATAGTGATAGCTTGAGCAGAAGATGGTAAACCAGTAGCCAAGCCTTGGGCTTGAGTAGAAGAGGTAGAAAGAATGTATCTGTTAGGAGAGACATGAGTCTCAGCATTAGTTAAAGAGGACAAACCATCTATGGAGGAACTAAACCCAACATTAGCTCTGTCTGTAAAGTTAAATCGCAATGTGTTTCAGTCCAACCTAAGAAACATTATAAGATATATTGTTAATGCATTACAATAAATCAAATTTAAACCTGAAGGAGAGTGTTCGCCAATTGAGGATAAGCTTAGTTGTCGACCTAGTGCATTATTTTATTTAGTTAGACTCTGCATGATCAACCTTTAGTAATGGCTCACAAATTTAGAGCTAACTTGTTTCTGCAGTGTCTTCAGCTATTATGGCAGCTTCTATACGATATCATCTTGAAGCTACGTACAAAAAACTCAACATCCCATGTTGAAAATAAAGTGAACATCGAGAAATGGACTACTTACAGTATGCGTAATAGACATTCTAAAATGAAAAAGGAACCAACTATACTAGTTATCAAGGAACCAGAAATGATAATTTCGAGTGATATTTACTGTAATTTCCAAATCTCTCTGAATCGTAGGAAACTGATATTCCAAGTCCCACAGCCTCAGTTGTAATACCAGTAATACAGACTAAAAACAAATCAAAGAAACTTATCTTTACTATTGAAGAAAATACGACCCGTTAGTGCCCATGCGTATAGTTACAAAAGTCAGCAACACCTGTAAGTTGTTTCATCCACTATCAGATTAGTAACCCTCTTCTACCTAAGCCAGAAAGATCTACAACACCAAAATCATTTTTGGTGAAAGCAACAGGAGGAAGGAAAAAACCGAGCCAAACACCATCTTTACTGCATACTACAGAGGCTTCAATTCTATTTTTGAATGCATGTTTGTCACAGTGGGTGCCATTGTGAAAGCAGAAGTGAGGGCTTCAATCACTGCATTTTCCAAGTCAGTTATGAAAGATGATGTGCAATTAAGGGTGGGCACCCTACCCCAGTTCTGGATACCAGATTCTAGAGCCATATGTTTGTACTCCATGTCTATTTCTTCAATAGTTTCTATGTTCTCGCTGACAAAGCTGCATAAGATGATTGGAGAGGCATTGGTGGTTAAATTTAAGTGTAATGAAGCATCTAAAAATATGATTAGATGTAGATAATAATTTCAATAACCAGTAGACCCATCTTGGTAATTTGATTCAAGTTAAAGAAATAAGGTTGTAATCATACCTCACAGGAACGGCAAGAAGACTCTTTACACCTTTCTGACCTAGTTCTACAAGAACTTCATCGGTATAAGGCTTCAGCCACTGAATAGGGCCAACTCGGCTCTGAAATAAGTTCAGACTTCAGAAAGATAACAAAAAAATGAGTCGACGAATTGAAATTATATATATGATTCTATTAGACAAACAAAGAATTCTAATTTAGCTAATTAACTTCTCGGTCTATGGTTGTATATACCTGATAGGCAAGAGTGTGGGCATTGCCAATGCCTCTAGACTTCAATTCCCTCATAATCAACTCAATGTAGTCTTCCATATGCTCTTTGTAAGGATCTCCTACATCCTCGACATAACTGACAGACACTCCATGAGCACTGAAGAAAATCATTACCTAACAACCATTTTCATAAAAAGCATTAGTCAATCCTACAATCGCCCATAATTGTATTATTGCACAATAGATTAAAACTGTAAGATATATTTCCTTTCCCCTACAGTTCGGAAGGCAGTGACTTGTGTCACTGGAGAAGTCGCATTTACTTTTTCCTTCATAAGCAAAACATTTTAGTTTAACTAGAAATGTCAAATATGCCTTGCATCAACACGTTACCAGATAATGAATCATTGTTGTTTCATAAATGCATTGAAAGCAACCTCTGCAGCTTATATACTTCTAGAATACTCATGGAAGACAGCTTCGTCATGAATTACTACCATTATATAATTAATGTATACATATTGCTATCAAGTCTTGAAGTATGTCAGTAGTCATGATTCATGAATCATGATATAGAATTAGAGAATATGATTCTAAGATTATCAGTTTCGCAGAGATGGTGACGTGAAATCACAGTGCAAATATCACAAAATTAGGACTTCTATGCATCTTTATAATAAGATTCAGATGATGCTATTCAAAAGGTTAAATTCATAACCCGTTCAATATAAGAGTATTACCTCATCTAGGTCAGAAAAGTTAACTAGTTCCTTCTCTATCAAATTCTCCATGGACTTGATATATCCTTCACGTTGATACTAAGATTCTATAATTGAAATTGGCAGTCTAGCAAGGTGAGAGTCTTCCCTGATAAATCATTGGTAATTTGTCACGACCAGAATCAAGGGATTGATACACAAGGTTTTGCCAACTACACCATCAAGAAGAAAATAGCATATTTGAACATATTTCGTAGAACACGGATACTCCATCCACTTGTCAAGATAGAAAATTGTGGATAAAGAGGTAAAACAACCAGTCTAGAGATTATGTCCTTTTTAATCTGTACAATACATAGAACGTATATAATTAGTCATATTAAATATTAGGTTAACGTATAAGAAAGAAGAAAAATATTCGATAACAGCTATATGTAGGCACAAAGGAGGAACAACTCTCCAAAGGACTCAAAAACCATGCAGAGTCCCAACACGAGCGAGGAAGCTATTTTAGGAGCCAACGTAATGCACTGGTAGTGCGAACCACTACGCCAACTGGAAAAATGCAATGATAACCCGATCCTAGTAGGAACTGGACCTGAGATATAACAACTAGCACCACCATATGATCATCAATGCATGCTCTACTTCTACAATAACTTTGACTTCTCCTATGAGGACATGATTCTAGGCCTTAAAAAGATATTTTAAGATCTAAAAGTAGCATTTAGCACTACTAGTGTATCATTTTATAAACAAAGGGAAAATCTCATAGCAAACAGTATAGATTATTAAAGTGACTATTATATTGGTTTAGATGTTATGCAAACTCTTAAGTTGTGTTCTTATGACATATTAACACGTCCTCCATGTTAATATACAAGGACTAGTAATTCTTACAGTGACTATTAAATTTGTTACAAGATGATAAAAATGGATGGTGTTTTTCTCGTGAGAAAGCATTAGATAAAACCCTTTTCGAAATTAATGCAGAAGAACAAAATTAGCAAAAACATCTTCCAATTATGTTCCTTTCAGAACTGCCAATTAGCAAAAGACCAAAGAAAAGAATTATTTATCCCTTCCAAATATCTCTAAACAACACCACCATGCTTAAGCTTGAATCACGTCATTATCTGGTATTAGCAAGGCTACAAACTATCATTCCGCTGAGAATAGTACATAAAAGACCCACTGTAGCAAGTGCTAAAAGATACAAAATCATTTATCTTCAAAGCTTCTTCCAAACAAAAACTTTAATGTCGTAATGGCTAAGGAATAAATAAAATCCACGTAGCAAGATGATTCAGGCACATCCTTCAAAGAAAAGTTTAACTTCCAATGCAAAAGCCTTGTGCCATACCTCGATAACAAAGTCAATGACCTTTTGGAAAGAGTCGCGCTTTTTCATGATGTTTTGATCAGCCAAATGTTCTTCCCGAATAAAATGCAAGTTGGAAATTTTCCTGACTTTTGTGGTTTTTCATAGTTTTAACCAACTTTAATTGTTTTTTACATCACGACATCTCACGATCTTCCGACATTACAACTACAGAGGTTTCATCTCTCCTACTCTTCATCTTCTTTCATATTTTCCATGTTATTCACACACACATGTACATCTCGATGTATATGTGAATACATAGATACTATGTATGTCCATACATATATATTATACACAAACATAAATGTATGCTTAAGCAGACATATGTATACACATACACAGTGTATACAGCCATCTTATTCTCGATTTTTTGCCGAATAGTTGACCAAATTTTGAGTAAATTTTCATTAAGTTGAGTCAACTGCTAGAACTGCATTACATTAAGTTTCCAACATTTTCTGCTCAAATTCACAATTATAATCTTAATCAACTTGAAAAGGGTCCAGAAATGATAATTGTTAGAAAATAAATATTACAATTCTAGAGCAGAAGGAGCTGAATCAAGATACTAACACTAGGCGAGCATAATAGATTATCAAGATAACTTACCCATTTTTTCCATTTGTATGAAGTGTCTTGGGATTGTTGTATTGGAAGGAAGAGAAGGGAGACACTTGGACGCATGAGAGATGGGTGTGGCCTTCTCAGCATGTGAAATATCTATAAATGCAAGGAACCAGCTATAATATCATGAGTACAGGGTTGTCGGGAGGTACGGAATCACCATGTATCCAATTTAAGTTAGTCAGTCCAATTAGAACTCCAATTTTTTTTTTGGTCGGTCAAAAAAGTGTGTTACTAGTATTACCAAAACTTTGGGCACTAAGTACCCCATTACACCAGGCAAAAAATAACTAGAAATATCTAAAGTTAATAACCCCACGCAGGGGGACTAGAGATCTCAAAGGACCTAAGACACTAAGAAAAACAAACAAACTAGTGAGTGGATCCTAGCACTTCTACCAGAAGAAAGACTATAACAAGCCATGATTACATACATTCAGCAAACCGACAAAAAATAACCACAACTCGTCAAAGACTATCACCAGCCATCCTGCTAGGATTTAGCCATAGTGTATCTACATTCTTAGCAAGCTATCACAAGGATCTAGAAGGAGCATACACCCCAATCAGATTCTCCAAACCGTAGTAAACAACCGAGATGCCAAAGAGAAATAGCAGGATCCTCCCATGAGCTGGCCATCAAACAATGTTCTTGAACTGAGCACTACCTATCTTTCACTGGCATTAGAATCATTCCATGAAGATGTGAAACTAGGTAGATGTCCAGCTCCTCTTCAACAATCGACAACTACCAGATTACAGGACCATGCGCATCTCTGCTACACCAAGGAGACAAAACAAAGGCTCCAGCTCGAGATATGAGTATCCAAGATGAGGCTTGAGTAACCTGCAGCAAAACATTGAACATCTTGAAGGTGTTTCTATGCACAGTAGCAGAAGTGCTTGAATAGGAGAAGAAGAAGATCTGCCCCCCCCCCCCCCGAAACCATAACCACACGAAACTCTTGTAATGCACAGAAGCCCCACATCGAGCACCTAGAGTGCAATCGAATTTGCAGCTATATAGGAGCCACACAAGAACATCTAGCATAAGGATGCCACATGAACCAAGGTCGGTCACCTTCATTGGTGGAGGGAGCATGTCGCCGATTTGGTCAAGCCACCATTCGACCCAACACCGGCTCCATCCACCACCGAAAGCACCAGGTAGAGAACTGGGCAAGGTCAAACCCATCGTCATCCAGGGAACCCTGAATTCACTCGGGAAAAAGATAGGGAGGAGCTAGTGAAGGAAGAGAGCGAGCCTTCCCTCACTAGTGAGATAGAGTGGTGACGAAGAGCCTAGATCTGGTGGGAGAAGCTCTTTCCAACCGTCACACTTGAACAGCGTGGAATCGACCGGGTCGACATGCCAGTCCTCTATCCCAGATCTTCTCCTCACGGCGCTACCCATCCCTCACCAAACCACACCCGAGACAACGCCCTTCGACGGCCTTTCCCTCCATGAGGCCCAGAGGCGAAGTGGAACCGTGCTGGGGCAAACCCTGCCAAGTAGGCGAACCACCAAGGAAGGAGAATGCCACCCTGGGAAGGAGCCCAGGATCTCCTCCTAAGGTCACGACGACCCAAGGTACAGGCAGAGCCGACAAAGAGGTGGTGGCCCCGAAGAGCACGAAGGCACGACGTCGCCCGAACCCCACTACCAGCAGACGGAGGCGAGCCGCTAGCCACCAGCAGAACCTCTAGGGAAAGCAGAGAGGCTAGGAAGGTGGATAAGAAGGTAGGGAGGGAAAGAGGGGAGAAGTATCGGAGAGGAGAAAGGCCAAGGGGAGGGCACGCCGGAATGGAACAACGCCCCTCCCCTCAGCGGGGAAATCGCTCGAGAGAAGCGGCTCTCATTCTAGAGAGAGAGAGCCGGAGACTTAAGGAAAAAAGGGACTAGAACTCCAATTTTAGGACAACTAAAATCCATTTTCATATATAATAAACAATTAGATACTAGACATGCCAAGCTTAGTATATATATTGTAGGAAAAGTAGCCATACAACAATGTAATGGTGCATGCTGGTGAGAATTTTATCTATATAGAAGAAACTTTGATAGAAAGCAATAGATGTAACCTTTTTTTTCTTTTATCATCCAGCATCAACCATTTATAGATTTTAGTTGAGGGAATATCCGTTATGTTGATTCTTGAAATTGTTGTGTTAATGGGTCTATTGGGGTTGAAAATCACAAGTAATGGTCCCACACTATGTAATCAAGGAGTGATGCCTTGCTTGGATTCCTATATAATCATGTAGTGTGTAAAAGCCTGAGGTATCAAGTTGCATACTATTTTCTCACATAGTATCAGAGCAGCAACCCCCCTCTCTCTTTCCTCCTTTTTTTCCTTTTCAGTAGGGTGCTACGGTAGGTGCACTACATATGTTATTGTAGTTGAGGCCAGCCAACTACTACAGGTGTCTAATAGTTGTAGTTGGCCAATGGAATCATATGATGGTGGCCCTCCACCCTAGATCAAGGATTTGGGCCCTTAACGCCTCCCTCCCCAACGGTGTCCCTACCTGGAAAGGCAAATAATTAAGCCTATATGTCCCTAGTGGTGCCCAAGGTTCACCTTTGTGGTTATTGACGTATGTATATATTGAAGTAACATACGATCATTTAAAAGCTATATATCAGATTGTGTGTGTGTTGGATGGAAGGGAGGGGGCATCTCTAGTCTCCAACACCAGTAGCCAACCAAATAATCTTCAATAGCCTATGATCCACTCTTTGTCTTTGCAGTGATACATTATTTTGTGTGGGTTCTCTTGTTGACTCTGCAGTGGCGTATGATTATGTGTGTTTCTAGATCTTCCTACTATTGAGATTGCCTCCAACAGAGTAGTATAATCCATAGCTATGTGTTCTGCTTAATCGCTAGACTAAGCAACCATAGTCTGTTTAATCGCTAGACTGAGCAACCATAGTCGGCTTCTTAGTGCGCCATGTAATAAGATTGCCTCCAACAAAGTCTAACAGCCAAAGGTAGAATTCTTGTCACATTTACTACCAACATAATTATAATCAGAGTATCTAGCAAATTTGCAATACTCATGTCTACGATACAATAATCCTTTCGCTAGAGATTTTTTCAAATATTTAAGGATATGACAGATAGCATCCCAGTGACATTGTCGAGGTTTATCTAGATATCTACAGACAAGTCCAACAGCAGTAGTAATGTCAGCTCTAGTCCTGCGTTGTATAAGCCTGCATGGGCGGCGCCTAGGCTTAAGTCAACCCACCTCAAACTAGGCGCCCAACCCCCTAATTGACCTATGTTGTTGCCTAAGGCCTTTTGAGGCCCAAATTAAGCCAATTTAAGGCTAATTTAGCATAAAATAGATCGAAATTTGATCAATCGAGTCATTTTATGGTTAAATTGGGTCTGATTTATTCCAAACGGGATCAATTTAGGGTAGATTCGGTCTGATTTGGGGGAAACCATGCCTGATTTGGGGGAATTATGTCTAATTTGGGGGAGTTAGGTCTAGTTTGGTCATGTAAGGCCTCGTTTAGATCAACATAGATTACCACATTAAAGGTAAATGTCATGGCATAGACAAGTAGAAGAGGTAATAGATGCATAAGTTCATATTAGTAGGCAGTAGCAAAAGAAGCCAGGACAAATGGACAATTTTATTTATAGATTAACCATAATGTAAGATTACTCACCCTCACACATCTGAAAGCAAAACTTAAAAGGTCATCCACTTGGTGCCTACTCATATTCTTTGATTAAGAATTTGAAGATCCTTCACTTGAGAATATGAAGAGGCCAATATAGGTTTGAATGTATTAACACCTACAAACAATGTACACTACTTACAAAACTCAACAACACTTGATAAAATAAGGTATAACTTCATAGATTATCAAACATCATATTTAAAATGTGTGGAGTCTAAGAAGTCCAGTTCAAATATATAGTCTATGATTCAAGAAGGGTAGTGATACAATACTGATACCTATGGGTAATGATAAGATACAGTGGAAATATAATATAATAGCCTGGGCACTGAGTAGTTTACAAATATATAGTGTATGTATCAAGAAGAAGAAAAATATAAACATTTTGGGTGGTAGTTTCAAACATGGTGTCTCATTTAGCCTCTCCTAGAAATGATACATATAGGAAGTAGGAACACTCTAGAGGTGGTAGTTTGCATATCAACCCTACATGTTGGGTAATTTACAATTTGTACCAAAATTGGTGCACAAGGTACTAACATTATTCAAACAAGTTCAAACTTGGTATTTAGGCATTCCACAAGCCACCATTTAGCATAATTCTCTCTATTATGATGCTAAAATACTTAAGGAATGTTCAACATGTGACATTTTTCAATATAACCCCTCATCTTGGGTAAATTGCACTTTGGTCAAAAACAAAGGAACATTACTCAAACATTATTCAAACATGACCAAACTTGAAACATAAGTGTGTTACATGATAAAAAAACACCTTAGAGGATTATATTCAAGTTCTAAGCAACTTTCTTAGTCAAAACAAATAGTGTTAACTCATAACCCAGGTTAGGGTCATTACATAGTAGTAGCTGATAAGGTTAGACGTGCTGCTAGTCTTTTGGTGATAGAGGCTATCAGATATTTGGGGTTGTTCTCAATATGTTTTGTGGATATAATATCGATATGAGGTTTTTTCTTGTCAGCCATGTATGTATATATATGTAAGATTTACATGTACATATATGTGGAACATATATCTCATGTAACATGTTGATGACAGGAATGCTTGAGAACCATGATATTTATGTTAGGCGATACGGGTGTCATGTTGAGGACTTATATGTAAAAGTTATCATCTTGTGGTGCTTTTGTGCTTTTGAAAATTGGTTTAAATTTCTTGTGTTTTCAGGTAATCTGCATGTTTAGTTTTAATTTCGTGCTTTGGCTTGAGTGATCTTGTTTGTGGCACATTGGGACATCACAACTAGTGTAGTGAAGATTTTGTTTTCCATAATTGAATGGTAATATATGTAAATGACATTTAAAAGAAACAAAACACTTGAATAATGGATTCAGTTGCATATAAGAATTAGGAAAAGTATTTGTTGATAAGGAAATCCCATAAATGATTCTAATCATTAAATATTAAGATAGGATGGCATTTAGGGTACTAATATCAATAAAAACTAATATATTAACTCACTGAAAATTTAATCACAAAAGGGAAATCTTGAGTGAATTGTTGATAATAATTGGATATAGGTATTATTTAATGGATGGTTAAACTTAAAAAGAAGCCAAATCCAATACTATTAGAAAATGCATTAATTAGAATAATATACATAACAATAGTGTATTTTATCCCTGATCAATTGTGATCATTTAACCATTATTTTCTTAAATGGAAAGTAATGTGATACATAGAATCTACATGCATTAATTAGTCTATGTGTCAAGTTTCACCATGTCTAGACATTATACGACCCTTCTTATCATGCCAAGGCCCACTGCCTAAGGCTCTAGTAGAGTTTCAGGAATGACGAATGGTCCCATAAGCCACCATTATCCTACATTGTGTGCTTTGTCCTCACTCATGCACAAGCTGGAATCAACTTCCTGACTGATTACCCATCCTAGTACTACTCTGGGTTGATCATGCTTAATCACAAAGTTCTTTAGTGATGGGATCCCTAAAAAGGAGGTGCACCCTGGTGATATGAATAGTCCAATCATTCCTTTTATGATCATTTTATCTAAGTCCTCTAATATTGGGACGTTACAATCTCCCCCACTTAGACTTTTGACGTCTTTGTCAAGGCTCAAATATAAGGTCTCATAATTATTCATGATTTCAGTAGACCCAGAAGGACCCATGTTTATACAACTCTCGATCAAGGATACCAACATAAGGTTGGGTGCATCACCATCGATGGATGATGTATTGATTTTTGGCAACTTTTCATGGGTTACTTTATAGGCTTATTTAGCATAGTTGTACATTCTAAAATGTTTTCATGCATTGTTTCTCATGATTAGCTAGTGAATCATTATTGCATCAAGTATAAAGTATTCTTATTGAATCATGCAAATTTATCATCTATTATTTAGACTTATGTTATTTTTCTTGTTCATGTAATTTAAGCATTTATATGAAAGCTCGGTGCTACCTACCCGTGTGTTGGTGGTGCCGACATAGAAAGAATTCACAATAGGGAAAGAAGAAAATCTTGGTTCTACCAAGATCCCACTAGGTGCTACCGAGAAAGTACTACCAAAGGTACCAGTCTATGCTACCGACTCATGATCTAGATAGCATTAAAAAGTCAAGATTAATTGTTTTGGTGCCACTGAATCGCATGTTGGTGATACTGACTTCAACATCCAAACATAATAGACAGCAACTCGGTTTTATCAATACTCATGTCGATAGTATAGACATTAACCAAGAGTTACAAGTAAATTGTCAATTTGGTGCCATCAACACCCCATCGATGATACTTACAGTGTGCTAGATCATATCTATAATTAGGTCAGACCCACTGGATATGACTTAAGGAGTGTGGCCATAAAATTATGATAACATTTTTCACATAAAACCAAAGGGAACAACCAAGAGAGGAGGATACAATTGGTATCTGCCACCTGGATGCTTCGTGCACTTCTAGGGGATGGATTTGTAGCCAAAATGATGCAAAGCCAGAGAATTCATCAGAAGGGATCGCCAAGATGAATTCTCCAGGGGTTTACATTAGTTCTTTGATGTATGGTCTAGTTTCTTTCTCTTCCTCTTACTATACAATGATGACTATCATCTGGGGCTAATCTCATATTTCTTAGGACCCGGGAGTAGCCTGGTGTTGCATTGTATTCAAACTCATTGAATTAGCAATCTACTTCTTTAATTCTTGACGTGAATCTTTGATATCTTCATATATTTGTTTATACTTGACCATAATAATCAAATTAATAGGCCATTAATTGCTTCAAGAGAGGTATTGGGGGTTGCACAAATCATAGATTCACATAGGCTATGAAAGTATAAATTAGATATTGCATTAATGCACCTTACTAATTCTTTAACTACTATAGAATTGGGGTATGTATTAGTCTAGGTAGTGTATTACAATGTGAGAGTGGGGAATACTTGCTATGAGTCTTTAGTCCAGAGTAAATGATGAATAATTCTAATAAATAGGAATTTGAATGCATCGTACACTGTAATAAAACTATAGTCTTAAGAAATCCATCCATTCTTGATCAAAACCAAATTAGTTTATATTTAAATCTCTGATATTAGTTATAAAATGTTAGTGTCTATTTACTTGAGTGTTTTAGTCTTTTACTTAATTTCTATTTAGTCTATTTTGTAATATAGACCCAATTATGTATTGGCCCATTAGGGTTTGTCTAATTGTCTGTATGCTTCCCCCTTCTCATATTTATAGGAAAGGGTGACTACCTCCTATCTATCAAGCAATAAGAAAAAGCTCTACACAAAAGGGGAACTCCCCCACTCATATTGTTTTCCACATAATATTAGAAAAGTCGGTCCTGTTCTACCCCTAACCCTAAGAGAGAGAGAGAACAATGGAGAGATGCCTCCCATAGGGATTTTCCCATAACCACCTCTTTTTGGATCTGTCTCCATGGAACTTTATCCATCTTCATCAACAAAATCATCTTATGAAGCTACTAGTATCCAAATCTACAAGGACCTCAATGCCTCTGTCAATCCTACTTGCTAATGAAGATGTTGCTATCCTATTTTCCACCATCATCACATATCTACACTGGCATTATCAACTCCGCCATAGATATACTCCTTGCATCCACATCCCTTGAGATCTACTCCTAAATCAAGGAAAAGATCTCCTATTTCGGATAATATTGAGGATCCATCATCCTCTAATTTTATGGAGGAGATTCGGAAGGATTTTCCCCTGTTTTGTTGTTCTCTCTGTAGTTTTTCTGTTGTTCTTCACCTCTAAAATGGTATCTTCCTTCTAGACACTGTGTGTAAGGGGTGTTCTTCTTCTTCATGACTTTGTTCATTATTTTTTGACACGGCATGTAGCATGTACCTTGACATGATGTGTCATCCTTTGACATGGCGTGTCTCCTGCTTCTACCCCAAGATTCTATCAGATGACACGGTGTGTCCTTTCAACGACATGGTGTGTCGCCTACTTCTATTGGAGCTGACTGATTCTATTTTGATATCTGACACGGCGTGCCTCCTCATCGACACGGCGTGTCGCCTACTACTGTTACTTCCTATGTAACTTGACACGACATGTCGCTCAATGATACGGTGTGCGTGTTGCTACATGTTGCTACATCTTGGCATGCTACAATGACTATCATATGGAGGAGGTATCTATACATAGTGTGTCCCTTCTTTCTCTTACCAGCAACAATTATCTTCGTGATTTTCAACATTTTTATAATTTAGTTTTTTACACCCCCGATCTTTCAACCCTACATAAATTTATTCCAACCTCCTCAATACATATTGAACATATTGATCTATTGTGTAACATTCCATTAGTGTACCCCCTCTTTCTACTAAGTTTTCATTCTGGCAGTAGTTTTATGTTCTTCTTGGCCTACCCTCATATCATTTTTTGACTTAATCTAAAAATTCCATGTGGAATCGTGAAAAGATCCATATATTTTGCTATTTGGATCTATATAATCAGGTCATATTTCACCTTGACTCTTGTTGTCTGTTACCTCCTCACTACAGCAAAAATGCCCATTAGTGGCCTTTTAGAAATGCCACTGAAAAAAAATAAACGCCACTAAACATGTTTAGTGGAATTTGTTGACACTTAAAAAAATGCCTCTAGTACCAATGCCACTAGAAAGATAATGGCATAAGTTGTAAATGCCACTAAACGTTTGGCTTTAGTGGCTTCCAATAAATGCCAAATAAAGGCCACTAAACCATCATTTGGCATTTATAAAAAAGCCACTATCCATCATTTGGCTTTTATATAAATGCCGCTTTTTTGTATAATGTTGATGTATGAAACGGTTCTGATTGAGTGTAATGGTGTATAAAAAAAAACCACTAATGACATACTAGTTTTGTATTACTACATTTTCATGGTTTCTAGTCATTAAATTTTCAGTTCATTATCAGGTTTTTAAATTGAATGCCAATTGCAGCTGAACTTAGTTTTCCAAAAGTATGAATATTTTTTATTTATAATGAAATGAAAATTACATGGGGAGGACATTTTACCTTGCCCCTTAGATTGAATACAACACCAATGATATACTTTCATATATATAATATTTTTAACAATAACTTCTACATCATTGGATTTGTCTCTTCCCTAATATGACTATCTACTTTTAAGCATGCCGACTTCAGAGCCCATTTTGGAAATAGCTTCAGCAGCCCATTCAACAAGCACCTTCTCAGATGGCGCTTCTTGACTTGATTTGTTGACTTGATTGTCTGCCACAACTACTAAGAATCCTGGATTTTTGGCATTCAGAGATGAAGACATCTGAATCATTTTCTACAGCTCATCAGTATTCATCTTGGTAATAACATCCATGGCAGTCTTAACCATCTCTGGTAGCATTCCATTAGAACCCATAGTTGACAAAGATTCTAGGGTAGCATTCAAAATGTAATCTTGAAATGATCTGCAGAAGTAACTAGTACTCATCATATGACATATTATACACTACATGTAAGAATAAAGATTTACAACTCTATAGATGACATAAAGAGGGTAGCTACAGAAATATAAATAACTTTATGACGGAGCAATTACATCATGAGACCATTAGGGTGTAACTAATGTTAGACTGTGTGTTCCTACAAAAAGATAGAAAACTAAACAAAAGGTTCTCAACTCAGTTCTTCTCTACACAAGGTTCGGGGTAAACATTCTTAAGCTAAGATAGTATCAAAATCTATGGCTACTGGCTAATAGTGATACTAAAATACAACGGGCACTTGTAACTGAGGATACCAGAGATATTTTATTTTTAGGTTGTTGCATCTCTTGCACAGTGATAGCTTGAGAAGAAGATGGTAAACCAACAGCCAAGCCTTGGGCTTGAGTAGAAGAGGTAGAAAGATTGTATCTGTTAGGAGATACATGAGTCTCAGCATTAGTTAAAGAGGACAAACCATCTATGGAGGAACTAAACCCAACATTAGCTCTGTCTGTAAAGTTAAATCGCAATGTGTTTCAGTCCAGCCTAAGAAACATTATAAGATATATTGTTAATGCATTACAATAAATCAAATTTAAACCTGAAAGAGAGTGTTCGCCAACTGAGGATAAGCTTAGTTGACGACCTAGTGCATTATTTTCTTTAGTTAGACTCTGCATGATCAACCTTTGTTAATGGCTCACAAATTTAGAGCTAACTTGTTTCTGCAGTGTCTTCAGCTATTATGGCAACTTCTATACGATATCATCTTGAAGCTACGTACAAAAAAGTCAACATCCCATGTTGAAAATAAAGTGAACATCGAGAAATGGACTACTTACAGTCTGCGTAATAGACAGTCTAAAATGAAAAAGGAACCAACTATACTAGTTATCAAGGAACCAGAAACGATAATTTAGAGTGATATTTACTGTAATTTCCAAATCTCTTTGAATCGTAGGAAACTGATATTCCAAGTCCCACAGCCTCAGTTGTAATACCAGTAATACAGACCAAAAACAAATCAAAGAAACTTATCTTTACTATTGAAGAAAATATGACCCATTAGTGCCCATGCATATAGTTACAAAAGTCAGCAACACCTGTAAGTTGTTTCATCCACTATCAGATTAGTAACCCTCTTCTACCTAAGCCAGAAAGATCTGCAACACCAAAATCATTTTTGGTGAAAGCAACAGGAGGAAGGCAAAAACCGAGCCAAACATCATCTTTACTGCATACTGCAGAGGCTCCAATTCTATTTTTGAATGCATGTTTGTCACAGTGGGTGCCATTGTGAAAGCAGAAGTGAGGGCTTCAATCACTGCATTTTCCAAGTCAGTTATGAAAGATGATGTGCAATTAAGGGCGGGCACCCTACCCGAGTTCTGGATACCAGATTCTAGAGCCATATGTTTGTACTCCATGTCTATTTCTTCAAGCGTTTCTATGTGCTTGCTGACAAAGCTGCATAAGATGATTGGAGAGGCATTGGTGGTTAAATTTAAGTGTAATGAAGCATCTAAAAATATGATTAGATGTAGATAATAATTTCAATAACCAGTAGACCCATCTTGCTATTTTGATTCAAGTTAAAGAAATAAGGTCGTAATCATACCTCACAGGAACGGCAAGAAGACTCTTTACACCTTTCTGACCTAGTTCTACAAGAACTTCATCGGTATAAGGCTTCAGCCACTGAATGGGACCAACTCGGCTCTGAAATAAGTTCAGACTTCATAAAGATAACAAAAAAATGAATCGACGAATTGAAATTATATATATGATTCTATTAGACAAACAAAGAATTCTAATTTAGGAAATTAACTTCTCGATCTATGGTTGTATATACCTGATAGGCAAGAGTGTGGGCATTGCCAATGCCTCTAGACTTCAATTCCCTCATAATCAACTCAATGCAGTCTTCCATCTGCTCTTTGTAAGGATCTCCTACATCCTCGACATAACTGACAGGCACTCCATGAGCACTGAAGAAAATCATTACCTGACAACCATTTTCATAAAAAGCATTAGTCAATCCTACAGTCCCCCATAATTGTATTATTGCACAACAGATTAAAACTATAGGATATATTTCCTTTCCCCTACAGTTCGGAAGGCAGTGACTTGTGTCACTGGAGAAGTCGCATTTACTTTTTCCTTCATAAGCAAAACCTTTTAGTTTAACTAGAAATGTCAAATATGCCTTCCATCAACACATTACCAGATAATGAATCATTGTTGTTTCATAAATGCATTGAAAGCAACCTCTGCAGCTTATATACTTCTAGAATACTCATGGAATATAGCTTCGTCATGAATTACTACCATTATATAATTGATGTATACATATTTCTATCAAGTCTTGAAGTATGTCAGTAGTCATGATTCATGAATCATGATATAGAATTAGAGAATATGATTCTAAGATTATCAGTTTTGCAGAGATGGTGACGTGAAATCACAGTGCAAATATCACAAAATTAGGACTTCTATGCATCTTTATAATAAGATTCAGATGATGCTATTCAAAAGGTTAAATTCATAACCCGTTCAATATAAGAGTATTACCTCATCTGGGTCAGAAAAGTTAACTAGTACCTTCTCTATCAAATTCGCCATGGACTTGATATATCCTTCACGTTGATACTAAGATTCTATAATTGAAATTGGCAGTATAGCAAGGTGAGAGTCTTCCCTGATAAATCGTTGGTAATTTGTCATGACCAGAATTAAGGGATTGATACACAAGGTTTTGCCAACTACACCATCAAGAAGAAAATAGCATACTTGAACATATTTCGTAGAACATGGATACTCCATCCACTTGTCAAGATAGAAAATTGTGGATAAAGAGGTAAAACAACTAGTCTAGAGATTATGTCCTTTTTAATCTGTACAATACATAGAACATATATAATTAGTCATATTAAATATTAGGTTAACGTATAAGAAAGAAGAAAAATATTCGATAACAGCTATATGTAGGCGCAAAGGAGGAACAACTCTCCAAATGACTCAAAAACCATGCAGAGGCCCAACATGAGTGAGGAAGCTATTTTAGGAGCCAGCGTAATGCACTGGTAGTGCGAACCACTACGCCAACTGGAAAAATGCAATGATAACCCGATCCTAGTAGGAACTGGACCTGAGATATAACAACTAGCACCACCATATGATCATCAATGCATGCTCTACTTCTACAATAACTTTGACTTCTCCTATGAAGACATGATTCTAGGCCTTAAAAAGATATTTTAAAATCTAAAAGTAGCATTTAGAACTACTAGTGTATCATTTTATAAACAAAGGGAAAATCTCATAGCAAACAGTACAGATTATTAAAGTGACTATTATATTGGTTTAGATGTTATGCAAACTCTTAAGTTGTGTTCTTATGACATATTAACACGTCCTCCATGTTAATATGCAAGGACTAGTAATTCTTACGGTGACTATTAAATTTGTTACAAGATGATAAAAATGGATGGTGTTTTGCTCGTGAGAAAGCATTAGATAAAACCCTTTTCGAAATTAATGCAGAAGAACAAAATTAGCAAAAACATCTTCCAATTATGTTCCTTTCAGAACTGCCAATTAGCAAAAGACCAAAGAAAAGAATTATTTATCCCTTCCAAATATCTCTAAACAACACCACCATGCTTAAGCTTGAATCACGTCATTATTTGGTATTAGCAAGGCTACAAACTATCATTCCGCTGAGAATAGTACATAAAAGACCCACTGTAGCAAGTGCTAAAAGATATAAAATCATTTATCTTCAAAGCTTCTGCCAAACAAAAACTTTAATGTCGTAATGGCTAAGGAATAAATAAAATCCACGTAGCAAGATGATTCAGGCACATCCTTCAAAGAAAAGTTTAACTTCCAATGCAAAAGCCTTGTGCCATACCTCGATAACAAAGTCAATGACCTTTTGGAAAGAGTCGCGCTTTTTCATGATGTTTTGATCAGCCAAATGTTCTTCCCGAATAAAATGCAAGTTGGAAATTTTCCTGACTTTTGTGGTTTTTCATAATTTTAACCAACTTTAATTGTTTTTTACATACTTTCATGACATCTCACGATCTTCCGACATTACAACTACAGAGGTTTCATCTCTCCTACTCTTCATCTTCTTTCATATTTTCCATGTTATTCACACACACATGTACATCTCGATGTATATGTGAATACATAGATATTATGTATGTCCATACATATATATTATACACAAACATAAATGTATGCTTAAGCAGACATATGTATACACATACACAGTGTATACATCCATCTTATTCTCGATTTTTTGCCGAATAGTTGACCAAATTTTGACTAAATTTTCATTAAGTTGAGTCAACTACTAGAACTGCATTACATTAAGTTTCCAACATTTTCTGCTCAAATTCACAATTATAATCTTAATCAACTTGAAAAGGGTCCAGAAATGATAATTGTTAGAAAATAAATATTACAATTCTAGAGCAGAAGGAGCTGAATCAAGATACTAACACTAGGCGAGCATAATAGATTATCAAGATAACTTACCCATTTTTTCCATTTGTATGAAGTGTCTTGGGATTTTTGTATTGGAAGGAAGAGAAGGGAGACACTTGGACACATGAGAGATGGGTGTGGCCTTCTCAGCATGTGAAATATCTATAAATGCAAGGAACCAGCTATAATATCATGAGTACAGGGTTGTCGGGAGGTACGAAATCACCATGTATCCAATTTAAGTTAGTCAGTCCAATTAGAACTCCAATTTTTTTTGGTCGGTCAAAAAAGTGTGTTACTAGTATTACCAAAACTTTGGGCACTAAGTACCCCATTACACCAGGCAAAAATAACTAGAAATATCTAAAGTTAATAACCCCATGCAGGGGGACTAGAGATCTCAATGGACCTAAGTCACTAAGAAAAACAAACAAACTAGTGACTGGATCCTAGCACTTCTACCAGAAAAAAGACTATAACTGTAACATCCCTGACCTGGGTTATGAGTCAACCCTAGGTGTTTTGCCTAAATATGTAATTACATCTTTGTGATTAACTCTGAGCATGTAATTAAGTTTCTCAGAAACGTATATTTCAGTATTTGCTCCTTTTTATTTAAAGTTATAGCATTGTTTTGATATACATGGACCTATGTGCAATTTACCCAGTTGAAAGGGTTAGCTTGCAATTTGCACATGATGAGATGTTCCTCTGATGTTGAGACATCATGAGAATCTCTTTGGCAAAGTTTGAGGGATTTCCCAAGCTAGAGCACCAAGGTGCAGCTGTGGAAGCAATCCCAGGGCTTGAAACCCTAATCTGGGGTAAAATGCAATTTACCCAAATGATGGGATGCAATTTGTAAAGAATGTCATCTAAAGTATCTTTTAGACTCTTGCCATTATTTAGAGAAGAAATGATGAGGAATTCACCTCAATTGAGTTATCAAGTTAAGAAATAGGCTTTGTGATTGAATAATCAGGGTATATGTTTAATATCCCTTTAAGTATGAACTTTATTATTAGATTGTTCTTCCTTGCCTTCTTTTCTATACCTTAAGATAAGGTTTGTCCTTAGAATAAAGAGGAAGGGACGATCAAGTAAAGAAGGAGGGACCTAGTTGGAATTATGGACAACTTATGACCTAATGTTGAAAATCCTACCCCATGTATATAAGCTCTCCTTCCCTTAGTTGCAAGGGAACTCACCCTTCGTTCCCTTACTGTTTCATTTCACCAAAGACGACCAAGGACTGCCTTGGAGCTAAGGAGGACGACCAAGGGGTGCAAGGTAGGTCTAAACCCCTCTTCTTGCCTAATTCCATGGTTAGAATTCGAATTCAAGGTCAGCTTCATGGCTAATTCTCGAAACCCTATCTTTCTAGCCGTCTCTTTTCATCCTTCCTTGGAGTTTTCACCTTGGCCAACCTGTGGGAACTCAAGGACGCCATTAGAGCTTGGAGCTCAAGAAGCAAGCTTTAGGCGGGCTTTATAACTCTAAACCCATGCTTTACTATGTGCATCTTTATATGCGATTTGATGATAGCTCTTAGTATTTCCCTACTTTTCCTTGCTATTTTGCAAGCAAACCCGTGGGATATCTGTACTGTTCTTGAGCTAGAAGATTATGGCGTGATTTCCAAGAAAAACCCACCGCTTTTCTTTTCCTTAAACGGTCCTAACAGTTTGCTCTCTCGGACTCAAGACCGCGAGGTGAGCAAACGGTCTCGAGACCGCGACAGGGCAAACAGTCTCAAGACCGTTTGTCCCCGTTGACCGAGCGTGGACCGTATAAGAAATCTGTTCCTAATTATATAGTCTAATTACCCTCAAAATTTTGGAGACTAACTCCAAAGGAATCGGGAGATATGACCTTTTTAAGTCACAACTTTAAATGAATTAATTGCTGATTCTCAAACGGTCTGAAATTGCCTTTTTGGGCAAACGGTCTCAAGACCGTGTAAGGTCGTTGACTAAGCGTTGACCGTATGAGATTACTGTTCAAAATTATGTTAATTAACAACTCACCAAGTTTGATGGTCTAATTCCAAACGGGCTAAGAGTTGAAGGGTGAATACTAGGGCTAACCCTAGATAAAATCAGTACTGAAATTATGGTGACCTAATTAGGGTTTTTAGGGTTGATTGACCTAAACGGTCTCAAGACCGTTTGGGGGTCACCAAACGGTCTCAAGACCGTGAGGGCAATAAACCAAGACCGTTTGGAGGTCTGGGGTCAAGGATAGTTGACCAATTAAAGGTACAATTACACCGAATTACATTGCAATTAAATATTGACATGATCATCAACTCAATAGGTCAGATCTTGATGAATTTGCACTAGAATCCAAAATTGGATGGGCAAACGGTCTTAAGACCGTTTGGAACTCATCCAAACGGTCTCAAGACCGTGAGGGCAATCAACCAAGACCGTTTGAAGGTCTAGGGTTGAGTAATGTGACCAATTGAGCACCCAATTGCAAATAAGTTAGTAATTTAATCAAAATTCTGTTTTGTGGTTCAATCATGGTTCAACCCCTATCAAATCACCTTAGACTTTGATGAAATCTTGGGAAAACGGTCTCAAGACCATGTGGGGTCCACCCACATGACCTCAAGACCGTTTGGGCTAAGTTTGGGCCCAATTGGAGCTCAATTGAAAGGTCCAACCTTGTGTTGAGTCACATTGTTGAGTGTTGATGGGTGAACATTGATGGACCCTAATTGAATCGATTTCAACCATAATTGGTTAACCATTATGGGTCAATTGAATGACCAAGTGATCAAGCATAATCTTAATTGACTAAATACATAAGTGGTCAACATATCTTTGACCATTTGAGGGCTTCAACATGGGTTGACATTATCGGTTGCATCTTTGAGCCTTGTTGAAGGACCAAGCGGCTGAGACCATGAGAGCCTCGCGGTCTCAAGACCGTGAGAGGGCTCGCGGTCTCAAGACCGTGAGGGGGCTCACGGTCTCAAGACCGAGAGGAGGCTCGCGGTCTCAAGACCACGAAGGGCCTCGCGGTCCTGAGGTCAAACTAGCTAAACGGTCAACACCTCTTCGCGGACTCAACTCAAATTAGTCTTCGCGGTCTCGACTTTAATTTGAACCAATGGGAGGCTTCGCGGTCTTGGACCCCTGAAGAGGCTCGCGGTCTTGAAGCCTAAGGGGGATCGCGGTCTTGGGGTTAGAAAGAGGCTCGCGGTCTTGGAGGGTCAAAGTGGGCAAACGGTCAACACTTTCAACCAATCTCAACCCAATTGATGATTAATGATTGAAATCAATCAATGTGATTCAAGGTTGACCTCATTCAATCATTTGAAGATGTAAATGGTTCAATGTTGCCCAAATCAAACCCTAATGATAATCTAGGATAGTAAGGGGTTATTTGACTAAGGTTTTTGACCATGATGATGATCAATGGGGTGAATTACCAAAATACCCCTGAAGGGTCAATTGAGTTATACCTTGCTCAATTCAAACCCTAATTACATGAGAATAAAGTTTTTAGTCATAATGACTCTATCCAACTTGATCTAGTGTAATGTTACCATCAACCATTAGTATGATGAAAGAGAGAGTACTCTAGAGAGAGAAAGTAACCTAGAGAGAGAAAGTAACCTAGAGAGAGAAAGTAACTCTAATCACATAATGATGATGTTTTTGGCTATATTAGCCTATGATGCCTCAATCCAACCTGTTTTAGAGTAATGTTGACATCACCTAACATTATGATGAGAGAGAAAGTACTTCTAGAGAGAGAAAGTACTTCTAGAAAGAGAAAGTACCCTTTTTAAGTGGAAACTCGAGTAAAGTATCTCCAATGCACATGAGTGAGTATAATTAGGGTATGATCCACCTGTGTGAGGTCATAGAAACCCTAATTATGATAAATGATGAACCTTTAACCAATCTAAGAGCATCAATGAAGATGTTACTCATACATGATGATGTTATGAGTTTAATTCACCTTGATGAGAATAGTAAACCCTAATTCAAGGGTGATGACATGTAATGTGAATAGTAAACCCTAATTCAAGGGTAATGGCATGCTTTTGAGCAATAAACTCTATTTGATTTAAATTAAAGATTTAACTCTTATGACAAGAGTAGGAAGTACATTCCTTATTGTTGCATTACCTTTATCAGATGTATTAACCATGCAGGTTCTGATATGAAGGTAATCATATCCAGGTATGGATGTTGATGTTATAATCATTAAAGGCATGTTGTTAGCCTTATGAATAAGTAAAGTAATCTGATGCCTTGCCAGTGGCATCCTATGCTGATACTGAGCTATGAGAGCCATAAATACCATCAAGGTCATGCCTTAGAGATGACTTGTGATGAGGATAATGAGAAATGATGATTGATATGAGTTAGGCCTGTTACATTTAGTATTCTTCTTTTATAGCTGTTATGCTACTGTTATTGTTTGAAGAACAATGTATGCTGTTAAAGAATACTGAATGTACCTAACTAATCAAGTATAATGTAGAGCCCTGATCATAGATCCATCATTGTCAGAAATTAAGTGATGGAGAAACAGGTTTTCCTTAGGGAACTCCTGGAGCACATACTTTTGAGTATGTGGGGTACATGGATGTGTAGAACCTTACATCCTAGTGTAGGAAAGTGATGTAGATGTGGAATCCATCCATCCTTCACTATAGTTCCATACCGTATCAGTGGTAGGTAAACATGAAACCTCCTGATGACGAAGAAAGCACAGATATCTGTATCAGTGGTAGGTAAATATGAAACCTCCTGATGACGAAGAGAGTACAGAACGCCACTGTGACTCTAGAATAGCGAAGGACCAGTTTACCCTGGTAAGCTATAGTAGTAGAGACACGAGATGTCCTACAAGTGATCCTCTTACTGACTGAGGAAGGTGAAGGTCATGAGAATCCGGCTCTCTTAATGACCTATGTATGATACTGATGCGGCTTCTCAGCGATCAGTTGGAGTATGAGTGGTAAGCCTCATCTCCACAGGGCATAATGTTGTTTGTAAAACATAATCAACCATGTAGTATAACTTGTTAGAGATGACTCCAAGTTAGTTGATTGATGTTACATTGCAATATTTCTCCATATCTCCTAATTTGTAGAGATCTTGTTATATCTGCAACTGTTATAGAATGCTTTGAAGGCTTTACTGTTTAAAATAATCTTTGATGTTATAATAAAGCTTCTGGCGAAGAGTTATAACTCTCGCTGGGACAATTATGTATAATTGTCTCACCCCGTAGACTTCAACTTTTTAGGTGGACGTCGGAGACGAAGGAACCAGCCTACAGGTGATCAGTCTCAGCAGCAGCAGCACCAGGGGCAGCAGTAATCTCAGGTGGAGATTTGTCCTGCCATGTGGTGTAGTTAGAGTCAGTCCTATGTGTCCTCTGTACTCTCAGGTCTTGGAGTCTTTTTGTATAAGTGATCTTGAGATTTTGTATCTTGATGTATATAATTACTCAAGAATTAATTATCCTGAGATGTAAACAGTTACCTCTCTTTATGAAAGGAGTTTTTATGGATACAAGTTCTTATCTCAAAAAGTTTTAATTTCCCGTGATTTTTGTCTTCCGCTGATTACCGATTCGCTTCCGCTATCGTATTTATGTCATGGTTTGGAGATCAGAGCCCACAATAACAAGCCATGATTACATACATTCAGCATACCGACAAAAAATAACCACAACTCGTCAAAGACTATCACCAGCCACCCTGCTAGGATTTAGCCATAGTGTATCTACATTCTTAGCAAGCTATCACAAGGATCTAGAAGGAGCATACACCCCAATCAGATTCTCCAAACCGTAGTAAACAACTGAGATGCCAAAGAGAAATAGCAGGATCCTCCCATGAGTTGGCCATCAAACAATGTTCTTGAACTGAGCACTACCTATCTTTCACTGGCATTAGAATCATTCCATGAAGATGTGAATTCTAGGTAGATGTCCAACTCCTCTTCAACAATCGACAACTACCAGATTATAGGACCATGCACATCTCTGCTACACCAAGGAGACAAAACAAAGGCTCCAGCTCAAGATATGAGTATCCAAGATGAGGCTTGAGTAACCTGCAGCAAAACATTGAACACCTTGAAGGTGTTTCTATGCACAGTAGCAGAAGTGCTTGAATAGGAGAAGAAGAAGATCTGCCCCCCCCCCCCGAAACCATAACCACACGAAACTCTTGTAATGCACAGAAGCCCCACATCGAGCACCTAGAGTGCAATTGAATTTGCAGCTATAGAGGAGCCACACAAGAACATCCAGCATAAGGATGCCACATGAACCAAGGTCGGTCACCTTCATTGGTGGAGGGAGCATGTCGTCGATTTAGTCAAGCCACCATTCAACCCAACACCGGCTCCATCCACCACCGAAAGCACCAGGCAGAGAACTGGGCGGGGTCAAACCCATCGTCATCCAGGGAACCCTGAATTCACTCGGGAAAAAGAGAGGGAGGAGCTAGTGAAGGAAGAGAATGAGCCTTCCCTCACTAGTGAGATAGAGCGGCGACAAAGAGCCTAGATCTGGTGGGAGAAGCTCTTTCCAACTGTCACACTTGAACAACGTGGAATCGACCGGATAGAAAGCAATAGATGTAACCTTTTTTTCTTTTATCATCCAACGTCAACCATTTATAGATTTTAGTTGAGGGAATATCTGTTATGTTGATTCTTGAAATTTTTGTGTTAATGGGTCTATTGGGGTTGAACATCATAAGTAATGGTCCAACACTATGTAATCAAGGAGTGATGCCTTGCTTGGATTCCTATATAATCATGAGTGTGTCAAAAGCCTGAGGTATCAAGTTGAATACTATTTTCTCACATAGTATCAGAGCAGCAACCCCCCCTCTCTTTCCTCCTTTTTTTCCTTTTTAGTAGGGTACTACGGTAGGTGCACTACATATGTTATTGTAGTTGAGGCCAGCCAACCACGACAGGTGTCTAATAGTTGCAGTTGGCCAATGGAATCATCTGATTGTGGCCCTCCACCCTAGATCAAGGATGTGGGCCCTTAACGCCTCCCTCCCCAACGGTGTCCCTACCAGAAAAGGCAGATAATTAAGCCTATATGTCCCTAGTGGTGCCCAAGGTTCACCTTTGTGGTTATTGACATACGTATGTATAATCTTCAATAGCCTATGATCCACTCTTTGTCTTTGCAGTGATACATTATTTTGTGTGGGTTCTCTTGTTGACGCTGCAGTGGCGTATGATTATGTGTGTTTCTAGATCTTCCTACTATTGAGATTGCCTCCAACAGAGTAGTATGATCCATAGCTATGTGTTCTGCTTAATCGCTAGACTAAGCAACCATTGTCTGTTTAATCGCTAAACTGAGCAACCATAGTCGGCTTCTTAGTGCGCCATGTAATAAGATTGCCTCCAACAAAGTCTAACAGCCAAAGGTAGAATTCTTGTCACATTTACTACCAACATAATTATAATCAGAGTATCTAGCAAATTTGCAATACTCATGTCTACGATACAATAATCCTTTTGCTAGAGATTTTTTCAAATATTTAAGGATATGACAGATAGCATCCCAGTGACATTGTCGAGGTTTATCTAGATATCTATAGACAAGTGCAACAACAGTAGTAATGTCAGCTCTAGTCCTGCATTGTATAAGCCCGCTTGGGCGGTGCCTAGGCTTAAGTCAACCCACCTCAAACTAGGCGCCCAACCCCCTAATTGACCTATGTTGTTGCCTAAGGCCTTTTGAGGCCCAAATTAAGCCAATTTAAGGCTAATTTAGCATAAAATAGATCTAAATTTGATCAAATCGAGTCATTTTATGGTTAAATTGGGTCTCATTTATTCCAAACGGGATCAATTTAGGGTAGATTCGGTCTGATTTGGGGTAAACCATGTCTGATTTGGGGGAATTATGTCTAATTTGGGGGAGTTAGGTCTAGTTTGGTCATGTAAGGTCTCGTTTAGATCAACATAGATTACCACATTAAAGGTAAATGTCATGGCATAGACAAGTAGAAGAGGTAATAGATGCATAAGTTCATATTAGTAGGCATTAGCAAAAGCAGCCAGGACAAATGGACAATTTTATTTATAGATTAACCATAATGTAAGATTACTCACCCTCACACATCTGAAAGAAAAACTTAAAAGGTCATCCACTTGGTGCCTACTCATATTCTTTGCTTGAGAATCTGAAGATCCTTTACTTGAGAATCTGAAGAGGTCAATATAGGTTTGAATGTCTTAACACCTACAAACAATGTAGACTACTTACAAAACTCAACAACACTTCATAAAATAAGGTATAACTTCATAGATTATCAAACTTCATATTTAAAATGTGTGGAGTCTGAGAAGTCCAGTTCAAATATATAGTCTATGATTCAAGAAGGGTAGTGATACAATATTGATACCTATGGGTAATGATAAGATACAGTGGAAATATAATATAATAGCCTGGGCACTGAGTAGTTTACAAATATATAGTGTATGTATCAAGAAGAAGAAAAATATAAATTAGAGTAACTTCTAACCAAATATATTCCATTGTATTATACAAGTAAATGCATTCCTCAAAAATAGAAAAAGAAGAAACTCTGATTGTGGTGGAGAATCTTACAAATAATTATAGAAGCAAGTCAGAAACTAATGTGGTAAACTAACATGTTTACAAGCAAAATGAAAGAGAGGTAGGCTAACATGTACCCACTCATTGCTCGACCCAAAACTCCATGCTTTAGATAGCAATGTTGGATAAATCTCTACCTCCAGACTTCTAATTAGGGGCATAGGTCGTTTCACCCCATTTATCAGTAATGGCGGACCCTCCATACCTTCAGCTATCTTTCTAAGGACATAACTGAATGTATATATTGGCAAACCCCTAACAAACTGATGGTCTTCAACTGAGCTAGAACCATACTTCAGCTACATGTAAAAATTGTCAGGACTACAAAACATTTTTAGAAATCATGTGACATTCAATAATGCAGGCATCAAACCTGTATCGAGAAGCTAGCCTACAATGCCTGTACTCTTCCATTCTCATCAATTAGTACTCCAGAGAAGGTATTTCCAAAATCAAAGTAGATAAAGATCAAGTGAGATCATAGAACTAGGCTTCGATGTAAATATAGAAATTTAAAAAATATTACTGGTATCAAGCTCAATAACCTCCATGTTCATAGCTTGGTATTGTGGACAATCTATTGATCCAATGTTCAAAGTAGAACAAGGATTTGTAACAATCAACTTCCTATATGTTGCAAAAACTAGCTATCATCTATCTCAATATTGATCCCACTAAAGAGCTAGCATGATATATCATCCACAAGTTGTGTTTTCTAGACCTCTAAATTTGGTAGGCACCTGGAAAGAGATCGCTAAGGACCAAGTTATTTTAATATTTGAACATATGTGTAGCATATATAGTATAAAAAAAGTATATGTATGCATACCAGTCCTTGGACATCAAGAATGGTTGTACTCTGATCAATATGTCTTGTTGTTGTAACAGAGCACACAAAAAACTTGATAGAAAAGGTGTCCCATTTCCTATCAAGAACCTGCAATGGAATCCTAGAAACCAAAGAATGACATAAGTACAAACATATGATGGAATACAGTCACATGATCAGTTGGGAAAGACCACTATGAAGGATAATTCACTGTCATCTCTACATTAGTCGTCAAAAGAAAATGTCCTTGAGAAAACCATAGGTCCCTAGATTAGGTTTCCAACCATCCCTAAAAAAGTGTCTAATATAAGTACATATGACATCTTATGTTTTATTAGACCATTCCAAAACCATGATTGAGCAACATTAATATGAAAAAACTAGAAAATCTATTTCTTGACACACTTTATAGATATTATAATGACCTAAGGGATTCTTTGTGAATGCCATCATCACTCTCTATATATTGCAAGGGATAACAAGTGGGGGGTAATCAGCAGCTAACACAATACACCTGCAACACTAACCATAAAATTTCATTACAACTTAATTCTGATGGGAGATTGCATCAGATACTTGCCTTTTGCACCATGTGCAATAACCACTACATGATGCTATTGCTGCCTGAATTGTATCAGGGCCCAGTTGGCAATTTGTGATGTGGAATTGGAGAATAGTCCCACATCACATTTTGACTGAAATTTAATTATGAAAATAGTAGCGTAGGTGTGAATTTCCATGCATATTCATATTAGAAACTCATACTTTAGGATTTAAAAATCTATATAGACTCATTGGATAATCACTCATCTAACTATTGCCATAGTAAAGTAGTCTTCAATCTGGGAGTGTGTTCTCACAAAGTAAGTCTTGATTAAGGGTATGGTGTTGATGTCCCAAAGAACTAGGGGCCGTTCGGCCCCCACCATTGTAACTTCTGGTATTCGTCAATAGGAATTTGTACAACTATTAGTACCATCGCTGCTGCTGCAGATAAACCCAATGGCCCAGAACAACAATTTGACGTGTAAAATTGATAATGGCAGCCTAGAGACATCCTTTTTAAGTCCTGCCATGCACGGCGTGATTTGAAATCCTACATGTTCCAAGGATACAACTACCATAGAGAATACCAGTGGATATTTTGACCATCCATATGGCATACTATTAGTATGTGAATACATGTAATCTAAATGATGGGGGCCAAACAACTCCCTATTGTCACTTCACTAGCCTGAGGAGAAGCAAAAAAAGAGGAATGATGAGTGGTAAAGGTAGATAGGTGTTGTCTAGACATGTTTATGGGCCAATCCATTGAGCAAGGGAGGCAACATAGGAGAAACTTGAAATCACATCATATTTTTTTTGAAGGTGAGACTAGCCATTATATTAAGAAAGCCATACGACATCTACAAACATAGGGTACCCATAGAACATCGACAACATAGTAGTTACAGGAATAAACACATTATACCAATAAGATCGGATGTGAAAGGATGTTTCTGCACGGATTCCTCCCAAATATGCTGGACTAAGCAGCTTTGAAACGGAATCCTTCCACAATCAAAGGTAGCATTTTCATAAAATCATCCCCAACTACTGAGGCTAAGATCATATGGATATATGTCCTGATAAACACGGTCACTCTCCCATACACGAAGTAGCATTAACAAGCCTCTCACCACGCATTGAAGGACAAAGATAACTAAAGGGAACTTGCTATTAACCATAATTAACAAAGGAACCAGACTACCTAACCCAACACGCAACACAGAAATAAACACAAATAGGTAACATGCAACTTTGTGGCACCGGTAGACAAAACTGCCAAATGCCATCACCGGCGAGCAACATAGAGACAAAGAAGACTAGAGGTAGGAGAAGGGGGCACTGCTCAGGGAACCCCACAACCACGATCAGGCGCACCACAGCTCGCCCCCTACTCAAGCAACAACTCAAGAGGCAAAACGGCCAAACAGGGGAGAAGGAAGCACCGACCTCACAGACTAGGACCCCTGATGGTCCCCTGCTCCTGCAAAACAATGACCGAGATATGTCGAAAGCCTATCCTAGCCACAAGCTATGACCTATAGGGAAGAAAAAGGAGATAGAGGAGAGCCTCGATCTAACTAGAGGCTGCAAAGGGGGAACCGCAGGTTCCAACCTCCAGTTACGTCATTGGTATCCCCTATCACACCAGATACCGACGCGAGGTGACAAGACAGCGAGGTGGGAAGTTGTCGCCTAGACGCGATCCACCACCTGAGTAGCCGAGCCCAGTAGTGAAACAGGGTAAAATAGCCCCAAGGGAGACGAGTACGGCTCACCGGCCACTAGCCGCCACCCTCCCCCCAAAATGGGACGCTCATTACAGAAGCCCTAATCGCTCTTGTGAGTGCAGATATTTGAAATCACATTATATGATTGTACTTATCAGCCACAAAAAGTCAAGGTTTAACTACCGTAATAGTGAGAGAACTATGGATGTTTAAAAGGATTACTAGGCTTACCTTGACTGAAGATCTAGTCCAATCGACCCAGGCAATGGTGCTCGTCTCCCAGCCACTTTTGCTCCTCTCCCAGTCGCTGGTGCTCTTTCCAAGGTGCAACCCAGTCACCGGCACCGATTCGAACCATTCATCGGCTCACATCGTCTCCTCCTCATCCACACTCAGTCACCATCTCACGTCGTCTCCTCCTGGTCCACGTGCGGGATCACATAGCTGAGATCGCACCACTATGATTGCGTCGGGGGGTCACAGGGGAGAAGTCAGGGGGAGGGGATCGTGGGAGGGGTTGGGGAGAAATAGTGCGAAGACTAATTGTAGGCAAGCAGACTGCCCACTATAAAATTGGCCAATTGAAATATCAAATTGGCATTTTTTAATTGTCACAAATCATATATATAAATGCCTTTAAATTTTACTATTTTTGAGAAACTAAATAGTAGGGGGATTAGAGGCATTTTATGTAAAAATGCATGTAAATTAAATAAATAGTGGCGCTTTTTTATAAAAGCCACTAGAATAAATGCCACTAATGGGCATTTTTCCTGTAGTGCCTCCACATACTTGCCTAAAAAATCCTACCTTTACCATTGTTGTTGACTCTCCACTTCAACCATTCTTCATTCTTTTTATGGTTGACATGAGGGGGAGAATAGAGGATGAAGAGTAGAGGGAAAGGAAGAGATGAGATGGAGGAGAGATGAAGAAAGAGAAGAAGAAGACTTTTATCTTGTTGTCCTATTGATCTTCATGCTACTTTTAATATACAAATTTTGTAGTTATATATGGATACTTTTGCTACTATATGGTGTTCATTTTGCTTCTATGTGGATCTATCTATTGTTATTTTGATTGTTCATGGAGCTTTTGTTGCTATTTCTTATTCATCATCTACCTCGATTGTTGCTATGAAGTTACATATCGGGACGTCATTGTTACTACTTGTGCTATGATTAGCACATTTTACTTGTTGCTTTGTTCTTTTGTACTATCTGTTGTTTGTGCTTTCTTTTCATGTTGACTTTCTATTGTGTGTTGGTAAGCTATGCTCAAAGAGCCAATCATGTAATGATTGACATGGCATATAGCATAGATGATTTTATTATACTTATAAAGGAAAGCTTCCAATTTGTTATGTTTCACTCAATTATGAGATAATGACGAAACATTATGAAGTTCTAAAGAATGAAAATACTCAATCATGCATGTCTTCCATTATTAGCCTTGGAGGATGAGATCATATGAATGTTAAGAGTGTGTACATTCCTTTTATGTCCCTATTTAGTTGTTATTGTGGAAGGTAGATGAGCACCATTAACACATAATACTAGAGTGTGGGTTGGTTTATGGCATAATCACATTAGTCATGATATGGAAATATCAAACCAAGCACATAGATACATGTTAGGAATAGTGTATCAGACATACCCACCTTGAAAGTGACACATAGAAACAATCATTGGTGGTTATAGTCAGCTCCCATAGTGAAGGTGATGATTGTTATTCTTAGAACTAAATTCATTGCACTCGTCACATGTCATTGGATATGCTTTGACATCATCAAACACAGTCATGAAACATGGGTTGTTATAATGGTGATGATTGGATGACTTTGACACATGGGGATAGACAGTGAGTGATAGATATGGGATTTGTCCCTTCTACTGGAGTATGATATCCTGGCCACTTGATAAGAGAGACTGGGAAATGCATGTGTATGCACATGTGAATCAATATATGATATTGAGGTCACATTATCTCAAACAATCTACTCTTAATTCAAGAAACATGGATTGAATGTTGAGAAGATGACGAGTCCATGCCTCGAGTTCATTCTGGATATTAGAGACAAAGGAATTATACAATCACTGCAACACCTTACACAGATTGTAGGTTGAAGTTGTTCTCCAACTTTCCATTTAGTTGGGTAGAACTAATGTGCAACTAGGCACCCCTCCTTTCTTGTGATGTCATTAGTTAGTTATGGACATTCACTGCCGACGTGATATGGGACCTATAGGGTCACACACAAAGGAACTCGTCTAGAAGATAAGTTTATCTTGAATGATGATTGGACTGATTACTAATGTATTTAGGTATTCAAATCATATAATAGATTGATTGATTGGGTGACTAGGTCTGCCAAATGACCATCTCACTGTGTGAGACGGCCATTTGGGTTGTCAAGATAATTAGAGTTTGAAATGGCTAAGTTTTACCCTTGAACTGACCGGTTCAATGTGATTGAACTAACCGACTCATCTCAGACTCACCAGATGGCCATCTGGGTGAGTGAGAGGGCTCAGTTGGGCTGAATAAATATTCTAGATGTCTTGAATAGTTTCAATTGCACATACTTGGAGTGCAAATAAATTAATATGTGATATTAAATAGAATCAAAATTGCCAAATTTGAATATGATTGGGAAAATACCAAAAGGTTGTTTGGCAGTGCGAGACAACCGTCTCACAGACTAGACAACCATCTAGGTGTGCCAGATGACCGTTTGGCATCTCACAGGTTGTAAAAATTCAAGATCTTCTGGTCCCTTCCACTCACACATAATCCCATACAGATTGGAAACCTTGACCCAAACCCAGCCTATAAATAGAGGGTATCAATGGTTTCCCAAGACACAAAAACCATAATAGCAACTGAGAATTAGTTGCTCTAACAATTATTCTCCTCTTTGGTTGTGGTAACTGAGAGAGCCCAGACAAGTCCTACCTAATAGGGAGGGATAGCCAACGGGAGAGAACAACTGAGAAGTTGTTGTTGTGGGAGAGCAGGTTGGTGACTAGTACACCAAGGGGAGGGACAACTCCTTCCTGTTCATTCTTGTTGAAAGACAGGAGTTATAGTTGATTTGCATGGACTACTCTAGAGGCAGGATCTTGTTGCTACTGCTAGGAGGACAACTGTAACCTGCACTTTGTGGCTAGATCATAGGAGCGATGCAGACGTTGTTTGTGTTTGTTGCTCATGGTGAAGACCAGGAGTTGCACAGCCACTGTCCAAGGGCAACTGTCACAGTTGGATTGAAGTGAGTTTTGTCCCTAGAGTTGCTTCAGGACCACGTATAACTCACTAAACCATCCTTCCAATTTCATAGTAATTGACGCGATCTTATTGTTATGGGAATATAGATAGATAAAAAAAAAATTGTTTCCGCTACTGTACTTTGTACCCGTATTTTCCAACAGTGGTATCATAGCCACGTCAATTTATTATGATTTAGGATAATCCATATGATCATATTTTGGTTTAATCATTTATTTATTGCATACAATGTGAATATTTAAACTCATATGTGTATCTTATCAAAGACCACATATATATATGTATGTATGTATATATATGCAACTTACATGTGTCACCCTTAAAGTAGTTTTGATGGTGGATGTGTAGTGTGTTTGTGGCCCAAACCTTATATATGTGTGTGGTTGGATAGTTTGGTTCCTGTTTATCTCGATCTGTACACCGAGCCTCTACCTCCCTCTTCCCAATGTAAAGTTAATGTTTTCCTACCTTTGCTCCCCTTGAATGTAACTCGATATTTCTCTTATTCAATGCAATAAAGTAGCAATAGGATAGTTTTCTTTTTTTGCAATGTAGAGGATGATGATCATCGTCGGGTGAGATGACCAGTTCATGTGACAAGCCAACCGTTTGGAGGACCATGATGGACAAAACGATGGAACTAGACAACCGCCTGGAAGGCCCAACTGACTGTCTGGAAAGAGTGAAGACATCAATCAGATAGGAGGTCATACGATTGGCAGAGTATAAGAGGTGAGATGACCGGTTCAAGAGTATAACCGATATACCTAGATTGGCAAGCATAGGTCTACACCAACAGCAGGTTCATACATGTGATGTCATGATTGACCGAGGTGGTAGTAATTCCTTGTGGCTCCAAGGAATTACAAGTAGACATCGCCATAACCATCGCTTTTTGTTCAATATTGCATGTTTGTGTTGTGGGATATAGCATGTATATGATTCTTACTATATATGTGGTGATTGGATACATTATATGTATACATATGATATAAATAAAACCCCTCAATCAAACATATAAAGTCTAAGATGCTTTCTAATAGAAAATACACATGAAAAACTTGTTTGAACAAGCATAGGTTATGCCAAAGTGTGGTGCTCCATCTACCTCATGGAAGTGTGATGGTAGTAATGTAGGTGTTGTCAAAGTGGGGTGCATTATTATCATATTGGCTATTGGGTCAGACATAACTGGTTATTTTCATAGAGCATGGGCCCAGAAGCATGCAAATGATCATGGCAAGGAGTTTTGCATATCATGTATCTAAGAATTGTGTATGTTTCAATTGGCAAGTTTGCCTACCTAAATAGTCAAGTTGTGGGCGATGAGCCAAAGCTGACTCATGATTTGATGAAATATGGATCTTGGCTCATTAGAAAATTGTTCACTATAGTTTCTGAATTGATATTTGAGGGTTGTCAATTTGAACAAAATAATGAGAATGTTAATAAATTAAATATTGAATTATTATCGCCCAAAATATAATCAAATCAAATAAAAAATGAGTTTTTGACAAAATTGCAAATTCTTTTGTAGAATCAAATGACAACAAACAACAATCATTTTTCTTTGTGATTAGTCCTTGAGAAGGATAAATTAACTAGGAACAACTTCCATGACTGGTTCAGGACATTGAGAATCGTTCTCACACAGGAGTGCAAGCTCTATGTCCTGGAGATGCCAGAACCAGAGGTGCCACCTCAAAATGAACCAAGGGCTGACAAGGATACTTATAAGAAACATACTAAAGATGATGTGGATGCCAAGTGTATGATGCTATGCTCCATGAACAATGAGTTGTAGAGGAAGAATGAGAATATGGGTGTGATTGAGATGGTCACACATCTCAAGAACATGTACCAAGATCAGGCAAGACAAGAGAGATACAATGTATCCAAGGTGTTATTCAATTTTAACATGGAAGAAGGTGACCCAGTAGGTCCTCATGTGCTCAAGCTCGTTGGGTATGTGGAGAACCTTGCTAGACAGGGATTCCCCTTGGGTCAAGAGTTGGCCACTAATGTGATTTTGCAGTCTCCGCTAGAGTCAAATAGTCAGTTTGTCATGAACTACAACATGAATTACTTTGACAAGTCATTGACAGAGTTGTTGAGCATGTTGAGAATAGTTGAGGGACATATGAAGAAAGACAAGCCCAAGTCTGTGTTGATGAACATCAAGACAAATGGGAGGTCTAAAGGCAAAGGCAAAGCTAATATGAGTTTTAAAGCTAGCCAGAAGCCCAAGTCTTCATATCTCATAGCAAAATGTGGAGTGAAGAGAATAAGAGGTGATTGTTACCATTGTCACCAGCATGGACATTGGAGAAAAAATTGTCTGCTCTAGTTTGAAGAATTAAAGAAGAAGAAGGAAGGTATTGAGGCCTCCACTTTAGGCATAAACATTATAAGATAAATTTGATTACTTCTTCATTTTGGTATGTGATACCAAATAGAGATCTGACATACTAATGTGCAGGGTCTAACAAGAAGTAAAGTCCTTCATGGAAGGATAATGATGGACAAGGTGGAGCAAGAGTTATGAAATATTTGTTCTACATTTAAATTTATCTTAGCCCAATGGATATGTAATACAGTTAGTAGAATTGCTATTTCATTATGCCATAAGAAACAATTTACTTTAGAGAATCTTGTATGACAAGGATGAAAAATCAATATGATCCTGCATGGAAATGCCCAAACATGTAAATGGTCTTTGTACGAAAGATTTTTCTTGAGATGAATGTTTATAACATTAATACCAAATGATTATAATTGATAACTCAAGATTATCATTAGCAAAAGTCACCTTCGATGTATATATATATAATGCATTTCTAGACTACATATTGATGTTAATCTAGATTCCCTTGGTTGTTGAACCTAAGGAAATATGTGATTCTTGCTTGTACATGATGTGACATGTCATCCTTCACTAGATGTAGTAGGAGGATAAGTTTTCCACTAGACCTCATGCATATGATGCATGAAGATATTATGCAATGAATGCAAAGATAATTACTTATACTTCATTTCTATTACTGGTAATATGATGATATGTATTCAATAAAATAGAAACACAAATCTCTTAAAGTGTTCAAGGATATTATAAATGAAGTATGACTTTGATGAAAGTTTTAAGAAATTTTGATGAAATCAAGTGTTGAACTACTTTGCATCAATATCTTAAGAACCTTCAAGGAAAGGACTATGATAATATATTACGAGTCAAATCCATCTAAACATAATGATGTGTTAGAATGAAGGAATTTTCCCATGATGAGTCATGAATAGTTATCAATTAATACATCTTATCCTCATAAATATAAATCTATCACTAAATGATGTAATGTACGAGTGGTTTGTAAGACATCATATACGATATGAATTGGGAATGTCCCAATATGTCTAAAGTTGAAACATACATTAAGAAAGTACATTCTTGAAGAAGGTATATCCATAAACCATAATTGTTGAATATTACTGTTAATCCCAATCCAATAACAAAATCATTTTTTTAATACAACTGGACCTTATTTATTCATCTTGCAGTCTGATGCAGGCAAAGTTCATAGCATTACATCTACTCATATCAGGTGGTCTACTCCTAGCTTGTTTTCTAGTGAGATGTTCACTTATAATACAATTTGGTGGGTTTTCAAACCATTCCTGGCTTGAGTTACTTCTGAGCTAGGCCTTTTCCATTCCATCTGCCACCTTATTTCTGTCATGGTCTTCATATTGGATCCTGGCATTGATTGGTTTCTCATGCTACAACTTTGTCAACTAGTAAGCACAACTTGGATGGCTCACTCCTTCCTCCTTTAGCAGCTGCACTGACGTCAGGCTATTTGACTCTATGATTTCCCATGTCCATGTGCTTCTCTAGATCTGTTTGCAGGCTAGATGGATACCGACTAATTCTGCCGCAATTACTGATGCTATGTGTATCTTTCGTAACCAACCTCCTAACCATCTACCTTCAACATCCCTAACAACCATCGCCACAACCGCTTTCTTTCCTTTGACTACAGCATCAATGTTGAGTTTGACAGTGCCATGCTCTAGTCATCTCCACCAACCAGCTTTCATCGGATGACTATTTTCATTACTCAACGGCCAGGCTTCTAGATTTATCTATATTTCTTTTCTGATGTAGTAGACTTGATGTGTTAGTTTCTTGGATTCCCCCTCAAAAATCTCTTCATTCCTGAAGCTCCATAACTTATTACATATGATCTAGAAGGTCTCGATTGAGATAGAGAGCAGTATGTGAGTGACCTTCATCCATCCTTCAGTATTATTTGGGTGAAAGAACCTAGCATGCTCCACCACAGTTAAAAAGGTACGCCATACTTCTTTAACCTCATCATAGTCCCAGAGTCCATGGAGAAGGGATTCGTCTGCCCTCCTACATCTAGTACAGAGTCTGACTTCTGACATATGCCTTGCCTTGTGGCGTTCATTCGTGAGCAAAGTCTAGTGCATTACCAGCCATGCAAACATCTTGATCCTTACCAACACTTTTAATTTCCAAATGTCATCCTGGGTATCTTCACTAATGACCTCCTTATGATGTCTAGTTATTTGGTAAGCCGTACTCAAAGAGTATGATCCTTCGGCAGTGTGGTTCCACACTCTGTTGTTTGTATGGCCACCTCCAAATGAAACGTCCACCTTCTGAATGAGTCATTCGTGAGCAAAGCCGAATGCATTACTAGCCAGGCAAACATCTTAGTCCTCGCCAACACTTTTAATTTCCAAATGTCATCCCGGGTATCTTCGCTAATGACCTCCTTATGATGTCTAGTTACTTGGTAAGTCGTGCTCAAAGAGTATGATCCTTCGGCAGTGTGGTTCCACACTCTATTGTCTGTATGGCCACCTCCAAATGGAACTTCCACCTTTTGAATGAGTTGAACCACATCCTCTTCAAACCATTGAGTCTAGAAGGTTGTATCCCAAACCCCTATATCCAACACCAAGATATTGACAATCAAGTCATCCAGTTCAATCGGAATTGGATGTTTTATATGATCACATAACTGAAACCCTGGCTTAACCCAGGTATCATTCCAAACATTTATAGAAGCTCCTCCTACCGGTCTCATAGTAGAGTTGTCTAGGATAATATGTTTTCCTTCTATTGATGCTCATCCTAGCCTTGATGCATTGACCAACTTCCCAAGGACCGCTTGCTCAAACCGATGCTTAAGCATATTGCACCAGATAGAGTTTCTATCACTCGTTATATCCCATGCATTCTTAAGCACAAGTTCCTGGTTCCAGTCGTACATTGACTTGACTCCTAGCCCTCTGTGCTTCTTGGCATTCATCACCTTGCCCCATGCTACCAATGAAATAGGTCTCGCTTTGTAGCCTCCTCCCTAAATGAACCGGCATATGGTGCCATCTATTCAATCACTCAAACTGAGTGGTAAGATTTTCGTCTGCATTACATAAATAGGGATGGAAGTCAAGGTGGATTTTTTTAGATATACCCGTCCTGCCAGCAATAGACTCTTCGTCGCCCAAGCTTGAACTTTACTCTCCACCTTGTCAATGATGTCTGAATAGGTCATTTTGGTAAGTTTTGAATGTAGGATGGGGACCCCCATGTATCTTCCCAGGTTTGCGGTGGAGTTGAAATTTCTTATTTGTTGGATTCCTATTCTAACTGATCTAGGAACACTGCATGAGAAATAGATATGTGATTTCTTAGTAGAAATTGATTGGCCCGAAGCGCATTCAAATTCTCCAAAGCATTGTAGGATGGTTCTCATATGAGATTTTCTCACCTCTGCAAAAAGGATGAGATCATCCGCAAAGCAGACTTGGGCTATTGACTTTCATGTTCTACCCAGCTTCAATGGTTTCCAGCTTCTATTAGATACTCTTGCCTATATCATCTGAGACAGTCTCTCAAGACAAATGACAAAAATATATGGTGATAACGGATCACCCTGCCTAAGACCTTGACTAGATTTGAAGGGTCTAGCTTTCTTCCCATTCCATATGATAGTTGAGTGACCCCCTGTGATGGAATTCATGATGAGATATCAAATGTTTGGAAGTATCCCGACCTTCATCAAAGTATCTTTTATAAAATTCCATGACATACGATCATAGGCTTTGGAGAGATCGATTTTAATTGCCATTGTCTTCACTCCTTTTGTACTTCGCATGTCATAGATAATTTCCTGTACTAATGCAATATTGTCAGTGATCCTCCTCCCCTAAACAAAGCTACTTTGTTCGGGTGATATCCATCCACGCATGAATTTCTTGAGCCTTTCCCCAATCACCTTTGATGCTAGTTTGAGGAGAGTGTTGTTCAATGAAATAGGTTGTAATTGTTTGCATCTTTTAGGATGTTTCACTTTAGGAATGAGAATAATAGTAGCATTGCATTCTTCCTCACTAGTAGGTTCCCCATGTATCATATCTTGAACTGTCTGAGTCATTGATTTTCCAACTGCATTCCAATTCTCCTGTAAGAATTTGACTGTAATCTCATCTGGCCTTGCTACCTTGTAAGGTTTCATGAGTAGCAGGGTCACATGGAACTCTTCACCTAGTGGACTCATAGCTATAGTGTTGATGTCTGTGGAGGACAACCAACAAAAGGACCCAGGGATGTTCACCTCACTGTTGATATAATTGAAAGTGTGTCACCACTAACTCCAGAATTGTTGCTTCATTCGACTCCCACTGCCCAACAACATTTTTTAGTGTAGTGATAGTGTTTTGTCTTCTTCTTTGATTGACCCACTCTTGATAAAATTTCATGTTATTGTCCCCATTTTGGAGCCAGTGAATGTGGGCCTTTTGCTTCCAGTCCTCTTCATCCTTATTAATAATGCATAGGAGGTCAGCATGCATATTAGTACATAAGTTTTCTGTAATGGCATCATACCTGCCAGCTAGCATATGCTGAAGTCATGTGATGTTTTTTGTAGTCTCTTCTTGTCCCGTTGAGAAGCATGTCTTTGCCGTTCATCCATCTTCAATAAATAATGTTTTGCCTCGTGGAGGGTCGTATAGAAATTGGTCAATTATACCCATTTCTCATACACCAGATGTTTCATTGCCTCATTTCTGTTCCATGATGCTTTGGCCACAAACTTGCTTCCTTTGGGAGGCCAACAAGTCAGTTTTGACAAAAGCAGGTAGTGGTTAGACGAGTACCTTGAAAGATGCTCAATAACCCAAGATGGGAATTTGGATAGAAATGCTTCATTAGCTAAGGCTCGATTGAGCCTCTCCTACAAACGACCATGTTTGTAAGTATAACGTACACATGAATATCCCAAATCAGATAGGCCTACCTCCATCAATGTATCCTTAAACAATCTGGCATTTTGTTGATAGGATAACTGAGTTCCCTAAAGAATCACTGAGAGTAAAGGTAGAAATTGAAAGGTTTGAGATCAACAAAGAGGTACAGTGAGAACTAAGAGAATTAGAAGTTGTTGTGGAATCTCAAGTTTGTCATGTAACATAGAAAAAAATAGTTACAGTAGAACACATGTAAGATTGGAAGATTGTGAATCCAAGAATTTATATAGGTTGGTCATAACAGGATGTGCCAACTAATCAACTAGAGGCTATTAAGTACCATAATTTGAGAAAAGGCTTAAAGCCATTATGGGATCCATGTAAGCTAACATGATAGTACCACCTAAAGGGGTAACACATAAAGGGTGCAATAGGGTCTTGTGGCATAGACTTACATGGACAACATAAAAGGATAGATTGGTTGAAGAGGTCTCCAAATCAGTTTAAGTTGTTGAACATGATAGAAATTCCTTTACCAATTGTCATGCTTTTTTGTAGCTAAAATAGACTATGAGATTTGGCATATGAAGATAAAAATTGGATTCCTTAAAGGGAATACATCAAAGGATGTTTATGTGACAAAACCTAAAAGATTTTATAACTTAAATAATTCAAATGAAGTCTATTAGCTAAAAAGTTCAACCTCAGATTGAAACAAGCATCTCGGAGATGGGATCTTTTGATTTTGACAAGATAGTCAAAGTGTTTGACTTGAATCAACATAAAAGATGAAATATGTGATTACAAAAGATTTAGTGGGAGCATATATGAATATGCCACATGTGATGAGGAATGACATATCAATATTGTGAATATTGAAATCTGGCATGAAAACTCCTTGAACCTGAAGGATTAATTGAAACATCTATGAGATAGTTCTTGAATGTTTCATAATGGATGTTTGAGGACTTACAATAGCAATCTATTGAAAGAGTTCAACATGGGAAGGGTTCAATGAGAGAGATTCCATATTAGTCTCTCATGAACCTTAAGTTCCAATTCTTGAGAAGAATGGAAATGACATGATTAAGATGCCAAAGGATGTAGAAATGGATTTACCACGAATGCTATAAGTGTACTTATCCCACATAATCTTGTATGTACTGGACATGACAAGATGATACTAAATTCCGACAAGAGTTACTAGAATGTCATTAAACACATCAATTAGTACTTTTGAAGTACTTAAGGATAGATTGCTAGTCAATAAGGATAGAAATAAAGGAAGAGTTGGATGTAAAGGGTTACATCAATGCAAGCTTCCATGATGACAAAGTGATCGCATAAAATATGTTTGATTTAAAGGGAGAAATGTTTTTAGTTGGAATGGTTTTGAACTAATAGCCATGAATTCTATTCTATGATAGAAATTGAGTATACTTGTGTTGTGAACACAGAGTGATACTATTTGGATCTAGAAGTTCATATGATGGACTTATAGATGCTCCAACAATTGACGACTAAGTAGTTATATTGTGACAAAAATGCAGCTACTTGTTAGGCATGGAATATCGAATACCATATTACGACGGTTTCATTTTAGAGCAAAGAGATCAGAAACATGCAATATACTGACTAATGGCAAAGTGTTACTAACCCGTTGGATCAAGCAATTGTGCAGCAGAATCATGTTGGACATGTTTGGATCACTAAGAATGAGATTCATGGGTGATTGGCTCTAAGTGCAAGTGGGAGTCTGTTGGTAAGGTATGCCTAGTGAGCCAATAATGTGATGGTTGACATGGCATCTACCATAGAGGATTTAATTCATACTTATAAAGGCAAGCTTTCAATTCATTATGTTTCACTCAGTTACGAGATAACGAGGACACATTATGAATGTCTAAAGAATGAAAATACTCAATGATGTATGTCTTCAACTATTAGACTTGAAGGATGATATCATATGAATGTTAAGAGTGTGTACAATCTTATTATGTACCTAGTCAGTTGTTACAATGGAAGGTAGATGGACACCAATAACACATAAGACTAGATGTAGGTTGGTTGATGACATAATCGCATTACTCATGATATGGCAATATCAAACCAAGCACACATATGCATGTTAGGAACAATGTATCAGACAGATCAACCTTGAGAGTGACACATGGAAATTGTCATTGGTGGTCATAGTCATCTCTCATAGTGCAGGTGGTGATTGTAATGCTTAGACCTGAAATCACTACACTCGTCACATGTCGTTGGGTACGCTTTGACATCATCTAATGCACTCCTAAAACATGGGTTGTTATAATGGTGATGATTGGGTAACATAGACACATGGGGATACACAGTGAGTGATATATATGGTATTTGTCCCTCCTACTAGAGTATGATATCCTAGCCACTTGATAAGCAAGACTGAGAAATACATACGCATGCACATGTGAATCAATATATGATAATGAGGTCACATTATCTCAGAAAGTCTACTTTTGGTTCAAGAAACATGGATTGAACGTTGAGAGGATGATGATTACATGCCTTGAGTTCATTCCAGATATCATAGACAAAGGAATTATATAATCACTACAACACCTTACACAAATTGTAGGTTGAAGTTGTTCTCCAGCTTTCCATTCACTTGGATAGCACTGATGTGCGACTAGGCACCATTCCTTGCTTGTGATGTCATAAGTTAGTTATGGAAATTCACTGCCAACATGATATGGAACCTATAGGATCACAAACAAAGGAACTCATCTAGAAGAGGAGTTTATCTTGAATGATGAGTGAATTGATTACTAAAGTGTTTAGGTATTCAATTCAAGGAACAAATTGATTGATTGGCTGACTAGGTTTGCCAAACGACCATCGCAATGTGTCAGATGGTTGTTTGGGTGGCCATACGGCCATCTCAAGTGTTGATACGGGCGTTTGGGTTGTCAGGCTAATTAGAGTTCGATTTGGCTAAGTTTTGCCCTTGAACCAACTGGTTCAATGTGATTGAAATGATTGGTTCATCTCAGAATCACCAGACGGCCATCTGGGTGAGTCATACCAGCATCTCGTTTGAGTGAGATGGCTCAGTTAGGCAAGCAAATATTCTAGATGTTTCTTGAATAGTTTTGATTGCACATACTTGGAGTGTAAGTAAATTAATCTATGATATTAAATGGAATGGAAATTGTCAAATTCATATATGATTGGGAAATTTCCAGACAGCCATTTAGCAGTGTGAGATGGACATCTCACACACCAGATGACCATATGGGTGTGCCTGACGACTATTTGGTGTCTTGTAGGTTGTGAAAATTCAAGATCTTCTGGTCTCTTCCACTCCCACACAATCCCGTACAAATTGGGAACCCAGACCCAAACCCCGCCTAGAAATAGAGGGGTAATGGGGGCTTCCCAAGACACAACAAGCAGAACAACAACTGAGAATTAGCTGCTTTGACAATTGTTGTCTTATCTGGTTGTGGTAACTGATAAATCCCAGGCAAGTCCTACCCAATAGGGAGGGACAGCCAACGGGAGAGAACAATTGAGAAGTTGTTGTTGTGGGAGAGTAGGTTGGTGACTAGTACACCAATGGGAGGGACAACTCCTTCTTGTTCATTCTTATAGAATGACACGAGTTCTAGTTGGTCCGTGCAGACTACTCTAGAGGTAGGAGTCCTTTGGCTGCTTCTAAGAGGACAACTACAGCCTACAGTCTGTGGCTAGATCACATGAGTGTTGTAGTAGTTGTTCATGTTTGTTACTCGTGGTGAAGACTAGGAGCTGCACAACCACTGTCCAAGGGAAACTAGTTCACAATTGCATTGAAGCGAGTTTTTCACTGGACTTTCTCCAGGACCAGGTATAAATCGCTAAACCATCCTTCCTATTTCATAGTAATTGACATGATCTTATCGTTATGGGAATATAGATAGATAAATTTATTTTTTTCTACAGCTATACTTTGTACCCATATTTCCCAACACTATGGACTAGCACTCTCTGGACTCTATGGACCAGTATTTTGTGGACTTTGACACCTACTACTGTGATGGATACTTTAAGAAGAGGGGAGATGATGAAGACTTTTGTTTCAGAATTTACATGGAGCTTCATCTACATTGTATATTGGAGTTATTTATTTGGTTGCTACTATGCACATTGGGGTATTCTATCTGCCAATGTTGTTGACTTTTGCTTCTGTGTGCCAGCATTTTCTGGCTTGTCTATCCTTTTTGCACGTTGACTCTCTACTTGTCCATGCTTTGTGTGCATGTTGACTTTCTACTTGTCGTGGCCTAGCACTCTCTAGGACTTGTGATCCAACACTCTCTGGCTACTACTACGATGAAAGTGATGAAGAACTTGGTGCCTATCCACAATTATTTCTTTTTCTCCAAATGGCATTATGATGATCAAGAAGCCTCTATGCTTGCCGAGATATTTGTAGCTTTGGGTATCTACTTGAGGGGCAGTCTTTGTGATTTGAGCGCTTGAGTAAATTATTGTAACATTGATGAGAAGAAATTCTTGTATGGTCTTGGTTATCTTTTTATTCTATTTAGTATGTCTATCCATCTATTTGCAAGATGACTTGGGATTCTTCCAAGCTCCATCTTGGGGGGGGGTGTTAGAGTGTCTATTTACTTGAGTGTTTTAGTCTATTACTTAAGTTCTATTTAGTTTATTTGTAATAGAGGACCAATTGTGTATTGGCCCATTAGTGTTTGTCCAACTGTCTTTATGCTTCCCCCTTCTTGTATTTATATGAAAGGGTGGCTGCCTCCTATCTATTAAGAAATAAGAAAACATCAACACAAAAGGGGAATTCCCCCACTCATAGCGTTTTCCATATAAAATAACCAATCAACCATTTTTCTAGGCCTAATTAATTAGGTCTCAATAAGTAGTAGTCTTTGGTGAATGTTTCCCTAAGCTTGATACTCGGGCTTCATATGACTATATTAAACAATGCTTGCACTTTCATTTTACACACTATGTTAGCATGTCAAATCTTTGGTGTTGTTGTTGGGAAAACGGAAACACCAACATTATGAGTGTTGTGACTAGCCACTCTATGCCATTTTTATTTTTCTTTTTTTTTACTATCAACATTTACTTCTGAAGAAGAGCATAATTGAAAATTTTTCTCTTATCAATTCACTAGTATTCTATTTTCTTATAATGCTAATTTAAATTTTTAGGTACTAGTGCATGGTGGATATTCAAACTACAGACTATGGAGAGTGCACTGCACCTGATACGGGCCAAGAAGAGATTTTGCACAAAGTGTGAGAATTTGGAGCTTAATCTAACAAGGTCATCTAAACTCCCCCATCATAGGTAGAGCAAGCATAGATGGTAGATAGGGATCCCAACAGTGAGGATCATGTTGAGGACGTGCCTAAGGAATAGATAATTTGTGAGAAGATAAAGGCATCATCAGCTATAGCTCAGTTAGGACCAATAAAACGTCAAGCGATTAATGTTGGGAGCTACAAGATAGATCTAGATTGATGGCATTAATTAAATTACAGTCATTCATGACCACGACATGGAGGACCCGGTGGTGCATGTAAATAGCTTTGTGAAAGTTATGACTTGTTGTAAATGGAGAGGGTTCTAGTTGGCAGCTACAAGATAGATCTAGATTGATGGCATTAATTCAATTACAGCCATTCATGACCACGGCATGGAGGACCCAATGGTGCATGTAAATAGCTTTCTGAAATTTATGACTTGTTGGAAATGGAGAGGGTTGTAGCCTCTGTGATTTATCAGAATCTCTTCTCATATTCACCAACATCATCAAGTGAACTATGTATCTATGTCTAAGGAGATAGAGCATGATATTGGGAATACACCAAATCAACACACTCCAAATCCAAAATGTGTGTATGTGCCAAAAGTTTCATTTCCAAACAACCTAAATGGAAGATTGGGGTGTAGAACACTACTGCAATATTCACACACATACATCTCAGTCAATACAATGTCTGCAAAAAGTGACAAGGACACTCCATCTACACCAGCTTTGCAAAATAAGGAACTTCAACATTCCACCATTGCCATCCACGCTCCTAGTTCCAGATAAGGTGCACGTTCAACAAGAACAAGTGAAGGTTATACTACATAATGGAGTAGTCACAGTAAAAGAAAACACCTACAATTGAGAAGGAGCAGCTATAGGTCACCCCATCCACTGAGACATGTCAGATTCCATCCTAGGGGGTTGTGTTGATTCAATATTAGGGTAGGAGGTCCCTAATGTATCATACATTGCTCTACAGAAGCATGCAGAAATGCAACATGTGCCATTCTCGGGAAGTCTCAAGTCAGGAAAGAGGACAAGCAATTTAAGAAATTCATGGACATCTTCTGAAAACTCGGCATCAACATCCTGCTTTTGGAGCAATAGAATAGATCCATGTATATGGATGATTATTTAATAATGTCATCAATGATAAGATATGTCTAAAAGATATTGATTGTGTGAGTGTGGATGAATTGGTTGGTGTTTTGATCTAGAGATGACTGTCAAAAACTAGAAAGATCCCATGATGTTTCTATCCCTTATCCATTGGCAACAAACATTTCCAACAAGCACAATGTGACTCTAGGACAAGCATAAATCTCATACCTATTTCTACCTTTAGGAAGGTGGGATTGAAGAAACAAACAAAAATTTCAATGAAAATCCAGTTGGTGGATGGATCAATTGTGAGGCCATATGGGATATGCAAGGTAATTTTAGTCAAAGTCAACAAATTCATATATCATGTTGACTTTGTGGTCATGGATATGAAAGATATGTGAGGATCTGAGATGTTGTTAGGAAGGATATTATAAGTTGTGGTTGATGTCATGTTCATGGGTACATGCTACTTGACACATAGAATAGATATTGATAGAGTGGAGTTCATATTATAAGATGATTCTTCACCACCATCCCGTGACAACCTAGGATGAAGGTAAACTTCTTCTCGAGCCTAGGACGTTGAACTAGGGTTCTTACAGGAAGAAACCCACTTTCATTTATGTTATTTACTTTGTGTTTTGGCCTTCTCATTAATTATAGTTCATATATGTCATAATACATGTTTGGTTGATGCAATAAAGGTGCCTTGATGTATTTTGTTTAGTGTGTAGTAAATTCCTATGTCAAATCGGTAACTCCAATAGGCGTATTGGTGGCACTGATGTGCGTTGTTGTACATGCAACAATCACTAGGAAAAGTCCTATAGTTTAACCTTTTAACCCAGTTGTCAACTTATGGTGAACAACAAGTCAACTTAGTATAGATAGGTATCGATCCAAGGGACGGAAGAAAAGAAAAGTTGAAATCCAAATCTGATCGCAAGTACAAGAATTAAATCCCGATTTGAGAGAGTTGTTAATACTAAGAACAATAATAAAAGTTCTGAAATAAAATTTAACTAATCAAGAAATAAAGATCTGGGGTCCGGAAGATCACCACCAAAACCATGTTCCTATTCAACTAATCAAATTCTAAACTCCAAGGATCAAATCAGGACCTTGTGTTTATATGTCCTTACGGACAAACTCACAAGGGTCGGACTTCCTATGAACTGTTGGTCCCGACATTCACGGATCATTGCCCAACCGTCCAACATGCAATTATCCACGGTCATATCAAAAAGCATGTGAATTCAAATTGGTGTTCAAACCCAAGGCTCAGGTGGTCGCGTCACCAAGGATTATAACAAGAATAAGATTAAACATACGAAAAGATGATAATCACAATTAAGGGACTATTGTTTCGTTCTTACAGAGATCCACAGTCATATCACTCCATAAGAATATATCAGATCATCCAAATAACCACAAAGAAACAGAGAGAAGATATTTGTTTGATGGAGGAATATGACTGATTATATTGAATAGAACTGGACTAAAGGGCTACTCCCATGCCCCAGAGAAATTTACTCAGACATAACAAGACTATAAGAAACACAAACTAAAATGAGATCCAACATTATACAAGATGTGGTCTATAACTAAAAATTGGATGAAATGGAATGAAGAATGGAATGCTTTTAAAAGTGAAGAGTCCCTCCTTTTATAGTAGGGGGAGGGGGTACTCTGCCAAAAAAAGAGAGGGAAAAAAGAGAGGGAGATCAGTTTTTGAATTTTCTAGATCTGGTCAAATCGAAAGTTGATTGTCTTTAATTATATTGACTGTAACATCCCTGACCTGGGTTATGCTTAACCCTAGATGTTTTACTTAATAAAGTTGATTATATTCTTGCTCTTATCTCTTGAAAAGTAATTAAGGTCCAAAAGGAACTTATATTTCAATTTTAGTCCATATTGAACTATGTTGAAAATAATGTTTTACTTGTGTTGGACTAAAGTGCAAATTACCCAAGTTGAGGGGTTAAATTGTAAATTGTACATGATAATATGTTCCTCATGTGTTGAAGAATCATGAGAATGGAGATGATATAGAGGTATGGCTTGTGGTAGCCTGAGTACCAAGAAAGAGCTGATAAAGCAATGTTTGTGCATTAAAACCTAGTTTTGGTGTAATGTGCAATTTACCCAAAATCTAGGGTTCGATATGAAAATTACCACTTCAAGATGGTCCCTAATGTTTATTGGCATCATTTAGATCAAATAAAATGAGAGGGGCACCTCATTTGAATCATTTTGGAGGAGAGAGAATCTTGATATTAAAATAATCAAGATTTAAGCATAATTGGAACTTTACTTCAATTTAATGCAAAAATAAATATATTAATTGAAGTGCTCTTCAACCAAAATTTTCTTGGTTGAAATACATGTATGTGGACGATCATGTGCCTTGCAAAGGCACGAAAATATCCAAAGGAAGTGGATAACTCACTCACATTATTATAAGAAAAAGAAATATCCACTCACATATGGATATTATTATAATATGATTTAAGCTGCTTAATTTGCTTTTATTTAAAACATGGATAATTGAGAGTAATAAGAGGAAAATAGGATAGCTTCGTCCCTAAGGAAGATAAGGGGGCAAGTGGTAAGGATATGGGAGAGATAATTCCTACTTTCTCTCTCCTAATTGATTTTTTAATAAAAATTGCATATAAGCTCATTTATCCCTAGAGTAAAGGGGAAATTTCGAATTCACTTCCACCCTTTGCTTGAAAAACGACCTTGGGATCTTGGGATCAAGAAGAGAACGAGCCCCAACTTGTTGGTAAGCTTCTTGACCCTTTTTCACCTTGAATCCATGGTGGAAATCACAAATCAATGCATGATTTCTTCTTATCTCGATCCCCTCTTCAATTCTAACCATTCCTTTTCACTCAAAGCTTGAGGACGAGCCTTGGAATAGTTAAAGTAGTTGCATCCACCATTGTTGACGTGATATTGAAGCTTTGGATCTCAATTGGAGGAGGGTTTTATAACTTGAACCCTTAATATTGTTATTGCATTCAATTGGAGGAGGGTTTTATAACTTGAACCCTTAATATTGTTATTGCATTCAATTCCTTATCAATTGTTGATCCTTCCTTCATTCTCAGAATTTTATTTGATTGATTGATGCAATAACCATGGAAATCACAGCAAACTTCATGGTTTTGGAGACTTATGATGATGACATCATCATAAGCACACACCTCCCCAAGTATCTCTTGCAAACGGTTTCAACAAAATGGTTCAAACGGTTTCACCAAACTGTTTGGAGACCAAACGGTTTCCAAACCATTTGGAGACTTGAACCCCAAACCATTTAGAGGAGTTGATAGTTTGGATGGGTTGACCATTTGAGGTCATAACCCTAGTGTATGTTGGATTAGTATCCAATGGCTCCAATTGATTAATTCAACTTATGGACAAACATTCAAATAGAAACCCTAATCGGCTAAGTGTTGATTTTGCAATTGATTGAGTTGATGTTTTGGGTTGATTGACCCAAATGATTTCAAAACCATTTGGGAATCACCCAAATGGTCTCAAGACCGTTTGTAGTTCAACCAAAACCATTTGGAGGTCTAGGGTTGAGTATGGTTAAGTATTTGAAGACCCAAAGATATCAAATTGCATTACAATCAATAGCTCAAGTGATGATTGATTCAATGATGCAAACCCTAAGTGAATGTCGTAGATTTCAATGGTGGCTTGAGGAAAACGGTCTCAAGACCGTTTGTATTTCATCCAAATGACCTCAAGACCATTTGGGGGTCATTAAAAACCGTTTGAGGTCAGGTCATATCATGTAATGATGATGGTTCACTGATTTCAATTGAATTGGTTCCACAATGTCAACCATTGATGGTTCCTCAATTTCAAAACCCTAATTGATGGGTTCTTGATCATAAACCCTAGTTCAAATGGGCTCAAAACCCTAAATGAAGGTCCAATTGATGGGTGATCCAATGGTACAATTGATTAATAAACTAGTGGACCAATTAATGGATGGTTCAACGATTGAAACCCTAAATTGACTAAGTGATGGAAGACCATTTTGGTCCATTCGGTTTTGAGGGAGTTTGGACCAAACAGTCTTAAGACCGTTTGAGTCCAAATGGTCTCAAGACCATTTGGGATCAAACAGTCTCAAGACCATTTGGGACCAAACGGTCTCAAACCGTTTGAAAGACCCAAGCTCATTCGGTTTCAATATACTTTGCCAAACAGTTTCAAACCGTTTGAACTTAATTGATCAAGACCATTTGAGGTTTAAGTGAACAAGACCGTTTGGGGTCTAAGTGACCAAGACTTTTTGAGGTTCAAATTGGTTAAACCATTTGGACACTTAATATTATCAAAGGTCAATTAGCTACTTGATTATTAATGATGTGGACCAATGATGATTATGAAGGTTAACCCTAACTATGTGTACTTAATTGAAGAGTTGATCTAGATCAATCTTGGAGTATTTAACATCCTAGAGAGGATGAGAGGAAGAGAGAATGGGAGAGATGATTGCTTACATAATTAGCTCTAATTCTCTTATTATGAATGAATGTGTAATCAGGGTTTGATCCATAATAATGAGATCATGAGTTTCTCATTGAAAAGATTGATGTACCTTGACCCTAATTTAGGGCAAGGCTATGTGAAACCCTAATTTAGAGCAAAGATGAGTGAAACCATAATCTAGGGTGATGATGTAACCCTAACTTAGTGTAACAATGTAAGAAACCCTAAATGGGAATTGTACATCCTAACCCTAATTTGGGTAATAAGGTATGAGAAACCCTACTTGGATGTGAATGGTAAACCTTAATCCCTAAAATGGGGTAAAGGTGCATGAAACCCTAATAAAAGGGGTAGTGCTACTAATGATATATAAAGCCCTATCAATGGGTGATGTATTGTGATATCCTAATTTCATATAATACTAGGTGAAACCTTGATATATAAGGATGTTATGTGAAACTCTAATGTAGAGCAACACTGTGTGAAATCCATACAATATATGAAAGATGCTATGTGAACCTCAAATTATAAATATGGAAAATCCTATTCCTAATAATGGAATAATTATTAATGTATTGACAAATGTAATACCTAGAGGGGTTTGTAATGGATATCCTTATATTAATAATTCCTAACTCAAGGATGAGTCCACATCATTGACAATGGTTGTATATTCTAAATAGGTGAAATATGACCAATGCATTACGTGATGAAATGATGCATAAAGTATTAGGATGGGGAATACCCTAATACAAGCTAAGTGGATGAACTCAAGTAAGATAAAGGTGATGAGTAAAGTGATACATCATGATATGATAGATATCACATCCAACACCTCAAAACTGATATACCTTGATGTGTTTTAAATCCAATATATTTGGATGAGTGACACATGAAGTGTGTCATGTCAATTGTTACATTGAGATATAAAGCACTTTGATAAATGTAGGCTAATGTGCCTTATGAAAAGGTTAATCCAAACCAATAAACTATGATGCAATCATATTCTGGTAAATATAAGAGAGAAACTTATACTTTGTGTTGATAATTCATTCAATGATGAATGATGAGAATAAATAAGTATGATTGAATACTTATGTTATCCATATTGATTCCTAGTTGTTTGAAGCACTGGAATAGGACTTGATCAATAATAGTATGATCTTGAGAACCTATATGGTTATTTATGGAAAACCCTAATTTAGGGTAATGATGTGTAAATCCCTAATATAGGATGATGAATGTGATACTATGTGAAGTCCTAACACAAGAGTAATCCTATGTGAAGCTCAAATACAGATTGATGAGTTATGAATGTAATAAGAATACCCTTGTATTGCATGGTAATGATATATGATTGTTATCATGAGTACTAATCATGCAGGTATGTTGAGATGATGAGCATAGCCATGTATGGGCTGTGATTCTCTATATATTGAAAATGTCTTATGGATTTCATAAGCCATAATATGCCTTGTTTCTTATTAAGGGGTAATAAGAGGTGATATGAGCTTTGTGAACTATGTGGAATACTTTGTGTAATAAGAATCATAATGACCTTTGTTAGATGACCTGAAGGTATTAAGTTACCTAATAGGTGGTAACAAGTATTCTATGATGAGTTAAGGGTTTTAATACCCATACTTTATAATCATGATGATGAAATTGTTAAGAGATGGAAATGTACTTGATGGGATGAGGGATTAAGATCCCAATACTTTGTTAAAAGAATATGGCTACAGGCCATGACTCCACAAAGACAATGCCAGGCATTAGCTATATATGTGATCTAAGCTTGAAGAAAGTATATGTTGCAGTTATCATTCTATAGTGAATAAATGATATACATATTCTTTAATGGATAAGTGACATGTTGCTCTATCAAGTTATAGCTGCAATGTTTTAGATAAGAATAATGTTCTAATATGTTAAACAATGAAGTAACTGTTGTTAAACAATAATGATTCTTCTGTTCAGATTTATCTCATTAATCTGCTATAACAATGTTTCTGGCGGAGAGCTATATCTCTCGTTGGGGCAATTTACAATTGTCTCACCCCCGTGGGAACCACATTTTTTAGGTGGACGCGGACGAGGAGGCAGGAATCCTTCAATAGGTAAAGGACAGCAATAGCAGTAGCAGGGACAACAGTGAAGTCTTAGGTGGAGACACCGGCTGATATGCCTTGTATAGATGTACATAGAGTCCTATGTGTCATCTCTGTACTCTCAGGTCCTCGGAGTAGTAGTTAATGCTTTTGAGATTTTTGGCTTAGTGCCTCGAGATTTTATACTGCCTGTGTTTAGTTTAACAGGGCAGTTGATGCATGTAATTCACAGAAAGAGATGATACAAGACATGTACTTTTAAACCAGAATGTAAATGTATTTATTTGGTTCTATGTGAGAAAGTTTTCCTTTGATGGATTTCTTGGTAAAAAGGTTTTAATTTTTAGTGATTTTTGGTTATCCGCTGCTTAGTGATCACTTTCGCATTAGTTAATCATGTTTTTGTGAGTTGGATGCTACAATTAAGTGGTATCAGAGCGCTAGGTTCATTGAGTCTACAGAGACATAGGACTAAGATGTTGATTCTAGTGTCTTCCAGTTCATATGATAGTGACTTCTTCTTATATAGGAGGAGAAGAAAAACTTGAAGATGTCTGGGACACATCAAGAACACGCTGCTGATAGCAGTGTTGCTGCACTAGGAGGAGGTGCAAGAGACCAGACTAGGGAAGGGCATGTACCTGAACAGCCCCAGATTGACCCAGTTGTGATAGAAAACCCCGCCCTACATGCTCTATTCGATAAATTCCTAACAACCATGACACATATGGTAGATAGGATTCCACCACCTGTACGTAGGGCACCAGCCCACCATGAGGGATATGGAGCCGACAAGACTTTTGAGAAGCTTCGTCGGGTTGGAGCCATAGATTATGTTGGAACATCTGATCCAACAGATGCTGATTTGTGGCTGACAGAGCTGGAGAAGGCTTTTAAAATCCTTGATATTCTTGAAGCCGAAAAGGTAAGACATGTTGTGTACCTCCTAAAAGGGAGTGCTGGTCATTGGTGGATGATAGAAGAAGATAAAAGACCAGGTGAAGAGATTGGATGGGAGGTATTCCAACGAGAGTTCGTCAATACATACTTCCCTAAGACGTATCTAGACGAGAAGATCTCTCAATTTGAGAGGATCAAACAAGGACATATGAACGTTAGCGAATATGAAGCTAAGTTCATGGAGTTGTTGCGGTTTTGTCCGCAAATGGCAGTTTGTGATGAGGAAAGAATTTGGCATTTTGAGAAGGGGTTGAACGCTGAACTAACCACCCATGTGTCTGCTTTAGAGAATAGGGGAGGTTTTCCACCTTTGTGGAGTCAGTAAGGAGGATAGAGAGGTCTGAAATTAGGAAACGACAGACCTGTGGCAAGAAGGTGTACACTCAGTTTCATGGACAAGGATCTGAAAGTTTTAAAAAGCTAAAATTTTCTACATCGGCAGCACCATCGAGATTCCATGCCCAGATGCAATGGACGTCAAGCAGGGGTAGGGATCATAGTAATGCTTCAAGTAGAGCCCTCGACATAGCATCAACATCGGTGACTGGATCTCACAGACACTATTTTGTGCCCAGGATCTGTTACCAATGTAGACAACTGGGACATCTAGCAAAGGATTGTCCAGATGGGAATTCAATGATGACTCAACCCCAGGGACAAAGTCAGCAAAGCTCACAAAGGAGGCAGTTTTCTAGTAATAATAGAGGACGTGGACAGACGTCCCAAATAGGTCAGATGAAATAGTTTCATTTTGATATTTCATTTCATGATTCTATGTGTTAAAAATCAGAAAGTAGTTATTTTGAGCTTCCTCTGACTAGTCCTATAAGGACACAAGGGAAATGAGAACTTACATCTTACTCAGTGTTTCTTAAAATGCTTTATAATATCCCTTATCTGTGTGTTAAAAGATGAGATATAGAAGTGATGCCTGAAGAAAATTCAAGAATGAAAAAAAAGCATGTGTGTATAATGATATGAAAAGTGAGGAATATGATAGAAAATAAGTTGCATACTACCTAATCTTAATACTTGTATACCCTATCTAGGTATATGATTATTGGAGATAAGGAAAGTATGGAACTCTTAGATTGTTATCTTTCTGATTACTCTAATCAAGTAGTCATTCTGAAACAATCTAGAGAGTATAATGAAATTAAATAGGAATTACTTAGTGAATTTTCCCAATTAAATAGGAATTGCTCAATGAATTTTCCTAATTAAAAAGGAAGAGCTAAGTGAACCTTCCTAATTAAAAAGGAAGAGCTAAGTGAACCTTCCTAATTAAAAAGGAAGAGCTAAGTGAACCTTCCTAATTAAGTTGGAAGAGCTAAGTGAACCTTCCTAATTAAAAAGGAAGAGCTAAGTGAACCTTCCTAATTAAAAAGGAAGAGCTAAGTGAACCTTCCTAATTAAATTGGAAGAGATAAGTGAACCTTCCTAATTAAAAAGTAAGAGCTAAGTGAACCTTCCTAATTAAAAAGGAAGAGCTAAGTGAACCTTCCTAATTAAAAAAGAAGAGCTAAGTGAACCTTCCTAATTAAAAAGGAAGAGCTAAGTGAACCTTCCTAATTAAAAAGGAAGAGCTAAGTGAACCTTCCTAATTATATTGGAAGAGCTAAGTGAACCTTCCTAATTAAAAAGAAAGAGCTAAGTGAACCTTCCTAATTAAAAAGGAAGAGCTAAGTGAACCTTCCTAATTAAAAAGGAAGAGCTAAGTGAACCTTCCTAATTAAATTGGAGGAGCTAAGTGAACCTTCCTAATTAAAAAGGAAGAGCTAAGTGAACCTTCCTAATTAAATTGGAAGAGCTAAGTGAACCTTCCTAATTAAAAAAGGAAGAGCTAAGTGAACCTTCCCAATTAAATAGGAGGTGCTCAGTGAACTTTCCCAACTAAATAGGAATTGCTTGGTGAACTTTTCCAATTAAGTAGGAATTACTCAGTGAATTTTCCCAACTAAATAAGAAGTGCTAAGTGAACTTTCCTAATTATATAGGAAATGCTAAGTGAACTTTCCCAAGTACATAGGAGTTGCTGAGTGAATTTCCCCAATTACATAGGAATTGCTAAGTGAAATTTTCTAACCACATAGGGTTTGTTAAGTGAACTTTCCCAAACAAATAAAGGATTGTTGAGTGGATTGCCTCTGTTAAATGTAGATGTTTCTCCTTTGATAAATAATCTTGGGTAATGATAGGAGTATGTTACTTTGTGTTTCTTCCTTTCAATTAAGATGGCAATCAAGTAAGTATTATGACATTTGATGCACATGGAATTAGAAATAATCCGTTGATGGATACTTAGAAAATTATCAGTTTGCTTTGTACTTTGATATATGGAACAAGCAATGTCCTAAAGTAAAAGAAATACTTTGTGCATGTGTACCCTTGGTGGTAACAACAAGAAATCGAACATGATAAGGATGAGATGTGTTGTCAATACATATGATGAATACCAGAGTAGGGTAATTATGTTGGTTACCTATATTAGTCAACTGTGAAATGAATCTAGTTACCTAAAATAATATGGACATCATATGTTAGGGGTTTATGCTTTGCATAAAACATAAACATTGATAAGGTTGAACTAATGGAAGGAACTTTGTGTGTATTAAATATCTATGGTAACTCCATGACATTAAGATGTTATGTAGAGACTTGATGGTATGATAAACGATTAAAAATTGTCTCTCCTTTTTCCTGGGATTTCAGGGACGAAATTCTTATTAGGGGTTTACAATTTGTAACATCCCTGGCCTGGGTTATGCTTAACCCTAGATGTTTTACTTAATAAATTTGATTATATTCTCTCTTATCTCTTGAAAAGTAATTAAGGTCCAAAAGGAACTTATATTTCAATTTTAGTCCATATTGAACTATGTTGAAAATAATGTTTTGCTTGTGTTGGACTAAAGTGCAAATTACCCAAGTTGAGGGATTAAATTGCAAATTGTGCATGATAATATGTTCCTCATGTGTTGAAGAATCATGAAAATGGAGATGATATAGAGGTATGGCTTGTGGTAGCCTGAGTACCAAGAAAGAGCTGATAAAGCAATGTTTGTGCATTAAAACCTAGTTTTGGTGTAATGTGCAATTTACCCAAAATCTAGGGTTCGATATGCAAATTACCACTTCAAGATGGTCCCTAATGTTTATTGGCATCATTTAGATCAAAGAAAATGAAAGGGGCACCTCATTTGAATCACTTTGGAGGAGAGAGAATCTTGATATTAAAATAATCAGGATTTAGATATTAAAATAATCAGGATTTAAGCATAATTGGAACTTTACTTCAATTTAATGCAAAAATAAATATATTAATTGAAGTGATATTCAACCAAAATTTTCTTGGTTGAAATCCATGTATGTGGACGATCATGTTCCTTGCAAAGGCACGAAAATATCCAAAGGAAGTGGATAACTCACTCACATTATTATAAGAAAAAGAAATATCCACTCACATATGGACATTATTATAATATGATTTAAGGTGCTTAATTTGCTTTTATTTAAAACATGGATAATTGATAGGAATAAGAGGAAAATAGGATAGCTTCGCCCCTAAGGAAGAGAAGGGGGCAAGTGGTAAGGATATGGGAGAGATAATTCCTACTTACTCTCTCCTAATTGAATTTTTAATAAAAATTGCATATAAGCTCATTTATCCCTAGAGTAAAGGGGGAATTTCGAATTCACTTCCACCCTTTGCTTGAAAAACTACCATGGGAGCTTGGGAGAAATAGGAGAACGAGCCCCAACCTGTTGGTAAGCTTCTTGACCCTCTTTCACCTTGAATCCATGGTGGAAATCACACATCAATGCATGATTTCTTCTTATCTCAATCCCCTCTTCAATTCTAACCATTCCTTTTCACTCAAAGCTTGAGGACGAGCCTTGGAATAGTGAAAGGAGTTTCATCCACCATTGTTGATGTGATCTTGAAGCTTTGGAGCTCAATTGGAGGAGGGTTTTATAACTTAAACCCTTAATATTGTTATTGCATTCAATTCCTTATCAATTGTTGATCCTTCCTTCATTCTCAGAATTTTATTTGATTGATTGATGAAATAACCATGGAAATCACAGAAAACTTCATGGTTTTGGAGATTGATGATGATGACATCATCATAAGCACACACCTCCCCAAGTATCTCTTGCAAACGGTTTCAACAAAATGGTTCAAATGGTTTCACCAAACTGTTTGGAGACCAAACGGTTTCCAAACCATTTGGAGACTTGAACCCCAAACCGTTAAGAGGAGTTGACAGTTTGGATGGGTTGACCGTTTTAGGTCAGAACCCTAGTGTATGTTGGATTAGTATCCAATGGCTCCAATTGATTAATTCAACTTATGGACAAACATTCAAATAGAAACCCTAATCGGCTAAGTGTTGATTTTGCAATTGATTGAGTTGATGTTTTGGGTTGATTGACCCAAATGATTTCAAAACCATTTGGGAATCACCCAAACGGTCTCAAGACCGTTTTTAGGTCAACCAAAACCGTTTGGAGGTCTAGGTTTGAGTATGGTTAAGTATTTGAAGACCCAAAGATATCAAATTGCATTACAATCAATAGCTCAAGTGATGATTGATTCAATGATGCAAACCCTAAGTGAATGTCATAGATGTCAATGGTGGTTTGAGGCAAACGGTCTCAAGACCGTTTGGATATCATCCAAATGACCTCAAGACCGTTTGGGGGTCATTAAAAACCGTTTGAGGTCAGGTCATATCATGTAATTATGATGGTTCACTGATTTCAATTGAATTGGTTCCACAATGTCAACCATTGATGGTTCCTCAATTTCAAAACCCTAATTGATGGGTTCATGATCATAAACCCTAGTTCAAATGGGCTCAAAACCCTAAATGAAGGTCCAATTGATGGGTGATCCAATGGTGCAATTGATTAATAAACTAGTGGACCAATTAATGGATGGTTCAACGATTGAAACCCTAAATTGACTAAGTGATGGAAGACCCTTTTGGTCCATTCGGTTTTGAGGGAGTTTGGACCAAACAGTCTTAAGACCGTTTGAGTCCAAACGGTCTCAAGACCATTTGGGATCAAACAATCTCAAGACCATTTGGGACCAAACGGTCTCAAACCATTTGGAAGACCCAATCTCATTCGGTTTCAATATACTTTGCCAAACAGTTTCAAACCGTTTGAACTTAATTGATCAAGATTGTTGGAGGTTTAAGTGACCAAGACCGTTTGGGGTCTAAGTGACCAAGACATTTTGAGGTTCAAATTGGTTAAATAAATTGGACACTTAATATGATCAAAGTTCAATTAGCTACTTGATTATTAATGATGTGGACCAATGATGATTATGAAGGTTAACCCTAACTATGTGTCCTTAATTGAAGAGTTGACCTAGATCAATCTTGGAGTATTTAACATCCTAGAGAGGATGAGAGGAAGAGAGAATGGGAGAGATGATCGCTTACATAATAAGCTCTAATTCTCTCATTATGAATGAATATTTAATCAGGGTCTGATCCATAACAATGAGATCATGAGATCCTCATTGAAAAGATTGATGTACCTTGACCCTAATTTAGGGAAAGGCTATGTGAAACCCTAATTTAGAGCAAAGATGAGTGAAACCATAATCTAGGGTGATGATGTAACCCTAACTTAGTGTAACAATGTAAGAAACCCTAATTTTATGGGAATTGTACATCCTAACCCTAATTTGGGTAATGAGGTATGAGAAACCCTACTTGGATGTGAATGGTAAACCTTAATCCCTAAAATGGGGTAAAGGTGCATGAAACCCTAATAAAAGGGGTAGTGCTACTAATGATATATAAAGCCATATCATTGGGTGATGTGTTGTGAAATCCTAATTTCATATAATACTAGGTGAAACCCTGATATAGAAGGATGTTATGTGAAACTCTAATGAAGAGCAACACTATGTGAAATCCATACAATATATGAAAGATGCTATGTGAACCTCAAATTATAAATATGGAAAATCCTATTCCTAATAATGGAATATTGATTAATGTATTGACAAATGTAATACCTAGAGGGGTTTGTAATGGATATCCTTATATTAATAATTTCTAACTCAAGGATGAGTCCATATCATTGACAATGGTTGTATATTCTAAATAGGTGAAATATGACCAATACATTACGTGATGAACTGATGCATAAAGTATTAGGATGGGGAATGCCCTAATACAAGCTAAGTGGATGAACTCAAGTAAGATAAAGGTGATGAGGGAAGTGATACATCATGAAATGATAGATATCACATCCAACACCTCAAAACTGATATACCTTGATGTGTTTTAAATCCAATACATTTGGATGAGTGACACATGAAGTGTGTCATGTCAATTGTTACATTGAGATATAATGCACTTTGATAAATGTATGCTAATGTGCCTTATGAAAAGGTTAATCCAAACTAATAAACTATGACGTAATCATATTATGGTAAAGATATGAGAGAAACTTATACTTTGTGTTGATAATTCATTCAATGATGAATGATGAGAATAAACAAGTATGATTGAATACTTATGTTATCCATATTGATTCCTAGCTATGTGAAGCAATGGAATAGGACTTGATCATTAATAGTATGATCTTGAGAACCTATATGGTTATTTATGGAAACCCTAATTCAAGGTAATGATGTGTAAATCCCTAATATAGGATGATGAATGTGATACTATGTGAAGTCCTAACACAAGAGTAATCCTATGTGAAGCTCAAATACAGATTGATGAGTTATGAATGTAATAAGAAAACCCTTGTATTGCATGGTACTGATATATGATTGTTATCATGAGTACTAATCATGCAGGTATGTTGAGATTATGAGCATAGCCAGGTATGGGTTGTGATTCTCTGTATATTGAAAATGTCTTTGGATTTCATAAGCCATAATATGCCTTGTTGCTTATTAAGGGGTAATAAGAGGTTATATGAGCTTTGTGAACTATGTGGAATACTTTGTGTAATAAGAATCATAATGACCTTGGTTAGATGACTTGAAGGTATTAAGTTACCTAACTGGTGGTAATAAGTATTCTATGATGAGTTAAGGGTTTTAGTACCCATACTTTATAATCATGATTATGAACTTGTTAAGAGATGGAAATGTACTTGATGAGATGAGGGATTAATATCCTAATACTTTGTTAAAAGAATATGGCTACAGACCATGACTCCACAAAGACAATGCCAGGCATTATCTAGGTGATCTAAGCTTGAAGAAAGTATATGCTGCAGTTATCATTATATAGTGAATAAATGTTATACATATTCTTTAATGGATAAGTGACATGATGCTCTATCAGGTTATAGCTGCAATGCTTTAGATAAGAATAATGTTCTAATCTGTTAAACAATGAAGTAACTACTGATAAACAATAATGATTCTTCTGTTGAGATTTATGTTATTAATCTGCTATAATAATTTTTCTGGCGGAGAGTGATATCTCTCGCTGGGGCAATTTACAATTGTCTCACCCCCGTGGGAACCACATTTTTTAGGTGGACGTGGATGAGGAGGCAGGAATCCTTCAGTAGGTAAAGGATAGCAACACCAGCAGTAGGGACAGTAGTGAAGTCTCGGGTGTAGACACTGACTGATATGCCTTGTATAGATGTACATAGAGTCCTATGTGTCGTTTCTGTACTCTCAGGTTCTTGAAGTAGTAGTTAATACTTTTGAGATTTTTGGCTTAGAGCCTCAAGATTTTATATTGCTTGTGTTTTGTTTAATAGGGCAGTTGATGCTTGTAATTCATAGAAAGAAATGATAGAAGACATGTACTTTTGAACTAGAATGTAAATGTATTTCTTTGGTTCTATGTGAGAAAGTTTTCCTTTGATGGATCTCTTGGTAAAAAGGTAATAATTTTTAGTGATTTTTGGTAATATGTTGCTTAGTGATTGCTTCCGCATTAGTTAATCATGTTTTTGTGAGTTGGATGCTACATTGACCATGTGACTCTCTTTAATGCAGATTCTTGCAGCAGCGATTTCGAACATATTTATCTCCCGTGAAAAGCATAAAAGCGGTCATAATAATAGGATTTTATTTTAAGAAATTAAATTCCATTTCCAATGAATACTTGTACACGCAATTTGGAGTTTGAATGCAAGAGTTATGTCACTTTTGGTGGAGGGTATATATGAATTTCAGGACTGCTGCAAATTGTATAATTTTCCTACAAAACCCAAGAAAATATAATTAAAACTCCAATTACAGAGAAAAATATAAAATAACACAATTAATTATGAAACTAAGAGAATAAATAATTAAAAAATCCTAAACAAATATCAAAAATATGTAAATAAAAGGGATAAATATACATTTATCATGCACCAACTCCTTATCAATTGGGGACTTTACGAGAGACATCAATCTCTCGATAGTATCGATGCCACCAATCGTAGCACAAAGATGAAATCACATATCTACATGAAGAGATCGTCGATACCACTGAGATGCTTCTCAGTGTTACCAACCCATCAATCTCCCAGAAGAAAAATAATGATACAGCTCAGTACAATCGACACACATGTTGGTGGCACTGACGCAGAATGCTAGGCTTGTTCTACAGATATCATCAGGAACATTCCACCATATTGAGTATATGGTACCCTTGTTCAACTCTTAGTTTGAGTTTCAACTATGATAATATAGTCAAGTTCAAGATTAGGGGTGATGGAATGGATTAATCTTGCTTTATTTTCTATTCTATTTATTTTTCTTATTTCCAAGTAATAGGATCCACAATCTATCGAGTATAATAATAGATATTAGTTTATCATGATTGTATCGTATCATTAAAGGAATGTGTTTTTTACTCTTTTGATCAATCTAAAAAGGATCAAATTCTATTAATATTATTTGCAATGTCTAAGACAACACCAACCAGTGGAAGTGTTTGGGTCGGCTAGCATAAGGACACATTATATGAATGAAAATTATAAGTTATCCAAGACTTGTGTATGATGATGAGGTTTGATCTTAAAACAACCAAATAGTGATGAGATATTAAATGGGACTTCTAGAAAAAATCTTTAAGGTTTCCATGTGCACAAATTAATAGGAGAGGGATATATCACATGATTAAGAAATGTATCTTCGATTAGTCAGGTGTTTTCATCTTGACATTCATGCAATTTCATTCACTACCAAAGGAAAATTTAGTAGTACAAATTGTTACCTTTTGACTTCATTGCATAGCATAGTAGTGAGCATGTAGTCTAGTTTCTTTCCAATGTATTTGAAAATAAAATAAAAGAAGAAAACTTGCATGTTGTTCATTCGTTGAAAAAATCCAGTTGCATAATAGTCTTCATGTAGTTTGCATCCTCTTTTGCATCTTTTAGCATTGTGTATAGCATGTATCTATTGAGCTTCTCCATGAATTAAGAGTGAAAGCATCCACATCTATACTTATCTATATGAAAAAGAAAGAGACAGATCGATAGAGAGTGTAATTGAAGCCCAAGCATAAATCATTAATTATGTCAACATAAGAGGGAAAGATAGAAAAAGTAGGAAAAAATAAGTAAAATGACGAGGAAAGGATGCCATTAACTGAATATGAATTTTCCTAGAAGGAGAAAGAGGAAATAATTGACATGTACACATCCTTTTACCAATACTCATTACTAGGATGATATTTTCAACACATTCATTATCCAACCATGACTACTACATTTTTGGCCAATAACGTCGTTGCCTATAGGGTCAGTTTTTTCAAATAACCGACCTTATATGTCTACAAAAAATGTGGGCACCACTTAAAACCTCTTGGGTCAGTTTTCTAAAAATAACCGACCTTGTAGTGTACCTCTATAGGGTCGGTTTTCCAAATAACCGACCTTATATGTCTATAAAAAATGCATGCACCACTTAAGACCACTTGGGTCGGTTTTCTTAAAATAACTGACCTTGTAGTGTATCTGTATAGGGTCGATTTTCATAAAATACGCGACCTTATAGACAATGGGATTAGAAAACCCATAACAATTTCCCGCGGCAAAAATTTGCTCGATTTTGGCTTCGTGCCTCGATCTATGGGGTCAATTTTTCCAAATAACTGACCTTATATGTCTTCAAAAAATGTGGGCACCATTTAAGACCTCTTAGGTCGGTTTTCTTAAAAAACTGACTTACAAGACCTCTGAGAGCACTTTCTCGATCTATAGGGTCAGTTGTTTCCTTATAACCGACCTTGTAGGGATTCTCAGTCGAATTTTTTTTTTACCGATTTGAATTTTGTATCCATTTTCTTTTCGTGCATGTATAAGTACCTCTAGGGTCGGTTTTTTCTTTTTAACCGACCTTGTAGGTCCCCTTGATCGACAAAATTGACGACCGGATTTGATTTTGGATCCAGTTTGCCTTCACACGTGTATAAGCACCTCTAGGGTCGATTTTTTTCCTTTTAATCGACCTTGTAGGTCCCCTCGGTCGACAAAATTGTCGACCAGATATAATTTTGTATCTAGTTTTCCTTCACGCATGTATAAGCACCTCTAGTGTGACGTCCCCAGATTTTTCTAAAACTTAATCTGATGTGTGACGTCCAAATTGAAACCCTCACCTCAGCGAGAATTCCAATTTAAACACCACACACTAGGCTAAGAAGAAGAAAATCATAGGAAGTCAGAAGGAAACAACCAGTAGCACATGCACATGAACAATAATAAAACCATACAACACATGTTCACCATTCAACATATAATTACAACATGAATTGTTACAACATTTGATATTACATATTGAATAACAAACTTCTACATATACATGTACTACTACTAAACAACAGGATCTTAAGACAACATGTCCACCTGTACATCAGCTCGCTACACAACTCTCACTATCTTGGATCTTCAAGATCATAACCAAAACCTAAACAAAAGATTACACGTGGTACATGTCAGCACAATATTCAAGAATATTGTACTGAGTACGCCAGCGTGTCTTTTATATACCTCTCATGGTATCTTGGCAATAAAATAAATCTAATACTTGGAAGTAATTGAAGAATATAACAACAAAACATATACTCGAAAAAAAGAATGTTTATTAACAAAAGTGAACACATATTTTAAGCTCATTTTCCATTATATGTTTGTGCATCTGCCTACCAATGGGATAGATGCATCCAGGCCTCATGATCTGCTTACCAAAGAGATAGATCATTGTACATGTGATATGCTTACCAAAGAGATAGATCACTCACTAGCACTATGCTTACCAAAGAGATATAGTGCTTCATATAATGGAACATATATATTATGTTTGAGGTGTTCATAATCATAAGTATGGAAAGATCAAACAACATAGTATACAAGAATAATCATTTCAATCAATACCATATGCCAAGTCTTTACTACTATATAACACAAGCATATTGTATAATAAGCCAAGTAAGAGGTAATGGCATACCTTGATCAAGAACAAACCTAATCATCATATATCCCTGATATCAACTATATCCTTGGTCAAACCTGATTAAGATAAGATCATATACTATCATCAGGTTCTCATCATCATTAACCCTATTTATATCCATTTTAGGGTTTGCCTATCTCATTATGATATCCTCATGATTACTTGTATTCGTACCTTATATTTATTTTATGGATGTCATATTACAGATTATAGTTCATCAACTGGATATACTCATGTGTCACATTATTATGTGAATATACTTAACATTATGTCACTTTCATTAACCATAATAGGGTTACATCACATGTATTACGGGTGATCTTCGTATAACATGACTTCTATGCATATAACTGATATCATAGTTCCACATTAGCTTCCAGTTACATATATGAGGGTATTTCGTAAATTTCATCATTTATTGAGCATGTATGCATTAATTGTGTTATTTTTAGCGTTATTAGCCCTAATTAGCCATATTAATCAAATTACATGATTTTGTGCATCAACATCATAATAACTGACATCATGTGGATTATAAACATGATTATAGAATTACTAACATTTTTCCATAATTTTGTATCATCATTTACTATTTATTACTCATGGACTAATCATAATACATCTTACATGATATCACTGATATTTATGCATCAAAAGCCTGATATTATAGATCCATGTTGTTCTACACATTTTTCTAAGAATTTTGGTACCTTACTTGTATTTTTCTGATAGTTGCACTATTTACTGTGAATTATATAAGATCTGGGAATTATTGAAGAATGTCAGTAATTCTATAATCATGTTTATAATCCACATGATGTAAGTTATAATGATGTTGATGCACAAAATCATGTAATTTGATTAATATGGCTAATTAGGGCTAATAACGCTAAAAATAATGCAATTAATGCATACATGCTCCATAAATGATGAAATTTATGAAATACCCTCATATATGTGACTAGAAGCTAATGTGGAACTCTGATATCAGTTATATGCATAGAAGTCATGTTATACGAAGAGCACCCATAATACATGTGATGTAACCCTATTATGGTTAATGAAAGTGACATAATGTTAAGTATATTCACATAATAATGTGACACATGAGTATATCCAGTTGATGAACTATAATCTGTAATATGACATCAGTAAGATAAATATAAGGCAAGAATACAAGTAATCATGAGGATATCATAATGAGATAGGCAAACCCTAAAATGGATATAAATAGGGTTAATGATGATGATAACCTGATGATAGTATATGATCTTATCTTAATCAGGTTTGACCAAGGATATAGTTGATATCAGGGATATCTTATGATTAGGTTTGTTCTTGATCAAAGTACGCCATTACCTCTTACTTGGCTTATTATACAATATGCTTGTGTTATATAGTAGTAAAGACTTGGCATATTGTATTGATTGAAATGATTGTTCGTGTATACTATGTTGTTTGAGCTTTCCATACTTATGATTATGAACACCTCAAACATAATATATCTGTTCCATTATATGAAGCACTATATCTCTTTGGTAAGGATAGTGCTAGTGAGTGATCTATCTCTTTGGTAAGCAGATCACATGTACAATGATCTATCTCTTTGGTAAGCAGATCATGAGGCCTGGATGCATCTATCCCATTGGTAGGCAGATGCACAAACATATAATGGAAAATGAGCTTAAAATATGTGTTCACTTTTGTTAATAAACATTCTTTTTTTCGAGTATATGTTTTTTTGTTATATTCTTCAATTACTGCCAAGTATTATATTTATCTTATTGCCAAGATACCATGAGAGGTATATAAAAGACATGCAGGCGTACTCAGTACAATATTATTGAATATTGTGCTGGAGTGTACCGCATGTAATCTTTTGTTTAGGTTTTGGTTATGATCTTTAAGATCCAAGATAGTGAGAGTTGTGTAGCGAGCTGATGTACAGGTGGACCTGTTGTCTTAAGATCCTCTTTTTTAGTAGTAGTACATGTATATGTAGAAGTTTGTTATTCAATATGTAATATCAAATGTTGTAACAATTCATGTTGTAATTATATGTTGAATGGTGAACATGTGTTGTATGGTTTTATTATTGTTCATGTGCATGTGCTACTGGTTGTTTCCTTCTGACTTCCTTGATTTTCTTCTTCTTAGCCTAGTGTGAGGTGTTTAAATTGGGATTGTCACTGAGATGAGGTTTCAATTTGGACATCACACATCAGATTAAGTTTTAGAAAATCTGGGGACGTCACAGGTGGTATCAGAGCATGAACAATAGCAAATCCTGACCTTTGATCATTATGCAACTCAAAACCAAAGAACCTTGAACTTAAAAACATCTTTAGGGTTAGATTAGTTGTCTTTTAGAGACTAGATCTGACCTAGCCTCTAGGTTAGAACCTAGATGTCTGAGAACTAGGTCTAGACTGGTGCTTGTTGAGTAGCAAGTCCTTAGATGTCATTCTTTCCTTGTAGTGCAGCGGTCTGGGACGTTGCACTATTTGTAAATGACGTGTATCAAGGGAAGAGAAACCCTAGACATATGGCGCTCGTTGTCTAGAGTAGCTACACTAGTCTACCCCTTATTCTCACCCTTTCCACTAGTTTTCATGACACTGTACTATCTACTATGTGTGGGACACTCGTTTTCAGGATTTGGTTTTTGATTCTAAACGGATCGAACCTCGATAGTTTTCTCTAACGCTTGTTTTATCAGAGAAAAACTATATAATATTTTATTATATATGTAAGTATTACAAAAATATGTCTCCACACATGTACGAGTAGGAGGTGGTCATGCAACCTAAGTGAAAGTGAATGACATTAGTTTAGAAGAGAGAGTAGTTCTAGATTAGATGTCTAGAGCCTTTTTGATATATATGATAGATGGAATAGATGATATAAGTTTTAATGATATGATGTAAGTCTTATATAGATGATATAAGATGGTTATGAAGGTAACATGATGGAATACCTAGTCATGGTCTAATAGATAGAAATGAATAAATGGTTAACCATATACATGAAGGATGATGATAATGTGATGTTGTTGGTTAATCTTATGATTAAATCACTTGTAAATGTTATAATTTATTATGAGCAATGAAATAAGATCATGTGAATGAAACATGTTACATGAGGTGTTAATCTTAGTGCCTAATAAAGATGAAAAATATAGTTTGTTAGTTAACTCAACATAATGATTATGACACCTTGATATGATCTAGATGGATAAAGTGGGTTAACTTTTGTTAACCCCCTCCTAAAACGCATATGTTAATGTTGAACATGTTCTAAAAATTAGCTAAATAAAATGTTGATGACACCTTGATGTATGAGTTAATCTTAGTTAACTCCTTTAGAACATGGTGATATGATGTGGGAACCCTAATGCATGGGTAAAGATAAGGATAAAACCCTAACAATGAGATATGGCATGACCTAATCAGAGTTTCTAAACCCTGAGTTTAACCTTGAATGAAGTGTTTGTGAACCAAGATGGTTGTAAAACCCCCCTAATAGTGCTTTGGATACATGGTTCTAGGAAACCTTTGCAGATATGTTACACATAGAATGGTGCTTACATGTGTATGAAGACATGGTAGTTTTCCTTGGAGTACGAGTATGGTTAACTTTCGAGGACGAAAGTTCTTTTAAGATGTATATGATGTGACAAAGTGGTTTCTGGCTTAATTCCAAGGACGGAATTTGTTTTAAGGTGTGTAGGATGTGATGGAGTGGACTTTTAGAATCCTAAATGTCCAATGATACAAGAGAAATCATATGGTTGAGTTATATTAAGAGTGATGTGAGGTTGATATAATGATTAAGACATCTGTTTTAATGCCTTTTGAGGAATTTAATTGAACGGTCTAATAGATGATTTTGGTCACCAAATTTGTGTATAAGGTAGCTCGAGAGGTAAAGAAACTATGGTTAAAATTTGGTGGTATTTGTATGCTCGTAGAGGGAATTATTTAAGTTTGTATATTATGAAATAATGTGCCTTTTGGTGTTTAGTAGACCTAAGTTTTGTTGTCATGCTTCCCTGGCTTGAGGAGTCGCGGATTGCTGACGTAGACCCTGTCTTGACCATTGGATGGGTTGGATCTAATGGCTAGAAGGGTGTCTCCAAGAGTATTTAGACATGAAATCGTGGTTGTGAGGAACTGGAAACTGGGATCACCAGTTGTGATGGATCGTGGCTTTTTTGTAGTGCTGAAGTGGATAGTTTCCTTCGGTACAAGGAGAGAAGTTGGGTGACCCCTCATCTAAAGCAAACCACCGCCATACTAGAGAGTTCCAGGTCCCTCTCCTCCCCACCTCTCCACTACCTTATATAGGTGGTTTACCAGGATAAAGACGCGTAGGCGTACTCAGTACAATATTCTTGAATATTGTGCTGACGTGTACCGCATGTAATCTTTTGTTTAGGTTATGGTTATTGTCTTGAAGATCCAAGATAGTTGAGAGTTGTATGACGAGCTGATGTACATGTGGATATGTTGTCATAAGATCCTGTAGTTTAGTGGTAGTACATGTATATGTTAAAGTTTGTTGTTCAATGTGTAATATCAAATGTTGTAACAATTCATGTTGTAATTATATGTTGAATGGTGAACATGTGTGTATGGTTTTATTATTGTTCATTTACATGTTCTACTGATTGTTTCCTTCTAACTCCCTTGATTTTCTTCTTCTTAGCCTAGTGTGGGGTGTTTAAATTGGGACTGTCACTGAGGTGAGGTTTCAATTTGGACGTCACACATCAGATTAAGTTTTAGAAAATTCGGGTCTTTTAACCGATCGTAGAGGTCCCCTCGGTCGACGACATTCTTGACCGAGTTTGAGTTTGGGTGTTTAGGTTTTTGGATCCATATTTCCTTCGTGCGTGTATAAGTACCTCTAGGGTCAGTTTTTTCCTTGTAACTGACCTTGTAGGTCCCTTGATTGACAAAATTGTTGACTGAATTGAATTTTGGATCCAGTTTGCCATTGCGCATGTATAAGCACCTCTAGGGTCAGATTTTTCCATTTAACCGACCCTAGAGGTCCCCTCGGTCAACGAATTTCTCGACCGAGGTTCTCTCGGTCGACGAAATTCTCGACCGAGTGTGAGTTTGGGTGTTTAGGGTTTTGGATCCATATTTCCTTCGTGCGTGTATAAGTACCTCTAGGGTCGGTTTTTTCCTTTTAACCGACCTTGTAGGTCCCTCGGTCGGCAAAATTATCGACAGAATTGAATTTTGGATCTAGTTTGCCTGCGCATGTATAAGCACCTCTAGGGTCAGATTTTTTCATTTAACCGGCCCTAGAGGTCCCCTCGGTCGACGAATTGCTCGACCGAGGTTCTCTCGGTCGACGAAATTCTCGACCGAGTTTGAGTTTGGGTGTTTTTAATTTACCCGACACGGGCATCACTTATCTCTTGGGTCACTTTTTTATTTTAGCTGACCCTACAGGTCGGGCCCGGGGCCTGAAGTGGTCGAGACGTACTCCTTTCTCTCCTGCGAGACCTACCTCTTCTTTCTCTCCCGCGCCGAGACCTACTTCTTTCTCTCCCACGCTGCCAAGACCTCCTTCTTCTTTCTCTCCCCCACCATCGAGACCTCATTCTTCTTTCTCTCCCGCACTGCCAAAGTTTTTCTCCTGTTGCCATTGTCATCATCTGAGAGAAGAGGAGCTCGGAGTGGAGTATCGCGCCACCAAATCTTTCTCTCTCGTTGCCATTATCATCGTCTGAGAGAAGAGGAGCTCGGAGTGGAGCTTGAAGTGGCCGACACCAAAGTGGAGTTCGAAGTTGCTGCCACCATGGTCGTAGAGATAAGACTTTCCATTTATATAGGTTTATCTATGCCTGTCGTGGTACCACCGCCACGACCAAGGTAGCGTCCAGGTCCACTCTCGATCGAGAATTAATCGACCGAGAGTCCACCTGCGTGTGGCGTCTAGGTCCACTCTCGGTCGAGAATTCGTTGAACGAGAGTGGACCTGGACGCCGCGCACAGATGGAATCTCGATCGACGAATTCATCGACCAAGAGTGGACATGCGCACATTTCTTATGAAAGTTATATTGTTTTTCTATTTTATATGATTGGTAACCCAACCAATAATACAAAACATGTATTTTTTCATATGTAATCATTATATAAATTCTAAAATTTAATGAGATTAGACATGTGTACTCCCAGATTGACACTTTAGGGTTTATAGATGAGATCATCGATGCATGATGTTTAACTTAATATATAAATATGACAATAATACATTTATGCATGTATCAACTTAGAAACCCGTACAAAATTTACTCATTAGGAGTAAATTTTGGATAATCCCGGTCTGGGACTGTTTTTGGACATTTAATCTCACTTAGGATGTAACTGTATAATGTATGTATAGTTTTGAAGAAAATTTTAGTAGTATTTCCTCATTTGTTCTCTGGGTACATATGTGGGTGGTTATTTGCCATTTACATCGATGTACATGGAGAACTTAGGGAAAATGCTGCTGAAATTTTCTTCAAAACTAAGCATACATTATACAGTTACTAGTGAGATTAAATATTCAAAAATGGGATAGGTGGTACACTTTAGTATAAAAGTAATTAACTTCCTATCAATAAAAACGTACATCTTATAGTATCAATATTAAATGCTTAGTTTTATAATTAATTTTAATGTGATATAGAAAATTGATCAAAGTTGGATGTCTATCAAGAACCATTACAGTCCAGAGTTTGCCAAAGGTCTTGATGAATTTATCAGATTTGCTGAGGAATATAGGAAACTACCTACAGATAGGCTATATTATCCATGTAGAAATTGTGGTAACAATTTGAAAGTTGATACTATTGAGCAAATTAAGAATCATGTCATATGCAATGGGATCATACAAGGTTATAATGAATGGTATTGGCATGGAGAGAAATTTAATTATGGATAAGAAAATATCGATACTAATAGTTGTGGCATAAAAGATATAGATAATGATGATAATGTCATTGATGAACCGATTCAGGATGACACAATTCAGGATGATATGGTTGATGAGATTCTACGTAGTTGTCGGGACAATGTCATTGATCCACCTTCTTTATTTGCAAACATTGTTCATGATGTTGAAAAACCATTATATAAGGGTTGTACTAAGTTCATGAGGTTGAGTGTTGTGATGTGATTATATAATCTTAAAGCTCAAAACCAGTGGAGCGATAAGAGTTTCACTTCACTATTTTCTTTGTTTAAGGAAATTCTTCCTGAAGGCAATGAGCTTTCAATTTCAACATATCAAGAAAAGAAGATAATTTGCCCGTGGGAATGGAGGCTAAGAAGATTCATGCATGTCCAAATAACTGTGTGTTATTTTAGAAGGACTATAGTAATTGGATAAATTGTCCAAAATGTGGTGCGTCAAGGTATAAGACCACAAATTCAGCTAAGGCTAAAAATGGCTCTCATGCCAAGGTGATGTGGTATCTACTAATAATACCACGATTTCAACGCTTATTTGCTAATACAAAAGATGCGCAAAATTTGTCTTGGCATGTGAAGTTAAAGGCCAATGATGATGGCATCCTACGACATGCATCTGATTCACCACAATGGAAGAAAATTGATTTATTATACCCTCAATTTGGTAAAGAACCAAGAAACTTAAGACTTGGACTATGTACAGATGGAATGAATCCCTATGGTACATTAAGCAGCCAACATAGCATGTGTCCTATTATGATTGTTATACACAATCTTCCTCCTTGGTTGTGCATGAAAAATAAGTACGTCATGTTGTCAATATTGATATCAGGGCCCAAGAAACCTGGAAATGATATTGATGTTTACCTTCAACCTCTAATTGATGACCTAATGAAACTATGGGAAGAAGGTGTTATGACATATGATGCTTCACGTAAAGAGATCTTTAGTTTGTGTTCTATGTTGTTTTGCACGATTAATGACTTTCCAGCTTATGGAAATTTGTCTGGATATAGCATAAAAGGATACAAAGCATGTCCTATTTGTGAGGAAAATACTGATTCAATCCGACTAAATCATGGTGGTAAAATCATATATCTTGGTCATCGGAGATTTCTCCCACCAGTGCATCCTTATTGAAGGCAACGCAAAACCTTTAATGGGTCAACTGAGGAACGAAGTGCTCCAGAACCTATACCAGGAAATGTTATATATGATCGGGTGAAATATATTGTTAATGAATTTGGAAAGAGTTCAAGTAGTCGTACTCTCACATGTGACAAATCTCTATACAAGAAGAAATCAATATTCTAGAATCTTCCTTATTGGAGATCTTTGGCAATTAGACACTACATTGACATCATGCATGTTGAAAAAAAAATTGTGATAGCATCATTGGTATGCTATTGAACATACCAGGAAAGACTAAAGATGACATCAAATCTAGAAAAGATTTAGAATTAATAGGTATAAGAAAACAATTATCAGTGGAGATCAAGGGTAACCGCACATATTTACCACCAGCTTGTTACACTTTGTCAAAGCGGGAGAAAAAGACTTTCTGTGAGTGCTTGTATAATATTAAGATTTCACAAAGATACTCTTCTAATATTCATATATTGGTATCAAAGAAGGATCTGAATTTGATAGGTCTCAAATCTCACGATTGTCACGCCTTAATGCAACAAATTTTACTTGTGGCTATTCGATATATATTGCCAAAGCATGTAAGGTTTGCAATCACAAGACTCTATTTCTTCTTCAATGAAATATGCAACAAAGTGATACATCCTGATACTCTCGATAAATTATAGAAAGATGTAATTGTTACCATGTGTCAGCTTGAAATGTACTTTCCTCCATTTTTTGATGTCATGGTTCATCTTGTAGTACATATTACAAGGGAGGTGAAGATGTTGGGTCTAATTTTCTTACACTAGATGTATCCATTTGAACGCTACATGAGTGTTTTTAAAGGAGATGTTCGGAATCATTATCGTCCTGAAGGGAATATTATTGAGGGTTATGTGGCTAGGGAGGTGATGGACTTTTGCAATGATTTTTTGAATTGCAATGAAACTTCTAGCGATCTAAAAAATTCCCATCATACTGAATCTTATTGTGGCAAAGGAACTCTGGGAGGACGAGTGAAAGGAATCAGTCGTGAGTTGTGGGAACAAGCACATTTGTATATTTTACACAACATCGATGAAGTTAGTAGCTACATCACAGAACACAATGATCTTATCAAAAGAAATCATCCACGATCCAGTTCAATGTGGCTTGCAAGAGAGCATAATCGAACATTTATTAGGTGTTTTGAAGAGAAAGTCTTTAATCAACTATTTGAATTACCGAATAATGTTGCTGAGAACATAAAATGGCTCGCCTTTAAGCCAAAAATGGATGTCATGTCATATGAAGGTTATGACATAAATGGATTTCATACTACACAAAGCGTCAAGATGAAATTAGTGTAGTTCAAAATAGTGGGGTCACTGTTCAAGCTTGTTCTTTGTATTTTGCTAGGGCCAAAGATAAAAGACCACACGAAGCTGAGATGTCATATTACGGCGTCATTGAGGAAATATGGGAATTGGACTATACAAATTTCAGAATTCCTATCTTTAGGTGTAATTGGGTTGACAACAACAAATGAGTTTTAGTTGATGAGTTGGGTTTCAAATTGGTTAATTTTGAAAAGATTGGTGAGAAAGATGAGCCATTCATCATGGTAGACCAAGCAAAACAAGTATTCTATATTGATGATGCAGCAAATAAAAATTGATCTATAGTTCTTCATGGAAAAAGATAGTTTACTGTAGATCCTATTAATGAAGAAGAATACTACAAAAAGAATGATGATTCCATCCCATTCTCAGTTGGTTTGCCAAGTGTAAATTTTGAATATAACGCCGATGAATACTATAAATGTCAAGACCATGTTGAAGGAATTTTACTTGACTAACAACTCAACCAATACTAGAGGCATGTATTCTTTGAATTATTTATTTTATTATCATTCAAGCACGTAATCTTTTAAATATACATCATATATCATTCAACCACTTGTGCTTTTATTATCACTTATGTTTCTTTTATCATGTATACTTGTAGGTTCTAAAATGGCAAGTGAAGATGAACATTCTGAGCATGAGCACCGTGAGGATGGTAGTGGTGATGATAAGAAAAGTAGAGGCCCCACACTGATGCGTAGGTTGTAGGAGCTCAGGGCCAAAGGGGAGAAATTGGCAGTCCAGTTTGATGTCACAGGAGCACTTATTGGGGAACATGTTAGTGCTTTCAAGCATTACATAGGGGCAACCGTGCACAGTAAGGTGCCAATAGATATAGAAAATTAGCATGATGTTTCTAATGCCTTAAAAGACCTCCTATGGAAAGATATATCTGTGAGTGGAAGTGATATTATTTTAATATGTTTTTGTTTATTGATTTTAATTTAGTTTTTCATCTATGGAAACATATCCTTTTTAAGACAACATTATTGCTTATTTTGCATGTATAGGGTTTTTTTCATCTAAATGAAAAAGATCACAAGAAAAATGTGCTACAATGTTGTGGTGTACGATGGAGGGCTTTTAAGACATATCTCAAAAGGGAATTTATAGATAATCCTAAACAAAAGAAGAAAGAAGCAGATATGTATATTTTTATAGACCCTGAGGTGTGGTAAAGATTTGTTGTAGCTAGGAACATTGAAGAGTTTTAGGTAATAAAGATTGTGATGTATTGTATGAATCTTTAATTTTATACAGTTAAGGAGGGAATCTTTTTATATATGTTTGCCAACTCTAAATTGCAATACCTCATTTTAAATAATTAGGCTATTCACGAGGCCCAAAAGGAAAGATGGGCCAAAAATGTGCATGACCATCGCTTGGGAACTGGTGGTTATGCCTTCCACCGCCAACTACAAGAGAAGCAACTCTCTTCTGGAGAAGAGTCTAGTGCAACTCAAGCTGAGTGTCCACCCCGACACGTGTAGTGGATTGATGTTAGAAAGTATCGAGCATGTGAAATTGTCAACCGTGCAACTAAGGAGGTGGCACAAACGATGGTAGGTTTATCCCAAATAAGTAAAGAGTAACTCCCACAAACTTATATTTATTTATATCTAATTGATATTATGATTTAATATTTTTATTAACAATGAATAGATTAATCTACATGAGCAAAGGAAGGAAAGTTCATCTCAACTGGCCACATGGCTTGGTATGAAGGAGCATCCTGGCCGTGTTAGGGAATTAGGAGCTGGCATAAGATTCAAGTCTTATTTTAGCCATTCGCAATCTAAAAGAGGTCGTGCAGGAGGTCTTACACAAGACGAGGTTGAAACATTAGTAGCACAGAATGTAAAAGAAATAATGTCTTCATTTCAGCCTACTCAACCTTCTCAGCCTATTCATACTGTGCGTCTCTCAAGTGATGAGGTGCAAGCCCATGCTCCAGCTGTAGAAGGTCATGGGAGCACTCCCAATGACCCACCACAACAATCTACAGTAAGTTTTTGTTCTATATGTTGTGTTATTAGTATGATATATAAATGATATATATAGTTGTAATGGGTACTTGGTTTACCGCTTCATATATAACTTATATTATTTCAATTCTAGATTGGTATGAACTGTAAACTTGCAGTGGAGGTTCCAGAATATAATGTTGTGGCAGTGAGCAAGGTATACAACCTTGGTGGTACATTTCATTGCCAACAAATTACTGATGACATGTGCCACGTGTCCATCCATCTTGTGTATGACGGAATGGGGGACAAACCACTACCCATACCTAATCCTGAATATAGTATAGTTGAAGAAGTTGAGGGTGCTATGGTGGGTTGGCCTAGACACTTGGTTATCAATGATAAGGTATACCTTTATTCTACCATATTGTTCATATTTGACTGCATATATGAACACATGTAATATAAGTATGTAATTTAATTAATAGGTTTGCAAATCAAAAAGTAAAAATTCTACTAGTCGTCCTCCTATGCCCAAGCCATCTTTTATTCCAAAATCCACATTTGATGAGTTGGGAAGTAAATGTAAATGTTTGTGTCGATACTTAGCGAACCAAAGCTCTGGATTACAAATGTTGATCAATTTAACAGAAGATGCAACTGGGAGGGACTTTGATAGTTATATTTTTCTTGATGATATTATAGAGTTTGTTCCGGTATGATTGGCTAAATACTTCGATAATAGAAGTATGGATAATGTAAGGATCTATCAATATAGAAAATTCAAATACACATTTTTAGCTTATTTCTATATATGGAAATAATTACAAATGTTTTACAGTCATTTATATACCGAGACCACAAATTTTGATATAAGAAATGTTGGATTCTTAGTTCCTTCAATCACTAGTCAAGTGGTGACACATATTGAGGATGTGAATGAGTACTTCTCTACTGCATTCAAATATTTTGCTAGTGAGGGGAAGGAAATTATCCTAATTCCTTTTAACGTCCAGTAAGTATTATTTTTCAATATAATTTTAATAATGAATAAAATTATTTATTTTATTGTTTGTTTTATTCTTACTCAGAGCTAGACATTGGGAATTAGTGGTGATTGTCCCAAAATTGATGACTCTTTATTATCTTGACCCAATGGATAAAACAACAAGGGGTCACAAACTAAAATTGCCAGCTATGGAGTAAGCATAAATTTAGTCAATGCTTCAACATGATATTTCTATTTAGAATTTCTATTTTACCAACTATCGTTTAATTGATAGGGGTATAAAGACTTTTCGTGAATATGGAGGACAAATACCCACAAAATTAAAGACATTGACTTTGAAAGATGTCAAGGTAGCTACTTTGACAACTGCTTAGTCTTATATGTATTAATTTTCAACTCTTACATGTCAACTCTTATAGTCTTATCTCAACTCCTATATATAGTAGTTTACTAACATTAAGTTTAATTCATTATTTGTAGTGTCCTATACAAAATAATGACTGGGCTTGGGGCTGCTATGTAATGAAATATATGCAAGCTATTGTCAAACAAGCATCACATGACATTCAGACTATAGATCAAGTAATAAAGAATAACATCATAGATTTACAAGTGATTGTAGTCATTTTATAAAATATTAACATGTGCATTTTCTATTACAGATCTTTACAACTCAACCTTACACACCTGAGGACTTAAATGAATTCCGAGAAGAGTGGTCAGATGCTTTTCTAAATGAAGTTAATATAGCATTGGATTGAATATGTCAGCTCTATTAATGTATGTGGTTTTGGAACTCTTTCATATTTACTTTTGTACCTGACATTTAATATCATCTCAGACCTTGCAATCTATCATTTTGTAAATTATGATGTGATTATGTGTAACTCAACTAAATATATGAATCATTTTTGTTATGAATGTGTGGTTTGGAATGGTGACGGTTGAGCATCAATGTTGCCCTCTCCCTGAATATATGAATCTTCTTGTTCTTCTGTTTTGTTTCTGTTTCTGTAGAATTTTTTTTAAAAAAAATAACTTCTAGCATCGGTTTTCTTAAATAACCGGCCCGAGAGGTCTGATTATCAAGCTCAATTTGTAGACCTTCTAGCATCGATTTTATTAAATAACTGACCTAATAGGTCCTCTATAAGGTCGGTTTTTTAGGAAAACCGACGCTAGTAGGTCAATAGATTGAGCTGCAGATCCTCTATGGTCGGTTATTTATAAAACAAATTGACCCTAAAGATTGAATAACTAACTGCAGACACTCCCTCGGTCGACAATTTAGTCGACCAAAAACCAATTGGTCAACAATTTTGTCAACTGAAGGTCTCTCGGTTGACAAATTTATTGACCGAATAAATCTGTGATGCTTCAGACAATACTTTCTTATTGACAATTTTCTCGACCGAAATAATCTCGGTCGAAATATTTCTCGACCGAGATAGTTACAAGGTTGACTTTTTTGGAATAACCGACCTTACATGCTCTTTTTTCTCATTCAAAATAATCTCGGTCGAAATATTTCTCGACCGAGACAGTTTACAGGGTTTCCTTTTGTGGAATAATCGACCTTACAGGCTCTTCTTTTCTCACTTGGGTCAGATTTTTTACAACCTCTTGGGTCGGTGTTTACTCTGTAAGGTCGGTTTTCTTTGGTCAAGAAAACTGACACTATAGAGTAAATTCTATAGCAACGACCACTTAGGGGTCGGTTATAAAGTGATGCTACATGCTTAAAAAAACTAATGCTACATACCATTCCTGTACTAGTGCATACCATACGCAGTAGGAATCATACATGTTCTTTTTCTATAGGAGTATGAATGCATCATCTTTATTTTCATGCATAAATAAATTGGGTTACTTAAGATTCATCTTCCGCAAGACACCTATATTTTTCACCCATTTCTCTTCATTATAGGCCATTCATATATATATATATATATATATATATATATATATATATATATATATATATATATATATTCCACATTCATTCTTATATGTGAACTTCTTCCAATGTAGTTGTGTAGTTAGATCAAAGAAATGTACATAGGGAAATCACATGGTGCATCAAATGCGTGCCTTACTGATTATGATTTTAATTTCTCATTTTGATAGTGTTTCATTGATCTTATTGTGACGTCTTTAATGAACATTTTATCACTATAGAGTAGTTTCTTGTTCAGTGATTGGCAAGGGTCGATTTCAGATCATCAAGTGGGGTTGTTGAGAAACTAATTCATAAAATTGGCCTCCTACTGACTCTTTCAAACAAATCCAAAGGTAGTGTTATTCGAGGACAAGAAATATTCAAGCTTAGGGGATTTTGATGCATTGATTTTCAACCCTTTTCACAACCTATTTTCTAGGCTTATTTAGCATATTTATATATTTTGAGGCATGCTTATGCATTGTTTCTAATTATTAGGTTGTAAATCATTATTGCATCAAGTATTAAGTATTCTCACTAAATCATGAAAAATTATCATTTATAATTTGGACTTGTGTCATTTTCCCTTATTTCAGGTAACTCGAGCATTTATATGATAGCTCGATGCTACCGATCAGACTTGTGCTATTTTTCCCTTGTTTCAGGTAACTCAAGCATTTATATGATAATTGGGTTCTACCGACCCGTGTGTTGGTGATACCAATATAGCACGAATTCATAATAGGGAAAGAGGTAAATCTCAATGCTATGACATCCCACTTAGTTCTATCGAGAAAGGATTCAATGCTACTGAAGTTACTAGTCAGCTCTATCATCTTACGACCTAGAGAGGATCACAATCGAGCTTAATTATCTATGTGTCATTGACTATCATGTCAGTGGTACTAGCTTCAACATCCAAATTGCAACAGATAGAACTTGATGTTATTGACACTAATGTCGGGAGTAGCGACACTGATTGAGACTTACAAGTCAACGGACAACTTAGTGCCCCAGACACCTCATCAGTGGTACTAACGTTAAGCAAATAGAATAAATCTATAATTAAGTTAGATCCAATAGTTTTCACTTAATGAGGGTCAAAGCCTCTGCTATGACCTAGGGAGTGCGAACACAAAATTATGATCACATTTTGTACACATAACAGTAGAGGGAACAACTGATAGAAGAGCGGACGAGGAGATAGTTGTTGCCTCGATGCTCAGTGTGCTTATTGAGGGTAAATGTTAAGCTAGAACATTATAGAGGTAGAGAGTTCATCAAAAGGGACCGTTGAGATTTCTCTAGGGTTTACATTAGTTCTCTAATGTTTAGCCTAGTTTCTTTCTCTTCCTCTTTCTATACGATTAGGGTTGTACATTTCTCGCTCTAGACCAGTGGGCTGGACCGGACCGGCTCTTCGGTCTGGTCTGGTCTTGGATCAAGTTGACTTTCGGTCCGGTCCTCAGTCTAGTATCTATCCTAGATCCAGTCCTCGGTTCGGTCTAGTCCAATATTGGTAGAAACCGGTATGGATCAGTTGGATCGAATAACATAAAAATGTATAATATATATTAATGAAATCCAATATTTATGAAGGATTGTGGGATCTATTGTACATTATTAATGACTCTAGTTGTATTAGTAATGTTCCTATTATTCTTATGATAGTTTACTCTCTCAAGTTGTAAGAATTTAATTTAATAACTTGATTTGTGTTAACAAACTCAAATGGATTATTGGTTATTTAATAATTATAACATAATTATTTATATTTTATAATCAAGAGTATATGAATATTGATTATCTAGTCTGGTCCTTTATTTTTCGTGTCCGGTCTCATAATAGACCGGTTCTTACTTGGTCTGGTCCTTGGTCTATGATTTTTTTGTTAATCGGGTCTTAGTCTGGTCTAAGCCGATCCCATCTGAGTTTGGACCGATGTACAACCCTATATACCATGATGATTGTAATACCCTCAACCTGGATTATGGATTTACCCTAGAATTTTTGCTTAAATAAGTTACTTACAAACTGTTTCTAATCTTTTGAAAAGTAATTAAGGCTTCTTGAGAAGTTGTTTTCAAAGTTTGAGCTTAATTGCAAACTATTTGTGCATTATATAAAAGTATGAGCGAAAAGTGCAATTTGCCCAAGATGAGGGGTTATATTGCAAATGACACATGTGGAATGTGTTTTAAGTGTTTTGGTATCATAATAAAGAGAGTGATGCTAAGTGGTGGCTTGTGGAAAGTCTAAATCCCAAGTTACAACTCATTTGAACAATGCTAGTACCTTGTACACCAATTTTGGTACAATATGTAATTTACCCAATATGTGGGGTTAAAATGTAAATCACCACCTCTAGAGTGTCCCTACTCCCTCTATGTATCTTTTAGAGGAAAGAGAAAGAAGGGGGCACTATGTTTGAATCACCATTGAATGATGATACTCTCAGTAATGAAAGACCAAGAATGAGTTGAAGGCAAGAGCCTTATATGTGTTGTATCGAGTTGTAAGACTTGATATAAGGAGCCTATCGGCCAAGGAGCCAAAGTGGGAGCCTCCTATCGGTTTTCTGAGCCTTGGAAAAGACCGTGATAAGCAGAGCACCTCAAGGAGGTGGCCCATGATGGGTTTCAAAGTTCCTTACAAAAAGTGTATCAGATTGCTTATTTAATGAGACAAAGATGAGATAACTTGCCCAACAAGATAAGTAAGGGTCGAAATATTGTCTCTAGGTTATCCCTAAGACTCTTGCATGACAAGATATACATGTGTGCATGCATGGCCACGTGTCATCTAGTAGCATGAGGGGAAGACACCTCATATATGCTTTATCTCATGAAATCAAGTATATATACTTCACCTTTCATCAACTTATGAAAGTTTACGATCCTCATAGCCATTTCCCTTGGAGATATCGTGCAAAGAAGCTCAAGGAGATAGGAGATCTCGAGCATCAAGCTTTAGGTAAGGCTTTGGCCACCTTCAACCTTGGTGGAAGTAGGATATCGGGTTATGGATATTCTTTTCCTTCTTTCTTCACCAAGTGCTTAACTATAGTGATGTCTTGTCCATGGAAGAGTTGTGAACAACCCTGGACCTTGGATAGGTTCTTCTTCAACCTTAGGATGTGATGCTTTGGAGCTTGGAGCTTTGAAGCTTTTCACAAGGTGGGTTATATAACTTGAACCCTATCATGTTATTATTCATCACCTAAATTTTTATGCTTAAATGAGTTACTTTTAATTCCAAAATCTTCTAAAATAATTGATGAAATTATGAGTTCTAGTAGTTTCTTAGACCTGTTTCCATGAACTTTAACTGTTTGAACAGAGTTCTAGAGCTTGAAGAAGATGGTATCACTATATAAAATGATATCGGGTTCAAGCATACACACAAGTAGCTCTAACCCTGTATGGGTATTATACTTGCATCACTTGCACGATATGCTTGTGAGATTACATCCCATTGCACAATATGGAGATGAAGCTACTATCTTGGAACATGATATGGTGTTAACCATAACCCTTTGCATGATAGGGAGGCAAGTAAGGTCTCCATGTACGATATAGTGTCAAGTAGGCACTTCAAGGAATTTGATATGTTGAAACCCTAATTTGAGTAACCCAATATGAGTGGAGGTAGCAAGTATTTCTTGCCAAATATGATCATGTAATTATACACATGTGCATGATATCATGAAGCACATGTTTGGTTCACGATATGAATAAATGAATAAAATACTTATGCACGATATCGGGATGGATTCAAGAACAAAGTGTAACTTGATATGCTTGAAACACCTCTACACAATATCAGGATGTGAGTGTTGCGTCCTCACAGAGGACAGCACGCCGGAATACCTCTCACGCATCTGGGACCAACACACCAGGAGGTGGATCTGTGGCCTATGCGTCGAGGCAGTCGAGCAGGAGTTGTTCCGGTCCCAATGCGGCCACCAGCAAGACTAGAGCCCAACCATATCCACCGAGGAGGTCGTGCTATGCCACGTCGAGTTCTACACACAATTCTGCTCTACGTCACCTTCGTATCCGACAAGCCTGGATGGGTCTGGCGGGGACGATCTGATATCAGTGGGTTGGAGCTTGGAGCTTTGAAGCTTTTCACAAGGCGGGTTATATAACTTGAACCCTATCATGTTATTATTCATCACCTAAATTACTATGCTTAAATGAATTACTTTTAATTCCAAAATATTCAAAAATAATTGATGAAATTATGAGTTCTAGTAGTTGCTTAGACCTATTTCCATGAACTTTAACTGTTAGAATGGAGGTCTAGAGCTTGAAGAAGATGGTATCACTTTATAAAGTGATATTGGGTTCAAGCATACACACAAGTAGCTCTAACCCGATATGGGTAATATACTTGCATCACTTGCATGATATGTTTGTGAGATTACATCCCCTTTCATGATATAAAGATGAAGCTACTATCTTGGAACATGATATGGTGTTAACCATAACCCTTTGCATGATAAGGAGGGAAGTAAGGTCTCCATGCATGATATAGTGTCAAGTAGGCACTTCAAGGAATTTGATATGTTGAAACCCTAATTTGAGTCACTACTACATAAAAGCCTTTTAGCGTCGGTTATTTAAGCTATTTAGTGTCGGTTTCAAAGCGACACCCAAGTGGGCGCCGCTAAAGGGGGAAACCTTCGGCGTCGGATCCCAACCGACGCCAAAACCTTTTTCGCCACCGAAAACGCGCTAGCAAAGGGACTATATGCGTCGTTTGTTTAGTAAAACCTGATGCCCAAACTCTTCCCACCACAAAAAATGCGCCAACAAAGGGACTATAGGCGTCAGTTGTTTACTAAACAACTGCCGCCTAAACTCTTCCCGCCACCAAAACACGCCAGCAAAGGGATTATAGGTGTCGGTTTTCTAAGAGAAACTGACGCCACATCATCTGAACCGATGTCGGTTTTGTGATAATAACCGACGCCCACTCCCCTATCTGCCACCACGGTCGTGCTTCCCAGCACACATCGGTTTTAGTTGGAAAACCACCGCTATATATCATAGGTGTCAGTTTTGTTCAAATAACTGACGCCTATGTTTTTATTTTTATTTTTTTGTCAGTTTGCAGACCTGCTGTGGCTGGTCGCAGGATGAGAAACCTGCAGTTCAGTTATGAACTACAGGTTTTACGACATCCATTGATATCTGCCAACAACAGGCCACAAACCTGCAAAATTAACATGATGGAAAATATTATATATATTTGATTCATTCACATTCACACAAAATTAATTATGAGAACAAAGTTATTCTTTATTTATCATTGTCATCATTGTCAACAAAATCATATTGAAGAGCCATGAAACAGTAAAAGAAGCCACAATGAAGAGAAGCATGATACAGATACAATACATAAAGTGCAGCATGCACAAGTGTTTCATATTCATATAACAACATGACAGACTAACACATATATAGTGCATAACAACAGCAACGCCGAATTTACATACAACACTAGCTTAGTACATATATAGTGGGACTAAGGTGACGATCCCACCTCCTAAAACAAGTTACCGACAACTACATGTTACGATTGGGAGGTCGTGATTCAGCAACCGTATCCATTAGCAGGAGGACAAACAGATTTCACCACGAGTTAACATTAAAGAAGGTCTACTAACCTACACTGAGATAAACAAGTTTATCAATGTTAGTACTGATAAACTTGTTTAGCTCAGTGTAGGTTAGTAGACCTTCTTCAATGTTAACTCATGGTGATATCTGTTTGTCCTCCTGCTAATGCATACGGTTGCTGAATCACGACCTCCTAGTCGTAACATGTAGTTGTCGGTAACTTGTTTTAGCATGTGGGATCGTCACCTTAGTCCCACTATATATGTACTAAGATAGTGTTGTATGTAAATTCGGCACTGATGTTGTACTAAGCAATGTCGATGGCCTGCATAGCTATGTCATGGCCATCTTGCATAGCCTGTAGTCTTTGGCAAACGCCTGCAAATTAAATAGAATTTCTATTAACTAGTATCCTAAAAATTTGATAAAAAACACACTTACATAATATAATTATAAATGAACATATAGATAGAAACCTCAGGGATATATTCTTAAAACTTACATTGTCAGGCGGTGCAAGCACGTCCTCACCCTCACAGTGATCATCAGCACGGTCATCATGGGAACATAATAAAAATATAAACATCCATGCCTCTAATATTGTGATCTTTTATCAATTAACAATCCTTCAGTATGATCCCCGTGAACATACAAGTCATTGTGATCCCCAGCTTCAATGTTTGGTGGTGTTGGCAACCCAACTGAGAATGGATTGGAGTCATCATACTTATCATAGTACTCTTCTTTATCTATAGGATCTTCAATGAACTATCTTTTACCATGAAGAACAACCGACCATTTATCATTTGTAGGATCATCGATAAAAAATACTTATTTTGCCTGTGATGCCAATATGAATGGTTCACCCTTCTCGCCAATCTTTTCAAAGTTCACTAATGTGAAACCCAATTCATCCAATATAACTCCTTTGTTGTTGTCAACCCAATTACATTTAAAGAGAAAAATTCTAAAATCTACATAGTCAAACTCCCATATGTCTTCAATGACACCGTAATATGACATTTTAGCTTCATGTGGACTTTTATCCATTGCACTTGCAAAAAACAATGAAGATGCTTGAAGGGTGACCCCGCTGTTTTGGATGACACTTATAATCTTGACGCTTTGTGTAATATGAGAAACCATTTATGTCAAATCCTTCATAAGACATAACATTCAATTTTGGTTTAAAGGCGAGGCATTTGATGGTTTCAGTAACATTATCTGGTGTTTGAGATAGTTGATGTAAGACTTTATCTTCAAACCACTTAATAAATGTCTTATTATGCTCTCTAGCAAGCCACATTAAATTGGATTGAGGATATTGTCTCTTGATGAAATTGGTATGTTCCTCAATATAAACACTCACTTCATCGATGTTGTGTAAAATATACAAGTGACCTTGCTTCAACTGCTCATGGCTGATTACTTTCACCCGTGATCCCAAAAATCCTTTGCCAAAATGCTCCTCAATATTCTTGTCATTCACGGGAGCATCATTACCACTCAGAAAGTCATTGCAAAAATCCATAACCTCTCTCGCCACATAACCCTCAATAATACTCCCTTCAGGCCAATAACGGTTTCGAACATCACCTTTAAAAATGCTCATGTATCATTCAAAGGGATACATCCAATTCAAGAAAACTGGTCCCAACATTTTCACTTCCCTAGTCAAGTGGACAACAAGATGTACCATGATATCAAAGAACGACGGAGGAAAATACATCTCAAGCTGAAATAGGGTAACAACCACTTCTCTTTGCAAATTATCGAGAGTATCAGGGTCAATAACTTTGCTGCACAAACTGTTGAAAAAGAAACAAAGTCTGGTGATTGCAAACCTTACATGCTTCAGCAATATAGATCTAATTGCCACAGGCAATATTTGTTGCATTAGAATGTGACAATCATGAGATTTAAGACCTATCAACTTCAGATCTTTCATTGATACCAATGTACGGATGTTGGATGAGTAAGCCTGTGGCACCTTAACATTTACCAAGCATTCACAAAATGCTTTCTTCTCCTTTCTAGACAACGTGTAACAAGCGGGAGGTAAGTATGTTCTCTGATCGCTACTAACTACTTCTGTTAATTCTATCCTTATTCCCATTTCACATAGGTCCATTCTAGATTTTATCCCATCTTCGGTCTTACCTGGTATATTCAATAGAGTATTGATGACACTATCACATACATTTTTCTTAGCGTGCATGACATCGATACAATGCCTGACTGTCAAAGAACTCCAATAAGGAAGATCCCAAAATATCAACTTCTTCTTGAATAAAGACTTGTCACTCCTTGTGGCCATCGTACATTGTGATCTCTTACCAAATTCATTGGTGATGTCTTTCACTCTTTCATAAACATCCTCCCCTGATATAGGTCTAGGTGCACTACATTCCTCATTCCGTCCATTGAAGGCTTTGCGCAACCTACGATACGGATGAAATTTTGGAAGAAACCTTCGATGAGCAAGATATACGGTCTTGCCGCCGTGTTTTAGTCGTATTGAATCAGTGTTCTCTTCACATATAGGACACACTTTAGATCCTTTGACACTATATCCAGACAAATTCCCATATGCTGGAAAGTCATTCACAGTGCAAAAAAAACAAAGTGTGCAAACAAAATGTCTCTCTTCGTGAAGCATCATAGGTCATCACACCTTCACCCCAGAGTTTCTTTAAGTCATCAATCAGAGGTTCAAGATAAACATTGATATCATTTCTAGGTTGTTTAGGGCCCGATATCAACAACGACAACATAACGTACTTATTTTTCATACACAACCAGGGAGGAAGATTGTATATAACAAGCATGACTGGCCAAGTGCTATGTTGGCTGCTCAATGTCCCGTACAGATTCATCCCATTTGTACAAAGCCCAAGTCTTAGATTCCTGTCCTCTTCACCGAATTCAGGGTACAATAGATCAATCTTCTTCCACTGTGGGGAATCAGACGCATGTTGTAGGATCCCATCACTCTTAACATATGCATGCCACCTCAAATTCTTTGCATCTATAGTATTGGCAAACAAGCGTTGAAACCGTGGTATTATAGGTAGATACCACATCACCTTGGCAGGAGAACCAGTTTTGGACTCCCCCGAAGTCGTCAATTTATACCTTGACGCACCACATTTCAGACAATCTTTCAAATCCACATAGTCCTTTTGAAATAATACACAATCATTCTTGCATGCGTGTATCTTCTTGGCCTCCGTTCCCATTGGGCACAACAATTTCTTTAACCGGTATGTAAAGATCGGCAGCTCGTTTCCTTCAGGAAGAATTTCTTTCAACAAAGACAACAATGACGTGAAGCTTTTGTCGCTCCATAGATTGTTATCTTTCAGTTTATACAATCTCAACACAGCGCTAAGCATCGTAAACTTACAACCCGTGTATAATGGTATCTCAGCATCATGCACAATGCTTCTAAACATGGGAGGTGGATCGGTGTGATCTACCCCACAACTATCCAGCATCGCATCAACGATGTCTACTGGAACTGGTTCATTCACATCTACATCATCGGAGGCAATTTCTTCTTCCACACAAGCACTGCTATCGACATCCATTGGTTTCAAGTTGAAATCTCTCCATGCTAGTGCCATTCTGTATAGCCTTGTACAATCACGTTGCACATGACATGACTTCTGATTTCGTCACCAGTACTGACTTTCAAGTTGTTACCGCAATGCCTACATGGACAGTAGAACCTATCTCCAGGTTGTTTCCTATGTTCCTCAACAAATCTAACAAACTGATCAAGACCAGAAATAAACTCTGGGGTGCAGTGATTGCAAATGAACATCCATGATCTATCCATTCTATGATCAAAGAGAAAATAAGTATATAATACAACAAGATTAGGGTCTAGGGTAAACAGATTAGAGTTTATGGTTAAAACTTTAGGGTTTATACATGTGATGTCATTCTTAAATGTGTACCACCTATCCCATTCTTGAACACCTAATCTCACTAGTAAGTGTATAATGTGTATTGGGTTTTCAGGAAAATTTCGGCAGCATTTCCCTGCTGTTCTCCAAGTACATATGTACTTAGAGAACAAACGGGGAAATGCTACAGAAATTTTCTTGAAAACCCAATACTCATTATACACTTACATCCTAAGTGAGATTAGGTTTTCAAGAATAGTCCCAAACCGGGGACTATCCAAGATTTACTCCTAATGAGTAAATCTTGGACGGGTTTCTAGGCCAACAAATACAACATCAGTTCCTTATTCACAACCCCATTCAACACACAAATATATGCAAGCACAAGATTTATTCATATCCTAGGTTGATTTACAATAGCAACATCTAAATAAGTAAACTCAAAACATTAGATAAATAAATATAATCAGTAGATAAACAAATACAAAGCAATAGATAAAAAAAGTACATCTCAGTTGATAAACAAATATAAATCAAGAGATTATTAAATAATTTTAAAAAGTAGATGAATAGATATAAAGCCCTAAATTTAAATAATGTGATGAATAAAAAATCATTAGATAAACTGGTAGATAAGTAAATACAAATCAGTATTTAAGTAAATACAAATCAGAGCATCTTGCTCTGGAGCTGGGAGAGAGGGCGAGACAGAGGGTTTTTGGGGATGTTTACCTCTGTTTGAGCCCAGTCGGGCATCTTGCTCTGGAGTAGGGAGAAAGGCGAGACGGATGGGTGCACGTGGAAGCTGAACGGGCAGGCCGAGCAGGCAGGCGAGCGTGGAAGAGCGGTGAGCAGGCAGAAGGCCAGCGAGCTCCTGAACTGTAATGGAAGTGATCATTGAAAAAATACTAGACAATCATATTTTGTTTCATATACAATGTTCAATTTAAATAAACACTCCCTTATAGGATCTAATATTAGGCACAAAGTCATGTCTTAAATACATAGAAACGGAGATGGTTCCATTACCTTTGATTGGCCAGAACAGTGGCGGAAACAGTGGCGAAAATAGTGGTGGAAGGCAAAAGGAAGGCGGCACCGGAGTTGGAGCAGTTCGAGAGCAGGCCTCCAGAGTTGGCCAGAGCAGTAAGAGAGCAGGCCGTCAGAGGCGTCGGAGCAGCAAGAGAGTAGGTCGCTGGAGTTGGCAAGAGAGTTGTTAGAGAGTAGGCTGTCGGAAAGTAGGAGACCAGGCCGTTGGAGCAGTGAGCGGCGGTGGCAGAGGAGTAGAGACCAGCAAGCGGCGAGCAGTAGGTGGTCGGCGGTGAGCAAGGAGAACGGCCAGCAATCGGCGAGCAGTAGGTGGCCGGCGGCAAGCAGTTGGTGGCCGGCCGGCGATGAGCAAGGAGAACGGTGGCGGTAGGCAGCGGCGCGGAGGGAGTCTGCTTGCTCACCGTCAGAATCGCCAGACCCTAAGCCGGTCGATTGCAACACAGAGAGAAAGGGGAAGAGTCGGGCTCGCTTGCACGATATTAAGTTAACATTCGGTGTCGATTATTCAACAAAACCGACACATAACACTAACAGTGTCGGTTAACAACAAAAACTGACACATGTTCCCCATGATAATCGTCGGTTTTAACTAAAAAAAACTGACATCTATCTACATATGCCGATTAAAAAATTGGTTCTCGATTAATGACTATAGTCGTTGGTTTTTTTTTAAATCCGACGCTCAAAGTGTGTGAAACATTTCCCGTGAAGAGCGCGGGAAAACCCATAAGTGTCGGTCATTGTTGTAAAACTGACAATCAAAATGTGCCCAATTTCTGTTTTGTGAATAACCTTTAGTCGTCGGTTTATTAGTTAATGACCGACGCCATATATTAAATTTTTGGAGGAAATTTTTTTGTTGGAAATTTTGGATTTGGCGGTTAATTTTCAGCGTCAGATTTTTATTAAGTAACTGACACCGAATAAAATTGATACTTGTGTCTGGTCGCCCTTCACATATTGATGTCGGTTTATTTTATAAACTGACGTTGTATTGTTTAGGTGTCGGTGTATTTATACAACTGACGCCTTTAAAAGTGACGTTATAAGCCATTTCTGTAGTAGTGAGTAACCCGATATGAGTGGAGGTAGCAAGTATTTCTTGCCTGATATGATCATGTAATTATATACATGTGCATGATATCATGAAGCACACGTTTGGTGCACAATATGAATAAATGAATAAAATACGTATGCACGATATTAAGATGGATTCAAGAACAAAGTGTAACCGGATATGCTTGAAACACCTCTACCCGATATGAAACCCTAGATAGGGTTAACCCGATATGAAGATGGATGCTATCTCATACATGATATGAGTCATGCTTGTTGCATGATATGAGAGATACCCCACTTATCCTTATGCATGATACAAGTCTAGACTACACCTCTTACATGATATAGAGGTAATAATCACTCTAATCAACATAGAGTTGGAAACCCAAGATGATGGATAAGCCGATATGAGTGGTGGATGATACCACATGTATGAGATGAATGATATCTCTAGATTGATAAAGAATAGCACCTACTTTTATCTTGTGAATGATATGAAGTTCAAACTCATACTTCATGCACAATATGGAATGATGTAACCAATTTAGTGGAAAACCCTAGATGAGAGATTGGAATCCGATATACCCCCTTTTGAGTAATGAATGGTGATATGAGAATTTAATAAGATCATTATCTTTTCAAGTAATTATATGATAAGGATGATCCTTGAAGGAATGAAGGGGATATGAGTTTCAGGGTCTACCCAAAATGGTAACCCGATATGCTACCTAAGATGGATGCCCGATATAGATGCCCGATATGATACCCGATATGGATGCCCGATATGGGGCATATCTTGTGAACGATATGGCACTAAACACAAAGTTTATATCTGATATGGGGCCAAGCATCTAGCTCATACCCGATACAAAATTAATCTGAAGTAATAAGATCTAAGTGATAGTCCATATGATGTGAGTACATAATATGCTGATTAGGGTTTACACCCTCAAAAAATGACATGGTGATGTGGTTATACCACATGCCCGATATGAATATATGACATAAAGTAAAGGATGTGGTTTAAAGTATAAAATGATAACACATACATCTTGATACGAATATGGAAGTGACACTTCAATCATGTGTGATTGATTGAGTGACATATGTTGAAAATGGTGTTAAATGAAAGATAATGTGAATTATTAATGATGCACTAATATTCCTCAAAGAGGGGGATTGAATCAAAAGTATGATGTATTTGATATCCTAGTAAGAATGAGAGAGAAACACATGCTTGTGTTGTTAATCATTTAATGATAAATGATGAGAAAATATATAAGTATGATTAAATACTTATGATATCAATGTATGCTCCTAGATGTGTGGAGAAATGAATTAGGGTTTGGATTAATAATATGAACATGAAACCCTATTCAACTATAAAGGGAAACTATAACCCTAATGATGGGAAGATTGTATTTCTCTTATTACATAAGCCTTGTGAGGCATGTTAAATACTTGTATAACAAGTATAATGATTGATGGCCATGTGAGCCATATGAAAAAGTTGTTGCCTAATGAGAGGTGACAAGATGTGTAATGGCCTTGTGAGCCATATGAATAAGTTGTTGCCTAATGAGAGGTGACGAGATGTGTAATGGCCTTGTGAGCCATATGAATAAGTTGCTGCCTAATGAGAGGTGACAAGATGTGTACTGGCTTTGTGAGCCATATGAATAAGTTGTTGCCTAATGAGAGGTGACAAGATGTGTAATGGCCTTGTGAGCCATATGAATAAGGTGTTGCCAAGTGAGAGGTGACAAGATGTGTAATGGCCTTGTTAGCCATATGGAATACTTGTACAATAAAGTAAAATGAATACCTGGGTCTGAGGACCTAGAGGTAATGATTATCTATTATAGAAATAACAATGTTGTGTGATGATCCAAGGGTTTGAATACCTGGATCCAGTAACCATGATAATGATGATATGAAGGGATGAGAACTCCCAATAATGTGATAAGGGATTGAGATCCCAAGTATCATGTGTTTTAAAGAGTTGAAAAGTACATGATAAATGTATAACACCTTTCTTTGTAGCATTTGTTGTGATTAATAATGATAACTTGTTTGATGTTAAAAGAATGGTGTAATACATGTAATACATCATTAGGAACTATAAAACATTGCCCTGACCATAGATCCATCAACGTCAGAATTTGCTGAATGGTGAAATGGGTTCCCCACGACATAACCTGGAATGCATATTTTTGAATATGTGGGGGCATGGAGGCTAAGTGTCCATGTCTCAGTAATGTCATAAGAATGTCTTAATAGAGCATGGTGAACTGCCCCGTGGCTCATAGCATGGTGCCTATGTGACCATGGCTCAGAGTATGGTGCCTAAGTGACCATGACTCAGTAACTGGGGATGGTTGTTAGTATATGCTCCCCTAAGAGAGCACAATTGATGATGTGGCTCTAAGAGAGGATGCCTATGTACCCTGGCACGGCTATATTCCAGTTGACACAAGATGTCCTGCTAAGCCTAGGTGGTCTCGTACTGACCGAGACAAGTGAGGTCATGGAAACCAGCTCTCCCATTGACCTTGTATGATACCAACTTGTGAGAAGTTTGTGGTCGGTTGGAGATGAATGGGGTATGGTTCATCTCCTCAGGGCATAAGTGTGATTGTAAAATATGTTCAAACGTGTAGCATATCTGCTTAAGGATCAAATACGAGAAACATTGTTTGATGAGCAATTCAGTTATACATCTCAATTGATAGATGATATTTATGTTTCTTTACAATCCTTGCAAAGCAGATAGATGATTTATAACTCTACCATGGGTAGATGCAATGTGATCCTTAAGAAAGGAGATTATCTTGTTCAATTCACACAATGATTAATCCTGCCTGTTAAATATAAAAGAACCCCTACTCAGTTTAATAATGTTTATATGCAATAATAATATGGTCGACAGAGAGTTATATCTCTCGTTGGGACAATTGTCTCACCCTGTGGGATCCACAATTTTTAGGTGGACATGCATAAGGTGGTGAAGACCTTTCTGCAGAGGAGGAACAACAGTTGGGGCAACAGTAACAGCTCAGGTTGAGTGTATTGTCTGTCATGTCTTGTATATAGAAGTCCTATGTGTCATCTCTGTACTCTCAGGTCCTTGGAGTTGGTTCGTATTAGTTTCATGAATGATCTGAGATTTTGGCATGAATGCCTCAAGGTTTTATGTTGCTCTAGTATGTGTTTTGATAGAGAAACTATTGTATGTTGTCCTCAAGATGAGATGAAACAATATTGTACAATGTCAATCATGATCTGTATGAGTTTTGGATCTTTCAATAAAAGTTTTCTGGATAAGGATCTCCTTGCAAAATGGTTTTAACTTTTAGTGATTTTTGTTAATCTGTCGTTTATGTTTATTTTTCTCAATTAGTAACGATTTGTTTGTCAGTTTGATGACGGTCATCACAAGTTTGATATCAGAGGTTATGGTTCACTGAGTCTACAGAGACATAGGACTAAGGTGTTGAGTTTGTGTTAGTGTCCTCCAGTATACCCAATAGTGACTTCTACTTATGCAGAAGGAAGGGTGAAGTTTAAAAATGACTGGAGAACACAAGGGACACATTGGTGAGAGCAATGTTGTTGCACCAGGAGAGGGTGCAAGGGATCAAGCAAGAGAAGAATGAGTGTCTGAGAATTCCCATCATGATCCGATCAGGATAAAGAATCCTATGTTTATGCTCTTGATAGGTAGGTTAAGACAACAGTGATACATATAGTAGACTGGATACTAGCATTACAATCGAGGTTACCAGTCCTCAATATAGAAACGGTGGGTTTTGAAAAGGTTCCAGAATGACATAGTCATGTTAGAACAGTGGAAAATGTGGGAAGGATTGACATATGACATAGGATTGACAGTACATCTATGATGACAGTTCCCAAGGAAGGGCACTAAGATGAGAATGAAGGAAAGGTCTCTACAATTCTAGAGACATTTGCCTAGTTGTTCTAAAAATACAAAGTTTTTGGTGCCACCAGTGCAATAAATGCCTGGTGTACAAGGGTAGTAGTCACTAAGTAAAGGCAAAGGTCCTAACTTTCTACTTGTAAGAACTTCTAGTTTAGCTTCTACATCGGTAATAAGACCGATAAGACCATGGTACGAGGACATGACATGTTATAGATATGGACATGTTGAGCATACTAAACTCTTTTCTTTGGAAAGAAGGGAGGAAATGACTCAACAACCAAGGTAGGCTCGGCAGGGCTTACGAAAGTCACAACCCAATAGTGTAAAAAGGTAAGAGCAACAACATGAAACAACTAGACTCTATGTGTTGAGTCACACTACTACAGAACCTACCTTTAGTGTCGGTTATTTAAAGCCTTTAGTGTCGGTTTATAAGTGACACCTATGTGGGCGACACTAAAAGTCCACCCATTAGGCGTCGGTTCCAAAACCGATGCCCAAACTCTTCGCGTGCCACCGGAAGCGCGCCATCAGGGGACAATAGGCGTCGGTTATTAGATAAGAAACCAATGCCCAAAACTTTCATGCCACAGAAAGGGCGCCATCTTGGCCACTATCAGTGTCAGTTATTTACAAATAACCGACGCCATATATTAGGAAATAGACGTCGATTGTTACAAATAACCGACACTAGAACATTATGTGTCAGTTTTTTACAAATAACTGACGCCCAAACCCGCGCCATCTTGGCCATGGCCGTGCTGTCCAGCACGGCCGTGTTGTTAAGGAATAGACGTCAGTTTATTGTAGGAAAATTGACACTATATCATTATGTGTCGGTTATTTACAAATAATCGACGCCTATTGTTTTTTTTCCTGTCAGTCTGCAGACCTGCTGTGGCTGGTCGCAGGATGAGAAACCTGTTCAGTTCAATTATGAACTGCAGGTTTTACGACATCCATTGATATCAGCCGACAACAGGCCGCAAACCTACAAAATTAACAATAAAAGAGTTCCATTCATTCACATATTTATAAACATTCACACATGCTAGCAATCTGTAGTTCCATTCATTCACATTCACACATGTAGAAACATTCATATAGCAACGAACACTTTCATTCATTTTCACTCAGACGCATGTAGAAACATCCAGACATGTAGAAACATTCACACATATATTATAATTCAGAAATTCATTTACAAAGTATCATTGTTTAGTCATTATTCGCTATCAGGATCCCAATTATATTTTAAAGCCCCCACTAATTGTATGGTTGTTGCCCATTCTTCGATTACTTCATTTAATTCTCCCATCATATAGGGAGCATTAACATTTGGTAAGTCCTTTCCTGTAATGGGGTCAGCTTTAAACACCTGTAAAGAGAATGATGTATATATATAATTAATGAGCTATAAATAAGATTGATATATTTTGATCATATTATCTAATGAGACTATATAATACTTGAGCAATACATTCGATATCCAGTGCGGCATGTTTGATAATCATGTGCATATATTGCATGACATAGTATCCACATGCCCATCTGTTGTCTTGTGTAGCACACTATAAATTCAAACATACAAAATATTAACAAATACAACTAATTAAGCATTGTTCACATAAATAATATATACATATATTGCAGTCGGGAACTTACGTTCACGTTCTTCCAAATTATTGGCTGGTTATTTTTTGTGGGGACCTTTCCTCCAGCCTTTTTGTACTCCTCAAAAACCCTACATGTTAATGTAACACAGAACATTGCAATTAAATAGTAATGTAATAACATATGTTAACGGATATGAAAAATGAAATATTTCTCACCGAAATATTGCCATTTTCATTATGTGTCCAAATCTTGTATTCAATTTACCCCCTTAGGATCTAGATAATACACAGTGAACGTCTCGAGGGAAATAACCAATAACTCCCAATGCCTACCCCTAGAGGAAAAAAAGTTAAAAATTAATAACTCAAAATCCACAATAAAATGTAATTTTCTTAAGTCCAAATTATAATAAGCAAAGTAAACTTACTCTACATTGAATGGAGCCATTATCACCGTCTTCTTTTTTACAGCAAAAATTGAAAAAGCCTCACAGCAGTATTGTTGAACTGATGTAGGGTCTTTAGCTACTAGACTAATCAAGGATGGAATCAAAAACCCTACATGTTCGAATCCAAAATCTACACATATGTTGTCTAAGTAGCTGCAAAATATGTATTAATTACGCATGCATTAATAAATAAGAAACCAGATCACCAGATCATACACAAGGTATATGGATGTATAAAGAATATCTCACCTTATCCATATCTCTATCACAGATGTATTTAGCCAATCATATCGAAACAACTCCAAAATATCTTGTATAAATAGTTTTGTTTCGTATGACTGACCTGTAGAATCTGAATCAGAAGAAACAGTTATAGGGGAGTTTATATCATGTTCCCCTAACCATACTGCCATACCCCTACAGTTAGGACCTAACGGGACAGGTAGGTCATGTGGAACCCAACTAGGTAATGCAGGAGGTGGAGGTGGAGGCCTAGATGCTGTGGGTGTCTTCTTTTTAACCTGTATATATATAAAAAATTTCAGATCAACTGCCAGCATATACACACACTAACAATTGAACGTAATGTAAATTTACCGCACCTTTTCAGTAAAGAAGACATACGCTTTTTCCCACAAAATCACTCCGCCTACTGCCTCACTAAGCGTTTCACAATCGGGGTGGGCATATGGCAGTGGAAGATTCATCCACTGGGGGAATATATGTATCGGGCTCACCCGAATCCAACCAGCTCGTACTGGAGACCCGTGACACGTTTCCCCTGGTAGGGATGGGTAAGCCGACGCCTCTGCCACGACATATTCTTTACTTTTTAGATGGCATGGCTTCAACCCCTACAAATTTTTGTGTAAAGAATGTTATATACATATATACATATCATCTTTTTCTTAAACGACTACAATTTCATATATACGTATCATCTTGAATTAAAAAACTAGTTACTATGTCATAAAAATACTTACAGTGGATGTGCTAGGTGGTGGTTCTACATGATTACTCCCAACCTCTACAGTAGGAGTAGGAGTAGAGTCTGCAGTAGGTATTGTCTGGTAAGTGGCAGTCTGAGATGCCTGCCACTTTTTCATTGCTTCTTCGAGTTTTTCTTCGAGTTTCCTATCAAATAGCTTATCCACCTATACATGGATAAAAGAAACGTCAAATTCTAATTTTTGAATTCTCTTTTACAGTAACATTATAAAGAAAGAATATGTTACCTCTTCTTGTGAAAGTCCCACTTTTGGGACATGTTTGCTGTTATGACCCACTCTGTAATTAACCGGTAAATACTAAGTTTAGCATATAATTCAGTTAATGATGTTGAATTGAGAACTCACTTATGTTAATGATGTTTGAACTAATAACAAAGTTTTTTTTAGCTTGTTTCCTAGCCCTAAGTTTGTGGAGAATTCAGTGCTTAAACCGTTGTAAGAAAAATCATTCAAAACTGACTTTCGAGTCAAAAGATATGGACATTTGAGTGTATTTGGACCTAATTGTAAATTTCGGAAATGTTTGGGAAAAATTGCATTTCGGCCCCCTTGCCTTTTCTTTCCCTTATCCCTTCTCTTCTTCGTTCTTTTTTCCGTAAACCGCCTAAGCGGCTGAAACGAGCGACAAACTCGATCTTTCTTTCCCTTCCTTCTTCGCGTGAGAGAGAGAGAGAGCACGAAGAGGGGAAGGGCGATTGGAGCCCTGGTTTTGCTCTGGCCAGCAGCTGCGGCCCTCCTTCTTCTCCCCTCCTTCCATCTTCTCCGCTGGATTGATCCAGCTAGTAGCAGGAGCTGCGTTAGCTCAGAGGTGGCCAGGAGAATAGGGCGCGAAGAGCAGCCCTAGCTCGTCCTTCTTTCTCCCTCCAACCAGTTCTTGGTGGTGTGCACCAGTTGCGGGCGATTTGCAATGCAAATCGGAGGTTTTTCCCGTCAATTCGAGTGAAATCGACATTAGCAGGTTCATTTTTATTTCCTGTCTGTGCGCTGTTCGGCCGAGTTTGGGTTTCATTCGGCCGAGTTCCTTATTTAGGATATCGAACAGCGTTTTGGTCGGACGAGTTAGGATTTGATTCGGCTGAGTTTCTTTTATAGGTTGAGCAGCGTTTCGATCGGCCGAGTTTCCAGTTGATCGGTCGAGTTTCCAGCTGATCGGCCGAGTTGCCTAGTTGGTCGGCCGAGTTTCAGAAATTGTGAGGTGATCGGCCGAGTTCCAGACCGATCGGCCGAGTTTCAGAGTTGTGAGTGGCAGTTCATTCAGAAATCAATATTTAACTCAATTTAAGTGCTTAATTGCTTTAGTATCAGTTGGTATAACTTCTAAACAGTTTAGCACATACAATAGTTTATTATAGATTCAATGGAACTTGAGATACGTAATATGATTGATGAAAAAGATGGAATTTCTTGTTTTACAGTTGCAATGCATATGCTGAATAAAGATGGTTGTTTAGCAATGAATTTGAATAAGTGGCATTGAGTCATGTTAAAAGATGACAGATGATATATATATGAGTTTTTAAGAGATGTTCAGAATGTGAAATAAGTATGAAATATGATTTTCATGTTTAATTGTTTATATGTTAATCAGTTAATAGACTTAGGTGCCCTAACACCGTAGAACCCCTTTGAGAGGTCTGCACCAGGGGGTGAAACTCGTGTTGCAACAATAACTGTGCGGAGTCACAGGTACGAGGATAGAGAGAGGCAGTGTTCAACAATAATCCGTGCGTGTGTCACGGTGGCACTGGAGTAAATAGGGGTTATTCAACATTAATCTGTGCTTGTGTCACGGTGGTAACCCGGTAAGATTCTCCGCCTGTGTGCTCAGGTTTGAGGAGGAGTCTAGAGTTCACTCTTTTGAGAGTGTAGTGAGGCCTTGTGAGCCTGAGGCCTTGTGAGCCTGAGAGTCCTGCAGCAGACCAGGGCTGGCAGTCAGACTTAGCATTTCCCTGGTGTGTCGCTAAGTCTTATACGGTGGGATCGTAGTTCTCTACAGATCTTTATATGCAGAGTACACTGCATATGTTTAGGGCATAAAAATGATAAATATGTAATCATATAGGATCACGGAAAGTTTTATATGTTAATGGATTTGAACTTCTATGCCTTTTCCCTATAACTGTTTAATTGTTAAAATATCTGATGTTGCGTAGAAATGAGATTGTTATCTGTAAATCTGTTATGTCATTAGAACTGCCCTGTTTAATATTGCACTTATGCTTTATTTCCAATTTATATAATTGATGAGTTACTTAGGGATAGCTAAATGAAATGCTATTCACTGAGCGAGTAGGCTCATCCCTCTACTCAAACATTTTCAGGTCAGCATCAGCAACAGGAATCGGAAGGATCGTTTCATCCTAACGCTTAGTCTTTAGAAGGTTGTAGTTAGTCTAGTTAGAGGTCTCTTAGTCCTTTCCCCTTGATCCTTGGAACATGGTGTGGGTGAGAGAGAATGTGTATGTGGAATGTGTATAAAGATGTAAATTAATTGGTATGCTTTACCTTATGTCGAACAATGTAATATGATGTAGACTTTGTTTATATCTTTTGTCAATTTAATAGATATCTTTCGGTACTTCGTTTAACTTTAGTTTACAGCATAAATCTGGTTATCTTTTTAATGTCTTTAAAATGTTTTAAAAAGTGACAAGTGGTTGGCTTGTGTGTAAATCCCATCCGTCGCACCCTAATCTCGTGGGTTGTGGTTAGTGTGAGATCGGGGCGTGACATTTTGGTATCAGAGCCTTGGTTTGAGTACATAGTTACTCAAGGTCAGGGGACGATAAGAGACCAATAGGATTAAGGTTTAGGTGTCTTTCTTCTATCTATAATTTTCTAACAGGAAGTGTTCTGTTATACTATTGCAGATGGCAGGAAGAGGACGTGGTTACGAGAATCAAGTAACAAGCTTAGGTTGAATCGTTAAGAATCATTAGGGTCAAAAGATAAAGTTATAAGTGAGGCAAATAAGAAGTGATGTGTTTCTAGCTCTGGGAAGTTTGAGTGTTTAGATACCCTGGCCAGGTGTCTAAATACTTAGATTGACCTGTATCAAGCTACTCTGTCTATTCTTCTCTGGATGCCCTGGCTAGGTATGCAGAGGAAGGATAGGCTAGAGAAAAACCCTAGAAATCTTAGGGTTATGAGATAAGAAATTAATGTATGAGTAAGAGGTTAAATATAGGATGTGATATAACTCTTACTTTATATTGCTTATTTGATTGAAGATCACTAGGAATGCTCTTATATGTATGAATTTAGATTTTCAGTTTGTACAATAAATATGATTCTTTTATATTGTTGTGACATGAAGTGAATTATTTAGTATTTATATTCTTTGTATTAAAGTAGACCCGAAATTATGTTTAAATGAGTTTTCCCTGAGTGGATATTCTTTCCACATGTTTGAGATCAATAGGAGTTGATTAATCCTGAGTAGCTCTTGGCTTCAGGACTACAGGTTCGGCCTGGTCCGGCTGGCAGGATGCGTTACTGGGATCTAACAACTCTTATTAAGAATATAATGAATATAGACTCTGGATAATTTAGACCTGGAACATAGTAAGAATGTACATACGTTAAGATGTTGAGATATCAGGGAAAGATTAGAGCAGCTAAGAAGTAGCTGGAATCGATATCGAGGCCCAATGTTGAAGCCTCATATGAGAAATCATTAGTTGGAAATTAAAGAACACGATATAAGGTTCAGATTAAAATTAATGATTTGTATTATATGAACTCTAAATATGAGAATATGGAAAAGATATGAGAATAGTATGTAAGGGCTAAGATAATAAGAATCCACTCTGGAACGGATCATGTAATTGAATAAAATACTTTATTGTACTTCTTACATAGAAATAAAGAGCCTTTGGAAGAGCAACATGATATACATGAAGAAACGTGTAAATTAGAAAAAAGAATCATATATGGTGCATAACTACCATGGTAGAGACGTTTAAGTAAGTAAAATGATGACACACAATATGATGATGAAACCCTAGCAGGGTAAATTGAGAATGTAACTTATTTGGATGGTCAAGTAAGAGGAAGGAAATTCCAGTGATAAGGAAGACTTGAGTAAACTTATGAGATCTTAACAGTGAGGGTGTCGGTCGAGTTATGAGTAGGACAACTCGACCGAATCTGCTGCAGACTGCAATATAGCAGTGTACTGTTTGATTTTTAATTATTTATTGGTAATTAGAAATGATCCCAAATTTTTACTGGAGGTCTGAAACTTCATTAGGTATAACATATACAATTTCCAGAATTTTTGGAGCTCCTGTTAGCTATTTAGTAAGTAAATTACAGAAACTATTGTGAAAACTGAATTTTCAGCCAATATAATTAAAGTTGAGTGTTGGGTTAATATGCAATTGACCCAAGCAGCTCAAATTGATCTATATGATCGACCACACACACACATACAATAATGCTATGTTATTGATAAGGACCAAACCCTAGAATGATTAGAGTTGAATAGTTCAAGGGATGTCGCTAGTGATTTGACCTTGAATACTAGCATCTCTATAAAACAAAATCATGAGATTTGCTCTATGAAAAGTGAACTAGTATTGATAGTAACCCAGGGTTTAAAGATATTTGATCTGAAAGGTAGATAAACAATATGAAAATAATTCAGAGAAGAGAGTAAGATACAAATTTGAAATGTAACAAATGTGATTGAAACAAAAGGAGAATTATTCGTTACATGAACTGGAATTAGTTGTTGTAGTTCATGCTCATAAGACATGATGTTACTATCCTTATGGTGAGGTGTGCCAGGTGTTTATAGATCATAAGAGCTTGAAATATATCTTTACCCATAAGGACCTGAATCTTAGATAGCGGAGATGATTAGAATTGATTAAGGATTATGATATAATGATAGACCATCATCCTAGAAAAGTGAATATGGTAGTAGATGCCCTCAGCAGGAAGTTAGGTTCAACAACTGATGCATACTCTATGGCATGTTTCAAGAGAGACCTGCTAGTAGAAGTGTGAAAGTTGAACCTAGACATAGGGGTGACAAAATAGAGCGGTTTGATTGCACAGATGCAAGTCAAACCTACTTTTTAAGATTAGATCAAGGAACCTTAGCAGAGTGACAGTGGGTTGCAGCAGATCGTGCATGACGCAATGGGAGGAAAAGACCATAGTTCAGGTTTTTAGATGATGGTGTGTTGTATTGGCATGATATGTTGTGTACCTCGAGACAGTGATTTGAAAGAACAAAATTCTTGAGGAGGCACATGCATCGATGTATACTATGCATCCAGGTAACACTAAGATGTACAGGAATCTCAAGGAGTTATACCGGTGGTCAGGTATGGAAAAGAATGTAGCTGACTGTGTTGTTAGAAGTAGTGTGTGCCAGTAGGTTAAGACTGAACACCTACAGCTACCTTGTAATCTTTTTCTATGACTGGATGGAAATGGGGACATATCATAATGGATATTTGTGGAAGGGTTACCCAGTACACCTAGAGGTTATGACACGATATGAATGATTGTGGATAGACTAATTTAGTCTGCTCGTTTTCTTCATATTAAAGACAACCTTGATGTCTCAAAACTTGACTAAGATATACATGGATGAAATAGTTAGGTTGCTTGGTAATCCAGTTTCAATCACATCATATTGAGATCCTAAGTTCACATCTAGATTGTGGAAATAGTTGCATCGTGCTTCGGGCACAAAGTTAAGATCCAGCACAATCTTTTCACCCGCAGACGGATGGTCAGTCTGAGAGAACCATTCAGACTTTTGAGGACAGGCTGAGAGCATGTGTTTTGCTTTTCAGTGGAAGTTGGAAAGAACATTTAAGCCTTATAGAGTTTGCATGAAGCTTGGTTTGGCCATGTCACCATTTCAGTCTTGGTTTGGCCTTGTATGAAGCTCTGTATGGTAGAAAATGTAGATTGGACCAGTAAATTTACATAGTTCATCGAAACCCAAATTGTTTAGTGTGAATGTTGAGATTAGAAATACACAACTGATAATGATATGGTTTGGGTATGAACCTAGACAATATAGATTTGGTAAATCATCAGGTGCATGATTTCAAGAAAATACGATAGCATCAAAATATGCAAATAAACCTAGTTGCATGCTTCCTGTTATGATAATGTGTGTGACTTAACACTTATATGAATTGGCACATTACTCTGAAATATTACTAGAAATTCTCAAGCACTATTAATTATTTGTGTTATGATACGTAAACAACTCTTAATTGAGTTATGTGATGCACAAACTAGGATTTGGGTTAATGTGCATGTTCTTCAAAAAATTTCAGATAATTGATAAATATTACAGATGATTTCTTATATGTGAAGTAAATTACTCTTATTGGTGTAATAAGATGTTCAATTGCATGAATTCAGTATGTATGTGCCAAAATTTATATGCATTTGGGATATTTATGAATTTTTAAATCTGCCTGCATGCATGATATAAGGATTACTCAGTAATTACAATGATTTGAATATACTGCTCTGCCAGTTCTAGAATGATACCGTATTGTGATTTGAAATGCAATCAAATAGATGAGATAACTGAAACCCTAAGGATAGGGTGTTGCCATGTGACAAGTGAATGAGGTAGCTGAAACCCTAAGGATAGGGTGTACAATGAATCAAGTATTTTGATACCAAAATTCTCAGTATGAGATGTGGTGATGTTAACAGTTCAATTGCATGACTTTTAGTATAAAGTGCCAAATTGACATGCATTCTGTTTATTTAAGAATTTTTGTTTGTCTGCATGTATAGTATGATAATTTCTCAGTAATTACCATAATTGAGTTACTGTTATAACAGTTCTAGAAAGACAATGTATTGTGGTTTGATCTGGAATCAGATCAGATGTGTCCTATGTTGAAGGACCAATATAGATAGTTGATCAGAGGATCAATAAAACTCAAGAATCGTGAGATACCATTAGTGAAAGTTCTGTGGAGGAATCATAATCTAGAGGAAGCTACGTGGGAGCTTGATTCAGAGATGCGCAACAAGTTTCCTTTTCTCTTTTAGGAATTTCGGGACGAAATTCTTATAAGGGAGGGAGATTGTTATGACCCACTCTGTAATTAACCGGTAAATACTAAGTTTAGCATATAATTCAGTTAATGATGTTGAATTGAGAACTCACTTATGTTAATGATGTTTGAACTAATAACAAAGTTTTTTTTAGCTTGTTTCCTAGCCCTAAGTTTGTGGAGAATTCAGTGCTTAAACCGTTGTAAGAAAAATCATTCGAAACCGACTTTCGAGTCAAAAGATATGGACATTTGAGTGTTTTTGGACCTAATTGTAAATGTCAGAAATGTTTGGGCGAAATTGCATTTCGGCCCCCTTGCCTTTTCTTTCCCTTATCCCTTCTCTTCTTCGTTCTTTTTTTTCATAAACCGCCTAAGCGGCTGAAACGGGCGACAGACTCGATCTTTCTTTCCCTTCCTTCTTCGCGTGAGAGAGAGAGAGAGAGAGAGAGGAGAGGGGAAGGGCGATTGGAGCCCTGGTTTTGCTCCGGCCAGCAGCTGCGGCCCTCCTTCTTCTCCCCTCCTTCCATCTTCTCCGCTGGATTGATCCAGCTAGTAGCAGGAGCTACGTAGCAGCAGGAGCTGCGTTAGCTCAGAGGTGGCCAGGAGAATAGGGCGCGAAGAGCAGCCCTAGCTCGTCCTTCTTTATCCCTCCAACCAGTTCTTGGTGGTGTGCACCAGTTGCGGGTGATTTGCAGTGCAAATCGGAGGTTTTTCCCGTCGATTCGAGTGAAATCGACATTAGCAGGTTCGTTTTATTTCCTGTCTGTGCACTGTTCGACCGAGTTTGGGTTTCATTCGGCCGAGTTCCTTATTTAGGATATCGAACAGCATTTTGGTCGGCCGAGTTAGGATTTGATTCGGCCGAGTTTCTTTTATAGGTTGAGCAGCGTTTCGATCGGCCGAGTTTCCAGTTGATCGGCCGAGTTTCCAGCTGATCGGCCGAGTTGCCCAGTTGGTCGGCCGAGTTTCAAAAATTGTGAGGTGATCGGCCGAGTTCCAGACCGATCCGCCAAGTTTCAGAGCTGTGAGTGGCAGTTCATTCAGAAATCATTATTTAACTCAATTTAAGTGCTTAATTGCTTTAGTATCAGTTGGTATAACTTCTAAACAGTTTAGCACATACAATAGTTTATTATAGATTCAATGGAACTTGAGATACGTAATATGATTGATGAAAAAGATGGAATTTCCTGTTTTACAGTTGCAATGCATATGTTGAATAAAGATGGTTGTTTAGCAATGAATTTGAATAAGTGGCATTGAGTCATGTTAAAAGATGACAGATGATATATATATGAGTTTTTAAGAGATGTTCAGAATGTGAAATAAGTATGAAATGTGATTTTCCTGTTTAATTGTTTATATGTTAATCAGTTAATAGACTTAGGTGCCCTAACACCGTAGAACCCCTTTGAGAGGTCTGCACCAGGGGGGTGAAACTCGTGTTGCAACAATAACTGTGCGGAGTCACAGGCACGAGGATAGAGAGAGGCAGTGTAACATCCCTGACCTGGGTTATGAGTTAACCCTAGGTTTTTGCCTAAATATGTAATTAAATCTTTGTGATTAACTCAGAGCATGTAATTAAGTTCCTCAGAAACATATATTTCAGTATTTGCTCCTTTTTATTTAAAGTTGTAGCATTGTTTTGATATACAGGGACCTATGTGCAATTTACCCAGTTAAAAAGGGTTAGCTTGCAATTTGCAGATGATGAGATGTTCCTCTGATGTTGAGACATCATGAGAAATCTTTTTAGCAAAGTTTGAGGGATTTCCCAAGCTAAGGCACCAAGGTGCAGCTGTGGAAGCAATCCCGGTGCTTGAAACCCTAGTTTGGGGTAAAATGCAATTTACCAAAATTAAGGGATACAAATTGTGAAATATGTCATCTAAAGTATCTTTTTAAACTCTTGCCATCATTTAGAGAAGAAATGATGGGGAAGTCACCTCATATGAACTATCAGACTATGAGATATGCCTTGTGATTGAATAATCAGGGTATATGTGTAATATTTCTTTATGTATGTACCTCATTATTAGCTTGCTCTCCTTTACTTTCTTTTCCTAAGACCTTAAGAGAAGGTTTGTCCTTAGAATAAAGAGGAAGGGACGATCAAGTAAAGAAGGAGGGACCTATTTGGAATTATGGTCAACTTATGAACTAATGTTGAAAATCCTACCCTATGTATATAAGCTCTCCTTCCCTTAGTTGCAAGGGAACTCAACCTTCGTTCCCTTACTGTTTCATTTCACCAAAGACGACCAAGGACTGCCTTGGAGCTAAGGAGGACTACTAAGGGGTGCAAGGTAGGTTTAAACCCCTCTTCTTGCCTAATTCCATGGTTAGAACTCGAATTTAAGGTCATCTTCATGGCTAACTCTTGAAACCCTACCTTTCTAGCCGTCTCTTTTCATCCTTCCTTGGAGCTTTCACCTTGGCCAACCTGTAAGAACTCAAGGACGCCATTAGAGCTTGGAGCTTGAAAGCTTGGAGCTCAAGAAGCAAGCTTTAGGCGGGTTTTATAACTCTAAACCCATGCTTTACTATGTGCATCTTTTATATGCGGTTAGATGATAGTCCTTCATGTATCTTGCTGTTCTTTGCTATTTTGCAAGCAAACCTGTGGGATATCTGTACTGTTCTTGAGCTAGGAGATGAAGGCGTGATTTCCAAGAAAAATCCACCGCTTTTAACTTTCTTAAACGGTCCCAACAGTTTGCTCTCTCGGACTCAAGACCGCGAGGTGAGCAAACGGTCTCGAGACCGCGACAGGGAAAACGGTCTCCAAGACCGTTTGGCCCCGTTGACCGAGCATGGACCGTATAAGAACTCTGTTCCTAATTATATAGTCTAATTACCCTCAACATTTGGGAGGTTAACTCCAAGGGAATCGGGAGATATGACCTTTTTAAGTGACAACTTTAAATGAATTTATTACTGATTTTCAAACAGGTCTGAAATTGCCTTTTTGGACAAACGGTCCCAAGACCGTGTAAGGTCGTTGACTAAGCGTTGACCGTATGAGATTACTGTTCAAAATTATGTTAATTAACAACTCACCAAGTTTTATGGTCTAATTCCAAACGGGCTAAGAGTTGAAGGGTGAATACTAGGGCTAACCCTAGATGAAATCAGTACTGAAATTATGGTGACCTAATTAGAGTTTTTAGGGTTGATTGACCTAAACGGTCTCAAGACCGTTTGGGGGTCACCAAACGGTCTCAAGACCGCGAGGGCAATCAACCAAGACCGTTTGGAGGTCTGGGGTCAAGGATAGTTTACCAATTGAAGGTACAATTACACCAAATTACATTGCAATTAAATATTGATATAATCATCAACTCAATTTGTTCAACATTGATGAATTTCCACTAGAATCCAAAATTTGGATGGGCAAACGGTCTCAAGACCGTTTGGAACTCATCCAAACAGTCTCAAGACCGAGAGGACAATCACCCAAGACCGTTTCAAGGTCTAGGGTTGAGTAATTTGACCAATTGAGGACCCAATTGCAAATAAATTATCAATATAATCAAAATTCTGTTTTGTGGCTCAATCATGGTTCAACCCCTATCAAATCACCTTGGACTTTGATGCAATCTTGGGAAAACGGTCTCAAGACCATGTGGGGTCTACCCACATGACCTCAAGACCGTTTGGGCCAAGTTTGGGCCCAATTGGAGCTCAATTGAAAGGTTCAACCTTGTGTTGAGTCACATTGTTGAGTGTTGATGGGTGAACATTGATAGACCCTAATTGAATCGACTTCAACCCTAATTGGTCAACCATTATGGGTCAATTGAATGACCAAGTGGTCAAGCATAATCTTAATTGACCCAATCCATAAGTGGTATACATAGATTTGACCTTTTGAGGGCTTCAACATCGGTTGACATCATCGATTGCTTTGTTGATTTTGTTGATGGACCAAACGGTTGAGACCATGAGAGCCTCGCGGTCTCAAGACCGTGAGAGGGCTCGCGGTCTCAAGACCGTGTGAGGGCTCGCGGTCTCAAGACTGTGAGGGGGCTCGTGGTCTCAAGACCGAGAGGAGGCTTGCGGTCTCAAGACCGCGAAGGGCCTCTCGGTCCTGAGGTCAAACTAGCTAAACGGTCTTCATGACCCTCGCGGTCTTAACCTCAATTGATGTCTTCGCGGTCTTGGATGCATGATGGCTCGTGGTCTTGGATGCATGATGTCTTCGCGGTCTTGAATGCATGATGGCTCGTGGTCTTGAAGTTAGAAGGAGGCTCGCGGTCTTGGAAAGTCAAAGTGGGCAAACGGTCAACACTTTCAACCGATCTCAACTCAATTGATGATTAATGATTGAAATCAATCAATGTGATTCAAGGTTGACCTCATTCAATCAGTTGATGATGTAAATGGTTCAATGTTGCCCAAATCAAACCCTAATTACAATCTAGGATAGTAAGGGGTTATTTGACTAAGGTTTTTGACCATAATGATGATCAATAGGGTGAATTACCAAAATACCCCTAAAGGGTCAATTGAGTTATACCTTGCTCAATTCAAACCCTAATTACATGAGAATGATGTTTTTAGTCATAATGACTCTATCCAACTTGATCTAGTCTAATGTTACCATCAAACATTAGTATGATGAAAGAGAGAGTACTCTAGAGAGAGAAAGTACCCTAGAGAGAGAAAGTAACTCTAATCACATAATGGTGATGCTTCTGGCTATGTTAGCCTATGATGACTCAATCTAACCTGTTTTAGAGTGATGTTGACATCACCTAACATTATGATGAGAGTGAAAGTACTTCTAGAGAGAGAAAGTACTTCTAGAGAGAGAAAGTACCCTTTTTAAAGTGGAAACTCAAGTAAAGCATCTCCAATGCACATAAGTGAGCATAATTAGGGTATGGTCCACCTGGGTGAGGTCATAGAAACCATAATTATGATAAATGATGAACCTTTAACTAATCCAAGAGCATCAATGAAGATGTTACTCATACATGATGATGTTATGAGTTTAATTCACCTGGATGTGAATAGTAAACCCTAATTCAAGGGTGATGACATGTAATGTGAATAGTAAACCCTAATTCAAGGGAAATGGCATGCTTTTGAGCATTAAACTCTATTTGATTCGAATTAAAGACTTAACTCTTATAACAAGAGTAGGAAGTACATTCCTTATTGTTGTATTACCTTTATCAGATGTATTAACCATGCAGGTTCTGATATGAAGGTAATCATATCCAGGTATGGATGTTGATGTTATATTCATTGAAGGCATGTTGTTAGCCTTATGAATAAGTAAAGTAATCCGATGCCTTTCCAGTGGCATCCTATGCTGATAATGGGCTGTGAGAGCCATGAATACCATCAAAGTCATGCCTTAGAGATGACTTGTGATGACGATAATGAGAAATGATGATTGATATGAGTTAGGCATGTTACATTTAGTATTCTTCTTTTATAGCTGCTATGTTGTTGTTATTGTTTGCAGAACAATGTATGATGTTAAAGAATACTGAATGTACCTAACTAATCAAGTATAATGTAGAGCCCTGATCATAGATCCATCATTGTCAGAAATTAAGTGATGGTGAAACAGGTTTTCCTCAGGGAACTCCTAGAGCACATACTTTTGAGTATGTGGGGTACATGGATGTGTAGAACCTTACATCCTAGTGTAGGAAAGTGATGTAGATGTAGAATCCAACCATCCTTCACTATAGTTCCATACCGTATCAGTGGTAGGTAAACATGAAACCTCCTGATGACGAAGAAAGCACAGATATCCGTATCAGTGGTAGGTAAATATGAAACCTCCTGATGACGAAGAGAGTACAGAACGCCACTGTGACTCTAGAATAGCGAAGGACCAGTTTACCCTAGTAAGCTATAGTAGTAGAGACACGAGATTTCCTACAAGTGATCCTCTTACTGACTGAGGAAGGTGAAGGTCATGAGAATCCGGCTCTCTTAATGACCTATGTATGATACTGATGCGGCTTCTCAGCGATCAGTTGGAGTATGAGTGGTAAGCCTCATCTCCACAGGGCATAATGTTGTTTGTAAAACATAATCAACCATGTAGTATAACTTGTTAGAGATAACTCCAAGTTAGTTGATTGATGTTACATTGCAAAAATGTTTATATTCTCCATATCTCCTAAATGGTTGAGATCTTGTTATACCTGCAACTGTTATAGAATGCTTTGAAGGCTTTACTGTTTAAAATAATCTTTGATGTTATAATAAAGCTTCTGGCGAAGAGTTATAACTCTTGCTGGGACAATTATGTATAATTGTCTCACCCCGTAGGCTTCAACTTTTTAGGTGGACGTCGGAGACGAAGGAACCAGCCTACAGGTGACCAGTCTCAGCAGCAGCACCAGGGACAGCAGTAATCTCAGGTGGAGATTGTCCTGCCATATGGTGTAGTTAGAGTCAGTCCTATGTGTCCTCTGTACTCTCAGGTCTTGGAGTCTTTTGTTTAGTGATCTTGAGATTTTGTATCTTGATGTATATAATTACTCGAGAAGTAATTATCCTGAAATGTAAACAGTTTATCTCTCTTTATGAAAGAAGCTTTTATGGATCCAAGCTCCTGTCTCGAAAAGTTTTAATTTCCCATGATTTTTGTCTTCCGCTGATTACCGATTCGCTTCCGCTAAGTTTTAATCGTGTTTATGTCATGGTTTGGAGATCAGAGCCCACAATTAGTGGTATCAGAGCTCCAGGTTCAATTGAGTCTACAGAGGCATAGGACTTAGGATGTCGAGTCTACCTTTAGTACTCCTTCCTCATCTAATAGAATCTTCTGCTCCTCAGGAGAAGAAGATACATAAGAATGTCAGAACATCGTGATGAGCACGTGGCAGAGAGTAGTGCTAGTGCACCTCGAGGCGGTGCAAGAGTTCCGAGAATAGAACAACCTGCACCTGAGTCGCCAAGAGAGCCACCCCAGTTCGACCCAGCTGACATGAGTGATCCAGCTGTACAGACGATGTTCGGGCAGTTCATGACTGCCATGACACATATAACTGATAGGATGCCCATTCCTGCACCTAGGGCACCTGCCCAGCCTGAAGCACAAGGTATCGGTAAGACATTCGAACGACTTCATCGTGTCGGAGCTACCGAGTACTTCGGAACTGCCGACCCTGCGAATGCTGACTTATGGTTGACAGAGTTGGAGAAGGCTTTCAGGATTCTTATGATTCCGGAAGCTGAGAAGGTTAGACATGCTGTCTATCTTCTCAAAGGCAGTGCTGGTCACTGGTGGAACATGGAAGAGCAGAAGAGACCTGGAGTAGAGTTCTCATGGGAAGAGTTTCGTCGGGAATTTATCAATAGATATTTTCCAAAGACCTTCCTAGATGAGAAGATCTCTCAGTTTGAGAAACTAAGGCAGGGTATGATGAACATTAGTGAGTATGAAGCTAAGTTCATGGAGTTACTGCGGTTCTGTCCGCACATGGCTGCTACGGATGAGGAAAGAATCAGAAGATTCGAGAAGGGTTTGAATTCTGATATGTCAACCCCTGTGTCTGCCTTAGAAAACAGAGAGAGATTCTCTACCTTCGTTGAGTTCAGTCCGAAGGATAGAGAGATCTGTGGTTGAGAAAAGACAAACCCATAAAAGATATCCACAGTTCCAGGGTTCTTCATCTAGGGATTCCAAGAAACCTAGATTCTCTGCACCTAACCCTCCACCACCCAGATTGAGTTTTCAAACTCAATGGACACCAAGCAGAGGTAGAGGGCGGAGTCAACCACTTCAGGGGATGCACAGTTCTACATCAGTGTCAGTTATTGGACCACCTAGACCACAGCAACAGGAGAAGAGTTGCTACAACTGTGGTAAGGTGGGACACTTGATGAAGGATTGCCGTTCTAGGCCTGTCGGTGTGACACAACAAACCCCGAGACAGAATCAACAGGGATCTCAGAATAGACAACATCAAGGAGCAGCTCGAGGATGTGGACAAGCGTCTCAAGCTGGATCATCAGCACCACCTCAACACCAGGCGACTGCGAGGTTCTATGCTATGAACCTGCCTGAGGCAGTGGTCAATCCACGGGTAGTGGCAGGTCAGATGAAACTTTTATATTCCGATATGTCTATACCCTGTGATGTATCTGTTCTGATTGATCCGGGTGCTACGCACTCTTTCATCACTCATGAAATGATTCGTAACTGCAATCTGACTGTTAGTCATAGAGCAGATAGTTTGTTGTTAGAGACTCCGTTGAGTGGGTATGCCGTTTTGCAGGAGATATGTTCTCCCTGCATCCTTTTCTTTTCTGACCATCGCATTCAAGTGGATCTTATACCACTTGATATACAGGGATTTGATATAATCCTTGGGATGGATACCTTAGAAAGGTATAGAGTTGTCTTGGATTGTGAGTCCAAGTTGGTTGTGTTTGCTGATGAAAGCAACACATGGATCTTTCAAGGTGAAAGAAAGATTCTGCTCACCTGCCTTGTGTCAGCTATGGTTGCTGATAAGCTGTTGGGGCAAGGATGTTACGCATTCTTAGCCCATGTGGTAGATGTTACCAAGGAAAGGACCAATCCTGCTGAAGTTCCCATAGTCAGGGAATTCGAGGATGTGTTTCCCGAAGAACTTCCTGGTATACCACCACCTCGGGAGATTGATTTTGAAATTAATCTGATCCCAGATACGAAACCCATAGCTCAAACTCCGTATAGAATGGCGCCTGCCGAGATGGCAGAACTCAAGAAACAGCTTCAAGAGTTACTTGAGAGAGGTTTTATCCGACCGAGTACTTCACCTTGGGGTGCTCCGGTCTTGTTTGTTAAAAAGAAAGATGGGTCAATGCGGTTATGCATTGATTACAGACAACTCAATAAAGTAACAATAAAGAATAAGTACCCTCTGCCGAGGATTGATGATCTCTTTGACCAGTTGCGTGGTGCAACAGTCTTTTCAAAGATAGACTTGAGGTCAGGATATCATCAACTCCGTATTAAGGATAGTGACATATCCAAGTCTGCCTTTAGGACAAGATATGGTCACTATGAGTTCACGGTTATGTCGTTTGGACTAACCAATGCACCAGCTACATTCATGGAACTCATGAATAGAGTTTTTCGACCCTTCCTTGATCAGTGTGTTGTTTCTTCATAGACGACATACTAATTTATAGTAAGGATGCTCAGCAGCATGAGCAGCATCTTCGCCAAGCTTTGACCTTGCTAAGAAAACATAAGTTGTACGCCAAGTTTAGACAGTGTGAGTTCTGGCTGACGGAAGTATCTTTTCTTGGACATGTGATATCCGCCTCAGGAATTCGTGTTGACCCTACAAAGGTAGAATCTGTTCTACAATGGGAACAACCAAAGACACCGACGGAGATTCGAAGTTTCTTGGGGTTAGCTGGCTATTATCGAAGGTTCATTAAGAACTTTAGTTCTATAGCTTTACCTTTGACCAAGTTAACCCAGAAAGAGGTTCCTTTTTCTTGGAGTGATAAGTGTCAACAATCTTTCCAGCTGCTGAAAGAGAGGTTGACAAGTGCACCTGTGCTAGTGCTACCTGAACAAGGAAAAGGGTATATAGTTTTCTGTGATGCTTCCAAGAATGGAATAGGATGTGTGTTGATGCAGGATAAACAAGTGATTTCTTTTTCTTCCCGACAGCTTAAGAAACACGAGGAGAATTATCCAACACACGATTTGGAGTTAGCTGCTGTGGTTCATGCCTTGAAGATCTGGAGGCATTATCTCTACGGAGAAACATTCCAGATTTTCACAGACCACAAAAACCTTAAGTATATCTTCTCTCAGCAGGAGCTCAACATGAGGCAACGTCGCTGGATGGAGTTAATCAAGGACTACGACTGTACAATTGATTACCACCCAGGCAAGGCTAATGTTGTTGCAGATGCCTTGAGTAGGAAATCAGCAACATCAACCATGAATGGAGCACAACTAAACTCTTTATTATGCTCTAGAAGAGATATGCTTATCTCTTTAAGGCAAAACAATGTACAGTTGAAGGTGTCATTGTTAACCGGTTTGTTAGCTGAGATGCATATTAAACCTACTCTAAGGGAGCAGATTAAAGAGGCACAGCTAGGTGATGCTGCAGTTCAACATATAAGATCTGAGTATGGAAATGAGAAGCAAGATGATTTTCATGACTCAGAGGATCAAGTAGCTTGTTATAATGGAAGAATGATAGTACCAGATGTGGACAACTTGAGAAAGTTAGTCCTGGAAGAAGCCCATTCTTCCATGTATGCTATGCATCCAGGGAGCACCAAGATGTATCGGAATTTGAAAGATCTGTATTGGTGGTCTGGGATGAAGAAGGACGTTGCAGAGTTTGTTCTGAGGTGCCCTGTGTGTCAGCAAATTAAAGCCGAACACCAGAAGCCTGCAGGAACAATGCAACCTTTACCCATACCACAGTGGAAGTGGGACCATGTGACCATGGACTTTGTTGTTGGCCTACCCAGGACAAGCAAAGGACATGATTCCATTTGGGTAATTGTTGATAGGTTGACTAAGATAGCACATTTCTTACCTGTCAAAACAACCTATTCTGCTGAAAGGTTATCAGAGTTGTATGTTCAAGAGATAGTGCGTTTGCACGGAGTTCCTGTCATAATAGTTTCTGACAGAGGTCCTCAGTTTACCAGTCATTTTTCGGAACAGTTGCACAGAGCCTTAGGCACCAAGCTAAGGTTTAGTACGGCCTTTCATCCACAGACTGATGGACAGTCGGAAAGGACCATACAAACCTTAGAAGACCTGTTGCGAGCATGTGTTCTCCAGTTCACCGGAAGTTGGGATCTACACCTAAGCTTGATAGAGTTTGCCTATAACAATAGCTATCAGCATAGTATTGATATGTCACCTTATGAAGCCTTATATGGTAGACGTTGTAGATCACCCTTGTGTTGTTATGAGGTTGGTGAACATCAGTTGTTAGGTCCTGACCTGGTGCAGCAAACCACGGAAAAGATTAAAGTAATACAACATAAGATTAAGACTGCTCAAGATAGGCAGAAATCTTATGCTGACAAACGTCGTAGACCTTTAGAGTTCCAGGTTGGAGACAGAGTGTATCTCAAGGTTTCACCTTGGAAAGGGGTCCTTTGTTTTGGAAGGAAAGGGAAGTTAGCTCCTAGATATATGGGGCCTTATCCAATCATTGAACGGATTGGAAAGGTAGCATATTAACTAGAGTTACCCCCTGAGTTACAGAGGTTACATCCTGTGTTTCACATTTCTATGTTGAAGAAATGTCACCCAGACACCGAGTCAGTTCTACAACCTATGGAGGTAGAATTGAATGATGACATATCCTATGAGGAGGGACCAGTGTCAATCCTTGATAAATGAATTAAAAAGTTAAAGAAGAAAGATATAAGTCTTGTGAAAGTCCTCTGGAACCATCGTGGCATTGAAGAAGCCACTTGGGAGTTAGAGGATGAGATGAGAAGGAAGTATCCTGCCCTTTTCTCTTAGTATGTTTTATCGATTTCGGGGACGAAATCCTTGTAAGGGGTGGATAATTTGTAACATCCCTGACCTGGGTTATGAGTTAACCCTAGGTGTTTTGCCTAAATATGTAATTAAATCTTTGTGATTAACTCAGAGCATGTAATTAAGTTCCTCAGAAACATATATTTCAGTATTTGCTCCTTTTTATTTAAAGTTGTAGCATTGTTTTGATATACAGGGACCTATGTGCAATTTACCCAGTTAAAAAGGGTTAGCTTGCAATTTGCACAGGATGAGATGTTCCTCTGATGTTGAGACATCATGAGAAATATTTTTAGCAAAGTTTGAGGGATTTCCCAAGCTAAGGCACCAAGGTGCAGCTGTGGAAGCAATCCCGGTGCTTGAAACCCTAGTTTGGGGTAAAATGCAATTTACCCAAATTAAGGGATACAAATTGTGAAATATGTCATATAAAGTATCTTTTTAAACTCTTGCCATCATTTAGAGAAGAAATGATGGGGAAGTCACCTCAATTTAACTATCAGACTATGAGATATGCCTTGTGATTGAATAATCAGGGTATATGTGTAATATTTCTTTATGTATGTACCTCATTATTAGCTTGCTCTCCTTTACTTTCTTTTCCTAAGACCTTAAGAGAAGGTTTGTCCTTAGAATAAAGAGGAAGGGACGATCAAGTAAAGAAGGAGGGACCTATTTGGAATTATGGTCAACTTATGAACTAATGTTGAAAATCCTACCCTATGTATATAAGCTCTCCTTCCCTTAGTTGCAAGGGAACTCAACATTCGTTCCCTTACTGTTTCATTTCACCAAAGACGACCAAGGACTGCCTTGGAGCTAAGGAGGACAACTAATGGGTGCAAGGTAGGTTTAAACCCCTCTTCTTGCCTAATTCCATGGTTAGAACTCGAATTTAAGGTCATCTTCATGGCTAACTCTTGAGACCCTACCTTTCTAGCCGTCTCTTTTCATCCTTCCTTGGAGCTTTCACCTTGGCCAACCTGTAAGAACTCAAGGACGCCATTAGAGCTTGGAGCTTGAAAGCTTGGAGCTCAAGAAGCAAGCTTTAGGTGGGTTTTATAACTCTAAACCCATGCTTTACTATGTGCATCTTTTATATGCGGTTAGATGATAGTCCTTCATGTATCTTTCTGTTCTTTGCTATTTTGCAAGCAAACCCATGGAATATCTGTACTGTTCTTGAGCTAGGAGATGAAGGCGTGATTTCCAAGAAAAATCCACCGCTTTTCACTTTCTTAAATGGTCCCAACAGTTTGCTCTCTCGGACTCAAGACCGCGAGGTGAGCAAACGGTCTCGACACCGTGACAGGGAAAACGGTCTCCAAGACCGTTTGGCCCCGTTGACCGAGCGTGGACCGTATAAGAAATCTGTTCCTAATTATATAGGCTAATTACCCTCAAACTTTTGGGAGGTTAACTCCAAGGGAATCGGGAGATATGACCTTTTTAAGTGACAACTTTAAATGAATTTATTACTGATTTTCAAACAGGTCTGAAATTGCCTTTTTGGACAAACGGTCCCAAGACCGTGTAAGGTCGTTGAATAAGCATTGACCGTATGAGATTACTGTTCAAAATTATGTTAATTAACAACTCACCAAGTTTGATGGTCTAATTCCAAACGGGCTAAGAGTTGAAGGGTGAATACTAGGGCTAACCCTAGATGAAATCAGTACTGAAATTATGGTGACCTAATTAGAGTTTTTAGGGTTGATTGATCTAAACGGTCTCAAGACCGTTTGGGGGTCACCAAACGGTCTCAAGATCGCGAGGGCAATCAACCAAGACCATTTGGAGGTCTGGGGTCAAGGATAGTTGACCAGTTGAAGGTACAATTACACCAAATTACATTGCAATTAAATATTGATATAATCATCAACTCAATTTGTTCAACATTGATGAATTTCCACTAGAATCCAAAATTTGGATGGGCAAACGGTCTCAAGACCGTTTGGAACTCATCCAAACGGTCTCAAGACCGAGAGGACAATCACCCAAGACCGTTTGAAGGTCTAGGGTTGAGTAATTTGACCAATTGAGGACCCAATTGCAAATAAATTATCAATATAATCAAAATTCTGTTTTGTGGCTCAATCATGGTTCAACCCCTATCAAATCACCTTGGACTTTGATGAAATCTTGGGCAAACGGTCTCAAGATCATGTGGGGTCCACCCAAATGACCTCAAGACCGTTTGGGCCAAGTTTTGGCCCAACTGGAGCTCAATTGAAAGGTTCAACCTTGTGTTGAGTCACATTGTTGAGTGTTGATGGGTGAACATTGATAGACCCTAATTGAATCGACTTCAACCCTAATTGGTCAACCATTATGGGTCAATTGAATGACCAAGTCGTCAAGCATAATCTTAATTGACCCAATACATAAGTGGTCAACATAGATTTGACCTTTTGAGGGCTTCAACATCAGTTGACATCATCGATTGCTTTGTTGATTTTGTTGATGGACCAAACGGTTGAGACCATGAGAGCCTCGCGGTCTCAAGACCGTGAGAGGGTTCGCGGTCTCAAGACCGTGAGAGGGCTCGCGGTCTCAAGAACGTGAGGGGCTTGCGGTCTCAAGACCGAGAGGAGGCTCGCGGTCTCAAGACCGTGAAGGGCCTCGCGGTCCTGAGGTCAAACTAGCTAAACGGTTTTCATGACCCTCGCGGTCTTAACCTCAATTGATGTCTTCGCGGTCTTGGATGCATGATGGCTCGCGGTCTTGGATGCATGATGTCTTCGCGGTCTTGAATGCATGATGGCTCGTGGTCTTGAAGTTAGAAGGAGGCTCGCGGTCTTGGAAAGTCAAAGTGGGCAAACGGTCAACACTTTCAACCGATCTCAACTCAATTGATGATTAATGATTGAAATCAATCAATGTGATTCAAGGTTGACCTCATTCAATCAGTTGATGATGTAAATGGTTCAATGTTGCCCAAATCAAACCCTAATGACAATCTAGGATAGTAAGGGGTTATTTGACTAAGGTTTTTGACCATAATGATGATCAATGGGGTGAATTACCAAAATACCCCTAAAGGGTCAATTGAGTTATACCTTGCTCAATTCAAACCCTAATTACATGAGAATGATGTTTTTAGTCATAATGACTCTATCCAACTTGATCTAGTCTAATGTTACCATCAACCATTAGTATGATGAAAGAGAGAGTACTCTAGAGAGAGAAAGTACCCTAGAGAGAGAAAGTAACTCTAATCACATAATGGTGATGCTTCTGGCTATGTTAGCCTATGATGACTCAATCTAACCTGTTTTAGAGTGATGTTGACATCACCTAACATTATGATGAGAGAGAAAGTACTTCTAGAGAGAGAAAGTACTTCTAGAGAGAGAAAGTACCCTTTTTAAAGTGGAAACTCAAGTAAAGCATATCCAATGCACATAAGTGAGCATAATTAGGGTATGGTCCACCTGGGTGAGGTCATAGAAACCCTAATTATGATAAATGATGAACCTTTAACTAATCCAAGAGCATCAATGAAGATGTTACTGATACATGATGATTTTATGAGTTTAATTCACCTGGATGTGAATAGTAAACCCTAATTCAAGGGTGATGACATGTAATGTGAATAGTAAACCCTAATTCAAGGGAAATGGCATGCTTTTGAGCATTAAACTCTATTTGATTCGAATTAAATACTTAACTCTTATAACAAGAGTAGGAAGTACATTCCTTATTGTTGTATTACCTTTATCAGATGTATTAACCATGCAGGTTCTGATATGAAGGTAATCATATCTAGGTATGGATGTTGATGTTATATTCATTGAAGGCATGTTGTTAGCCTTATGAATAAGTAAAGTAATCTGATGCCTTGCCAGTGGCATCCTATGCTGATAATGGGCTGTGAGAGCCATGAATACCATCAAAGTCATGCCTTAGAGATGACTTGTGATGAGGATAATGAGAAATGATGATTGATATGAGTTAGGCCTGTTACATTTAGTATTCTTATTTTATAGCTGCTATGTTGTTGTTATTGTTTGCAGAACAATGTATGATGTTAAAGAATACTGAATGTACCTAACTAATCAAGTATAATGTAGAGCCCTGATCATAGATCCATCATTGTCAGAAATTAAGTGATGGTGAAACAGGTTTTCCTCAGGGAACTCCTGGAGCACATACTTTTGAGTATGTGGGGTACATGGATGTGTAGAACCTTACATCCTAGTGTAGGAAAGTGATGTAGATGTAGAATCCAACCATCCTTCACTATAGTTCCATACCGTATCAGTGGTAGGTAAACATGAAACCTCCTGATGATGAAGAAAGCACAGATATCCGTATCAGTGGTAGGTAAATATGAAACCTCCTGATGACGAAGAGAGTACAGAACGCCACTGTGACTCTAGAATAGCGAAGGACCAGTTTACCCTGGTAAGCTATAGTAGTAGAGACACGAGATGTCCTACAAGTGATCCTCTTACTGACTGAGGAAGGTGAAGGTCATGAGAATCCGGCTCTCTTAATGACCTATGTATGATACTGATGTGGCTTCTCAGCGATCAGTTGGAGTATGAGTGGTAAGCCTCATCTCCACAGGGCATAATGTTGTTTGTAAAACATAATCAACCATGTAGTATAACTTGTTAGAGATAACTCCAAGTTAGTTGATTGATGTTACATTGCAAAAATGTTTATATTCTCCATATCTCCTAAATGGTTGAGATCCTATTATACCTGCAACTATTATAGAATGCTTTGAAGGCTTTACTGTTTAAAATAATCTTTGACGTTATAATAAAACTTCTGGCGAAGAGTTATAACTCTCGCTGGGACAATTATGTATAATTGTCTCACCCCGTAGGCTTCAACTTTTTAGGTGGACGTCGGAGACGAAGGAACCAGCCTACAGGTGACCAGTCTCAACAGCAGCACCAGGGACAGCAGTAATCTCAGGTGGAGATTGTCCTGCCATATGGTGTAGTTAGATTCAGTCCTATGTGTCCTCTGTACTCTCAGGTCTTGGAGTCTTTTGTTTAGTGATCTTGAGATTTTGTATCTTGATGTATATAATTACTCGAGAAGTAATTATCCTGAAATGTAAACAGTTTATCTCTCTTTATGAAAGAAGCTTTTATGGATCCAAGCTCCTGTCTCGAAAAGTTTTAATTTCCCGTGATTTTTGTCTTCTGCTGATTACCGATTCGCTTCCGCTAAGTTTTAATCGTGTTGATGTCATGGTTTGGAGATCAGAGCCCACAGGCAGTGTTCAACAATAATCTGTGTGTGTGTCACGGTGGCACTGGAGTAAATAGGGGTTATTCAACATTAATCCGTGCTTGTGTCACGGTGGTAACCCGGTAAGAGTCTCCGCCTGTGTGCTCAGGTTTGAGGAGGAGTCTAGAGTTCACTCTTTTGAGAGTGTAGTGAGGCCTTGTGAGCTTGAGGCCTTGTGAGCCTGAGAGTCCTACAACAGACCAGGGCTGGCAGAAAGACTTAGCATTTCCCGGGTGTGTCGCTAAGTCTTGTACGGTGGGATCGTAGTTCGCTACAGATCTTTATATGCAGAGTACACTGCATATGTTTAGGGCATAAAAATGATAAATATGTAATCATATAGGATCACAGAAAGTTTTATATGTTAATGGATTTGAACTTCTATGCCTTTTCCCTATAACTGTTTAATTGTTAAAACATCTGATGTTGCGTAGAAATGAGATTGTTATCTGTAAATCTGTTATGTCATTAGAACTGCCCTGTTTAATACTGCACTTATGCTTTATTTCAAATTTATATAATTGATGAGTTATTTAGTGATAGCTAAATGAAATGCTATTCACTGAGCGAGTAGGCTCATCCCTCTACTCAAACATTTTCAGGTCAGCATCAGCAACAGGAATCGGAAGGATCGTTTCATCCTAACGCTTAGTCTTTAGAAGGTTGTAGTTAGTCTAGTTAGAGGTCTCTTAGTCCTTTCCCCTTGATCCTTAGAACATGGTGTGGGTGAGAGAGAATGTGTATGTGGAATGTGTATAAAGATGTAAATTAATTGGTATGCTTTACCTTATGTCGAACAATGTAATATGTTGTAGACTTTGTTTATATCTTTTGTCAGTTTAATAGAAATGTTTCGGTAGTTCGTTTAACTTTAGTTTACAGCATAAATCTGGTTATCTTTTTAATGTCTTTAAAATGTTTTAAAAAGTGACGAGTGGTTGGCTTGTGTGTAAATCCCATCCGTCGCGCCCTAATCTCGTGGGTTGTGGTTAGTGTGAGATCGGGGCGTGACATTTGCGCTGGGATGACCCAAAAAACAATTTGATGCCCACACCAGCGCCTGCAGCCCTAACACGTCCAGGATGCTCTGGGTTACCCAGAGCAACTGTCAATTCATCCTTTGTTCCCTCAGGGATGAACTTTCCTTATTTCCTCAGCTCGTGCAGCTCCCGCTAATCGCCAAAACAAAAATTTGTACTTAAGTAAACACCTAAAATAATCAATATTTGAATGATTGCTGTAAGAGTTGTATTTTACCATTTTTGCAGCCGCCTCAGCAGTTGCGGCCTTAGGTATTTCTCCCTTCTTATTTTGCCTCCCAGCTATCCAGACATCATGGCGAGGCAGAGGTGTGCTACCTATGGTAGAGGACTCCTGAGTAGCAGCAGACTGAGCAGCAGTAGCCTCAGCCTGTAGTCTTTGGCGAACGCCTGCATACCCCTTTGGACCCATTGTGTGGTCATGCACATTCAGTGCACGCCTTGATCTTTGTGCCTCACTGAGGGCCTGGTTAGTATGCAAATTAATGATTTGGTTAGTAACACTAAATGTTAATCTTGAATAAGTGAATACAACATATATTAATTAATGAGATTGACATCTAATACCTTGAATTCATCAGTTTGTCTTGAAGCGACAAACGCGTCCCATTCTTCTTTGTCCAGGAAGTTCCACTGTTCAGTGGTTGTCTTCTTCCTCTTGTCGGCTTCTTTTATGTATTCTCTGGTGAGATTTGTCCTATAGTTCCTTAGGACTCTCCCACAGCGTTGCATCACGCATTTACGATGCAGCTTTTCATCCAATTCAAATATACTCTACAAAATAGAATTGCTATTAACTAGTATCCAAAAATTTAGTAATCTACAAAATAGAATTGCAAATTAATAATAACTCACGCATAAATCCCTCCATATTAAATCTTTCTTCTCCTTAGAAACTTTATGCCAAGAATCTAAGCGACAACCGCAATGGCTACGAGTAACAAACCCAAGATATGAAATAAATGAATTGCGATTCACACCACATGCATTTCCTGCATTATCGAAATCCACAACAAGTTTGGGTTAATTGCCCTTTTGCGAAATTAACTTCTTCATCATAGTGATGCCCCTTCTCTTGTCAACTTTTTGGTGTTGTTGATCAAGTTCCTCAAGTGCTTCAGCTGGTACCTGTGCATCATCAACCTAAAATTTGACACAATAATTCACATTTACAAGATATAACTATAAATGGACATATAGATATAAATATATGATATATTTTTAAAACTTACATTGTGAGGCGGCGCATTGATGTCCTCACCCTCACGGTATTCATCAGCACGGTCATCAGGAGAATGGTTAGCCATCTACAAATTCACATTCAAATTGTAAAGTTCACATTGTAAAGTAGTAATTCAAAGTGTAAAGCTCACATTGTAAAGTAATTCAAATTGTAAAGCTCACATTGTAAAGTAATTCAAATTGTAAAGTATCCATTCTATGATCAAAGAGAAAAACAAGTATATATTAGGACAAGATTAGGCCAACAAATACATGTGATGTCATTCTTATATATAATAAATGTGTACCACCTATCCCATTCTTGAACACCTAATCTCACTAGTAAGTGTATAATGTGTATTGGGTTTTCGAGAAAATTTCGGCAGCATTTCCCCGTTGTTCTCCAAGTACATATGTACTTAGAGAACAAATGGGGAAATGCTACCGAAATTTTCTTGAAAACCCAATACACATTATACACTTACATCCTAAGTGAGATTAGGTGTTCAAGAACAGTCCCAAACTGGGGACTATCCAAGATTTACTCCTAATGAGTAAATCTTGGACGGGGTTCTAGGCTAATGAGTACATATCCACATTAAAGCTCACATTGTAAAGTTCACATTCACATTATAAAGTAATTCAAATTGTAAAGTATCCATTCTATGATCAAAGAGAAAAATTAAGCTCACATTATAAATTAAGCTCACATTGTAAAGTTCACATATTCAGAAAAAAATAAAAATGTATAAAACAAAACATATATACCTCTAATATTGCGATTTTTTATCAATTAACAATCCTTCATTGTGATCTCCGCGCACATACAAGTCATCATTAGCTTCAATATTTGTTGGTGTTGGCAACCCAACTGAGAATGGACTGGAGTCATCATACTTATCATAGTATTGTTCTTCATCTATAGGATCTTCAATGAACTGTCTTTTACCATGAAGAACAACCGACCATTTATCATTTGCAGGATCATCGATATAAAATACTTGTTTCGCCTGTGATGCCAATATAAATGGTTCAGCCTTCTCGCCAATATTTTCAAAGTTCACTAAAGTGAAACCCAATTCATCCACTATAACTCCTTTGGTGTTATCAACCCAATTACATTTGAAGAGCGGAATTCTGAAATCTATGTAGTCAAATTCCCATATGTCTTCAATGACACCGTAATATGACATTTTAGCTTCACGTGGACTCTTATCCTTTGCACTTGCAAAAAACATAGTCGATGCTTGAAGGGTGACCCCACTGTTTTGGACGACACTCTTATCATCTTGGCGCTTTGTGTAATATATGTCATACCCTTCATAAGACATAACAGTCAACTTTGGTTTAAAGGTGAGGCATTTGATAGTTTCAGTAATATCATCTGGTGTTTGAGATAGTTGATGTAAGACTTTATCTTCAAACCACTTAATAAAAGTCTTGTTTTGCTCTCTAGCAAGCCACATTGTATTCGCTCGAGGATATTGTCTTTTGATGAAATTGGTATGTTCCTCGATATAAACGTTCACTTCGTCTATGTGGTGTAAAATATACAAATGACCTTGTTCCAACTGCTCACGGCTTAGCTCATCAATATTCCTTTGCCAAATAGCTCGTCAATATTCTTGTCATTATCAGGAGTGTCATTACCACTGAGAAAGTCATTGCAGAAATCCATAACCTCTCTTGCCACATAACCTTCAATTATACTCCCTTCAGGCCGATAGCGGTTTCGAACATCACCTTTGAAAACGCTCATGTATCGTTCAAAGGGATACATCCAATGCAAGAAAACTGGTCCCAAGATTTTCACTTCCCTAGTCAAGTGGACAACAAGATGTACCATGATATCAAAGAACGAAGGAGGAAAATACATCTCAAGCTGACATAGGGTAACAACCACTTCTCTTTGTAAATTATCGAGAGTCTCAGGGTCAATAACTTTGCTACAGAGACTGTTGAAAAAGAAACAAAGTCTGGTGATTGCAAACCTTACATGCTTCGGCAATATAGATCGAATTGCCACGGGAAATATTTGTTGCATTAGAGTGTGACAATCATGAGATTTAAGACCTATCAACTTCAAATCTTTCATTGATACCAAACTACGGATGTTGGATGAGTAACCATGTGGCACCTTAACATTTACCAAGCATTCACAAAAAGCTTTCTTCTCCTTTCTAGACAACGTGTAACAAGCGGGAGGTAAGTATGTTCTTTTATTACCCATTTCACGTAATTCTGTTACTTATGACCTTATTCCCATTTCACGTAGGTCCAGTCTGGATTTTATCCCATCTTTAGTCTTACCTGGTATATTTAACAGAGTACCAATGATGTTATCACAGACATTTTTCTCAACGTGCATTACATCGATACAATGTCTGACTGTCAAAGAACTCCAATAAGGAAGATCCCAAAATATTGACTTCTTCTTGAATGAAGAATTGTCACTCCGTGTAGTACATTGTGATCTCTTACCAAATTCATTGACAATGTCTTTTACTCTTTCATAAACAACCTCCCCTGGTATAGGTTTAGGTGCACTCCGTTCCTCATTCAATCCATTGAATGCTTTGCGCCTCCTATGATACGGATGGAATTTTGGAAGAAACCTTCGATGACCGAGATATACATTCTTACCGCCATGTTTTAGTCTTGTTGAATCAGTGTTCTCTTCACATATAGGACACGCTTTAGCTCCTTTGACACTATATCCAAACAAATTCCCATATACTGGAAAGTCATTAATAGTGCAAAACAACATAGCATGCAAACGAAATGTCTCTCTTCGTGAAGCATCATAGGTCATCACACCTTCACCCCAGAGTTTCTTTATGTCATCAATCAGAGGTTCAAGATAAACATCGATGTCATTTCTAGGTTGTTTAGGGGCCGATATCAACAATGATAGCATTACATACTTATTTTTCATACACAGCCAGGGAGGAAGATTGTATATAACAAGCATGACTGGCCAAGTGCTATGTTGGCTGCTCAATGTCCCGTACAGATTCATCCCGTCTGTACAAAGCCCAAGTCTTAGATTCCTGACTTCTTCACCAAATTCAGGGTACAATAGATCAATCCTCTTCCACTATGGGGAATCAGATGCATGTCGTAGGATCCCATCATTATTTTTCTTAACATCTGCATGCCACCTCAAATTCTTCGCATCTATCGGACTGGCAAACAAGCGTTGAAACTGTGATATTATAGGTAGATACCACATCACCTTGGCAGGAGAACCAGTTTTGGACTCCCCCGAAGTCGTCAATTTATACCGTGACGCACCACATTTTGGACAATCTTTCAAATCCACATAGTCCTTTTGAAATAAGACACAATCATTCGGGCATGCGTGTATCTTCTTGGCATCCATTCCCATTGGGCACAAAAATTTCTTTACCTGGTATGTTGAGATTGGAAGCTCGTTTCCTTCAGGAAGCATTTCTTTCAACAAAGACAGCAATGACGTGAAGCTTTTGTCGCTCCATCTATTGTTAGCTTTCAACTTATACAATCTCAACACAGCACTAAACTTCGTAAACTTAGTACAACCTGTGTATAACGGCATCTCAGCATCATGCACAATGTTTCTAAAAATGGGAGGTGGATCGGTGTGCTCTACCCCACAACTATCCAGCATCGCATCAACGATGTCTACTGGAAATGGTTCATTCACATCTACGTCATCGTAGGTAATTTCTTCTTCCATACAAGCACTGCTATCGACATCCACTGGTTTCGGGTTTGAAATCTCTCCATGCCAGTGCCATTCTGTATAGCCTTGTATAATCTCGTTGCACATGACATGAGTTTTGATTTTGTCACCAGTGTTGACTTTCAAGTGGTTACCACAATGCCTACATGGACAGTACAACCTATCTCCAGGTTGTTTCCTATGTTCCTCGTCAAATCTAATAAACTGGTCAAGACCAGAAATAAACTCTGGGGTGCAGCGATTGTGAATGGACATCCATGATCTATCCATTCTATGATCAAAGAGAAAACAAGTATATATTAGGACAAGATTAGGGTCTAGGGTTAACAAATACATGTGATGTCATTCTTATATATAATAAATGTGTACCACCTATCCCATTCTTGAATACCTAATCTCACTAGTAAGTGTATAATGTGTATTGGGTTTTCAAGAAAATTTCGGCAGCATTTCCCCGCAGTTCTCCAAGTACATATGTACTAATTAGAGAACAAATGGGGAAATGTTGTGGAAATTTTCTTGAAAACCCAACACACATTATATACACTTACATCCTAAGCGAGATTAGGTGTTCAAGAACAGTCCCAAACCGGGGACTATCCAAGATTTACTCCTAATGAGTAAATCTTGGATGGGTTTCTAGGCCAACAAATAATGTGTTGTCATTCTTATACCTAAAATCCTAGTTCTTCAAGTTAGGGTGATTATTGATGTCTTTAAAAGCATGATTGGCAATTTAGGGAAAAGTTCATCATTTACATTCCAAGCATGTCACATGTGTGCATTACAGTTCATCATTAAGCAAAAGAAGGGTGATTAGGATTGTCACCAAGAATTTAGCTAAACTATTAAACAATGATTATAGCTAAACTATTAAACAATAGACTTGCCACACATAAAGCACCCTATACAACTATAAAACAAAAAATTATTAAGTATATATGCATGATACAATAACTATTTTGCATCACATTACAACAGACTTATCATTGATACCTTACTAACTTATTGCTACATTTACATATCATCACTTGATCAAAAATTACAGCAGTACATTTAACCAAAGTATGCATTCTAAAATCTATGTCATGATTAGTTACATGTAATTTACTTGGATATACAACAATACCCGATTACTATGTTTTACATACAAAGTATGCATATTAAATTAACTAAGGCTTATCATAGAACATGTATATATTGTATACACAATAGAGGATTCAGCTCAGTAGAAGCACAAAATCAGTACCTAAACCCTAAAATCACACCTTTTTAGCATTTATTCTATGTACATCAATATGTGTATGAGCAGGCAGGCACCTTGAGAGAAGTAAATAAATTTAAAAAAAAATGCCCAGCAGCAGGGCAGGCAGCTTGAGAGAAGAGGAGAAGAGGAAGAAGAAGAAGTTAGGGTGGGCACCTTGAGGAAAGAGGAGCAGCGGCTGGTCCTAGCAGCTACCGGCGGCGAGGAGAGGAGCGGTGGAGAGGGCGGCGAGGTGAGGAGAGGAGCGGCCGGTCCTAGCTGCTACTGGCGACGGCGGAGAGGGCGGGCGGGCGGTGACAGCTTCTTGCAGCGACGGCGACGACGGCGACGAAGGAGCGGCGGCGACGGGCAGGGAGGGGCGGCGGTGGCGGCAGGGAGCAGCAAGAAATCGCCGGAGGTTAGGAGGTTAGGGAAATCGATCTGGAATGAATGAAACAGGGACGAAAGGGGAAGAATCGGTCACTGGTGAGCTATTAAGTTCACAATAGGTGTCGGTTATTTAAAAAAACCGACAACTAAACCTATAGTGTCGGTTATTTAGTTATGAACCGACACCTATACTAAGTGTCGGTTATTTAAAAAGACCGAAAACTAAACATATAGTGTCGGTTATTTAGTTATGAACCGACGCCATATGTAAAATTTCGGAGCCAATTTTTTTGCTGGAATTTTGGGTTTGGCGGTTGAGTTTAGGTGTCAGTTGTTTATTAATTAACCGACACCTACTAAAAGCGGTACCCGTGTCTGGGCTCCCTAAGCAGATTGGATGTCGGTTTATGTTATCAACCGACACTGTAGACATTAGGTGTCAGTTTTTGTAAACAACTGACACCTTGAAAAGTGGCTTTATAAGCCATTTCTGTAGTAGTGTCAACTTGAAGCGGTGGATGACCACGAGGGGTAACTGTTAGATAGAGCTTTTTCATTTCGATATGACTTATCTTGATGTTATCTGATCATCATAAAAAGGATTGTTGTTATGGACCTCCCTATTGATTGCCCTATGGGAACATAGGGAAGAAATGATGAGAACTAGAATTGATATTTTGTTCAATATCCTTTTAAATGTTTTATAATTGCTCTTATCTGTGTGAAAGAGGATGAGATATAGAAGTGATGCCTGGAGAAAATCCAAGAATGTTAAATCTTGTGTTTGTGATAATATGAAAAGTAATGAATATGATAGTACACAAAGTGCATACTACCTAATCTCAGTACTTGTATACCCTATCCAGGTATTCAGCTATTGAAGATAAGGTGAGTATGGAACTCTTAGATTGTTATCTTTCTGATTACTCTGATCAAGTAGTCATTCTGAGACAATCTAGTGAGTATAATGAAACTAGAAATATGGTATGGACATTTGTATCACATCCTAAGTGCAACAAAGTGGGATTTGAGATGATCTCAGGCCAGTCTGTGTGTATGAGGAAGTAAAGAGTATAATCCTTATGAAATGAGAATGAGAACAAGGGAGGTGATCCCTATTTGATAAAGTCTGTGTGAATAGTAAAGATCTTTTCCAATAATGTGGAAATGGGTAATGTGATAAAACCATGAAATGTTCATGAATTTTTTAACCAATAATAAAGAAAGGGATAATGATATGTAATCATCCATATACTTCATATGCAGATGGTAAGGAACCTGAGATGGAACAAGTGTAATTGACATATGAACGGTGAAAGTTTATGTAATAATCTTAGGAGATGATGATGTCTCCTCTTCAATATCCTTGGTCTTAGTTTTGTAGTTATCTACATCCAAATTTTGATAATAAATCAGATATGTTGCCCAAGAACATAAGAAAGGCAATAAACATTTGATCAAACTTGTATAATGGTTCGTAAAAGCATGATGTAATTACGATTTTTTTGTCCTCATACATGTTCTATTGAATTTGTATTTACACTAATTATGTACTCATCCTGGGTAATGATGGGGTGATGAAAGGAATATGTTTCTTTGTGTTCTTTCCTTTAAGGAACATGGCAATCAAGTGAGCTTGAGTACACTTCATGTGCATGAGTTAGAAGTAATTTGTTGATGGATACATAGAAAAGTATCAGTTTGTCTTGGACTTGGGTTCCAAGATAAAGATATGGGTAATATATTATGTCCCAAGATAAAAGAAAGATCATTTTATATGTTTGACTATGGTATTAACAATACAGAAATGGATAGGATGAGAATATGATGTGTTTTTGACACATGTGAAGGATACCAAGGTAAGAAATTTTGGTATCCAAGATGTGTCATAAGGTATGGGGGAGTGAGAACATGACTCCTAATAAGATGACTAATGTTGGGTTACCTAGAAGGGGCAACCTTGTGACAACTCTAGTAGGGAAATCATATGTTAGGGATTTATGATCTGCATAAACATAACTTTGATAAAGATATATTAATTGAAGGAATAAATGTAGAATCATTTGAGAAAAAGCTTATCAAAGCTAAAAATGTATGATAAGACTTGTAAAGTCCCACGTGGTTGACAAAATGTAACCATAATCTCTCCATGAAAGAGAAATGTTAAAACTAAGTGGGGTTTGACACCTAAATAATTCAAAGTATGAATAACACTTCTTTGATATAGAAGGTGTTACATGACACAGTATATATACAGCAAATCAATAATAAAAGGTAGTTGAATATATGTCTTGTATGATAGATCCAAATGATAACCCTGAGTGGAAGGAATGTGTACTTGTCAAAGTTCTACGGCATCTCCATCACATCAAGATGTTATGTGGAAATTTGATGACATGAGGCATGAATGACAATTGTCTTTCTTCATCTGGGATTTCGGGGATGAAATCCTTGTTAGGGGTTTATAATTGTAATACCCTTGACCTACGTTATGGATTAACTGTCACACCCTAATCTCACACTAACCACTAATCATGAGATTAGGGCACAACGGATGGATTATCACATAAACAAATCACTGAGAACTTTCTTCCTTTTTAAAACCTCGTAATGATATCCAGATATTGCTGTAAACTAAAACATAACAAACTATTGCGGAAGCATTTCAATTAAACTGGGTAGAGAACATAAACAGAGTTTACAACATGTAACATTGTTTAACGGAAAGTAAACATAATAGTTAATTTACATCTTTATACACATTCCACATACACATTCTCTCTCACCCACGCCATGTCCCAAGGACCGAGGGGAAAGGACTAAGAGACCTCTAACTAGACTAACTACAAACCTTATATAGACTAGGCGTTAGGATGAAACGATCCTTCTGATTCCTGTTGCTGATGCTGACATGAAAATGTTTGAGTAGAGGTATGAGCCTACTCGCTCACTGAATAGCCTTTCATTTAGCTATCACTAAACAACTCATCAGATTTATAAAATTTGAATAACATAAATACAGTACAAACAGGGCAGTTCTAATGACATAGCAGATAACAATTTCATTTCTATGCAGCATCAGATAATTTAAACAAATAAACAATTATAGAGAATCGATACAACAGTGCAAATCTCTTAACATATTAAATTTACTGTGTTCCTATATGATTACATATTTATTTTATTATGCCCTAATCATATGCAGTGTACCCTGCATATAAAGATCCGTAGCGAACTACGATCCCACCGTACAAGACTTAGCGACACACCCGGGAAATGCAAAGTCTGACTATCAGCCCTGGTCTGCTGCAGGACTCTCAGGCTCATTGGCCTCACTGTACTCTCAAAAGAGTGAACTCTAGACTTCTCCTCAAACCTAAGCACACAGGCGGAGAGTCTTACCGGGTTACCACCGTGACATCGCACGCGTTGTTGTTGAATAACCCCTATTTACTCCAGTGTCACCGTGACATCGCACGTGTTGATATTGAACACGAGTTTCACCCCCCTGGTGCAGACCTCTCAAAGGGGTTCTACGGTGTTAGGGCACCTAAGTCTATTAACTGATTTAACATTTAAACAATTAAATAGGAAAATCACATTTCATACTTATTTCACATTCTGAACATCTCTTTTACTCTCATATATATATCATTGTCATCTTTAAACATGACTCAATACCACTTATTCAAATCCATTGCTAATCAACCATCTTTATTCAGCATATGCATTACAACTATAAAACAGGATATTCCATCTTTTTCATCAATCATATTCCGTATCTCAAGTTCTATTGAATCTATAATAAACTATTGTATGTGCTAAGCTGTTTAGAAGTTATACCAACTGATATTAAAGAAATTAAGCACTTTAAATTGAGTTAAATAATGATTTCTAAATGAACTACTACTCACCCACTTCGGTGTGTTCATATACACCGAAAAACGTCCACAAACGCGCCTAATTCTACCCTTTACAGCAGCGTGCACGCCGTGCACCTAGACTGCACGTCGTGCACCTTCAGTGCACTTCTGTTCTACTTTTCTACACCTTTGCACGCCGTGCAAACTGATTTGCACGTCGTGCAAACTGATCTGCACGCCGTGCAAACTGATTTGCACACCGTGCACCTGGGCTGAAACTCGTTCTGCTATCTGTAACTTTGCACGCCGTGCAACCTGACTTTACACGCCGTGCAACCTGCGCAGAAACGGAAATCCCCTATATTAGCTTTCTGTAATGTTGCACGCCGTGCAAACGGATTTGCACGCCGTGCAACCTGCACAGAGGCAGAAATTGCAAAATTAAAAGAGGAGATTGGGGTCGATTCGGTGGACGATTCTTACTCGAATCACTCCTATAGCTTCGGAATGACCTAGCAAGCAGTTGGCAAGAAGAAAGAACAGAGGGGATAGCACTGTTCGCTTCCTAGACCATCTCCATGGTCGTCTTCTTCACGGCTGCAGGAGGAAGAAGAAGGTGAAGAAGAAGAAGATGATGCAGCTGGTTGATTTGGCTGGAGAAGATGAAGAAATCGAAGAAGAACGGAGAAGGAGGGGCTTGGTTGCCTAGCTTCTCCTCTAGCTCGCTCTCTCCCTCTCCCTTTCTCTGTTTTTCTCAGGCGGCAACTGAAAGAATGACCTATCGTTCATTCCAAAGTCGGCTAACCGAGTTAAAAAGGGAAAACTGAAGGAAAGGATAAGGAAGGGCGCCCAGGGGCCGGATGCAAATTGCCCAGAAACTTTCTGAAATTACACATAGGTCCCTGCACACTAAAAAGCTTATATCTTTTCACTCGTAGGTCGGTTTCGCATGATTTCTTCGGCAACGGATTAAGAACAAACTTGTCCTCAACCTCAGGACAAGAAAACAAGCTAATGATACATTAACACTAGCTCAAAGCTCAAAACACTATTAACAAAAGCAAGTACTCATCTCAACATAACTAGTTCAATTATGCACTAACCAAGGTACTTACTGGTAAAACGAAATGTGGGTCATAACAATCTCCCTCCCTTATAAGAATTTCGTCCCGAAATTCCTAAAAGAGAAAAGGAAACTTGTTACACATTTCTGATTCAAGCTCCCACGTAGCTTCCTCTATATTGTGATTCTTCCACAAAACCTTCACTAAAGACAATTCACGGTTCTTAAGCTTCTTGATTCGGTGATCCACTATCTGTTCTGGTCCTTCCACATAGGACACATCTGTCCTAAGCTGTGCCAGATCTGGATCTAATATTTTCTCTGTACCGGGGTGACACTTCTTCAGCATAGACACATGAAACACATCATGAAGATTTTCCAACTCAGACGGCAAATCCAACTTGTAAGCTACAGATCCAATCCTCTCAATAATAGGATATGGGCCCATGTACCTAGGGGTCAACTTACCCCTCTTGCCAAACCTTAACACTCCCTTCCACGGTGAAACCTTCAGATAAACCTCGTCACCAACCTCAAACTCAAGAGGTCGACGTCGTCTTTCAGCATAACTTTTCTGCCTGTCCTGAGCAGCTTTCAACTGCTCCCTGATCACAGATATCTTCTCTGTAGTCATATCGACTATCTCAGGTCCAAGAATTTCTTTCTCTCCAATCTCATACCAACAAACTGGTGATCTACACTTCCTGCCATATAGAGCTTCATATGGGGCCATTCCAAGACTAGAATGGTAGCTGTTGTTATACGCAAACTCCATCAAGCTTAAGTGTTCTTCCCAGTTACCTCTGAACTGCAGAACGCATGCTCTCAGCATGTCTTCAAGAGTCTGAATGGTCCTCTCAGATTGACCATCTGTCTACGGATGAAACGCTATACTGAACCCCAGCTTTGTGCCCAACGCACGATGTAACTGATTCCAGAATCTAGATGTAAACTTAGGATCTCTGTCAGAAATAATGGAAACTGGAATCCCATGTAATCTGATTACCTCGTCCACATATATCTTGGCCAGCTTCGGAACATCAAAGGTTGACTTGACAGGAAGAAAGTGAGCAGACTTAGTTAGTCTATCCACAATCACCCAAATCGAGTCCGAACCTCTAGACGTCCTAGGTAATCCTACCACAAAATCCATCATAATGTGTTCCCATTTCCATTTAGGTATAGGAAGCGAATGTAAAGTACCAGCAGGTTTCTGATGCTCAGCTTTAACCTGCTGACACACTCCACATCTAGCCACGTACTCAGCCACATCTCTCTTCATGCCAGACCACCAGTACAGCTCTTTGAGGTTCCTGTACATCTTCGTGTTACCAGGATGCATAGCATACATAGAAGCATGCGCTTCTTCAAGAATTTGCTCTTTCATCTCACTGTTCCCAGGTACACACAACCTGTCATGAAGATACAACACAGCATTGTCAGAAAACCTGAATTCTGACCTTTTACCTTCTGACATATCCTGCATGATCTGCCTCAACTCATCATCATTCTGTTGCAATTCCTTAATCTGATCGTAGAAAGTAGGTTTGACCTGCATTTGAGCAATCAACCCACTCTGTTCAGTCACGTTCAAGTCTAAGTTCAACTTTCGCATATCTACGAGTAAGTCTCTCTTGAAACATGCCATAGAAAATGCATCTGCAGTTGAACTTGACTTTCTACTCAAGGCATCTGCTACAACATTCGCCTTACCAGGATGGTAATCGATTGTCACATCATAGTCTTTAATCAGCTCAAGCCATCTGCGATGTCTCATATTCGAATCCTTCTGAGTGAAGATATACTTCAGGCTCTTATGATCCGTAAACACCTGACATGTCTCACCATACAGATAGTGACGCCATGTCTTAAGAGCATGAACTATAGCAGCCAACTCCAGATCATGAGTAGGGTAGTTCTCTTCGTTCTTCTTAAGCTGCCTAGATGCATAAGCCACAACCTTGCCTTCCTGCATCAGCACACAGCCCAAACCTCTTCTGGAAGCATCGCAGAATATTGTATAACCCTTTTCTGCTTCTGGAAAAACCAACACTAGTGTTGAAGTCAACTTTCTCTTCAAGATCTGAAAACTCTTCTCGCAGTTATCAGACCAAACGAACGGTGTATTCTTCCTTGTCAAACGTGTCAAGGGTGATGCTAGAACACTGAAGTTCTGTATAAACCTTCTATAATAGCCTACTAAACCCAAGAAACTTCTAATCTCAGTAGGAGTCTTAGGTCGTTCCCACTGAAGCACAGAATCAACTTTCTTAGGATCAACACTAACTCCATCTCTCGAGATAACATGTCCAAGAAATGCTACCTCAGCCAGCCAGAACTCGCACTTGCTAAACTTAGCATACAGCTGATGTTGCCTCAACAACTGCAACGTCACTCTCAGGTGTTGCTCATGCTGTTCATCATCTCTAGAATAGATTAGAATATCATCTATAAAGACTACAATAAACTGATCTAGGAACGGTTTGAAAATCCGATTCATCATATCCATAAAGGCTACTGGGGCATTGGTCAGCCCAAACGACATGACCAGAAACTCATAGTGCCCATACCTGGTTCTGAAAGCTGTTTTGGGAATATCAGAAGCCTTTATCCTAAGCTGATGATATCCAGATCTCAAATCTATTTTAGAGAAGATCGTCGCTCCACGCAACTGATCAAACAAATCATCTATTCTCGGCAATGGATACTTGTTCTTTATAGTGATCTTGTTCAGTTGCCTGTAATCTATACAGAGACGCATGGTACCATCCTTTTTCTTAACAAATAGGACTGGAGCACCCCACGGTGAAGAGTTGGGTCTAATAAAACCCTTATCTAGCAATTCCTGCAACTGTACCTTGAGTTCCTTCAACTCTGCAGGTGTCATTCTATAGGCTGGCAGTGCTACTGGATGACTACCTGGATATACCTGAATTTCAAAATCAATATCTCTGACAGGAGGTAAGCCTGGTAACTCCTCTGGAAAAACATCTGAAAACTCACGAACCACAGGCACATCATAAACACTGGCGGTGCTCTTCTCTGCTCTGGTGTCAACCACATGAGCAAGGAACGCTTCACATCCTTTCTGTAACATCTTATCAGCTACAGCAGCTGATATTATGCACGTAGGCAGAACTTTCCTGTCTCCAGTAAAGACACAAGAAAATTCCCCTAGTTGAAAGGTAGCTTCCTTTTTCCAACAATCGAGTTGCACTCGATATGTCTCAAGACAATCCATACCCAAGATGACTTGAAAAGTATTGACATCCAGGGGTATGAGATTTTTAGCAAAGGTATAACCTCTAAAAGATAACAAGCATCCGGGACAGAACTCAGTCAAAACTGTTGGTCCACCAAGTGGAACCCTCAACACTAACTCATCTACCAACTCTTGAGTTAACATATTAAGTTTACCAACTAAAGAAAGTCGTATGAAAGAGTGAGTAGCACCCGGATCTATCAAAACTGAGACTGGTATACTATTAAACAAAAGCATCTCTCCTGTAACAACTTGTGAAGAAATTATACCTTCCTGAGGTGTCAAAGAGAAGAAACGTGTTGAAGCTCTCCCCCTGCCACGCTGTCCTCTCTGACTACTCCTGCCACTAGGCACTCCACCACCTCTAGACCCAGAAGCCACAGAAGAACTCGGAACATCATGGTACTGAGGCTGGAAGGCTTGCGATGCTGCTTGTCGAAGTTGAGGACATTCTTTTCTGAAATGTCCTACTTGTCCACAGACAAAACAACTTGCACCCCAACACGGACCAGAATGTAGTTTTCCACATTTGTCACATGGCGGTATCCCTTGTCCCTGGGGACCCGTTACTGACATTGACGACCTAGAAGACTGTCCACTAGTGGCACTGCCCCATCTCCCTGGGTTGTAACCCCCTCTGCCTCTAGAAGAAGCAACATCCTCAGATCTCTGTCTTCCGAAACAGCTAAAGCCACGTCCGAGTTTAGAAAAGAACCCTCTACCTCCACCTCTGTATCCACTACTGGACTGTCCTCTACTAAAATCTACAGATCTTTTCTTAGACTCAGGCACCTTATCAGCATTCATAGATTCTTCAACCTGTCTCGCAGCCTCAACAAACTCGCCAAAGTTCTCTCTGTTCCTCCTACTAGTAGCAGAAACTGTATGCCGAATCTCTGGCCTCATCCCTTCTTGAAACCTTCTGCATCTTTCTATGTTGTCGGGAACAAGCTGCGGACAGAAGTTCGCTAACCGGGTGAAAAGCGCTTCATACTCAGTAACTGTCATGTTCCCCTGCTTAATGTTCTGTAACTGCCTGATTTTCTCATTAAGAAAAGTAGGTGGATAAAACTTAAGATGGAACTCTTCAGAGAAATCCTGCCAAGAAAGCTCTGTACCTCTCCTATTTTCCTCCACACCACGCCACCACAACTCTGCATCGCCTGTCAAAAGGTAGACTGCATGATTAATCTTCTTCTCTTCTGGAAGCTCCATCAGGCGAAAGACCTTCTCTATCTGTCTAAACCATTCATCAGCCTCTGCTAGATCTGTAGTTCCACTAAACTCGGTGCCACCAAGCTTCTTTACAAGCTCATAAGATTGCATCAGATCTTTACTGCTGGTAGAAGAAGAATCTCGCCTATCAGCCTTGTACTTTTCTTTGGTCTCCAGGAACATCCTGTACATCCGGGATGCTTCATCCACGTGGTCACCACCACTTGGACCCAAGTACAAAGGATCAGGACCAACATGGCTCTCGGCCTGATCATCACAATCAAAGCCTCTTCCTGCCATCTGCAATGATATAACAAAATATTTCCTGTTAGAAAACTACAGATAGAAGAAAGACACCTAAACCTTAATCCTATTGGTCTCTTATCGTCCCCTGACTTGGACTCTGAGTAACTATGTACTCAACCTAAGCTCTGATACCAAGATGTCACACACCGATCTCACACTAACCACTAATCACGAGATTAGGGCACAACGGATGGATTATCACATAAACAAATCACTGAGAACTTTTTTCCTTTTTAAAACCTCGTAATGATATCCAGATATTGCTGTAAACTAAAACATAACAAACTATTGCGAAAGCATTTCAATTAAACTGGGTAGAGAACATAAACAGAGTTTACAACATGTAACATTGTTTAACGGAAAGTAAACATAACACTTAATTTACATCTTTATACACATTCCACATACACACTCTCTCTCACCCACGCCATGTCCCAAGGACCGAGGGGAAAGGACTAAGAGACCTCTAACTAGACTAACTACAAACCTTATATAGACTAGGCGTTAGGATGAAACGATCCTTCTGATTCCTGTTGCTGATGCTGACCTGAAAATGTTTGAGTAGAGGTATGAGCCTACTCGCTCAGTGAATAGCCTTTCATTTAGCTATCACTAAACAACTCATCAGATTTATAAAATTTGAATAACATAAATACAGTACAAACAAGGCAGTTCTAATGACATAGCAGATAACAATTTCATTTCTATGCAGCATCAGATAATTTAAACAAATAAACAATTATAGAGAATTGATACAACAGTGCAAATCTCTTAACATATTAAATTTACTGTGTTCCTATATGATTACATATTTATTTTATTATGCCCTAATCATATGAAGTGTACCCTGCATATAAAGATCAGTAGCGAACTAAGATCCCACCGTACAAGACTTAGCGACACACCCGGGAAATGCTAAGTCTGACTATCAGCCCTGGTCTGCTGCAGGACTCTCAGGCTCATCGGCCTCACTGTAGTCTCAAAAGAGTGAACTCTAGACTTCTCCTCAAACCTAAGCACACAGGCGGAGAGTCTTACCGGGTTACCACCGTGACATCGCACGCGTTGTTGTTGAATAACCCCTATTTACTCCAGTGTCATCGTGACATCGCACATGTTGATGTTGAACACGAGTTTCACCCCCCTGGTGCAGACCTCTCAAAGGGGTTCTACGGTGTTCGGGCACCTAAGTCTATTAACTGGTTTAACATTTAAACAATTAAATAGGAAAATCACATTTCATACTTATTTCACATTCTGAACATCTCTTTTACTCTCATATATATATCATTGTCATCTTTAAACATGACTCAATACCACTTATTCCAATTCATTGCTAATCAACCATCTTTATTCAGCATATGCATTACAACTGTAAAACAGGATATTCCATCTTTTTCATCAATCATATTCCGTATCTCAAGTTCTATTGAATCTATAATAAACTATTGTATGTGCTAAGCTGTTTAGAAGTTATACCAACTGATATTAAAGCAATTAAGCACTTTAAATTGAGTTAAATAATGATTTCTAAATGAACTACTACTCACCCACTTCGGTGTGTTCGTATACACTGAAAAACGTCCACAAACGCGCCTAATTCTACCCTTTACAGCAGCGTGCACGCCGTGCACCTAGACTGCACGCCGTGAACCTTCAGTGCACTTCTGTTCTACTTTTCTGCACCTTTGCACGCCGTGCAAACTGATTTGCACGCCGTGCAAACTGATCTGCACGCCGTGCAAATTGATTTGCATGCCGTGCACCTGGGCTGAAACTCGTTCTGCTATCTGTAACTTTGCACGCCGTGCAACCTGACTTTGCACGCCGTGCAACCTGCGCAGAAACGGAAATCCCCTATATTAGCTTTCTGTAATGTTGCACGCCGTGCAAACGGATTTGCACGCCGTGCAACCTGCACAGAGGCAGAAATTGCATAATTAAAAGAGGAGATTGGGGTCGATTCGGTGGACGATTCTTACCCGAATCACTCCTATAGCTTCAGAATGACCTAGCAAGCAGTTGGCAAGAAGAAAGAACGGAGGGGAAAGCACCGTTCGCTCCCTAGACCATCTCCATGGTCGTCTTCTTCATGGCTGCAGGAGGAAGAAGAAGGTGAAGAAGAAGAAGATGATGCAGCTGGTTGATTTGGCTGGAGAAGATGAAGAAATCGAAGAAGAACGGAGAAGGAGGGGCTTGGTTGCCTAGCTTCTCCTCTAGCTCGCTCTCTCCCTCTCCCTTTCTCTGTTTTTCTCAGGCGGCAACTGAAAGAATGACCTATCGTTCATTCCAAAGTCGGCTAACCGAGTTAAAAAGGGAAAACTGAAGGAAAAGATAAGGAAGGGCGCCCAGGGGCCGGATGCAAATTGCCCAGAAATTTTCCGAAATTACACATAGGTCCCTGCACACTAAAAAGCTTATATCTTTTCACTCGTAGGTCGGTTTCGCATGATTTCTTCGGCAACGGATTAAGAACAAACTTGTCCTCAACCTCAGGACAAGAAAACAAGCTAATGATACATTAACACTAGCTCAAAGCTCAAAACACTATTAACAAAAGCAAGTACTCATCTCAACATAACTAGTTCAATTATGCACTAACCAAGGTACTTACTGGTAAAACGAAATGTGGGTCATAACATTAACCCTAGAAGTTTTTCTTAAATAAGTTACTTACCAACTGGTTCTAATATTTTGAAAAGTAGTTAAGGCTTCTTGAGAAGTTGTTTTCAATTTTGAGCTTAATTGCAAACTATTTGTGCATTATATAAAAGTATGAGTGAAAAGTGAAATTTACCCAAGAAGAGGGGTTACATTGCAAATGAAACATGTGGAATGTGTTCTAAGTGTTTTGGAATCATAAGAAAGAGATTGATGCTAAGTGGTGGCTTGTGGAAAGCCTAAATCCCAAGTTACAACTCGTTTGAACAATGCTAGTACCTTGTACACCAATTTTGGTACAATTTGTAATTTACCCAATATGTGGGTTTAAAATGTAAATCACCACCTCTAGAGTGTCCGTACTCCCTCTATTTATCTTTTAGAGGAAATATAAAGAAGGGGGCGCTATGTTTGAATCACCATTGAGTGATGATACTCTTGGTAATGAAAGACCAAGAATGAGTTGAAGGCAAGAGCCTTATATGTGTTGTATCGAGTTGTAAGACTTGATATAAGGAACCTATCAGCCAAGGAGCCAAAGTGGGAGCCTCCAATCAGTTTTTTGAGCCTTGGAAAATACCATGACGGGAAGAGCACCTCAATGAGGTGGCCCATGATGGGTTTCAAAGTTCCTTACAAAAAGTGTATCAGATTGCTTATTTAATGAGATAAAGATGAGATAACTTTCCCAACAAGATAAGTAAGGGCTGAAATATTGTCTCTAGGTTATCCCCAAGACCCTTGCATGACAAGATATACATGTGTGCATGTATGGCCATGTGTCAACCATGCATGGCCATGTGTCAACCATGCATGGCCACGTGTCATCTAGTAGCATGAGGGGAAGACACCTCATATATGCTTTATCTCATGAAATCAAGTGTATATAATTCACATTTCACCAACTTATGAAAGTTTACGATCCTCATAGCCATTTCCCTTGGAGATATCGTGCAAAGACCCTTAGGTATCGTGCAAATCAACTCAAGGAGCTAGGAGAGCTCAAGCATCAAGCTTTAGGTAAGGCTTTGGTCACCTTCAACCTTGATGGAAGTAGGATATCAGGTTATGTATATTATTTTCTTTCCTTCTTCACCAAGTGCTTAACTATGGTGATCTCTTGTCCATTGAGGAGTTGTGAACAAGCCCTGGACCTTAGAGAGGTTCTTCTTCAACCTTAGGATGTGAAGCTTTGGAGCTTGGAGCTTTGAAGCTTTTCACAAGGCGGGTTATATAACTTGAACCCTATCATGTTATTATTCATCACCTAAATTGCTATGCTTAAATGAATTACTTTTAATTCTGAAATCTTCTAAAATAATTGATGAAATTATGAGTTCAAGTAGTTGCTTAGACCTGTTTCCATGAACTTTAACTCTTAGAACGGAGGTCTAGATCTTGAATAAGATGGTATCACTTTATAAAGTGATATCGGGTTCAAGCATACACACAAGTAGCTCTAACCAAATATGGGTATTATACTTGCATCACTTGCACGATATGCTTGTGAGATTACATCCCCTTGCACAATATGGAGATGAAGCTACTATCTTGGAATATGATATGGTGTTAACCATAACCCTTTGCACGATAGGGAGGCAAGTAAGGTCTCCATGCACGATATAGTGTCAAGTAGGCACTTCAAGGAATTTGATATGTTGAAACGCTAATTTGAGTAACCCGATATGAGTGGAGGTAGCAAGTATTTCTTGCTCGATATGATCATGTAATTATACACATGTGCATGATATCATGAAGCATACATTTGGTGCATGATATGAATAAGTGAATAAAATACTTATGCACGATATCAGGATGGATTCAAGAAGAAAGTGTAACTCGATATGCTTGAAACACCTCTACCCGATATGCTTGAAACACCTCTACCTGATATGAAACCCTAGATAGGGTTAACCTGATATGAATATGGATTCTAACTCATACACGATATGAGTCAAGTTTGTTGCATGATATGAGAGATACCCCACTTATCCTTATGCATGATACAAGTCTAGACTACACCTCTTACACGATATAGAGGTAATGAACACTCTAATCAACATAGAGTTGGAAACCCAAGATGATGGGTAAGTCGAGATAAGTGGTGGATGATACCACATGTATGAGATGAATGATATCTCTAGATTGATAAAGAATAGCACCTACTTTTATCTTGTGAATGATATGAAGTTCAAACTCATACTTCATGCACAATATGGCATGATGTAACAAATTTAGTGGAAAACCCTAGATGAGGGATTGGAATCTGATATACCCCCTTTTAAGTAATGAATGGTGATATGAGAATTTAATAAGACCATTAGCTTGTCAAGTAATTATATGATAAGGATGATCCTTGAAGGAATGAAGGGGATATGAGTTTCAGGGTCTACCTAAAATGGTAACCCGATATGCTACCTAAGATGGATGCCCGATATAGATGCCCGATATGATACCCGATATGGATGCTCGATATGGGGCATTTCTTGTACATGATATGGCACTAAACACAAAGCTTATATCCGATATGGGGTCAAGCATCTAGCTCATACCCGATACAAAATTAATCTAAAGTAATAAGATCTAAGTGATAGTCCATCTGATGTGAGTACATAATAAGCTGATTAGGGTTTACACCCTCAAAACATGACATGGTGATGTGGTTGTACCACATGCCCGGTATGAATATATGACATAAATTAAAGGATGTGGTTTAAAGTATAAGATGATAACACATACATCTTGATACCAATATGGAAGTGACACTTCAATCATATGTGATTGATTGAGTGACATAAGTTGAACATGGTGTGAAATGAAAGATAATGTGAATTGTTAATGATTGTGGAGACTCAACTTCGTGAAAACAAGATTAACGAACACCGAAGCGATTAACTAGCAATGAAATTATCAAAAATCACTAAAATTTAAAACTTTTTCATAAAGAAACATGATAAGTTGTTTACAAACTGATTCATCATTACATCTCTATAATATCACATCTCGAGTATTACAAACATCAACTACCTTGTTAGCTGTACAAGGTAAGATACAAAAATCTCAAGGCATTAAGCCAAAAATCTCAGATCTACTTTTAAACATCTACTGACCCCTAGGACCTGAGAGTACAGAGACGACACATAGGACAATCTATCTATAAGACTTGACAGATAGTGTCTCCACCTGAGGATCATTGTTGTCCCTGGTGTTGCTGCTGCTGCAGTTGTTGCTCACCCACTGATGGGTTTCTTCATCCTCGGCGTCTACCTAAAAATTCGAATCCCACGGGGGTGAGACAATTTAAATAATTGTCCCAACGAGAGTTATAACTCTCCGCCATAAGCATTATTATTGCAATAATGGAATAACATTAAGCAATAAAACTATAAACATTCAACAACATGTTTAACATTGTGTAAACTAAGAGAAGCAACATTCTTTTAAGCAATCATTTCAATTATAACTTAATTGAATGATAAGACATATATCATTAAGGAATATGAAGAACATGTATACTAGTTATTCAACTAGAGCATTATAAAAAATGTAACATCAATCATTGTTTCTCGTAGTTCAATCTAAGCAAATATGATACACAGCTGATTACATTTTACAAAAATATTTATGCCCTGAGGTGATGAGTTACACCTCTCATACTCCAACCGACCATTACGAAATGGCAATCGGTACCATACATAGGTCATCAGAAGAGCCAGATTCCTATGACCTCATCCTCCTCAGTCAGTATGAGGAACAACATGCATGACATCTTGTCTCTCTATTATAATAGCTTTCTAGGGTATTCTGGCAACTTTGCTATTAGAGTTACAGTGGCGTTCTGTACTCTCTTTGCCATCGAGGGATTTCTTGTTTATCTCACATCTATACGACATTAACCACATCATCGGGAGATTAATGATACATCATCTCGGCATAAACATATAATAAAGGATTGGGAGATTACAGGTACATCTCACATCAAATCCTACATTAGGACGTAAGGACATTCGCATCCATAACCCCCACATACTCAAAAGTATGCTCTCCAGAAGTTCCCTTAGGAAAAACTATTTCACCATCATTTAACTTCTGACAATGATGGATCTATGGTCAGGGCTCTACATGATATCATTATACTTGGTTATTTAAGTACATTATGTCATTCTTTTAGCATCAGGCATGTTTTCAAACATAAACCATTAAAACAATTTCTATAAAGAAAGAGTACTAATTGTATCAAGTTCATTTCTCATCCAGTTATCATTGGGATATCAATTCCTAACCATCTCATCATTATGATTCAGGAACATGGGTGTTCAAACACTTAGATTATCAAAACACTTGTTACCAAGTAACATATTGTCATTAAGTCATTTTAACAGTATGACCTTGATTGTGACAATGCAGATATTTCTCATGGCTATCAGAGTCTATCAATCTCATATGTTACCTCACACTAGGCAACATAGCATATTATTACTTTCAAGGCTCATAAAGTTCTCTTAATGAATATGACATCATAACCCTTACCTGGCTATGATCACTTCTATATAAAAACCTGCATGATTAGCACAATTGATAACATGCATATTTTATCCATATGAGCACAGTACAAATTATTTCCTAATCCAATCATAGAGTTTCATGCTTAAAAGCATAACCCATAATTAGGGTTTACTGTTCATATCATCACATTATCCTAGATTAGGGTTTTCTATTCACATTACATCACATTACCCTAGATTAGGGTTTACTATTCAGATTCACATTACCCTAGATTAGGGTTTACTATTCACATTACATCACATTACCCTAGATTAGGGTTTACTATTCACTTTACATCACATTACCCTAGATTAGGGTTTACTATTCACATTACATTACATTACCCTAGATTAGGGTTTACTATTCACTTTTCATCACATTTGTAATGAATTGAGATCATACCATCATCATGTATGAGGGTTACTTCCATTAATGCCCTCAAATTAGGTTAAGGTTCATTAACCATCATAATTAGGGTTTTCATGATCTCACTATAAAGGATCATACCCTAATTAGGTACATTCGTACACATTGAGAGTTTGTTACTTGATTCTCATACATTTTAGGAGTTTTCTCTCTCCTCTTACTATTCAATGATGTTTACATCACTCTTGATTAGACTAAGTAAAATCAATCTTGACAACATAAATTATGTCATCACCATTATGGTCATTAGGGTTTACTTGATCAAAGGGTATAGGTTACTCTATCCTATCAAGGGTACTTTTGTAATGTTCACCATTGATCATATCATGCATCAATTCACTAATTACTTAGTCCCTTAATCACTTTAGATATCTATAGGGTTTAGGTTAATCAACTACTAAACCATCTTGACCACTAAGGCATCAAACGTTCTTAACCTTTTTAGACCTCAAACGGTCTTGCACACCAACACCCCAAACGGTCTTGGAAGTACCTTGAAACCATTTGGTGGTGTTGACCATTTGGTCTAGTTTGACTTTGAAACCGTTTGATAAAATGTACACTTAAAACCGTTTGCCCAAGATGAGGTGAAGATTGTTTGATCTTGTTGACCGTTTGGCCAACTTTGACTTTGAAACCGCATGGGCAACATTGATCTTGAAACTGCATGAGCACCAAACGGTTTGGGATCGTTTGGTCCCAAACGGTCTTGAGACCATTTGGTCCCAAACATTCTTGAGACAGTTTGGACTCAAATGTTCTTGAGACCGTTTGGTCCAAACCATCTCAAAACCGCATGGACCAAAAAGTGTCTCAACCATTCCAATTGAGTTAGGGTTTCCAATGTTGAACCCCTCAATCGTGCATGCATTAGTTAACCACTTATCAATTGAGTCAATTAGGTCAACCCTCAACTGATTTGACCCTCAATTAACTCTCAATTGATCCCCAATTATGGTTTGGATCAATTGAATTAGGGTTTAGAATCGATCACCCTTCAACATGTATCAACATGAGTCCAATTGACATTGAACCCATTGAACCATCATTCAATTTGGTCATAACCTGACCCCAAATGGTCTTGGGATCGTTTGGATGTCCTCCAAATGGTCTTGATACCATTTTCTCAAGTCAACACCAAAATCTAACTCAACCTATTAAGGTTTGATTCATTGATTTGATCATTAGGTCACTAATCAATTGTACTTCAACTTGTTGCCTTTAGATCTTCAACCACTTGACCATAGTCAACCCTAGACCTCCAAACGGTCTTGGGTGACAACCAAACGGTCTTGGGATCATTTAGACATCCTAAAAACGGTCTTGAGACCGTTTTCCCATTATTTCATCAAAAACCAAGTCATTCACTTAAAGGTTGAACCCTAAATTTGGTCACAAAATCAGCACTTAATTGTTTAATAATTCAATATAATTGAACCCTCAATTGGTCAAACCCTCTTAACCCTAGACCTCCAAATGGTCTGGGGTGATCACCAAACGGTCTTGAGACCGTTTGGGTGATTTAAAAATGGTTTTGAAACCATTTGGGCCACTCAACCCAAACTTCAACATGATTGTATTATTGAAATCAGCAACTAACCCGATTAGGGTTTAGGTGATTAATGTGCCTTCAATTGATGATTTACTTGGAATTAGTTGATGGTTTTTGTTGGGTGATTAGTCCATAATATGTAAAACAGATCTCCAAATGGTCAATTCCTGGTCAACGCCCCCAAACGGTCTTCGACCGTTTGCTTCCATGCGTTCTTGATTGAAACTGTTTGCTTTCAAACGGTTTGGGAAACCGTTTGTTCAAGAGGTGGGAGACCGTTTTCTAAATAAAGTGTGTGGATAAACTTTGGAAATAACTTCATCATCTTCTACCTCAAGAACATGGGTTGTTCTTCATGAAATTGCTAGAAAGAACACTTAGAAGTGTCTAAAGGAAGAAGAACAAGCAATGATTCTAAGGAAAGAAGATACAAGAGCAAAGCTTAAGGGTTAGAGTTATAAAACCCACCTCCAGGACTGATCCAGAGCTCCAAGATTCGTAGCTTTAATGGTGTATTGAGCTCCAAAGGTTGCCCAAGGTCCGTTCTTCAAGATTTGGATGGAGAAGATGGCTAGAAAGAATAGTTGTGTAAGAGAAACTAACAAACCAACCTTATAGTAGGGTTTTCACCATGAATTCGGGATAGATGGTGGTCCAAACTTACCAAACCAACTTGGTCGTCCTTCCTCTGCTCCTGATCTCCTCCTTAGTCGGCCAAAGAAAGAATATGAGAAAAGAAACTAAGGGAAACATTCCCTTGCTTTGTTGTTTAAAGTTGCTATATATATTTTTTGGATATTTTCAAGGCAAAGAAAAGATAATTATTTTCTTTGATTTCTTAAACCCATCCACTCATGCTCACTCCACCCTTGGCCACGTTTCTTCCTCCTTTTCACATGCAAAGCCTCTCTCTCATCCAAGGTTAAAGGAAAAGAAACCAAACACCTTACTAAGTTGCATATATTAAAGGCCATTTTGCATAAAACTTGGTTATTTAGATATTAAGGTTATCTTTCTTATCTGATCATTCAAATGAGGCACCCTCCTCATTATCCTTACTCTACTTGATGCCAAGAGTCATGAAAGTTACTCTAGAGAGTATATTTTACATGTTGCACCCTGTTTTGGGTAAATTGTACTTTACACCCAAAACTAGGTTTTAAAGCATAAGGATGGCTCTACAAGCTATATCTTGGTGTCCAAACTTGTGGAATCCATATCACTACATCATATGCATTCTTATGATGTCTTATCATCAGAGGAACATCTTAACATGTGAAAATTGCAAGTTAACCCCTCTACTTGGGTAATTTGCACTTTAGTCCATAATTATCAAAACAATATTGCAACATTATACAAAAAGGAATGAAATGGAAATATATGTTCCTCTAAAGCTTTAATTACATTACACAAGATAACCACAAGTATCTAATTACATATTTACGTAAAAAAACCTAGGGTTAGTTCATAACCCCGGTTAGGGATGTTACAAATTATCCACCCCTTACAAGGATTTCGTCCCCGAAATCAACAAAACATATTAAGAGAAAAGAGCAGGGTATTTCCTTCTCATCTCTTCCTCTAGTTCCCATGTGGCTTCTTCAACACCACGGTGATTCCAGAGAACTTTCACAAGACTTATGTCTTTCTTTTTCAATTGTTTAATTTTGTTATCAAGGATCGATACTGGTCCTTCCTCATAAGACACATCATCATTCAACTCTACTTCCATAGGTTGCAGAACTGATTTTGTATCGGGATGACATTTCCTAAGCATGGAAATGTGGAACACAGGGTGTAACTTTTGTAACTCTGGTGGTAACTCTAGCTTATAGGCTACCTTCCCAATCCGTTCAATGATTGGATAAGGCCCCATAAACCTAGGAGCCAACTTCCCTTTCCTTCTAAATCTCAGAACTCCTTTCCAAGGTGAGACTTTGAGATACACTCTGTCTCCAACCTGGAACTCTAAAGGTCTACGACGCTTATCAACATATGATTTCTACCTATCTTGTGCAGTCTTCAACTGATGTTGTATTACCTTAATCTTCTCTGTAGTCTGCTACACAAGATCAGGACCTAAAAGTTGATATTCACCGATTTCATACCAACATAGGGGTGATCTACAAAGTCTACCATACAAAGCTTCATAAGGTGCCATGTCAATGCTATGTTGATAGCTATTATTGTAGGCAAACTCTATCAAGCTTAGGTGCAGATCCCAACTCCCCGTAAACTGAAGAACACATGATCTAAGCAAGTCTTCCAAGGTCTGTATAGTTCTTTCTGACTGTCCATCAGTCTGTGGATGAAAGGTTGTACTAAACCTTAACTGTGTGCCTAAGGCTTTATGAAGTCGCTCCCAAAAACGACTCGTAAACTGGGGACCTCTGTCAAAAACAATGGTGACTGGGACTCCATGCAGTCGTACTATCTCATCTACACACAACTGTGCCAGCTTCTCAGCAGAATAGGTTGTTTTGACATGCATGAAATGTGCTGACTTTGTCAACCTATCAACTATTACCCAAATGGAATCATGTCCTTTGGTTGTCCTGGGTAGGCCAACAACAAAGTCCATGGTTACATGATCCCACTTCCATTGTGGTATGGGTAAAGGTTGCATTGTTCCTACAGGCTTCTGGTGTTCAGCTTTAACTTGCTGACACACAGGACACCGCATAACAAACTCAGCAACATCTTTCTTCAAACCAGGCCACCAATACATATCTTTCAAGTTTCGATACATCTTGGTGCTTCCTGGATGCATGGTATACATCGAAGAATGAGCTTCTTCCAGGACTAACTTTCTCAAGTTATCCACATCAGGCACTATCATCCTACCATGATAACAGGTTACTTGATCATCTGAGTCATGGAAACCTTCCCGTTTCCCACTACCATACTCCGATCTGATCTGTTGAACTACAACATCAACTTGCTGTGCCTCCTTGATCTGTTGTCTCAGAGTAGGTTTTATATGCATCTCAGCTAACAACCCAGCTAACAATGATACTCTCAACTGTACATTGTCTTGCCTTAAGGAGATAAGCATATCTCTCCTTGAACACACTAAGGAATTCATTTGTTCCTTATCCAATGCTAGTGTTGCTGATTTCCTACTCAAAGCTTCAACAACTACATTGGCCTTCCCTGGATGATAATCAATTGTACAATCGTAGTCCTTGATTAACTCCATCCAGCGGCGTTGCCTCATATTAAGCTCATGCTGAGAAAAGATATACTTAAGGTTCTTATGGTCTATGAAAATATGGAATGTCTCTCCATAAAGATAATGTCTCCAGATCTTCAAGGCATGAACTATAGCAGCTAGTTCTAGATCATGTGTCAGATAATTCTCCTCGTGTTTCTTAAGCTGTCGAGAAGCAAAAGAAATCACTTGTTTGTGGGCTCCGATCTCCAAACCACAATATAAATACAATTTAAACTCAGCGGAAGCATTCGATTAATAGCGGAAGACAAAAATCATGGGAAATTAAAAAAACTTTTTGAGATAAGAGCTTGAAACCATAACTTCTTTCATAAAAAGTAGATAAACTGTTTACATCTCTGTTGAATTACTTCTTGAGTAATTATACACAACATGATACAAAAATCTCAAGAGTCAAAACCAAAATCTCAGACACTAACTCCTAGGACCTGAGAGTACAGAGACGACATAGGACTATCTAAGTACATAACTCAGCAGTCAGTATCTCCACCTGAGATTTACTGCTGCTCCTGGTGTTGCTGCTGCTGGTTTTGGTCACCTGTAGGTTGGTTCCTCCGTCTTTGACGACCACCTAAAAAGTTGAAGTCTACGGGGTGAGATAATTTTAAATAATTATCCCAGCGGGAGATATAACTCTCCACTAGAAGCTTTATATAGCAATTCAAAGAATATCATAAGCAATAAAAGCTTCTCGAAGTATTCAACAGCAGTTTGGTAATAAGCAAAAGTTCATCATTTAAGAAATATGAAGAACATGTGTACTATACATTGTAACATCAATCAAGTATCTCGTAGTTAATCCTAACAGATATACTATGATGTTGATTATGTTTTACAAACATTATTATGCCCTGCGGAGATGAGGTATACCGCTCATACTCCAACCGATCACTTGTTAAGTCGCATCAGTATCATACCAAGGTCATCAAAAGAGTCGGATTCTTATGACCTCATCTTCCTCAGTCAGAGTGAGGATAACTTACAGGACATATTGTGTCTCTGCTAATATAGCTCACCAGGGTAATCTGGTACTTCGCTATTTTATAGTTACAGTGGCATTCTGTACTCTCTTCGTCATCGAGAGATTTCTTGTTTATCTCTGATCGATGCTGTATAAGGATTTCCTCGAGAGAATTGTGTTGCAGCATAAACATATAGTGAAGGGTTGATGGATTAAGATACATCTACATCAATTCTTACACTAGGATGTAAGGATTTACACATCCATATTCCCCCACATACTCAAAAGTATGCGATCCAGGAGTTCCCTTAGGAAAACCTATTTCACCATCATTTTGCTTTCTGACAATGATGGATCTATGATCAAGGCTCTACAAGGTATGATTATACTTGATTAGTTAGGCACATTTCAGTATTCTTTTGACATCATACATGTTCTCAAACATTAATCATTAGCGTAGCAGTTATGAAAGTAGAATACTTAAATGTAACAAGTCTAACTCACATCAATTATCATTTCTCAACCATCTCATCACAAGTCATTTGTTAAGCATGACTTTGATGATACTCATGGCTCTCGCAGCCTAACAATCTCATTAGATGCCACTTACTAGGCAACAGGGTATTTCACTATTCATAAAGCTAATAATCATGCTTTCAATGAATATGGTATCATCATCCTTACTTGGATATGATTATCTTCCCATAAGAACCTACATGGTTAATTCAACTGATAACAATAAACAATTCATTTTAAAGAAGTTGTACCTTCCTACTCTTACAAGAGTTAGGTTCCCTGATTTTCATCAATTAGGGTTTACTATTCACATTACATGTCATCACCCTAGAATTAGGGTTTACTATTCACCTCATGGTGAAATGAACTCATAACATCATCATGTATGAGACACATCATCATTAAATCCCTTAGATGAGATTAAGATTCATCAACTATCATAACTAGGGTTTCCATGATCTCACATAGGTGGATCATACCCTAATCATGCACATTCATATGTTTTGATGGTACTTTACTTGAGTTTCCACCATAAATGGTACTTTCACTCTCCTCTTACTAGTAGATGGTGATTACACCACTCTAGATTAGGTTAGGTTAAGTCCTCATTGACTAACATAAGCCAAATCACCACTATCAAGTGATTAGGGTTTGATTAGAACAAGGTATTACTCAATTGAACCCCTCAAGGGCATTTTGGTAAATTACCCATTGATCATCATCATATTCAATTCATTAGTCACTTAGTCCCTTAATGTCCTAGGGTACCATTAGGGTTTAGATTAGATCATCATTGAACCATTTACACCTTGAAGTGATTAAGTATAAACAACCTTGAAAACCTTCAAACGGTTTCAACCTTCACCCACCAAACGGTCTTGAGACCGTTTGGTCTCAAACGGTCTTGAGACCATTTGGTCTCAAATGGTCTTGAGACCGTTTGACCTCAAACGGTCTTGAGACCATTTGAGTGTGTTGACCGTTTGGGGAGAGTTGACTTTCAAACAGTTTGAAGCTTATGCGGTTTGAAACCGTTTGATCAAAACGTTCTTGAGATCGATTGGTCCAAACGATCTTGAGATCGTTTGAGCCCAAACGGTCTTGAGACCATTTGGCCCCAAATGGTCTTGAGACCGTTTGGCCTCAAACGGTCTTGAGACCGTTTGGTCCAAATGGGCTCAAACCGTTTGGACCTCAAATAAGGTTCAAAAGTTACAATCGATTGTGGTTATGTATGTTGAAGCCCTCACTTATCCAAATCCATGTTAACCACTTACAAATTGAGTTAATTAGAATGAGCCTTAATCAATTGTACACTAAATTGACCCTCAATTGAAAGCCAATTAGGGTTAAATCCATCTCAATTAGGGTTTCAATCGGATAAACATCAATGTTCAACAATGTGAATCAAATCAAGGTTGAACCTATCAATTGACCTCCAATTGGGCCCAAACTTGGCCCAAACGGTCTTGAGATCGTTTGGATGACCTCCAAACAGTCTTGAGACCGTTTTCCCAAAGTTTGACCAAAAACCAAGTCGGTTGGATAAGGGTTGAACCCTAAATAGGTCTAAAATCAGCATTTTTTATCAATTCCTCAACTTATTGTAATTGGACCCTCAAACCATCCAATTACCTCAACCCTAGACCTCCAAACAGTCTTGGGTTGTCACCAAACGGTCTTGAGACCGTTTGGATGAATCCCCAAATGGTCTTGAGACCGTTTGGGTCCTTCAACCCAAAACTCAACAAGATCTATACTTGAAAATAGCAATTTCAACCCGATCAGGGTTAGGGTGTTGAAGTGCCTTCAACTCTCAATTGGTTAAGAATTAGATTATGATTATTTGTAGGAATGAAATTAAATATATTACCAACAGACCCTCAAACGGTCGTCCCTTGGTCAACACTATCAAATGGTCTTGAGACCGTTTTGATCCAAACGGTCTTGCAAGACCGCATGAGATCAAACAGTTTGAGACCGTTTGACCTCAAACGGTTTGCAACCGTTTGGACCAAAAGGGTCCAAGGTCGGTTGATAAAGTTGCCTAGGAATTTATGCCCATCATCTTCAACCTCTGTTCAGGTCAGTTGTACAACGGTTTTGCTTTGCAAAAGTGCAAGGAAGAAAGGAGGTAGAAGAGGAACTAAGTACAAATTGCAAGAACAAAGATATGCATATAAAGCAAGAAGTTTAGAGTTATAAAACCCGCCTCAAACGTTGTTCCTAGAGCTCCAAGCTTCCAAGATTCAAGACTCTAATGGAGTCTTGAGCTCCACAAGCCGGCCAGAGGTGATTCTCCAAGGAAAAGATGGGGATGGTCGGCTAGAACAAAGAATCTAAGTGAGTTAACCATAGAACCACCCTTTTAAGAAGAATTCCTCCAAGAATTTGAGCTAGAAGATGGTTCCTACTCACCTTAGTACTAGTTGGTCATCTCCCTGAGCTCCAGAGCTTTGCCTTGGTCGGTTGAGGAAGATGAGAAATGAAGAGGATAAAGGATACGTTTAGTTGGGTTTGCAAGGATGAAGGCTTATATAGTTTAGGCTATTTTCTATCATAAGGACCTCTAAAACATGAATTTCTCATCTAAGTCCCTCCTTGTTTCTAAGGCACTCCCAAGCTATCTAAACTTATGTAAAGCTCATCAAAACTCAAGATCTAAGGGTAAAGAAAACCAACTTTCAACTAGAGTACATATATGAAAGGTCTCCATTCTCATACTTGGTAAATTTTATGCACAAAGATCATTTTTCTTATCTGATTACTCATTCATGTGTCCCTTTCATCATTTTTACTCTAAATGATGTCAAGAGTCATAAAAGATTTTCTAGATGGTGTATTTTATAAATTGCGCCCCACAATTTGGGTAAATTGTAGTTTACTCCAAATTAGGGTTTTTAAGCACAAGGATCATTCCTCAAGATGCATCTTGATGCCCAAGCTTGGGAAATCCATCATACCTCATCATATTCACTCACATGATGTCTCATCATCAGAGGAACATCTTAACCTGTGAAAATTGCAAGTTAACCCCTTAACTGGGTAATTTGCACATAGGTCCCTGCATTACAAAACAAAACTACAACTTTGTTTAAAAGGACCCAAATTGAAAGTATATGTTCCTGAGGAACTTAATTACATGCCAGGGAATAATCACAAGTATTTAATTACACATTTAGGCAAAACATCTAGGTTTAGTTTATAACCCAGGTCAGGGATGTTACAAATTATCCACCCCTTACAAGGATTTCGTACCCGAAATCGATCAAACATATTAGGAGAAAAGAGCAGGGTATTTCCTTCTCATCTCATTCTCTAGTTCTCATGTGGCTTCTTCGACACCACAATGATTCCAGAGGACTTTTACAAGGTTTATATCTTTCTTCTTTAGCTTTTTAATTCTATTATCAAGGATTGACACAGGTCCTTCCTCATAAGTTATATCTTCATTCAATTCTACTTCCATAGGTTGTAGAACTGACTCGGTGTTAGGGTGACATTTCCTCAGCATAGAAATGTGGAACACAGGGTGTAACTTTTGCAACTCTGGAGGTAACTCTAGTCTATAGGCTACTTTTCCAACTCGTTCAATGATTGGATAAGGCCCCATAAATCTAGGAGCTAACTTTCCCTTCCTTCCAAAACGAAGGACTCCTTTCCAAGGTGAGACCTTAAGGTACACTCTGTCTCCAACCTGGAACTCTAAGGGTTTACGACGTTTGTCGGCATAAGACTTCTGTCTATCCTGCGCAGTCTTAAGCTGTTGCTGAACAACTTTGATCTTCTCTGTAGTCTGCTGCACAAGATCAGGACCTAACAACTGATGTTCACCAGTCTCATACCAACACAAGGGTGATCTACAACGTCTTCCATACAAGGCTTCATAAGGTGCCATATCAATACTATGCTGATAGCTATTGTTATAGGCAAACTCTATCAAGCTTAGGTGTAGATCCCAACTTCCGGTAAACTGGAGAACACATGCTCTCAACAGGTCTTCCAAGGTCTGTATAGTCCTTTCCGACTGTCCATCAGTCTGTGGATGAAAGGCTGTACTAAACCTTAACTTGGTACCTAAAGCTATGTGTAACTGCTCCCAAAAATGACTTGTAAACTGGGGACCTCTGTCAGAAACTATAGTGACAGGAACTCCGTGCAAACACACTATCTCTTGGACATACAACTGTGATAACCTTTCAGCAGAGTAGGTTGTTTTGACAGGTAAGAAATGTGTTGTCTTTGTCAACCTATCAACAACTACCCAAATGGAATCATGTCCTTTGCTTGTCCTGGGTAGGGCAACAACAAAGTCCATGGTTACATGGTCCCACTTCCACTGTGGTATGGGTAAAGGTTGCATTATTCCTGCAGGCTTATGGTGTTCAACCTTAACTTGCTGACACACAGGACACTTTAGAACAAACTCAGCTACATCCTTCTTCATCCCAGGCCACCAATACATATCTTTCAAGTTTCGATACATCTTGGTTCTCCCTGGATGCATAGCATACATTGAAGAATGATTTTCTTCCAGGATTAACTTCCTCATGTTATCCACATCTGGTACTATCATCCTCCCATGATAGCATGCCACTTGATCATCTGAATCATGAAAACCTTCTCGCTTCTCATCACCATACTCAGATCTGATCTGCCGAACTGCAGCATCAACTTGTTGTGCCTCCTTTATCTGCTCTCTTAGGGTAGGTTTGATATGCATCTCAGCTAACAAACTGGCTAACAATGACACCTTTAACTGCACATTGTCTTGCCTTAAAGAGATAAGCATATCTATTCTAGAGTATACTAAGGAACTTAGTTGTGCTCTATCCATGGTTGATGTTGCTGATTTCCTACTCAAAGCATCTGCAACCACATTGGCCTTCCCTGGATGGTAATCAATTGTACAGTCGTAGTCCTTGATTAACTCCATCCAGCGATGTTGCCTCATGTTAAGCTCATGCTGAGAGAAGATATACTTAAGGTTCTTATGGTCTGTGAAAATCTGGAAGGTCTCTCCGTAGAGATAATGTCTCCAGATCTTCAAGGCATGAACCACAGCAGCTAACTCCAGATCGTGTGTCGGATAATTCTCTTCATGTTTCTTAAGCTGTCGGGAAGCAAAAGAAATTACTTGCTTATCCTGCATCAACACACATCCAAGTCCATTCTTGGAGGCATCACAGAAGTCTACATATCCTTTTCCTTGCTCGGGTAGCACAAGCACAGGTGCACTTGTCAACCTCTCCTTCAACAGTTGAAAAGACCGTTGACACTTATCATTCCAGGCAAAAGGAACATATTTCCGGGTTAACTTGGTTAATGGTAAGGCTATAGAACTAAAGTTCTTAATAAACCTTCGGTAGTAACCAGCTAACCCTAAGAAACTTCGAATCTCTGTCGGTGTCTTCGGTTGTTCCCATTGTAGAACAGATTCTACCTTTTTAGGGTCAACACGAATACCCAAGGCAGATACCACATGACCAAGAAAAGATACTTCTGGTAACCAGAACTCACACTTGCTAAACTTAGCGTATAGCTTGTGTTCTCTTAATAAGGTCAAAGCTTGGCGAAGATGTTGTTCATGCTGCTGAGCATCCTTACTATAAATTAGAATGTCATCTATGAAGATGACAACACACTGATCAAGGAAAGGTCGAAAGACTCTATTCATGAGTTCCATGAATGCAGCTGGTGCATTAGTTAGTCCAAACGACATAACTGTGAACTCATAGTGACCATATCTTATCCTAAAGGCAGACTTGGATATGTCACTGTCCTTAATACACAGTTGATGATATCTAGACCTCAATTCTATCTTTGAGAAGACTGTTGCACCACGCAATTGGTCAAAAAGATCATCAATCCTCGGCAGAGGGTACTTATTCTTTATTGTTACTTTATTGAGTTGTCTATAATCAATGCACAACCGCATTGACTCATCTTTCTTTTTAACAAACAAAACCGGAGCACCCCAAGGTGAAGTACTCAGTCGGATAAAACCTTTCTCAAGTAACTCCTGAAGCTGTTTCTTGAGTTCTGCCATTTCGGCAGGTGCCATCCTATATGGTGTCTGAGCTATGGATTGTGTATCTGGGACTAAATTGATTTCAAAATCAATTTCTCGAGGCGGTGGTATACCAGGAAGTTCTTCAGGAAACACGTCTTTGAATTCCCTGACTATAGGAACTTTAGCAGGGTTGGGGCTCTCCTTGGTAACATCTACCACATGGGCCAAGAATGCATAACATCCTTGCCTCATCAACTTATCGGCAACCATAGCTGACACAAGACAGGTGGGCAGAATCTTTCTTTCCCCTCGAAAGATCCATGTGTTGTTGTCATTAGCAAACACAGCCAACTTGGATTCACAATCCAAGACAACTCGATACCTTTATAAGGTATCCATCCCGAGTATTATATCAAACCCTTGCATATCAAGTGGTATAAGGTCCACTTGAATGCGATGATCAGAAAAGAAGAGGATGCAGGGAGAGCATACCTCCTGCAAAACAGCAGACCCACTCAACGGAGTCTCCAAAAACAAACTATCTGCCCTATGACTGACTGTCATATTACAGTTATGAATCACTCTTTGAGTGATAAAAGAGTGTGTAGCACCCGGGTCAATCAGAACAGATACAACACAGGATTTAGACATATCAGAATATAAAAGTTCCATCTGACCTGCCACAACCCATGGATTGACCACTGCTTCTGGTGGGTTCATAGCATAGAACCTCGCTGTCGCCTGGGGTTGAGTTGGTGTAGATGATCCAGCTTGGGACGCTTGTCCATGTCCTCGAGCTGCTCCTTGAGATTGCCTTCTCTATGATCCCTGTTGACCTTGTCTCAGAGGCTGTGTCGCACTGACAGGCTTAGATCGGCAGTCCTTCATCAAATGTCCCATCTTCCTGCAGTTGTAGTAGCTTCTTTCCAGTTGTTGTGGTCTTGGTGGTCCAGTAACTGACATTGATGTTGAACTATGAGTCTCTTGTGGTGGTAAACTCCGTCCTCTACCTCTACTTGGGGACCAATGAGTCTGAGAGCTAGATCTGGGTGGTGGAGGTGTAGGTGTAGAGAATCTAGGCTTCTTAAAGTCTCTAGATGAAGAACCCTGGAACTGTGGATATATTTTCTGGGTTTGCCTCTTCTCGACCACAGATCTCTCTATTCTTCGGACTGACTCAACGAAGGTAGCGAATCTCTCCCAGTTTTCTAAAGCAGACACGGGAGTAGTCATGTCGGCATTCAAACCCTTCTCAAACCTTCTAATCCTCTCTTCTTCTGTGGTAGCCATGTGCGGACAGAACCGCAGTAAATCCATGAACTTAGCTTCGTACTCGCTAACGTTCATCATGCCCTGCCTTAATCTCTCGAATTGAGAGATCTTCTCGTCCAGGAAGGTCTTTGGAAAATATCTGAGGACAAATTCCTGACGAAATTCTTCCCACAAGATCTCTATTCCAGGCCTCTTCTGCTCTTCCATGTTCCACCAGTGTCCAGCACTTCCTTTGAGAAGATAGACAACGTGTCTAACCTTCTCAGCTTCAGGGATGTTCAAGATTCAGAAGGCTTTCTCCAACTCGGTTAACCACAGATCGGCATCTGCGGGGTCAGCTGTCCCAAAGTATTCGGTAGCTCCGACACGATGAAGTCGCTCGAACGTCTTACCGATACCTTGTCCTTCAGGCTGGACAGGTGCCCTAGGTGTAGGCATAGGCATCCTGTCGGTGATGTATGTCATGGCAGTCATAAACTGCCCGAACATAGTTTGAACAGCTGGGTTGTCCATATCGGCTGGGTCAAACTGTGGTGGCTCAGGTACAGGTTGTTCTATTTATGGGACCCTTGCACCTTCCCGAGGTGCAGCAACACTACTCTCTGCCACGTACTCCTCATGTGGCTCAGACGTCCTTATATATCTTCTTCTCCTGAGGAGCAGAAGATTCTATTAGATAAGGAAGAAACACTAAGGATAGACTCGACATCCTAAGTCCTATGTCTATATAGACTCAGCGAACCTAGAGCTCTGATACCACTTAGTTGTGGGCTCCGATCTCCAAACCATAATATAAACACGATTTAAACTCAGCGGAAGCATTCGATTAATAGCGGAAGACAAAAATCACGGGAAATTAAAAAAAATTTGAGATAAGAGCTTGAAACCACAACTTCTTTCATAAAAAAGAGATAAACTGTTTACATCTCTGTTGAATTACTTCTTGAGTAATTATACACAACATGATACAAAAATCTCAAGAGTCAAAACCAAAATCTCAGACACTAACTCCTAGGACCTGAGAGTACAGAGACGACATAGGACTACCTAACTACATAACTCAGCAGTCAATATCTCCACCTGAGATTTACTGCTGCTCCTGGTGCTACTGCTGCTGGTTTTAGTCACTTGTAGGCTGGTTCCTCCATCTTTGACGACCACCTAAAAAGTTGAAGTCTACGGGGTGAGACAATTTTAAATAATTGTCCCAGCGGGAGATATAAATCTCCACTAGAAGCTTTATATAGAAATTCAAAGAATATCATAAGCAATAAAAGCTTCTCAAAGTATTCAATAGCAATTTGGTAATAAGCAGAAGTTCATCATTTAAGAAATATGAAGAACATGTGTACTATACAGTGTAACATCAATCAAGTATCTCATAGTTAATCCTAACATATATACTATGATGTTGATTATGTTTTACAAACATTATTATGCCCTACGGAGATGAGGTATACCGCTCATACTCCAACCGATCACTTATTAAGTCGCATCGGTATCATACCTAGGTCATCAAAAGAGCCGAATTCTTTTGACCTCATCTTCCTCAGTTAGAGTGAGGATAACTTACAGGACATCTTGTGTCTCTGCTAATATAGCTCACCAGGGTAATCTGGTACTTCTCTATTTTAGAGTTATAGTGGCATTCTGTAATCTCTTCGTCATCGAGAGATTTCTTGTTTATCTCTGATCGATGCGGTATAAGGATTTCCTCGAGAGAATTGTGTTGCAGCATAAACATATAGTGAAGGGTTGATGGATTAAGATACATCTACATCAATTCCTACACTAGGATGTAAGGATTTACACATCCATATTCCCCCACATACTCAAAAGTATGCGATCCAGGAGTTCCCTTAGGAAAACTTGTTTCACCATCATTTTGCTTTCTGACAATGATGGATCTATGATCAAGGCTCTACATGGTATGATTATACTTGATTAGTTAGGTACATTTTAGTATTCTTTTAACAACATACAAGTTCTCAAACATTAATCATTAGCATAGCAGTTATGAAAGTAGAATACTTAAATGTAACAAGTCTAACTCACATCAATTATCATTTCTCAACCATCTCATCACAAGTCATCTGTTAAGCATGACTTTGATGATACTCATGGCTCTCACAACCTAACAATCTCATTAGATGCCACTTACTAGGCAATAGGGTATTTCACTATTCATAAAGCTAATAATCATGCTTTCAATGAATATGGTATCATCATCCTTACCTAGATATGATTATCTTCCCATAAGAACCTACATGGTTAATTCAACTGATAACAGTAAACAATTCATTTTAAAGAAGTTGTACCTTCCTACTCTTACAAGAGTTAGGTTCCCTGATTTTCATCAATTAGGGTTTACTATTCACATTACATGTCATCACCCTAGAATTAGGGTTTACTATTCACCTCATGGTGAAATGAACTCATAACATCATCATGTATGAGACACATCATCATTAAAGCCCTTAGATGAGATTAAGATTCATCAACTATCATAACTAGGGTTTCCATGATCTCACATAGGTGGATCATACCCTAATCATGCACATTCATATGTTTTGATGGTGCTTTACTTGAGTTTCCACCATAAATGGTACTTTCACTCTCCTCTTACTAGTAGATGGTGATTACACCACTCTAGATTAGGTTAGGTTAAGTCCTCATTGACTAACATAAGCCAAATCACCACTATCAAGTGATTAGGGTTTGATTAGAACAAGGTATTACTCAATTGAACCCCTCAAGGGCATTTTGGTAAATTACCCATTGATCATCATCATGGTCAATTCATTAGTCACTTATTCCCTTAATGTCCTAGGGTACCATTAGGGTTTAGATTAGATCATCATTGAACCATTTACACCTTTAAGTGATTAAGTATAAACAACCTTGAAAACCTTCAAACGGTTTTAACCTTCACCCACCAAATGGTCTTGAGACCGTTTGGTCTCAAACGGTCTTGAGACTGTTTGACCTCAAACGGTCTTGAGACTGTTTGAGTGTGTTGACCGTTTGGGGAGAGTTGACTTTCAAACTGTTTCAAGCTTATGCGGTTTGAAACCGTTTGATCAAAACGTTCTTGAGATCGATTGGTCCAAACGATCTTGAGATCGTTTGAGCCCAAACGGTCTTAAGACCATTTGGTCCAAATGGGCTCAAACCGTTTGGACCTCAAACAAGGTTCAAAAGTTACAATCGATTGTGGTTATGTATGTTGAAGCCCTCACTTATCCAAATCCATGTTAACCACTTACAAATTGAGTTAATTAGAATGAGCCTTAATCGATTGGACACTAAATTGACCCTCAATTGAAAGCCAATTAGGGTTAAATCCATCTCAATTAGGGTTTCAATCGGATAAACATCAATGTTCAACAATGTGAATCAAATCAAGGTTGAACCTATCAATTGACCTCCAATTGGGCCCAAACTTGGCCCAAACGGTCTTGAGATCGTTTGGATGACCTCCAAACGGTCTTGAGACCATTTTCCCAAAGTTTGACCAAAAACCAAGTCGGTTGGATAAGGGTTGAACCCTAAATAGGTCTAAAATCAGCATTTTTATCAATTTCTCAACTTATTGTAATTGGACCCTCAAACCATCCAATTACCTCAACCCTAGACCTCCAAACGGTCTTGGGTTGTCACCAAACGATCTTGAGACCGTTTGGGTGAATCCCCAAATGGTCTTGAAACCGTTTGGGTCCTTCAACCCAAAACTCAACAAGATCTATACTTGAAAGCAGCAATTTCAACCCGATCAGGGTTAGGGTGTTGAAATGCCTTCAACTCTCAATTGGTTAAGAATTAGATTATGATTCTTTGTAGGAATGAAATTCAATATATTACCAACAGACCCTCAAATGGTCGTCCCTTGGTAAACACTATCAAACGGTCTTGAGACCATTTTGATCGAAACAGTCTTGCAAGACCGCATGAGATCAAACAGTTTGAGACCGTTTGACCTCAAACGGTTTGCAACCGTTTGGACCAAAAGGGTCCAAGGTCGGTTGATAAAGTTGCCTAGGAATTCACTCCCATCATCTTCAACCTCTGTTCAGGTCGGTTGTACCACGGTTTTGCTTTGCAAAAGTGCAAGGAAGAAAGGAGGTAGAAGAGGAACTAAGTACAAATTGCAAGAACAAAGATATGCATATAAAGCAAGAAGTTTAGAGTTATAAAACCCACCTCAAACGTTGTTCCTAGAGCTCCAAACTTCCAATCTTCAAGCCTCTAATGGCGTCTTGAGCTCCACAAGTCGGCCAGAGGTGATTCTCCAAGGAAAAGATGGGGATGGTCGGCTAGAACAAAGAATGTAAGTGAGTTAACCATAGAACCACCCTTTTAAGAAGAATTCCTCCAAGAATTCGAGCTAGAAGATGGTTCCTACTCACCTTAGTACTAGTTGGTCATATCCCTTAGCTCAAGAGCTTTGCCTTGTTCGGTTGAGGAAGATGAGAAATGAAGAGGATAAAGGATACGTTTAGTTGGGTTTGCAATGGTGAAGGCTTATATAGTTTAGGCTATTTTCTATCATAAGGACCTCTAAAACATGAATTTCTCATCTAAGTACCTCCTTGTTTCTAAGGCACTCCCAAGCTATCTAAACTTATGTAAAGCTCATCAAAACTCAAGATCTAAGGGTAAAGAAAACCAACTTTCAACTAGAGTACATATATGAAAGGTCTCCATTCTCATACTTGGTAAATTTTATGCACAAAGATCATTTTTCTTATCTGATTACTCATTCATGTGTCCCTTTCATCATTTTTACTCTAAATGATGTCAAGAGTCATAAAAGATGTTCTAGATGGTGTATTTTATAAATTGCGCCCCACAATTTGGGTAAATTGCACTTTACTCCAAATTAGGGTTTTTAAGCACAAGGATCATTCCTCAAGCTGCATCTTGATGCCCAAGCTTGGGAAATCCATCATACCTCATCATATTCACTCACATGATGTCTCATCATCAGAGGAACATCTTAACCTGTGAAAATTGCAAGTTAACCCCTTAACTGGGTAATTTGCACATAGGTCCCTGCATTACAAAACAATACTACAACTTTGTTTAAAAGGACCAAAATTGAAAGTATATGTTCCTAAGGAACTTAATTACATGCCAGGAAATAATCACTAGTATTTAATTACACATTTAGGCAAAACATCTAGGGTTAGTTTATAACCCAGGTCAGGGATGTTACATTGTTTATCCTGCATCAACACACATCCAAGTCCATTCTTGGAAGCATCACAGAAAACTATATATCCTTTCCCTTGCTCAGGTAACACAAGCACAGGTGTACTTGTCAACCTCTCCTTTAACAACTGGAAAGATTGTTGACACTTATCATTTCAAACAAAAGGAACATCCTTCCTGGTCAACTTAGTCAAGGGTAAGGCTATAGAACTAAAGTTCTTAATGAACCTCCGATAATAGCCTGCCAACCCTAAGAAACTATGAATTTCTGTCGGTGTCTTCGTCTGCTCCCATAGTAGGACAGATTCTACCTTTCTAGGGTCAATACGTATACCTAAAGAAGATATTATGTGTCCAAGGAAAGATACTTCTGGTAACCAGAACTCACACTTGCTAAATTTAGCATATAACTTATGCTCTCTTAGCAAAGTTAGAGCCTGACGAAGATGTTGTTCATGCTGCTGAGCATCTCTACTATAGATCCAGATGTCATCTATAAAGACAACAACACACTGATCGAGAAGAGGTCGAAAGATTCTATTCATCAGTTCCATAAATGCAACTGGTGCATTAGTTAGTCCAAACGACATAATTGTGAACTCATAGTGAACATACATTGTCCTAAAGGCAGACTTAGGTATGTCACCATCCTTAATACGCAGTTGGTGATATCCTGACCTTAGATCTATCTTTGAGAAGACGGTTGCACCACACAACTGGTCAAAGAGATCATCAATCCTCGGCAGAGGATACTTATTCTTTATTGTTACTTTATTTAGCTGTCTATAATCAATGCACAACCGCATTGACGCGTCTTTCTTTTTAACAAAGAGGATCGGAGCACCCCAGGGTGAAGTACTCGGTCGGATGAAAGCCTTCTCAAGCAACTCTTGTAGTTGTTTCTTGAGTTTTACCATCTCAACAGGCGCCATCCTATATGGTGTTTGTGCTATTGGTTGCGTGTCTGGGATTATATTGATTTCAAAATCAATTTCCCGAGGTGGTGGCACACCTGGAAGTTCTTCAGGAAATACATCTTTAAATTCCTTGACTACCGGAACTTCAGTAGGGTTAGGACTCTCCATAGTAGTATCTACCACATGGGCCAACAATGCATAACATCCTTGCCTCATCAGCTTCTCAGCAACCATAGCTGACACAAGACAGGTGGGTAGAATCTTTCTCTCCCCTTGAAAGATCTATGTGTCACTATCATCAACAAATACATCTTGCTTGGATTCACAATCCAAGACAACCTTATACCTTTCTAAGGTATCCATCCCAAGGATTATATCAAATCCATGCATATCAAGTGGTATAAGATCCACTTGAGTGCAATGTTCAGAAAAGAAGAGGATGCAGGGAGAACATACCTCCTGCAACACAACAGATCCCCTTAACGGAGTTTCTAGCAACAAACTGTCTGCTCTATGACTTATAGTCAAGTTGCAATCAAAAATCACTCTTCGAGTGATAAAGGGGTGCGTAGCACCCGGATCAATTAAAATAGATACAACGCAAGATGTAGACATATTAGAATATAACAATTCCATATGACCTACCACAACCCGAGGGTTGATCACTGCATCAGGTGGATTCATCGCATAAAACCTTGATGTTGCTTGTGGTTGATTCGGTGCTCGCTGACCTGGTGTCGATGATCCATCTTGGGACGCTTGTCCACATCCTCTAGCTCCTCCTGGGAACTGTATCCTTTGGGATACTTGCTGACTATGCCTCTGAGGTTGAGTCACACTCACTTCTCTGGCTCTGCAATCTTTCATTAGATGTCCCATCTTTCCACATATATAACAACTTCTATTCAGTTGTTGTGGTCTGGGTAGTCTTGTGACCGACATAGATGTTGAACTGTGAGCTCCTTCTAGTGGTAAGCTTCATCCTCTACCCCTATTCGACGTCCACTGCATCTGGGTACTGAATCTAGGTGGTGGTGTAGGCACAGAAAACTTAGGTTTCTTGAAACCTTTAGATGAAGATCCTTGGAACTGGGGATACATCCTCTTGTTCTGGGTCTGTCTCTTCTCTACTACAAACCTTTCTACCCTTCTGACAGACTCAACAAAGGAAGCAAACCTTTCTCTATTCTCTAAGGCAGATACATGAGTAGTCAATTCAGCATTTAATCCTTTCTCAAAATGCCTAATCCTTTCTTCATCTATAACTGCCATGTGCGGACAGAACCGCAACAGCTCCATGAACTTGGCCTCGTACTCGCTAATGTGCATAGGTCCTTGTCTTAACCTCTCAAACTGAGAGATATTCTCGTCCAAAAATGTCTTAGGGAAGTATCTTTTGATAAATTCCCATCGAAAAACTTCCCATTCAACCTCTACACCTGGCCTCTTCTGTTCTTCCATGGTCCACCAATGACCAGCACTCCCCTTGAGAAGATATACAACATGTGTAACTTTCTCAGCTTCTGGGATGTTCAGGATTCTAAATGCCTTCTCTAGTTCAGTTAACCATAAGTCAGCATCTGCTGGGTCAGTTGTTCCAGCATACTCTGTGGCTCCAACTCGGCAAAGTCGTTCAAACGTATTACCGATTCCTTGTCCTTCAGGATGGGTAGGTGCCCTAGGTGCAGGTATAGGCATCATACCAGTCATGTGTGTCATGGCAGTCATAAACTGCCCAAACATCGATTGGACGGCTGGGTTCCCCATGTCAGTTGGATTGAACTGGGGTGGTTCAGGAACAGGTTCTTCTCTATCTGGGTCTCTTGCACCTCCTCTGGGTGTAGCAACACTACTCTTTGCAACGTGTTCCTCGTGTTCTTCGTGTGGTCCATACATCCTTAGTCTTATCTTCTCCTCCTAAATGAGCAGAAGACACTATCAGACATACTGGAAGACATTAGAACAAACTCAACATCCTAAGTCCTATGTCTCTGTAGACTCAGCGAACCTAGAGCTCTGATACCACTAAATTGTGGCAACTCAACTTCGTGAAATTAAGATTAACGAATGCGGAAGCGATTAACTAGCAACAGAATTATCAAAAATCACTAAAATTTAAAACTTTTTCATAAAGAAACATGATAAGTTATTTATAGACTGATTCATCATTACATCTCTGTAATATCACATCTCGAGTATTACAAACATCAACTACCTTGTTAGCTGTACAAGGTAAGATACAAAAATCTCGAGGCATTAAGCCAAAAATCTCAAATCTACTTTTAAACATCTACTGACCCCTAGGAACTGAGAGTACAGAGACGACACATAGGACAATCTATCTACAAGACTTGACAGACAATGTCTCCACCTGAGGATCACTGTTGTCCCTGGTGTTGCTGCTGCTGCTGTTGTTGCTCACCCACTGATGGGTTTCTTCGTCCTCGGCGTCTACCAAAAAAGTTGAATCCCATGGGGGTGAGACAATTTAAATAATTGTCCCAGCGAGAGTTATAACTCTCTGCCATAAGCATTGTTATTGCAATAATGGAATACATTAAGCAATAAAACTATAAACATTCAACAGCATGTTTAACATTGTGTAAACTAAGAGAAGCAACATTCTTTTAAGCAATCATTTCAATTATAACTTAATTGAATGACAAGACATATATCATTAAGGAATATGAAGAACATGTATACTAGTTATTCAACTAGAGCATTATAAACAATGTAACATCAATCATTGTTTCTCGTAGTTCAATCTAAGTAAATATGCTACACGGCTGATTACATTTTACAAACATATTTATGCCCTGAGGAGATGAGTTACACCTCTCATACTCCAACCGACCATTACGAAATCACAATCGGTACCATACATAGGTCATCAGAAGAGCCGGATTCCTATGACCTCATCCTCCTCAGTCAGTATGAGGAACAACATGTAGGACATCTTGTGTCTCTGTTATAATAGCTTTCCAGGGTATTCTGGCAACTTCGCTATTAGAGTTATAGTGGTGTTCTGTACTCTCTTCTCCATCGAGGGATTTCTTGTTTATCTCACATCGATACGACATTAACAACATCATCGGGAGATTAGTGATACATCATCCTGACATAAACATATAATGAAGGATTGGGAGATTACATGTACATCTCACATCAAATCCTACATTAGGACGTAAGGATATTCACGTCCATAACCCCCACATACTCAAAAGTATGCTCTCCAAGAGTTCCCTTAGGAAAACATGTTTCACCATCATTTAACTTCTGACAATGATGGATCTATGGTCAGGTCTCTACATGATATCATTATACTTGATTATTTAAGTACATTATGTCATTCTTTTAGCACCGGGCATGTTTTCAAACATAAACCATTAAAACAATTGCTATAAAGAAAGAGTACTAATTGTATCAAGTTCATTTCTCATCCAGTTATCATTGGGATATCAATTCCTAACCATCTCATCATTATGATTTAGGAACATGGGTGTTCAAACTCTTAGATTATCAAAACACTTGTTACCAAGTAACATATTGTCATTAAGTCATTTTAACAGTATGACCTTGATTGTGACAATGAAGATATTTCTCATGGCTATCATAGTCTATCAATCTCATATGTTACCTCACACTAGGCAACATAGCATATTATTAATTTCAAGGCTCATATAGTGCTCTTAATGAATATGACATCATAACCCTTACCTGGCTATGATCACTTCTATATAAAAACCTGCATGATTAGCACAATTGATAACATGCATATTTTATCCATATGAGCACAGTACAAATTATTTCCTAATCCAATCATAGAGTTTCATGCTTAAAAGCATAACCCATAATTAGGTTTTACTGTTCATATCATCACATTACCCTAGATTAGGGTTTTCTATTCACATTACATCACATTACCCTGTTCATATCATCACATTACCCTAGATTAGGGTTTTCTATTCACATTACATCACATTACCCTAGATTAGGGTTTACTATTCACATTACATCACATTACCCTAGATTAGGGTTTACTATTCACATTACATCACATTACCCTATATTAGGGTTTACTATTCACTTTACATCACATTACCCTAGATTAGGGTTTACTATTCACATTACATCACATTACCCTAGATTAGGGTTTACTATTCACTTTTCATCACATTTGTAATGAATTGAGATCATACCATCATCATGTATGAGGGTTACTTCCATTAATGCCCTCAAATTAGGTTAAGGTTCATTAACCATCATAATTAGGGTTTTCATGATCTCACTATAAAGGATCATACCCTAATTAGGTACATTCGTACACATTGGGAGTTTGTTAATTGATTCTCAAACATGTTAGGAGTTTTCTCTCTCCTCTTACTATTGAATTATGTTTACATCACTCTTGATTAGACTAATTCAAATCAATCTTGACAACATAAATTATGTCATCACCATTATGGTCATTAGGGTTTACTTGATCAAAGGGTATAGGTTACTCTATCCTATCAAGGGTACTTTTGTAATGTTCACCATTGATCATATCATGCATCAATTCACTAATTACTTAGTCCCTTAATCACTTTAGATATCTATAGGGTTTAGGTTAATCAACTACTAAACCATCTTGACCACTAAGGCATCAAACGTTCTTAACCTTTTTAGACCTCAAACGGTCTTGCACACCAACCCCCCAAACGGTCTTGGAAGTACCTTGAAACTGTTTGGTGGTGTTGACCGTTTGGTCTAGTTTGACTTTGAAACCGTTTGATAAAATGTACACTTAAAACCGTTTTCCCAAGATGAGGTGAAGACCGTTTGATCTTGTTGACCGTTTGGCCAACTTTGACTTTGAAACTGCATGGGCAACATTGATCTTGAAACCGCATGAGCACCAAACGGTTTGGGATCATTTGGTCCCAAACGGTCTTGAGACCATTTGGACCCAAACGGTCTTGAGATCGTTTGGTCCAAACCATCTCAAAATCGCATGGACCAAAAAGTGTCTGAACCATTCCAATTGAGTTAGGGCTTCCAATGTTGAACCCCTCAATCGTGCATGCATTAGTTAACCACTTATCAATTGAGTCAATTAGGTCAACCCTCAACTGATTTGACCCTCAGTTAACTCTCAATTGATCCCCAATTAGGGTTTGGATCAATTGAATTAGGGTTTAGAATCGATCACCCTTCAACATGTATCAACATGAGTCCAATTGACATTGAACCCATTGAACCATCATTCAATTTGGTCATGACCTGACCCCAAACGGTCTTGGGATCATTTGGATGTCTTCCAAATGGTCTTGAGACCGTTTTATCAAGTCAACACCAAAATCTAACTCAACTTATTAAGGTTTTATTCACTGATTTGATCATTAGGTCACTAATCAATTGTACTTCAACTTGTTGCCTTTAGATCTTCAACCACTTGAACATAGTCAACCCTAGACCTCCAAACGGTCTTGGGATCATTTGGACATCCTCCAAACGGTCTTGAGACCGTTTTCCCATTATTTCATCAAAAACCAAGTCATTCACTTAAAGGTTGAACCCTAAATTTGGTCACAAAATCAGCACTTAATTGTTTAACAATTCAATATCCTTGGACCCTCAATTGGTCAACCCTCTTAACCCTAGACCTCCAAACGGTCTTGGGTGATCAAAAAATGGTCTTGAGACCGTTTGGGCGATTCCCAAACGGTTTTGAAACCGTTTGGGCCACTCAACCCAAACTTCAACATGATTGTATTATTGAAATCAGCAACTAACCCGATTAGGGTTTAGGTGATTAATGTGCCTTCAATTGATGATTTACTTGGAATTTATTGATGATTTTTGGTGGGTGATCAGTCCATAATCTATACAACAGATCTCCAAATGGTCAACGCCTGGTCAACGCCCCCAAATGGTCTTGGACCATTTGCTTCCATGCGTTCTTGATTGAAACCGTTTGCTTTCAAACAGTTTGAAACCGTTTGCTCCCAAATGGTTTGGGAAACCATTTGTGCAAGAGGTGGGAGACTGTTTGCTAAAGAAAGTTTGTGGATAAACTTTGGAAATAACGTCATCATCTTCTACCTCAAGAACAGGGGTTGTTCTTCACGGAATTGCTAGCAAGAACACTTAGAAGTGTCTAAAGGAAGAAGAACAAGCAATGATTCTAAGGAAAGAAGATGCAAGAGCAAAGCTTAAGGGTTAGAGTTATAAAACCCGCCTCTAGGACTGATCCAGAGCTCCAAGCTTCGTAGCTTTAATGGTGGATTGAGCTCCAAAGGTTTCCCAAGGTCCGTTCTTCAAGATTTGGATGGAGAAGATGGCTAGAAAGAAGAGTTGTGTAAGAGAAACTAACAAACCAACATTGTAGTAGGGTTTTCACCATGAATTCGGGATAGATGGTGGTCCAAACTTACCAAAACAACTTGGTCGTCCTTCCTCTACTCCTGAGCTCCTCCTTAGTCGGCTAAAGCAAGAAGATAAGAAAAGAAACTAAGGGAAACGTTCCCTTGCTTTGTTGTTTAAAGTTGCTATATATATTTTGGATATTTTCAAGGCAAAGAAAAGATAATTAGTTTCTTTGATTTCTTAAACCCATCCACTCATGCTCACTCCACCCTTGGACACATTTCTTCCTCCTTTTCACATGCAAAGCCTCTCTCTCATCCAAGGTTAAAGGAAAAGAAACCAAACACCTTACTAAGTTGCATATATTAAAGGCCATTTTGCATAAAACTTGGTTATTTAGATATTAAGGTTATCTTTCTTATTTGATCATTCAAATGAGGTGCCCTCCTCATTATCCTTACTCTACTTGATTCCAAGAGTCATGAAAGATACTCTAGAGAGTATATTTTACATGTTGCACCCTATTTTGGGTAAATTGCACTTTACACCCAAAACTAGGTTTTAAAGCATAAGGATTGCTCTACAAGCTATATCTTGGTGCCCAAACTTGTGGAATCCATATCACTACATCATATGCATTCTTATGATTTCTTATCATCAGAGGAACATCTTAAAATGTGCAAATTGCAAGTTAACCCCTCTACATGGGTAATTTGCACTTTAGTCCATAATTATCAAAACAATATTGCAACATTATACAAAAAGGACTGAAATGGAAATATATGTTCCTCAGAAGCTTTAATTACATTACACAAGATAACCACAAGCATATAATTACATATTTAACTAAAAAAACCTAGGGTTAGTTCATAACCCAAGTTAGGGATGTTACAATGATGGACTAATATTCCTCAAAGAGGAGGATTGAATCAAAAGTATGATGTATTTGATATCCTAGTAAGAATGAAAGAGAAACACATGCTTCTGTTGTTAATCATTTAATGATAAATGATGAGAAAATATATAAGTATGATTGAATACTTATGATATCAATCTATGTTCCTAGATGTGCGGAGCAATGAATTAGGGTTTGGATTAATAATATGAACATGAAACCCTATTTGTCTATAAAGGGAAACTCTAACCCTAATGATGGGAAGGTTGTATTTCTCTTATTACATAAGCCTTTTGAGGCATGTTAAATACTTGTATAACAAGTATAATGATTAATGGCTTTGTGAGCCATATGAATATGTTGTTGCCTAATGAGAGGTGACAAGATGTGTAATGGCCTTGTGAGCCATATGAATAAGTTGTTGCCTAATGAGAGGTGACAAGATGTGTGATGGCCTTGTGAGCCATATGAATAAGTTTTTGCCTAATGAGAGGTTACAAGATGTGTAATGGCCTTGTGATCCATATGAATAAGTTGTTGCCTAATGAGAGGTGACAAGATGTGTAATGGCCTTGTGAGCCATATGAATAAGTTGTTTCCTAGTGAGAGGTGAAAAGATGTGTAATGGCCTTGTGAGCCATATGGAATACTTGTACAACAAAGTAAAATGAATACCTGGGTCTGAGGACCTAGAGGTAATGATTATCTATTATAGAAATAACCATGTTGTGTGATGATCCAAGGGTTTGAATACCCAGATCCAGTAACCATGATAATGATGATGTGAAGGGATGAGAACTCCCAGTGATGTGATAAGGGACTGAGAACCCAAGTATCATGTGTTTTAAAGAGTTAAAAAGTACGTGATAAATGTATTAAACCTTTCTTTGTAGCATTTGTTGTGATTAATAATGATAACTTGTTTGATGCTAAAAGAATGTTGTAATACATGTAATACGTCATTAGGAACTATAAAATGATGCCCTGACCATAGATTCATCAGCGTCAGAATTTGCTGAATGGTGAAACGGGTTCCCCGCGGCATAACTCAGAATGCATATTTTTGAATATGTGGGGTTATGGAGGCTAAGTGTCCATGTCTCAGTAATGTCATAAGAATGTCTCAATAGAGCACGGTGAACTGACCCTTGGGTCAGAGCATGGTGCCTATGTGACCATGGCTCAGAGTATGGTACCTAAGTGACCATGACTCAGTAACTGGGGACGATTGTTAGTAGATGTTCCCCTAAGAGAGCACAGTTGACATTGTGGCTCTAAGTGAGGATGCCTATGTACCCTGGAACAACTATATTACAGTTGACACAAGATGTCCTGCTAAGCCTAGGTGGTCTCGTACTGACCGAGACAAGTGAGGTCATGGCAACTGTCTCTCCCATTGACCTTGTATGGTACTGACTTGTGAGAAGTTTGTGGTCGATTGGAGATGAATGGGGTATGCTTCATCTTCTTAGGGAATAAGTGTGATTGTAAAATATGTTCAGTCGTGTAGCATATCTGCTTAAGGATCGAATACAAGAAACATTGTTTGATGCACAATTCAGTTATACATCTTAGTTGATAGATGATATTTATGTTTCTTTACATTCCTTGCAAAGCAGATAGATGATTTATAACTCTACCATGGGTAGATGCAATGTTCTCCTTAAGAATGGAGATTATCTTATTCTGTTCATATAATGATTAATCGTGCCTATTAAATATAAAAGAACCCTGCTCAGTTTAATAATGTTTATCTGCAATAATAATATGGTTGGCAGAGAGTTATATCTCTCGATGGGACAATTGTCTCACCATGTGGGATCTATAATTTTTGGTGGACGTGCACAAGGTGGTGAAGACCTTTCTGCAAAGGAGGAACAACAGCTAGGGCAGCAGTAATAGCTCAGGTTGAATGTACTATCTGTCGTATCTTGTTGATAGAAGTCCTATGTGTCATCTCTGTATTCTCAGGTCCTTAGAGTTGGTTCGTACTGGTTTCATGAATGATATGAGATTTTGGCTTGAATGCCTTAAGATTTTATGTTGCTTCAGTATGTGTTTTGATAGAGCAACTGTTATATGTTGTCGTCAAGATGAGATGAAATAATGTTGTACAATGTAAATCATGATTTGTATGAGTTTTGGATCTTTCAGTAAAAGTATTCTGGACAAGGATCTCCTTGCAAAATGGTTTTAAATTTTAGTGATTTTTGTTAATTCGCTCGTTATGTTTATTCTGCTTAATTAGTAACAATTTATTTGTCAGTTTGATGACGGTCGTCACAATGATTGTCATGCATGGCTGATTCTCTTATTCCTTTGAACCCAGGAGTATCTCGATGTTTTATTGTATTCAAATTCATTGAATTAGTAATCTATTTCCTTAATTCCCGGAGTGAATCTTTGATATCTCGTATATTTATTTATGCTTGATTACCACAATCAAATTAATATACCACTAATTATTTTGGGAGAGAGATTAGGGGTTTGATGGATTTTAGATTCACATAGCCTATATCACACTTCGGGAGAGGATTACGACTGTGAATGTATAACCTATATGTTTCTTTAATGTGCCTGACTAATTCCTAAACTATTACAGTTTTGAGGTTTGTTTTATTCTAGGTAGTGCACTACGCTTGTGGAGTGGGAAATACTTGTTAAGGGTCTTTAGTTCAGAGTAAAGGGTGAGTAATTGCAAATAAAAAAGAATTTGAATGCAGTGTACATTGTGGTGGAACCATAGTAATCCACCGATTCTTGATCACAACCATTATAATTTAGATCTAATTCTTTGATCTTAGTTATAAAATAACCAATGAACCATTTTTCTAGGCCTAATTGATTAGGTCTCAGTAACTAGTAGTCTTTAGTGAATGTTTTTCTAAGTTTGACATTGAGGCCTCATATGCCTATATTACATGATGTGTGCAATTGCATTTTACACACACAATTTTAGCATGTCAATAGCCCTTTCTGACATGCCTGAACCGCATGGCTCAAGACTTACATGCTACAAGCCCATATGGGCCCACCTACTGGAGGGGTTTTAGCTCTGATACCATTTGTAATGCACATGCTCAATGTCTAAGGTTCTAGTAGAGTTCCAAGAATGATGATTGGTCTAACAAACCACCACTAGATTTAACTATATGTTTCTCTCACTCATGCACAAGCCATGATCAACTTCCTGACTGCTCACCCATCCTAGTACTACTCTGGACTGAGCACACTAAACCACAAAGTCCTATGATGATGGGCTCCCTCAAAAGGAAGTGCACATTGGTGATATGAGTAGTCTAATCATTACTTTTAAGATGATTTTTATCAATCATGATACGTTAAACTTCTAGTAAATTTGGAAATAAAATAAAAAAATTTTAAGCTTAAGAATACCAATAAATCAATTTATGTGATTTAATAATATATAATTCACTTGATTCATTAACACCACATAGATTTCCTTTTTATTTGTTGTGGCAGACTCACTGATCAATGAACAAGGCTACTTATTGAATTTCTCTTGTTGGGTCAAGAGCCATCCAATCATCATTTTCTTTTCTCCCATTTTCTATCTTTCCTTCACAAGCACACTTGATCTCTTCTTCTTCTTCTCTCTCTCTCTCTCTCTCTCAAACTCGGTTTCTCTCCCTTCAATAATTCTTTCTCGTTCACCTTGGTTTTCAATTTTCACTCCTTTATTTCCAATAACTTCTCCCAAGTATTTTTGTACCTAACATGCTGAAACTCCATCACCTATTTGGTATTTACTTCATATCTAGAAGTAGATATACCATATTTTTAGATGTTGATATATTAGTCCTCCTGTCATACATTGAGATGCCAGTCATCTTATGTTACTTTACATTTAGAAACTAAGATTTTAGTCCTCCTGTTGTGCATTGATATTTCAGTTCCCCTACAATACTTAACATTTAGACATTAAGATTCTTAGTACTACTTCCAAACACTCAGGTTTTAATCCTCTGGCACATAGGCACTAAGATTTTAGTCCTCCCGCCCTTTTTATGGAACATATTTCTACCATTTGTTTTTAAACTTCCGCATGAAAGTTTTTGTCATCATATATGTAAAAGTTTCACCATGCCCTTCACTTTTATCTATAAATGTAATAAGTATACGTAAAAAAGGTCATATATACTAAAATTAGAATTTATTTATCAACATAGATTATACAATGTAATTGTTCCCGTATATCTAAATGTAAGTTGTTGATATTTGTATGTAAGAACAAAAGCGATACGATGAGTGAGCAAAACCCAAAAGATCGAAGATACTATAAATAAAGAAACGCCAAGAATTCAACATAGAAAACTCTCAATTGTATGAGAGATAATTCGATGAGTCCAAAACATAAAATCAACTAAACATAAATAATAATAATGCATACCTTCCTCTCGGGTTTTGGACTCAAAATTCAAACAAACAATAACCGCATAAAGATAAAGAGAATATCAAGACAGTAAGAGATACGTACCACTCCAACAGAATGTGTCTTCCCAGAACACGTTTTGCCTCAAATGGCGACAAGACAGTAAGTTTTATTTCTAAATATGTTTCCTTTCATTTCTTCCCTTTTTCTCCCTTCTCTTCTTTTATTTATGTTCTCATTACACAACTATAGGAATGCTATATGTCTCTTTTCTTGAGTCTTGAGAGAATTTCATTCTAATGAACTTCAAGCTTGATAGCTAGGCCCTCGTTATTTTTTTTTCTCTCTTTGTTTTACTTATAAAAGATAAGGTTTGACAAACGTTTGAACACGAATAAAAAAGGATTATCATTACACGAAGAATTCCTTTTGTGTTTTATAATGAAATTAAACATATATATAGAGTCAAGCTAGAATACAAAAGTGTACAAATATATATATATATATATATATATATATATAGAGAGAGAGAGAGAGAGAGAGAGAGAGGGGGGGGGCTAGAATACACTCGAGTATATATGTGTGTGTATATATATATGTGTGTGTGTGTGTTTTGTTATGTTTTTTTGTTTTATAGAAACAAATATTATGATATTTTGGGAGCAGAGGATAGGGGGACCCCAAAGGACGACACACAAAGAGGTCCTCGGAACGGCATTTTGTTGCTATATCAGCTGTACATAAACTAACTAACCCTAAGCTTTATGATGAAAAATTTCAGGACATGTGTTGCTTGTGAAACGGCATCCGCTGGTGGGTTGTCTTCGAGAAGATTCCATATACACTGCTGGCATAAGTGACGGATAAAACTTGTTGATGCGGAATACTGCATCTGCGACGTCCTTTCATGGCTTGCGTCTTTTCTGTTCCACACCAATGAGGAGAGGTCGTTGGACGGCCTCTGGTAGCAGTTTAGCTGGCAATAAATATTTGGTTTTTATGGTTGTCTTTCTCTTACATCTTTCTTCACCAGCTAAATTGAAATTTTGGAAACACAACGAATAAAAACAAATCCGGACCCAACCCTCCTCCGTGCCACACCGGCTGAGAGTTCGTCCCCCCACCCCAACATGCCCGTACCTATGATAAGGCGCCAGCTGTCTTGACGCCCCACATGGGAGAGCACAGCACAGCAGTAGTAGCCAAGTCCTCAGCCTTGTGGCTGCGGAGATGTGGCGTGAGGGACTCGTTTAGAAGCGACAAAGAAAGAAACGAAGAAAGGCGGGGCACGACAATCAAGAAAGAAGCGGACCAGAGATAGAGAGAGAGAGAGGTGTTGGTGGTAGAAGAGATTAAATTCGAGTGTGCCAGCTCACCACGCCGGCGTGGGCCACGACTCCACTGCTTCACCCACCTCCTAACTCGCGCATTCCCAATCATTAGAGCCTCGCGGGCCCACCGTGGCTCCGGTACAATACAAAAAGAGAGTGGGGAAGTGTACAGAGAGGCGAGCAATAAGAAGAGGTGCAGGGACGCACCAGTTGAGACGCCACTACTACCATTCGCGGGGAGAAGCTCGCAGGCAGAGAAGTTGGGGTTGTGAGAGCTAGCAGGAGGAAGAGAGAGGACGCAGGCAAGGAGAGGAGGTGGAGGAAGAAGAAGAAGAAGAAGAGAGGCCGGAACTCGGAACCAATCGTCGTGCTGTCTGCGTTTCCCAACTTAATTAGCTGGAAGCAGCAGTGGCGCCCTGCCGCCCTGCGATGTCTAACGTGCCCGGAGGGGATCCGGCGAGGACGGTGAGAGCGGTGGACGTGGCTGCAGGGAAGAAGAAAGAGGAGGAGGAGGCCGTCGTCGTTTGGGAGAAGGAGCGGTAGCTTGTCCCTAACTCCTAAAGGCGGTTGCTTTTTCTTAATACAAAGATATTCAAAGCTTCGGGATCTGAGCACGTAGCGGCGGTAGTTCCGGCGGCGTTCGAGATCCATCCGGTTCATCGGTGTGGTCCCGGGAGACGACAGAGAGGCACAAGGAGGATACCCCGCCGGGAAGCGTTGTCCTATTGTCGTGGTAAGAAAGCTAATGAAAACTTATCTTTTTATTTCCTTTTTTTTCTATGACCTCTCTATCTCTCTCTCTCTGAACAAGTGAACATGCATCTCCTCAGTTTCCTCCCTATTCGCCGCTTTCCGTATCTGATGTCTCCATGTGCGACTGTTCGGACCCATAACGCGCTTTTTTGTTTTTATCCTACCACTTAATAATCTCATAATCTCTTCGTTTCCTTATACTGTACTTGCCTTTAATACCACCCACGGCTTTCCAAATCCATCTGTTTTCCAGGTTCCTCGGCCTTCTTATTCACGAAGCCGGCAGGGAAAGCTCCAGACTCTTCTCAGACTCCGAGTTGTGTCATTGTGTGCGATACTCGAACGTGTCTATAAATACGTCCTTTTCTCTTCTCATCGGCGTCCGGCTGAAGCTTACGCTCTGTTTGATTCCTCTGTTGCACAGATTGAACTTACAGAGGAAGAAGAAGAACGAGAGGGTTTGAGTCAAGAGAGAGGACAACTCCACACTAGAGTATAACACTGATGACACCTGCAAGCCTGGACATGATGACTCTCGGCGACCATACCCCCATCCCGACTGCCGCAGGCACGCAAATAGCCGACCCCCAGCAGTCCACGCAGCCAGAACTCTCCACGATCCAATTGGTGTCGGCCCAGTGCGAGTGCTGCGGCCTCACGGAGGATTGCACGCCGGAATACCTCTCACGCGTCCGGGACCGACACGCCGGGAGGTGGATCTGCGGCCTATGCGCCGAGGCAGTCGAGGAGGAGCTGTTCCGGCCCCAACGCGGCCACCAGCAAGACCAGAGCCCGACCATATCCACAGAGGAGGCCGTGCTACGCCACGTCCAGTTCTGCACACAGTTCCGCTCCACGTCGCCTCCGTATCCGACGAGCCCGGACGGGTCCGGCGGGGACGATCTCATATCAGCGGTCGTGCAGCTGCTAAGGAGGAGCCTCAGCTCGCCGTCGTCCAGATCGTTGCCGGGGAGCCCCATGATCAGGAGGGGCGGCAGCGTGCCAGGGAACGACGGGGATGGGCCGCAGAGGCCACTAGGGAGGTCCGGGAGCTGCATGCCCACATTAGCAGGTTGAGGCGGTGGTCGGTGACACCTGCCGCCGGCCTGGCAAGTAGACTTGGTTGGGGGGTAACGACCCCGGCGGTGACGGGAATCTAGTCCAAGGCAATGATTCGGACAAACAGGGAGATGCCTCGGATGAATGAAAACGCTAGGAACCTCGTGATACAGCATGGTGGAGGAGGAGGGTTGTTATTAATTGTTCCAATTATTCATATCTATCGTAACTCGATGACTTCCCATTACCATGTTTAGGAATTTAGAAACTGGAATCGCATTCATCATCGTCATCGTCTATCATGAAAATAACAATTTTTTTTTGGACCTGTATCCAATAATTGTTGTCTTGTTATAAAAATAAAGAACAAGGTTCATGTTCCTACACCCACTGACTTTTGACATTCAGTTGTTCCTGATTTTCTCGGCCTATGTACATATGAATTAGCACTCTGAGACATTAGGCTGTCGACCAGTATGTTAGGTAGGTTGGTAGATGGAAAATATTAATTTGTAAACGATTCCATCATCGTCATCGTCTATCATGAAATAACAAATTTTTTTTTTGGACCTGTATCCAATAATTGTTGTCTTGATGTATAAATAAAGAACAAGGTTCATGTTCCTACACCCACTGACTTTTGACATTCAGTTGTTCCTGGTTTTCTCGGCCTATTTATCTATGTATGTACATATGAATTAGCACTCTCAAACATAAGGCTGTCGACCAGTATGTTAGGTAGGTTGGTAGATGGAAAATATTAATTTGCAAATGATTTGCTACCATGTATCTTATCTGCAGAATTATGTTAGAGTTTTTTCCCAAAACCCCCCTCATCTTTGCCAAAATTCCACAAAACCCCCTCTTTTATTCAAAATCCCTACACCCCCTCTCCTTCATCCTTAATTCCTAGAAACCTCTCCAGCTCCGTTAGAATAGGAGTTAACGTCTGTTGCCCTTTTCGGTTTTTTTTCTTACATTAGCATATATAATTATAGATAATTATATATAATAATATTTTTGATCCAGACAGGCCGGACCTGGAATGGATCCAAACCCAAATAGACTCGAGTGGAACGAGAGCCTTCGAGACCTGACACGGAACCAACTGGATCTGAAAATCATAAAAACGTTCTACAAAAAATATTAACAAAAAGAATTGTAAAACCAAAATTCGACCCGACTCGACTACATCTAAATTAAATAAGACATTACCCGATCCAACGCCAATTAAATGGATCCAGCCCAACCCGACAGCTGTGAAGACCCAGAAAAAAGATTCGTCTAACCCAAAACTAACATAGACCCAGATTCGTCCAAACTCAGTACTAACTTGACATATTTTATCCGGACTCCTAAAAGATATAAATAAAAAAAAATCCTTGGCCGTCCATGTAGGTTAGTCCAATATTTTTGATAATGGTTACATCGGCGGGTGAGACCAACTTTTTAATTTATATTTTAATTATAGCCGGTAAAAGTAGATATATACTAGTACCATGTTTTGATATACACATTCAAAATAGATCCAATTTTGAACAAATTCACATCTAGGTGACCTCTATGTTAGATTGTAAGATATTAGATTTTACTATGATTTTGGCATACCTAGTGTATAGACTAACCAAAGTTTGGGCTTAATTCAGTTCTGGGTTTGGATGGAGCAACCAAAATTTGTACTTGAATGTATTTTAAGACTGATTGATAGAAAATTCACTGGATATTTTTTTAATCAAAATTGACCTAGATCTGAAATTTTGGCAATCCAAAGAACTGAATTTGTGACATGATTAAAAATATACCTTTATTAGTTAGAAATAAAATAACATGACACCTTTAAATCCTGATCTCTAGCACAAAGTCTGCTTAGTGGGATGAGTCCAAAAGAAGTTTTTTAATATAAAAACATTATGTATATTAAATAGTAGTATAACATGAAGTATTTAAAAAACCATTATTAGTAATATAATGAGCTAGCGATTATTCTATATAATTAAGCATGATAAATATAATTAACAGTTAATGAGAAACAACTAAAGGAGCAGCGACCGTTAGCTCTGTTCGAAACGGAGTTAGGTAGAGGGGGTTTGTAGGAATTAAGGATGAAAGGGAGGGGGTTGTAGGAATTTCAGATAAGAGGGGGGTTTTATGGAATTTTGGTGAATGTAAGGGGGGTTTCTGGAAAAAACTCATTATGTTACTTACTAACCACTGCAGATGCATGTTTCCATTGTCAGTACACCAATACATTCCCGACAGTCAAAAGGGAAACTGCCCAACTGCATGGCCGACACTGAATTTCAAGATGACTGAAAATGAATGCCAAAATCTTTATTCTCAAAGACTAGTTCACCTTATATGGGATGGGAGAGGCAATGAGTATAATCGGTAAGATTATCAAATCTGTGCATAATGTGAGACTATGAACCATTGAATCTGAGCTTGACCAAACAAGGCAAGGCGGCGATTCAAGGCGCAAGCACATGTTCCTACAATTCAAGGCGGTTGCAGGCTCACGTTTCCTTGTGTGTGTTCTCTACCCACCTCAAGTTCTTGTAAGACAACATTTACATGCAATCCCGCACATAAGGAATCCTGAACGTCCTACTAAAATTTTTAAAATTATAAGCTCATATGTATATCCAACATGCACACTCATATCAATAATTTCCACCTTCTGATCATAGATAGGCTACATCACAAAGTAGTGCCATAAGCCCATTCACACTGATGTAATATCATTTCATAGAAAGAAGAAATATTTCTGAAAAAGACTCAAGATTCCATCATATGAGTTCAATATCAAATGTTTCAAACAATAATGAAAATGACAACATAAGGATGGAGGAACTTATTTGATTAAGAGCCCAATTAAATGACGATCTTAAGCCTTTGCTCCTTCTAAGCAAGTTAAAATGCCAACATTCAAACATATGCATGGGATGTACCCCTACCATTGTTGAAAGCTCTCTAAAAGCTCAAAATGATGCAAATGAGCTCTAGGAACAATGGGTTCATATATTTAGAGGTCATGGGAGGTAAAAAATTGTGTACTGGCCCCTAAATAATGTCCACCAATACCAAAAAAGGCCAAAATCACACTTTGATCCACATGTATACCACACAAAGGATGCACATCCCAAAAAACATTGATACACATTGGGCAACCAAGGGCCCAACCGATGCTCCCACATCAATAAGCCTCAACATGCATTAGGCAGCCAACACACACCCATGAGCCCACACTGGGTGGCCCTACGATGCACATCCATCCTCATTTTCCTACTTGATGAACCTATTGTAAGCCAAATTTGTGTCCCCATGCCCAGCATGATCTAATCACATGATTCTCTTGCATTGATCAATCCATCTACCAATGTAAGCATACTCTGGTGTGTGTTTTTAACTCCAAAGCTTCAAAAAAGTTATATTATCAAAATTTGAGCATATCATTTTCTCATAATTTATAATAAATGTGGTCAATATGAAAATCATGTTTTTTTAATATTTATATAATTCAAACTAAATCCATATCAATTCCAATAAATCCAACAATCAAGGCAAATAGATAAATATTAAAGTAAAGCTAGGTTTCGGGTAGTATAGTTCTTCCCTCCTAATAGGATGTTGCCCCTAAGATCCTAAAATATAAATAATTCCTATGCATCTTAACTCCCAGGTGGCCTCCTCAATGGAACAATGATGCTACAAACCTTCTCTATGACTATACCTATCTTTCTCAACTTGTACACTCATATTTCTAGGATCCTAATTGGGCCTTCCACATAGGATATTGTTGGGGAGAAATTGAGAGGGGGGGGAGGTCCGGTCCAATATACAATCCAGTTGGAGTTCCATCCCAAAACTAATTGGCAATAGGTGAAGTAGCCCAAAGTGTTACATTTAGGCACACATCTCCACACCCAAGCAATGTAGGATTAATTACATTCACACATGACTTAAAAATCCCCCCTCATGTGTGAGACCATAACTACCCCTCGAAAGACAATTAACTACACCACACTACATAGACCCAGAGCACAGGCTGATAGTGTATTTCCCAAAGGTACAAAGCCCCAAGTCCAAATCGGGCTCTGATACCACTTGATCGAGAGAAACTGAGGGGGAAATGTCAGGTCCAATATATAATCCAGTTAGAGTTCCTTCCCAAAACCAATTGGCGATAGATGGAGTAGCCCAATGTTTTATATTTAGGAGCATATCTCAACACCTAGGCAATATGGGATTGATTACATTCACACATGACTTAACATGTATATCATCAACAAACTGATCTTCTACTAGTTGTATGGTCTATTATGTACTAGAATTGCACTTACACAACACGAAAACATGGAAAACATCATGTATCCTAATCACTTTGAAAAAAAATCCAACATGTAGTTCGATTTGCAACCACTCTCTCAGGTAGGATAAGGCCTCATATACCTTGGAGAAAGATTACCCTTCTTCCCCATCCTCAAAGCCCCTTTCTGAGGTATACTTGTAGGTAAACATAATTTGTAACACATAATTCAAGAGGTATCTGGGAGTATCAGTGTATGACTTTTGTCTATTCTGTGGATCTTTCAAATTCTACTTAAAAAATTTTCAAGTGTGTCCTTCCTTGGGAGAACAAACTCCACCTCAATTCAGACTGAGGTTCATCCAATTCAAGCTAAACTAGGACTATGGAAGAAAAGCACCCAATTAAAATGTATCTCGTCTTTCTCGTCTACAATGGGTCCATTGAATGCCCCATTTCCATGATCAAAAACCTCTAGAATGAGGGGCGTGTGATGGAACTTGCCCACACTACTTAAGCTTCCTGATTTGACTAGATTAACCAAACTTCATTCAAATCACGTTCTTAACAAACGAGAACGAGGGTGTTGATGCATACAATTTTATTGTTATATCCTAGGTTCTTTTGGGTTTATTAATTTATTTATATAGATAATATTTACACTCCTAATATGCCAAACTAGCTTGTGAAACTTTTGCACATCACTATCAACTATTTTCATGCATTTGGTATTAGTCAATCATATTGTCAATTAGCATTATGTATGGCTCATTGCATTTAAGGTTCATTGTCTATATTCAAGAAAAGTTGTTGCCACTATATTTATTGTAGTACATCAACTGTGCACCAAAAATGGATGAGAAGTCACAAAGAAAAGTCGAGAGAATCGACAATCTAGATGCCATTGAGAGCCCAATTTGGCACTAGCAACCACATGCTTAGTGGTGTTGACAAGGCTCATAGAAAGTCACAACAATTTCTTAGTTCCATTGACTTTCATCGCGATGGCACCAACTCAATCCAGATCAAACAAGGAAACAAAGTAGTTGGTGGCATCGACTATTTCGGTACCGCCTACATATAAGTATTGTTGGACATGATAGAGAATTGAAATATGAATATTCATATTATTTCTTGGTCACTTACAATTCTACATTATCTAATACATCATGGTCATCACGAGGATCTGTTGACTAAAGGTCAAAATCGTCTAATCCCTTATCTGATGATGACTAAAAAACTCATCTCGTTTGTGCCTCATATTTCTACTTGAGTGGTTCCAAATAAATACACTCCGAATACCTAAGCTTTCAATTCCTAATTTGGAAACATCAAATCATACACACAAAAAAAGCAAGATTGAAAAATACATAATTTATCTCCTTACATTTTATAATCGTTTGTAATTTGTAATCAAGCTACCAAGTATAATACAATTAATTAGATCGAATTAAAATTTGACCGCGGTCTATGCGCGGAGGCCGTCGAAGGGGAGATAGTACTGCCCCACCGCGGACAGTAAGAGCAGAGCCCGGCCATATCCACCGAGGAGTCCGTTCTCCGCCATGTCCCAGTTCTGCACGCAGTTCCGCCCCACGTCGCCTCCGTACCCCGCAAGCCCGGCCGGGTCCGGCGGGGACGACCTCATCTCGGCGGTCGTGCAGCTGCTTCGGAGGAGCCTAAGCTCTCCGTCGTCCAGGTTGCTGCCGGGGAGCCCCATGATGAGGAGGGGTGGTGGCGTGCGAGGGGAGGACGGGGACGGGCCGCTAGGGAGGTCCTGGAGCTGCATGCCGACGCTCGCGGGTTGAAGGCGGTGACGCGGCTGCCGGCCTGGCAAGTCGGGGGTGGTGGGGGTAAGTCCGGCGGTGACGGGAATCTGATCAAAGAGTCTAATTGGGGGCATACAGGAAGATGCTATTTGGAGGAAAAAAAGAAAAACACTAGAAACCCCGTGATCACGATGACGGGCAAGGACTGGAGAGGAGGAGGGGTCTTATTAATTGTTCCAATTATTAAGAGATCTGTTATAGGGAGGCAGACTGCCTCTGCATAGCGTTTCCAATTATTAATAGTTGTCATGGTGTAAGAGAGGCAATAATTCGATCACTGTGGCAATTTTTTTTGGACCTTTTTCAATAATAATTGTCATCATCATCGTCGTCAGCTAAGCCTCAATCCCAACTATGTTGGGTCGGCTACATGGATCCTTCGTTTCCATTCAGCTCTATCATGAGTCATATTCTGATTGAGATGTAGAGATGCAAAATTTCTCTTTATAAGCTCATCCCATGTTAATTTAGGCCTTCCTCTTCTTCTATTTATAGTGTTTGGCTCAATAGCATTGCTTCGTATATGCGCACTAGTAGGTCTGCGTTGCACATGTCCGTACCATCTGAGTCGGCCCTCACGCAACTTGTCCTCAATGCTCGCCACCCCCACTTTATTCCTGATATAGTCATTTCTCAAATGATCTTTTCTTGTCTTCCCACACATCCATCTCAACATACGCATTTCAGCCACGTTCATCTTGTTGAGACCTTGTTTCTTAACCGCCCAACATTCACTCCCATAGAGCATGGCTGGTCGTATAGCTGTTCTATAAAACTTACTTTTTAACCTGAGAGGGATCTTCTGATCGCATAAAACTCCAGTGCAACCGTCTATTTGAATAATAGAACCTAAGTAACGAAATTTGATACATTTTGGTATATCTACTCCGTCCAACTTGGCTCCATCATTCACACTGCGAGATTGGCTGAAATTGCAATGCATATACTCAGTTTTGCTCCTGCTAATTATCAATCCATTTGATTCCAATGCCTTTCTCCAACATTCAACTTTATCATTCAATCCATCTTTTGTTTCGTCAATCAAAACAATATCATCAGCAAATAACATACACCAAGGAATATCGTCCTGAACATTCTTTGTTAACTCATCCATAACCAGAACGAATAGATATGGGTTGAGTGTGGATCCTTGGTGTACCCCAACTATAATAGGAAAAGTTGGTGTCTCTCCTCCAGGAGTCTTGACACTTGCAGTAGAGCTATCATACATGTCTTTGATCAAGTCAATGTATTGGATAGGCACACCCTTTTTCTCCAAAACCATCCATAACACTTCTCTGGATACTCGATCATAAGCCTTCTCTAGATCGATAAACACCATATGAAGATCTCTTTTGCTTTGTCTATACTTCTCCATAAGCCTCCTTATCAGAAAAATAGCCTCTGTTGTTGATCTTCCAGGCATAAAACTAAATTGGTTGTTTGATACCTGTGTTATAGATCTTAACCTCTATAAAAATAAAAAAGAAAATTCATATTGCACACACTTGCTGACTTTTGATAATCAGTCTTTTCTGTTTTTTGCGGCCCATATATGTATAATTTAGCACTATGCAAAGCACATCAAATCTGCTGTGACGGAAGACTGTAGCAGATGATGTTCCATGCTATCCTGTCTGTATATCTATCTTAAACACCCTGCTGTAAAAAAAAAAATCTATCTTAAACACCCACCTTTAGAAAAAAAATAATAAGGCATGTACACGGCCGGGATTCATTGTACAGGCTCGAAACAGCATTTTGCAACAACATATTGGGACTTTATGCAAAGAGGTACTATGCTGCTAGCCAGTATGCTGTTGGGTAGGTAGTAGGTAAGTGGAAGATGTTATATGTAAATGGTTTTCTAGTATATATATTTTACTACTACTATATTGCCTTCAACTGATACGTGATGCCTCCAATCCTTTAGTTTCTCGCAATGGCTCTTAACATTACCGTGTAAGGGCAAGTCGCTAGCTTAGTAGTAGCAGATGCATGCCCACACACACAATAGTGAGCAACATCAAGAAGCAAGTGTTCACATCTTAATTTCGGATAGGGGAACATATCTGAGACGAAACCAACTGTTATTAGGTACCTCCACGAGACATATTACGATCTCAGAAGTTAGCATGCATTTGACAAGTTGTCGATTGAAAACAAGAAAAATTCTTCATAAGCAACAACTATGGCATGGAGCAATGATTGATAAACAAACTCTACCGATAGCTAAAGTTAATAACGAACGTAAATTAGTATATAATTAAGGAATCTTACTTAAGAGTGGGCATAGTTCAGTTTGATTCAATTTACCAATAAAACTACAAATCGAACTATATATATCGATTTGTCGAGCCGAGTCTAACCATTAATTAGTTCAAAATTAAATCAAATAAAACTATTGATTTATGATTTGTTTCGGTTTAATTTGATATGATCTAATTGTTATAGGAAAAACTATGAAGCTTTTTATGAACGAACAACCATTTTCATCATCCTAATCAAGGCACCTAGAATGATCAACAAACTTTATATAAAAAAATATTGTTTAGAAACGAGTAATATAAGAATATATATATATATATATATATATATATATATATATATATAAACCTTAAGTAGATAATATCCAACTAACTTCAAATAAGTATCCCTTATTTCACATAGTCTAAATTTCTTTTATCTTAGATAAATATTTTTCACAAAATAAGTATATATATATATATATATATATATATATATATATATATGAATATGTGTATACACACACACACACACACACACACACACACACACACATATATATATATATATATATATATATATATATATATATATTGGTTGTGTTTGGTTTGGCTAAAGTATACCCTCAAATTAAATCAAATCTTTATTTAATAGTTTGAATTTTTTTTGGAACCAAACCCCGTAAAATGAAACTAAACTGGTCATTTTGGTTTGACTTGGTTGAGTTTCATGGTGTGATTTGGTTTTGTGTGCAGCCCTTGTCTTACTTATAAAAGACCATCATGTCTCGTCTCATGTAAACAACTCTCAAATAATCACAAGCACACAATAAAACTGTTGTACACACAACGTCATACAAAGAGTACTTTCTTATTTAATTTGTAAAATACTTATTTTATAATGTTATAATATCTTAACATGATTATAATTAGTAATTATTATATTTTGCATAAAGAGATCATCAACTGAGTTTGACTGAATGAGGTGAGGCAGGGCGAGACAAGACGCGGACACACACACTGGTGTGTGTGTGGTCTCAATAACCACCTCAAGTTCTTGTGCGAAAATGTTCACATACATTCCCACATTAAAGGAGGTGTGCCCTTCTTTTAAATTTGCATAAATGACAAATTCGAGTAAGACAACAAAGACGTAATTCTAAATGTCTTACTAAGATTATAAAATAAAAGTATTAAAATGTCCTACTAAGATTATAAAATCAAAGTATTAGAAATGACAAACCCCAAGTTTATATCAACATGCACATTCATACAAAAAAAAATCCACCTTTTGATCATATATAAGTGTATCACAAATTCATCTCATAAGCCTATTCACACTGGTTTAATATCATCTATAGAAATAAATAATATTTTGCTTGACCTCAAATTGCAAAATCTCACAGATAATATCGAATTGACCATTTATGGAAATTTTAAGAAAAATAACATCATTTTATCTATAAGGAAGTAAAATGTTCACATATTTCATTCCATGATAGAAAGTTACTAATGATACAGATATAATTCTGGAATGCATATGTTTTGGCCCAAAAAAATTATAGAATCTCATCTCTAAATCATTTGATACTCAAAGTAGTGAGATACAATGATTATATACATGATTTGCATCAGAATAATTACTATACATAAGATAAATCACTTATCTTAAACTATAACAAGGTTCCAATGGGTATGATCGTGAAACACTAGCTCAAAATCTCCATGAAACATGATACATAAGTCTGACTTTGCTTGCACTGACATCAACTAGGCTAAAAATAGGGAAAGTGAAGGTTTTTAGGTAAGAACCAATAGTTTTACCATGGGCAATGAAACTTCAGACAAGAGGGTAGAGAGAAGAGAAAATAGGGGAAATTACTCTAAGAGAGGAACTGAATTACTTAGATTTAGTCTCTACTAGTTTGGGATGGTGATTCCAAGCATCATCTTTACAAAATGTAAAATTACCAACATGCAAGAAGATCTCAACCAAGAATAGCCTTATCCAGTTCAAGAATGTTATCTGCAACTAAAGAACAATTTATGTAGGTATGTAGACCTTTATGGGCTTATATATATAGAGAGAGAGGTAAGTTTGACCTAAAATTGCATTTTTCCCAAAAGCATACATTTTAGTAAACAAAATAGCTAGCAGTGAGGTGACACCACCACCGCGGGGCTCTGCACAAAATAAGAAAACCCATCAATAAAACACAAACAATCATCATTAATATCTCTAACCAATAAGGAAATGTATCAAGAAAATTCAAACATCACTCGCATGTGTAATCACATGAAATGTTGCATAAATTTATTCGTCTATCGGTAAATGTACAAAGATATCACAAGTGATGAAGGTCACAACCATTTATTCAAAAGATCTTCATGTTTCATATTTATATCTTGAAACATATATACCTAGAATTTAATCAAAAAGTGGGGTCATAAATAGAACGTCTTAAGAAAATTGCTTACTCATACTTGAGTTTACATGGATGACTCTAGGATACACAAATAGGATAACACCTAGGTTTTCTACTTTTATCCTAGATATGGTGGCTCCTTAGTTTTGATATCCTAAGATGGGTGTTGGGAACTAAAAAGAGGGTGGAGAACCATAAGAGCGAAACTTATGCCCCCCCTACAAAGATAAGGCATACATATAGAAATCTACATATTCAACATCTATTGCATATACTAAACTAAGTAGTTATTATGATGGACAATGACTCTATCAAGAATTATAAAGTAGTAGAGATATATAAGTTATGAGTGAACTACATGAAACAAGGTATCGTTTACAATGACAACATTTCATAGTGAAATGTCAGTATAACTACATAAATAATGCTACATGACTGGTTTACATCATTTATGATTACAACCTTGTAGTTGGGATATACAATCCATTCTACTGACTAGTGACTATGAAGTTTCCTAGCCCACAGTAGAAGGTCTAAAGATTGACTTGTCTCCATTAGACATACCCATGTCTTTGTTGGAGTGAGAATATAAGAATATCTCACCCATCTTGAATATTCAAGTCATGCCAGCTATCATATGTTATAACACCACACTTTTTTAGACATATCAAATACTGAGTGGAAGCATAATTTTCAAGGGGTGTGTCACAAACATCATACTCATTTAATAAAAATATAATTTATTTAACCAACACAAGATAGAATTTCAATTTCTCACATCTTAACGTCATAACATGAAAGTACATTTGGAACTAATACATACTTCACATAACTTGAAAGGAAATTTAAATGGATCATTATATTATAGTTGACATCCCACCAAGTTCTTCCTTCCTTGATATCCTCAAACTAGTCCTTGCACATCAGATAGCTCCATTCCTCTAAGTGTTCTCCTTACCTATGGGCATTGCACCCTCATCCACACATAAGACAAATTGATAAGTAGAATTGAACATATTATATCTTAAAGAAAACATGTAAATTAAAAATAAACTTTAAATATTAAACATTGAAAAAAGGACACAATTGCTTTTAATCATTTATTTTATCTTGAATTATATAAGAATACTTGAGTTTTCACATAAGTGTCTCTTCTCTTATGCACCAAAGTGCCTCTTGGGTTGCGCCTAAGTGCGTATTCTCTTATTCACTGAAGTTCTTCTTAGTTTTTTTTCCAAGGAGCCTCTTGGCAAGGATCTTATATAAGCTATCTTTCTCTTAAAAACTCTTAATTTTCTCTTAGATCTTAATCTTGACTTTACTTTTAATGTGTATGAAATATGATACAATAACTAATGATAAGAAAAATAACATTTAGTTCATTATAGATTCATTGACTTAAAGAAATTTAAGTAGTTGATAATACATTCATAGTATTCATTGTACACAATTACTTAAAATCAACCAATACTTATGTTCAAAATTCGTGGATCACTTGCCTCTCTCTTATAGAAGGTCCTAATTTCTCCTCTTAGGTTAGTGAATCCTAATCACATTATTAGATTTGATTGAAATCACAATTATCATGTTATAACAAATAAAATGCATTAATGATTAATGTCGACTCGATTTCTAGGGTTGTAGGGCTCATTAAGGATTTATGGTAATTCGGTACCAAAAGATACTTCAAAAACATATTAGGATTATTCGTTGTATTTTATCATTCCATTGAGTATTTATGGGTCTTTTTCTGATAACACATATATTAAATACAAAATTTTGAAGATTCTGACCAATAGGAAAAATTCATTGAAAAATGATGGCCCATATTATCCATCAGTGGGGACCTTGTGCAGCTGGCCCAGTGGTTGGGAACACACTTGGGTAGTGGATACTACATGAAAGGCTTTCCCAAACCAATCAAGGCAAGAGTGCCTATAACCAAGTGTGACATATTAAAATTAGATTAGGGGCAAAACTGAGAAAATAGGCCCTCGATTCATCATTTTCAAGCGTAGAACGCATAGGGAACCATGTGCAAACCAAGAGAGATCCTACAACCTAAAACTTGATCTACTTCTCGTATGACCACAAATGAGCTAAATTTGTAAACTAGGGTTCACCTGAATGATTACATTCTTAATTAGGTTGATCATCACTTAAACTTGATTAATGATGATAGCTCATTTATGATGTTGTAAATGCAATGTGAAACTCTAAGAATGTTTTTAATTTGAATAATTAGGGCTAGAAGAGTGTAAATCCTAGTTGTAAAAAATTAGGGTTTGATAGTACATGAATATGGAATTATATTAGGATAACCGTGTAGTAAATGATTTTTCATATTTTCCTAGTATGCATATGGAATTTGATTAGGATAGCAGTGTAGTAAATGATTTTTTTATCTTTTCTATTAAATTGGATTTACTTGAAATTTTGGATATGATATGTATAACTCAATAATGCATGTCATTGAAAACTTTCAAATTATCTAGATTTTTTTTGAATGGGGTTCTCAGTCAAACTACACTTCGACCAACCATGTTGCAGACTGATATTTTACAGTCTAGTGTTTGATTTTTATTTATTTATTGGAATCTTGGAATAATCTACATTTTTTATTAGAGCTCTGAAATTACATTTCAGACACCATGTTACATTTTCGTAATTTTTGGAGGATTTTAGACAAATTTAGTAGATGCTTTATAGTAATATTTTTATGAACAAAAATTCTGCTGAACTAAAAGAAAGTATAATGAAGGGTCAATTGCAAGCACCTAAATTTCTCTATATGATCAACTTAACACAATAGGATCTCTCATAATTCATGATTCAATCCAGAGAAATGAAACCACAGAGAGAGAGAGAGAGCTAGTGTTTAGATGGAGAAAGTGGAGAAGATGGCGATCTAGGGTTTTCTCTTGCTAGAATTGATGAAATCAAGTAAGTTTGTCATCTCTAGATAACCTTTCTTGGTGATTCTTCTCTCACATGTCAAGATTCCACCCCTCCTTTGATTTTATTCTAAATAATATCAAATATCCATCTTTTCTCAGTATTTCTCCATAATTCTCCATTTCTAGGGTTTCCTAGTTGAAAGGAAGAAGAAATTGGTGATTTGCTAGAGTTTTGATATGAATTTAGGAATTTTAGATGAGGGAATACATTTTAAGGTGTTTTCACACCTTAGGGTGAGTGGGTACTTCCTTTAAACAGTAGATTGCATTAAATCATATTAAATCCTCACAAATATTCAATTCCTTTGTATGAGACTACACACCCTAAGCTGCCTTTCACTTCTAGCTTTTGCAAGATGATATGAAATGGTTTATTTCTCTATTTTGATGAATTTTTAGATGATAAAATTACATTAGAAATGGATACAAATCAACTAAAAGATAATTACTGAAGTTATTGCAGATGTTATAAGAATATAGTGAAATATAGGGTTTTTGGTTATGTCTGAAATTTTTATATAATTGAATAAAGAACTTTGCCAATTTGAATCTCCTTGTTTATGATTGACCGTTCTATCTGAATGTGTAGTACATTTATTTCAAATACTATGTTTTTCACATGATTTTATCATTGTTTTCTTGAATCTCACTAAAGAGGGCGAAACCCTAGATGAATGAAAAGTTGGAAGCTTGCAACTAGACATTTTGAAATTCAAATAATAGGATTCTTATATTATTATAAATTCATTTATTCAAGGTTATTATTTATGCATGATATTTTAGTGAATGGCTTGAAAACCCTACTTCAATTCATTATTGGGTTATATATATGTTGGTTGTATGTGAATTGTTGAAAGTAGTCTTTTATCAGTGACAAATTATGATGCATAAAGTCCTTATGTGAGTTGTGTGATATGTGAATGAGGTGAATGAAATCCTAAGGATAGGGAATTCAATGGATCAATTGGTTTCAATTTAGTGTTCTTCAGTATGATAAGTGGTGTAGCACAATTTCTCAGTTTACAATACAAATTGATGATACTTTATGAAACGGATTGTTGGTAAGGTTAAATTAAGAAGTGTTGATTTTATGATTGAACTATGAATCTAAAGAGTGAATTAGACATTTAAATGCCATGAACATTGTAGAATCCTCACAAAAGGCTTGTGCTGTGAGGAGGAAATGTGCTTCTTGACTGGAGGTCTCACGTAGGTTGAGGTAAGCCAGAGCGTACCAGTAGGGTGTGGGGATCTAGGCCAGTAAGGGAATACTCCTTAAATGATTGGTATACAACACCAACTGGGGATGTTGGTGGTACCTGAGTTTTAAGTTGTGGCAATCAGTGGACATATTTGGTAGGCCCATTGGTGCACAACAAGCTTGAGGGCTTTGACTCCTCACCTAAGTACCCATGTTGAGAGGAGGAGTGGAGATATCTGGTCACTCCCATTAGCCACCGAGAGCCAGATGTGGAGATGCCAACTGTAGATGTGGTATTGAGACTACAGACATAGGATCTCAGGCATGCTTCTAAGTATTGTACAATGAGATCGTAGCTCACTGTGATACTTTCACATTTTGTGGTACACCTCATATGGGTTCAGAGCTTAATAATATGAATGAGAGATTAATTAAGAGTGTGCAATTATTCATATCTTCTTTGTGGTTATCTCCAATAACTAGCCATTCACATGTTTCTGAGTTACTATTTTCTTATGTGATTAATCAAGCATGCTCAAATAATGATGTACCCCTTTTGGATATTTATAGTATCTTGTCATATATATGTCTATGAATGATTAGTTCCTCAATAGTTCATTATTGACCTATTTTAAATTCAATGTCTCAATAATATATTTTTGGATAATAAAGTTCTTTATACTATTTAATTGAAGTATTCATTAGCTGAGTGGGTAGGCTCTCCCCTCTACTCACAAATTTTTATGAAAACCATGTAGATCTGAAAAAATGTCAATGCTAGAGTAGATCTTCCATGAGAGTCAAGTATCAAATTAGTGAAGTTTACTTGGTCCCTGTCACTCTAGGTCCTTGTAGAGTAGTGAGAGAGTTGTAAATGATGATGTGTAACTTTGTTTCCTTAATAATAGAGAATGTATCTGATTATCATGTCACATGTACATCAAAATGTGTGAAACCTAATGTTTAGATATGTATCTCTAATGTTCAAATCAGATTAGAGTAATTAAGTTTTAGTTTCCCTTATAAAGTTATTTATATGATTGAATGTGAGTAAACAAATTATTGAAATTGAAAAAAAAAGAGTTAAGGGTGATCTTTGTACTATGTTTAATTTTCAACTAATGCCCTAATCTCATGATTAGTGGTAATCGTGGGATGTGGGTGTAACAACTTGATATCAGAGCTTAGGTTGAATCTTCGAGGACCATTATGATAGAATGTCATAGTTATAAGTGTGGTAGTTAGGAGGTGATGTGTCTATCTCTCTAGGAGGTCTTAGTGTTTGGTTATCCTAGCCCCATATCTAAGTATTTAGGTCGACCACTATCACGCTACTCTGTCTATTCTTATCTAGATGCCCTAGCCATGCATGCAGAGGGAGGATGGGTTCGAGAGAAACCCTAGAAATATTGGGTTAGAAGACTACAAAGTAACAAGGATTAAGAGCATAAGGATATAATGTGATAGAATTTTTATTTTATATGTTGCTTTGGTTGGAAATCAACATAAATGTCCTTATGTATTTGAATTGAGATTATCTATTTTTATAATATATTAATGGTTCTCTAAGATTGTTGTACACTATGAAGTTGCTTCAATTATTGTTTAGAAACTTTGAATCAAGTAGACAAGAAGTTATCTTTGAATGAGTCTGCCCTAAGTGGATTTTATTTCCACATGTTTGAGGTGAATAAGAGTTGGTTAATCCTAAGTAGCTCTTGGCTTTAGGACTGCGGGTTCAGTCTGGTCCAACTGGCATGATGCATTACTAAGATTTAATTACTCCTATTTATTAATATAATAAGAGTAATTAAAGTATGAAGAGGTAATTTTAGAATTTAATGGATATGTACATACACTAAGATATTGAGATATAAGGGAAAGACTAGAATAACTATGAATCAGTTGGAATCGATACCTATGACCCAGCTTTAGGGCCTCAGATAAGAAACCCTAAATTGGAACGAGTTAAGAGGGAATATAGATACAAGACATAGGTTAGTATGTGACATACAAAATGAAGAAGAGAGTATGGATAAAGAGAACTGAATCATATAACTAATTTAGGCACTTTATTCATTTTGAAATCAAGGAAAGATAAGATAAAACTACATAGGGAGCCAAGATAGAAATAATCAATTATGATGAATGGGATCATATAATCAAGTAAAATACATTTATGTACTCCAAAACAAAGGGAAAATAAGAGAAAGTAGTTAAGTATACAACAAGCACATAGAAGTGAAGAATTTTCAGAATAATTAAAGTGAGGAGAACTAGATAAACTTGTAGGTTATAAGATGATGAAAAAGTCAGATGAAATATAGAGAAATATTGTTGGAGATTCTGAGTTTGATAAAGGAAAGTGGGTTACATGATAGAATAGAGATCATGGAATGGGTCATTATATTATGAACTCTAATACATTCATCCTTACTAGATTTTTGATTTAAAATCTCAATAGAGTAACTACCTAGTTTCAATCATAAATACATAATAACTCCATTGACATGAAATGAAACTAGTTCTCAAAATAAGAACAAAGGTACAATGAAACAAATGATCAAGTCATATAAAGGTGAATTATATTCAGAATAGATAAAAAACTTGATTACAATAAAAACAAATGGTTGACCGCTGCATGAGTTGTTTGATTTGATTTATAACCCTCCTACCATTCATATTATATTGGGGTTATAACCCCCCTACCATTTTATTTACTCATGATGATGTAACGAATGGACATAAGTCTTATCCTATATTATTGAATGTGATTTTAGACCAAGATAACTAATTTAGATGCTTTGACATAACCATTAGAATGCATCCCTCCACCCGAGGTGCATCTTTCCACCTCTTATATATGTATATGTATATGTATATGTATATATATATCTATGTGTGTGTGTGTGTGCATATATATATATATATGTATATATATATACATATATATATATATACATATATATGTGTACGTGTTTCTACAGAGGGTGCGTATTTCCACTCATTTTACTTAGCCAAATGACTTAGTGGGGTGGCCTGACCTTAGTTATTTGTTGTCTAATTTTTCTACATGAAACTGTCTATTTTGTGATATTGTGGACTGTGAAATGGCTAAACTATGTATGTATTGATCAAAAATTTATATGACTCAATCTCTTTAAATTTCATTATCTTGTTAATATCTCATTGAACTCGCCTACTTCTTATAGATCCCCTATTTAAACGAGACCCCCCTTGTCATGATCCTTTTATACAAAAATTCCTAAATGATATTTATTATGAACATACTCAGAAGTGTTCTGATGTATACCTTTTGTCTCTCTTGCTGGATGTTTTTCCCAAAACCACCCAGGTGTAGAAGCATTAGACAACAATGAATTATGAAGATCACTTACATGAAGTGGACTTAAGGATAGCTACGAATTTCTGAGTTGGTCTCTACAATTAGAGTTATATGTTATTATATGTATACCTTATTATTTTTTCATTCCACCTCTTCTGGTGAGAAATAATTGTATATGAATTATCAAGCAGCTTTGTAATAGTTTTATCTCAACTATATCATCATTACATGGTTCTTTATATTGTACTATTTGAGTGGATCCCCTTTTGAGTCCTAATATTTACAACCTCCCCTCCTAGTATCCTCTTCCTCCTCCTATATGTCGACTCCTATCTGCCCCCTCCTTCTATACCGCCAACCCTTAGGCTTTCCAATAAGTTAACTTCCAACATGAGTCGAGTTTTGCTATTCAAGAAGGCTAGAGAGTTTCCAATGCTCCATGATGCTGAGATTGAGTTCATAATAGTCTCCTACAAGATAATGATCTACCACGTTGCTAGTAGAGGGTCTGTGACATTGATTCTGCTACAATCTTGATATGTGTTGCATTGAAAACCTGACTAGTAAAATCTTATTTTTATCTTTGTCAGTTTCTTAGGTGCAGATTTTCTTGCATTGTTACTGGTATTTAGAAAGTTACCACAATTATATTATATTGTGTTGTGCTATTGGATTCTAACACAATAATTTCTTCTATAAAATAGCAACAAGATTAGCGGGATATATTCAAAATGAGGCAAGCGACAAGATGTGTTGTGTTCAAGTATTACACAAAGTGTATGTTCTCCCTCAATAGATGGTAAATCAATCACATAACATCATCCCTCTAGAGAATCATCTAAAAAGATCTCATGTTGTCAGAATAATGCAATTTGTTCATGTTGGATTGTTTAGGATTAATCTAATTATCTATTTTCCTACCTTCCATCATGACATGCTCCTTGTATCAATGCCTCTGCATCTTGTTGTAGAAGCGACCTAGTATAATGCAAAAGTAACAATAGACTTGGAAGTTTCACTGCAAAATATCAAGTAACATGTGGTGTGGGCCATTTAACAAGATGAAGAGAATAAAGGATTAAATATGTGTAATTTGCATAGGTACTTGAGAAGGCAAATTCTTCACTTGTCACACAAATAAATCAATAGTTTTTTCACCCAAGTTATTGATAAAACACCTCAAGTTTTATTCTCTTTTTTCTTGATACATTCTAGTGTTCCTCATTATAGTAGAAAAATCCATAGTTTTTTTAATTTCTCTAATGTTTTAATGTGTGGTTGTTTCTCAGAAAAGTGTTTGAGAGGCTAGATGTCTAGAGTGTTACTTGTTTCATATCCAAATTAGTTATGATATTTATTTTTTACTTGTATGCATGCTATTGTTGCATGTTAGTTGTTTCTTATCTCCTTCATTATCTACCAAACACCATTGTTAAATATACATTTGTAAAGAGTGAGACCCGATAGGGAATTCACTCAAATGGTACATTACAAAGAGCCATGTACTAATAAAGTAGTGGAAACAAAACAAGTTGCATGATGATTCTTTTACAATTCTTCCTTACCATAAAAGGTGGTATAGCAAAGTAAAAAAATATACATATTATAAATCCAATTACATGTAAGACCTATTGTAGAGGTGCACCTGACCATTCAAAGTTATCCTTAGGTCACATATCATGTATATGATCTTTGCGCATCCTTGTATTCTAAGGTACCTACACTTGGGTGGAAGAGAACATCCCCAAAACATATGCAATAAGGTATAGATTATCAAAGGATGAGCATGTACATATAATAAACACTCTGGGAATTAGGATTAAAAGTGCAAAAAGAGTTGTTTTGACAAGAAGGGGGCTATTGAAATTAGGTAAGTTCAAAAGAATTATAACAAGAGAAATGAGGCATATTAAATTCAGAGAAGAAGCATGAAGAATGAAGTATCTTTCTATAACAATTATCCATAGTTTTAAATTTAAAAATCTTGCATACATAGCTACGTAGACTAAGTATACCTAAAATTGGCCCATAACACCATTGGATCATGGCCTAAAAAGAAACAACAGTGGAAACAGACATCCTGGGTGGAACCAGCATGCCCTTTATAAGCATAGTTGTACATACATACCATAGTTCTAGATATTCTATTTAAACGCATAAGAAACATATATAGATGGAAAGACTAGCATTTTAGTCATTTTCTCATAAGACAATAATAGATAGAGGAGTCCAATGACCCATTATAATTGAACAATTCAACAACCACAAGAATTTATATGAATCCAAATCATAAAATATAAATGTCCAACAATTCAAGTAAAATTGATAGTTCATGAGATGCCTCACTAAATGGATTTTTGTTCAATCCAAATAACACCCAAAATAAAATAGAGGATGTACATACCTAATTTTCAAGACTAGTGGTTAACTCAATGGATATACTTGGTTCCCAAAGTCAAGTATTCATCCTAGGAGCACATTATGTATGTTAGTTAAACCAAACCTAACATGTGCATACATTACTATTATAGATTTTCATATTGTTCTTATCCTGACCCCGATCACCTGATGACATATTAGTGTTTTCAATCTTATTAAGTGAACATATAGTCCATTATATATATCTATTTTAGTTCTATATTTAAATTTACCCACATAAGCCTAATCATGTCTAGATTACTTATGTGTTGGTAATAATATGAATTCCTACAATTTGGGTCTTTTGTTTTGTTCTCTCTCTATCTCTATTGTGGTTCAAGTTTCATCAGCTAGGGTTAAGTACAATTTTAGAGTGAGATATATTTATAAGAATGACCTATTATATAAAACTAGTGTTTAAGTCCTACATACACTCATATGTGATTACAACATACTTCTTATTGTGTTTCTAGTTAATATAGGATATAAGTACACTACTACAGAAATGGCTTATAAAGTCACTTTTTAAGGTGTCGGTTGTATACAAAAACGGACACCTAAACTCTACAATGTCGGTTTATAACATAAACCGACATACAATCTACGAAGGTCGACCAGACACGGGTACCACTTTTATTAAGTATCGGTTAATTAATAAACAACCGACACCTAAACTCAACCGCCAAACCCAAAATTCCAGCGAAAAAATTGGCTCCAAAATTTTACATATGGCGTCGGTTCATAACTAAATAACCGACACTATAGGTTTAGTTGTCAGTTTTTTTAAATAACCGACACTTAGTATAGGTTTCGGTTCATAACTAAATAACCGACACTATAGGTTTAGTTGTCGGTTTTTTTAAATAACCGACACTTATTGTCAACTTAATAGCTCACCAGCTCGACCGATTCTTCCCTTTCCCTATTTCATTCCCGATTTCCCTAACCTCTGACGATTTCTTGCTCCCTTCCGCCGCCACCCCTCCCTGCCGTTCGTGCTCCAACGCCTGTCGCCGCCGCTCCTTCCTCTGTGCTCGCCCGTCGCCGCCCGCCCGCCCGCCGGCCACCCTCTCCGCCGTCGCCGGTAGTAGCTAGGTCTCCTAGCCTCGCCGCCCTCTCCGCCACTCCTCTCCTCGCCGCCGACAGCTGCTAGGACTTGCTCCGGCCGCTGCTCCTCTTTCCTCAAGGTGCCCGCCCTGCCTTCTTCTTCTTCTTCTGCTCCTCTTCTCTCAAGCTGCCAACCCTGCTGCTGGGCGTTTTTTTTTAATTTATTTACTTCTCTCAAGGTGCCTGCCTTCTCATACACATATTGATGTACATAAACCTGTTAGAATAAATGCTAAAAAGGTATGATTTTAGGGTTTTGGTACTGCTTTTGTGCTTCTACTGAGCTGAATCCTCTATTGTCTATACAATACATGTTCTATGATAAGCCTTAGTTAATTTAATATGCATACTTTGTATGTAAAACATAGTAATCGGGTACTTCTGTATATCCAAGTAAATTACATGTAACTAATCATGACATAGATTTTAGAATGCATACTTTGGTTAAATGTACTGTTGTAATTTTTGATCAACTGATGATATGTAAATGTAGCAATAAGTTAGTAAGGTATCAATGATAAGTCTGTTGTAATGTGATGCAAAATAGTTATTGTACCATGCATATATACTTAATACTTTTTTGTTTTATAGTTTTATAGGGTGTTTTATGTGTGGCAAGTCTATTGTTTAATAGTTTAGCTATAATCATTGTTTAATAGTTTAGCTATATTCTTGGTGACAATCCTAATCACCCTTCTTTTGCTTAATGATGAACTGTAATGCACACATGATTGGAATGTAAATGATGAACTTTTCCCTAAATATATTGCCAATCATGCTTTTAAAGACATCAATAATCACCCTAACTTGAAGAACTAGGATTTTAGGTATAAGAATGACAACACATTATTTGTTGGCCTAGAAACCCATCCAAGATTTACTCATTAGGAGTAAATCTTGGATAGTCCCCGGTTTGGGACTGTTCTTGAACACCTAATCTCGCTTAGGATGTAAGTGTATATAATGTGTGTTGGGTTTTCAAGAAAATTTCCGCAGCATTTCCCCGTTTGTTCTCTAAGTACATATGTACTTGGAGAACAGCGGGGAAATGCTGCTGAAATTTTCTTGAAAACCCAATACACATTATACACTTACTAGTGAGATTAGGTATTCAAGAATGGGATAGGTGGTACACATTTATTATATATAAGAATGACATCACATGTATTTGTTAACCCTAGACCCTAATCTTGTCCTGATATATACTTGTTTTCTCTTTGATCATAGAATGGATAGATCATGGATGTCCATTCACAATCGCTGCACCCCAGAGTTTATTTCTGTTCTTGACCAGTTTATTAGATTTTCTGAGGAACATAGGAAACAACCTGGAGATAGGTTCTACTGTGAGCTTTAGAATTTGAGCTTTAGAATTTGAGTTACTTTACAAGGTGCCCGCCCTACCTTCTTCTTCTTCCTCTGCTAGAACTTTACAATGTGAGCTTTAGAATTTGAATTACTGTACAATGTGAACTTTACAATTTGAATTACTTTACAATGTGAGATTTACAATTTGAATGTGAATTTGAACTTTACAATGTGGGCTTTACAATTTGAATTACTTTACAATGTGAGCTTTACAATTTGAATTACTTTACAATGTGAGCTTTACACTTTGAATTACTACTTTACAATGTGAACTTTACAATTTGAATGTGAATTTGCAGATGGCTGACCATTCTCCTGATGACCGTGCTGATGACTACCGTGAGGGGGAGGACATCAATGCGCCGCCTTACAATGTAAGTTTTAAAAATATATCATATATTTATATCTATATGTCCATTTATAGTTATATCTTGTAAATGTGAATTATTTTGTCAAATTTTAGGTTGATGATGCACAGGTACCATCTGAAGCACTTGAGGCACTTGATCAACAACACCAAAAAGTTGACAAGAGAAGGGGCATCACTATGATGAAGAAGTTAATTGCGCAAAAGGGCAATGGACCCAAACTTGTTGTGGATTTCGATAATGCAGGAAATGCATGTGGTGTGAATCGCAATTCATTTATTTCATATCTTGGGTTTGTTACTCGTAGCCATTGTGGTTGTCGCTTAGATTCTTGGCATAACGTTTCTAAGGAGAAGAAAGATTTAATATGGAGGGATTTATGCGTGAGTTATTATTAATTTGCAATTCTATTTTGTAGATTACTAAATTTTTGGATACTAGTTAATAGCAATTCTATTTTGCAGAGTATATTTGAATTGGATGAAAAGCTGCATCGTAAATGCGTGATGCAACGCTGTGGGAGAGTCCTAAGGAACTATAGGACAAATCTCACCAGAGAATACATAAAATAAGCCGACAAGAGGAAGACGACAACCACTGAATAGTGGAACTTCATGGACAAAGAAGAATGGGACGCATTTGTCGCTTCAAGACAAACTGATGAATTCAAGGTATTAGGCGTCAGTCTCAATCTCATTAATTAATATATGTTGTATTCACTTATTCAAGATTAACATTTAGTGTTACTAACCAAATCATTAATTTGCATACTAACTAGGCCCTCAGTGAGGCACAAAGATCAAGGCGTGCACTGAATGTGCATGACCACACAATGGGTCCAAAAGGATATGCAGGCGTTCGCCAAAGACTACAGGCTGAGGCTACTGCTGCTCAGTCTGCTGCTACTCAGGAGTCCTCTACCATAGGTAGCACACCTCTGCCTCGCCATGATGTCTGGATAGCTGGGAGGCAAAATAAGAAGGGAGAATTAACTAAGGCCGCAACTGCTGAGGCGGCTGCAAAAATGGTAAAATAAAACTCTTACAGCAATCATTCGAATATTGATTATTTGTGTTGTTTACTTAAGTACAAATTTTTGTTTTGGCGATTAGCGGGAGCTGCACGAGCTGAGGAAACAAGGAAAGTTCATCCCTGAGGGCACAAGGGATGAATTGACAGTTGCTCTGGGTAACCCAGAGCATCCTAGACGTGTTAGGGCTACAGGCGTTGGTGTGGGCATCAAAGCTTTTTTGGGCCATCACAGCGCAAACATGTCCCAAAAGCGGGACTTTCACAAGAAGAGGTAACATATTTTTTCCTTGTAGATGTTACTGTAAAAGAGAATTCAAAAATTAGAATTTGATGTTTCTTTTATCCATGTATAGGTGGATAAGCTATTTGATAGGAAACTCGAAGAAAAACTCGAAAAAGAAATGAAAAAGTGGTAGGCATCTCAGACTGCCACTTACCAGACAATACCTACTACAGACTCTACTCCTACTCCTACTGCAGAGGTTGGGAGTAATCCTGTAGAACCACCACCTAGCACATCCACTGTAAGTATTTTTATGACATAGTAACTAGTTTTTTAATTCAAGATGATACGTATATATGAAATTGTAGTCATTTCAAAAAAAGATGATATGTATATATGTATATAACATTCTTTACACAAAAATTTGTAGGGGTTGAAGCCATACCGTCTAAAAAGTAAAGAATATGTCGTGGCAGAGGCGTCGTCTTACCCATCCCTACCAGGGGAAACGTGTCACGGGTCTCCAGTACCAGTTGGTTAGATTCGGGTGAGCCTGATACATATATTCCCCCAGTGGATGGATCTTCCACTGCCATATGCCCACCCAGATTATGAAACGCTTGGTGAGGCAGTAGGCGGAGTGATATTGTGGGAAAAAGCGTATGTCTTCTTTACTGAAAAGGTGTGGTAAATTTACATTACGTTCAATTGTTAGTGTGTGTATATGCTGGCAGTTGATCTGAAATTATTATATATATATACAAGTTAAAAAGAAGACACCCACAACATCTAGGACTCCACGTCCACCTCCTGCATTACCTAGTTGGGTTCCACAAGACCTACCTGTCCCGTTAGGTCCTAACTATAGGGGTATAGCAGTATGGTTAGGGGAACATGATATAAACTCCCCTATACCTGTTTCTTCTGATTCAGATTCTACAGGTCAGTCATACGAAATAAAACTATTTATATAAGATATTTTGGAGTTGTTTCGATATGATTGGCTAAATACATCTGTGATAGAGCTATGGATAAGGTGAGTTATTCTTTATACATCCATATACCTTGTGTATGATCTGGTGATCTGGTTTCTTATTTATTAATGCATGCGTAATTAATACATATTTTGCAGCTACTTAGACAACATATGTGCAGATTTTGGATTTGAACATGTAGGGTTTTTGATTCCATCCTTGATTAGTATAGTAGCTAAAGACCCTACATCAGTTCAACAATACAGCTGTGAGGCTTTTTCAAATTTTGCTATAAAAAAGAAGACGGTGATAATGGCTCCATTCAATATAGAGTAAGTTTACTTTGCTTATTATAATTTGGACTTAAGAAAATTACATTTTATTGTGGATTTTGAGTTATTAATTTTTAACTTTTTTTCCTCTAGGGGTAGGCATTGGGAGTTATTGGTTATTGCCCCCGAGACGTTCACTGTGTATTATCTAGATCCTAAGGGGGGTAAATTGAATACAAGATTTGGACACATAATGAAAATGGCAATATTTCGGTGAGAAATATTTCATTTTTCATATCCGTTAACATCTGTTATTACAATACTATTTAATTGCAATGTTCTGTGTTACATTAACATGTAGGGGTTTTGAGGAGTACAAAAAGGCTGGAGGAAAGGTCCCCACGAAAAAGAACCAACCAATAATTTGGAAGAACGTGAAAGTAAGTTTCCGACTGCAATATATATATATATATTATTTATGTGAACAATGCTTAATTAGTTGTATTTTTTAATATTTTGTATGTTTGAATTTATAATGTGCTACATAAGACAACGGATGGGCATGTGGATACTATGTCATGCGATATATGCACATGATTATCAAACATGCCGTACTGGATATCGAATGTATTGCTCAGGTATTATATAGTCTCATTAGATAATATGATCGAAATATATCAATCTTATTTATAGCTCATTAATTATATATATACATCATTCTCTTTACAGGTGTTTAAAGCTGACCCCATTACAGGAAAGGACTTACCAAATGTTAATGCTCCCTATATGATGGGAGAATTAAATAAAGTAGTAGAAGAATGGGCAACAACCATACAATTAGTGGGGGCTTTAAAATATAATTGGGATCATGATAGCGAATAATGACTAAACAATGATACTTTGTAAATGAATTTCTGAATTATAATATATGTGTGAATGTTTCTACATGTCTGGATGTTTCTACATGTGTCTGAGTGAAAATGAATGAAAGTGTTGGTTGCTATATGAATGTTTCTACATGTGTGAATGTGAATGAATGGAACTACATATTGCTAGCATGTGTGACTGTTTATAAATGTGTGAACTTAAAATGGAACTGCAGGTTGCATTGCTAAATGCATGTGCTACTTTTTTATTGTTAATTTTACAGGTTTGCGGCCTGTTGTCGGCTGATATCAATGGATGTCGTAAAACCTGCAGTTCATAACTGAACTGAATAGGTTTCTCATCCTGCGACCAGCCACAGCAGGTCTGCAGACTGACAGAAAAAAAAATCAATAGACGTCGGTTATTTGTAAATAACCGACACATAATGTTATAGTGTTGATTTTTTACAAATAACCGGCGTCTATTTCGTGTGGCGCGAAGATATATGGCGTCGGTTATTTGTAAATAACCGACACTGATAGTGCCCAAGATGGCGCCCTTTCTGTGGCGCGAAGGGTTTGGGCGTCAGTTTATTACCTAATAACCGACGCCTATAGTCCCATGATGGCGCGTTTTCGGTGGCGCACGAAGTGTTTGGGCGTCGGTTTTGGAACCTACGCCTAATGGGTGGACTTTTAGTGTCGCCCACATAGGTGTCACTTAGAAACCGACACTAAAGGCTTTAAATAACCGACACTAAAGGTAGGTTATGTAGTAGTAGTAGTTGCCAACCTAAGTATTATATCCTTCCTCCATCCGGTTATCCTCCATTTTATTTTTTATTATACTATTACTTAAGTGGATAGCATTAGAGTTACATGAAATATACTTGCTCATACATATTTTTGTATTACCCATACAGTAACACACATGCATACTAACGTGTATAGTACTTGTTATAACCTATTTTTTACTTGGTGGAAATGCCATTTTTTTCAATAAAGGGGGACATATTGGAATTTGTGTGCATTGTTTTAGAAGTATGATTTCCTCTTGCAATTTTCCCTTTGTTGTGAAATTCATGGTTTGTACTGATTTTATTAGTCCAATAATAGATATAATGGAAAAGGAAGAGTAGGAAATCCAATAATAAGCAAGAAGCAAAAGATAATAGATAATAACTAGATATCCTTGTGAGAATTGTGTGGAATTCTCTATAAAGTGGTATGGATGACCACCAGTTGATGGATTTCAGTTTCACATGGTTTCTAATAATAAAAATAATTAAAATAAGGGATATAGAAAAGATAAGAAAGAGAAAATGTTTCAATTAATGCCTAATCTATGCCTTATAAGGAGAAGATTGCATATTAAAAAAATCTTTTATTTTTGAATTTTTGGTCCCAAACCTTGTCCACAGTTGGATAACGTCATTATTGAGTTTCCCTTAAATTTGGGATCAAAAGGATTAATAGAAAGGACTTATGGATTTTTCTAGAATTCCTAAAGTGAATGATTTAACTTGGAATGATATTAAATGTCACAGATTTATTTCCAAATAGGAATTCCTTTTTCGGGCCTTTATTCATATGTGTGGCTTGAGGACCGTCGGATCCTAGATGCAATGGTGATGTACTTGTCACCTACCTCATCTAGACAAGGACAATAGGGACTCAAATTGATGGCTTTCCAATTTGATTTCCTCATGAATTAAGGAACAAGCGGATTGGGAATTTGTTCCATTGGTTTTAGGAGCAAGAATCACACCTAACCATCCCCAGTTTTTATTAAAGAGGAGGACTCTCCCAATACATCCTCCATGAGACATCCAAACAACATGAAGGAGTATAAATAGAGGGCCATAGCTCCTCTACAAGATCACCCAACCCTACAACGGAATCCACCGAACTTGTGGTTTCAATCCCAGGCTCCAACTTCACCTTTCGTACTTCCCCATACCCCCACAATTGGTACATGTGCAACCAAAGAACCACTCCCACTATTCTCCGCATACAAGTCGCCTCCAAGGAATCGACTACCACCTTTAAACCTGCGCGAGGTGGAACGAAGGTTACAGTACCTTCTATCAGTCCTAAAAAGGCTTGAGGTGCAAAGTCAACCTTTGAGTTGACTCCCTACCAATGAAAGAAGGAATGACAAGGAGGAAGACGAATGAAGACTAAAGTACTCCTCTACCCTCACACGCCTGTTGAGGAAATAGGGTCAAGATTGTCCTATTCTTCTTAATCTTTGTTCTGATATTTGAGTTTCCACATAGGCAGGCGGCCTAATTGGTGAAAGATGATTGGTCAACCCAGTCACATTGGTAGGGCGGGACCTGGGGCTCCTTGCCTTGATGGCAGGTCCCTATTGGTTAAAATGTTTTAATTTTATAAAAATTCATAACAGTTAGTGGGATGATCTGATGAAGACAAGTAATATATGAATCTTGCTCAGAAAAATAAGATGAATGCAATAAAAATATGATCAAGACATGTTCTGTATCTAGTTCAAAAAGTACCAAAAGTTTCTATCTTTAATATGATTAATGTATAAAACCTTAATTTCTAGGTTTTGATGATCTTAGTATGCTTAATGGGTCTTAATAACTAAAGACCGATATATTTGGATAAGGTTAATAATTCATCAATTGACAAATTAGGGTTTTTTTAGATTAAAAGTGCATGTAATGACAAATATTAGGGTTTGTACACAAAATGCCATGGAAAGTGACAATTAGGGTTTAGGAAGAAAAAACCCTAATGAAACCCTAAGTTGATCCCAAAAACTAATTTTGAACCCCAAATCAGTCCTAATAGTATACTTTGGATAAAATGATAATACATGGGTGTTATGCTTTAATTTTTTGGATAGTTGCTTGGCTGATTGCATTGATTGCACTTCTTACTTGGGCCTCAAGTACTCCCGAGAAAGGTATGTGGTTACACCAATGACTACCTGACTTAATCAATTTTTTTGGTTTTCTAGAGGCTTTATAGAATGGATTACAAAATTAACTATTGCTTATTTATTTACTTTCTGCAATATATAAAGTCCATATGATTTTCATAGTATATAGAAATAACTTTCTCAAGCCCATAATAATATCTCTAATTTAAATGCATGCATAATGACTATAGAAAGCACCCCTAGAAGTGGGTTGGCTAATAAATACTCCCATAGGGTGAGTATGATATCACGAACACCCCAGAGAGTGGGTATGGATGCAAATCACTCCCAGAGAGTGAGTATGGTAGAATTGGGTACCCCTAGGGAGTGGGTATTCCATAGAGTTGAGGATTGAGAAGTTAAGAAAACAAATTGTGTTCTGATTATTTGATAATTGAAAATATGACTGATTATGTTGTTACTCAACATGCACATATTTTGTTTCCCCCACATACTAGTATAACTTGTTATACGTACCGTATTTTATTTCGCATCATTTTAGGGTAATCTTCTAGTAACATGCAAATATAGATGAAATATGGAAATCTATAAGAAGGCACAAAAAGAAAAAGATTTGATATAATTTAGAGGATATAGATCGATTTTATTTCTGTTACAAATTCAGTCCATTCCCATGTAAACTCCCTAGAGGAGAAGTTATCTTTGTATCAAACTCTTTATCATATAATGAAATTTATTTATTATTATTGGTTACTTACTAATCCTGATCCCAGAATTATGTCTATGGCCCTTGCCCTATCGGTCTTCCTTTTTACGGAGATAACATAGGGAGGGGTCATAACAATATTGGATCAACTATTCTTAAGTATCTGTATAATCAAGTTCAATATCTAAAGATGTCTAGTAACCGTCATAATTAGTAAATAAAATATCATCATTAACTGTTTCTAACAACTGTTTTACAAGGATGGGAAGACATTGACCTTCACACTTAGGGATTATGCTAACCTTTGAGGATTAAGCTACGAATGTTCTCTAGCCACAATCGAGGTCAACCACTGGCTGGTCACATTGACTTAAATCTTCATTTTCTCAATCATTGTTGAATAAGGAGATATGAACGTGGTTATCATCTTGTTTAAAAACTCATGTAGAGGATGAAGTAATCAATGATGGTTGAGAGTAAGAACCCAAATATGACATGGACAACCGAGTTCTGTCCACTTATGGTCTATTATACAGATGCATGCAATGATGGACCCTGCCATGTAGTATGTGACTATCGAGTGGAGTCGAGGAATGAGTGCTGCAATGTCATTTATAGAACTCCAACCTGAGATCTTTAGGCTTGTTTGGGGAGGGGGGGTAGGTCAGGGACAAGAAGTCCACAACTACTGGATGCAAAAAGATCCCCGACCAAAATGGTAGGTGCATCAACTTCCCTTGCAGCCGCAACTATAGGTTGAAGGAGAGAGGAGTATTTGTTGTCGAGGACACATGAATGGAGAGGCTACTTTTACAACACTTGTAAATCTTATGACCGTATCTGCGCATGGTAGTAGAGGCTGGGTTGATGATGCTAGAGGAAAGGTTAGATGAATTGAGATCATGGAGAGGTGTAGGAGTATCAAGTGGCTCTAATTTTGTAAGTGGAGGTTGTTAGGGTTTTGGAGTGAATAGGAGATCACATGAAGAAGAAAAAATCAACAAGAAAAGTGAAAGAGGGTAGAGGAGAGGAGGATATAGGGAAATAAATGTTGGTGGAAAAATTGGACCTTCATGTAATGCCATCATCAATCAATAAAGATGAAGAAAAAATGAGAAGATAGAAATATCTTCCAGGGCTAGGGAGAGTTGTGATATTATGTGAGGAGAGGAGGAAGAGTGGTAGGTTATTTCTATGTGCCAGTTTCTATAGATGACAATGCCATGGACTATATTAGTGATGGTTGCCGGATGTCACAGCTATGCAGCATAATTTGAAGGGAAGCATGTTGTCCAGAGTTCAATAGATGAATGCTAGAGGAATAAGAAAGGGGTGGCAACAACACTCTGGTCTTGCTACATCTGGTAGGGATGCTTTTGGATCTATGTAGAGATATGAGGAGGGAGAAGGGAAGGAGGATGGTTGTAGAGAAGTTGTGTTGTCAGTAATGTCGCCTGGCAATGCCCGGTGTAGCATGGAATTGTTTGGCACTGTTGGGTACAAGGGAGACGGACGAAAGGGAAATGAAGGAAGATGAATAGGAAAGGGAAGAAGATGTGAAGATAGGGATTCTTTAGAGTGCGTCCTAGTGGTAGAGTTGTTGATGGCGGCATTCATGGTGGCACTCTGGTACTCACATATGGCTTCTAGGATTTGGAGGTAAGGGGAGAAATGAGAAGGAAAAGTGAGGAGGAATGGAAGAGGTGAGTAGGAGAAGAAATAGCAAAGGAAGAGAGGAGAAGGGAGAGAGTATAAACTCACTGATTACACAAGAATCTCACACTCTACAGCCAAGGTCCATCATAGGAAACATGACCATTGGAGAGGAAGATGCGGGGGATCCACATGAACTGAGGGAAAGGAGGGAAGTGTCACATGATTATAAATAATTGGATTGACCAATTAAACAATCAGATTAATGAAAACTAAGTAAGTTATTTTATTTCTTTCTAAAGTAAATTGAGGGAGAAAGTTTTATGAAAGGATGTGAAATTTCATAGGATGTCTAAGTCGACTATTGGGAACTGAACTTTGAGTCAATTTTACATTTTGAGATTGATTGGTGTTGTGTTTTATCAATGTTATTGATTCAATTTATACTTTTATTTCTCCTATATGATCAATTAGTATGCAATATCTCATATGATCTTACTTGGTTTTATCCTCCAAACCTAGAAAGATCCTAAAGTATCAATTTAGAGCTAACAATTGTTAATTGGTGTATTTGTACATCTTACCCTGCTAATGAATTTTTTTTATTTAATAAATTTAAATAAAAATATTATTTTAATATATGTATTATACTATTTTACTCCAATTCTTCCTAATTTGATCTACATTAGTGAAGAAAATGACTGAATATTATAATACTTAAAAAGGGCCCAAAAGAGGGAGGGTTACCATGTATACCTAGATTCAGGTACGTTACAACATTATCGTCATTATTCTTATGATTAGGTATGTCAATAATTTATTAATTCCATTAGCTATATTAACATTTAAAATTTCCAAAAAGTCATGTTTGATGACACAATTTATATTCTTATTTATTTAGAACAATCAAGATAAACATACTGGTGCAAGAAATGATGCAAATAGAGACTAGCCTCATAGTGGAAGCAACAAGAAACAAAGTCATCAAATCCACGCTCTATGAGACAACATATGTTAGAGGATGTTGTAACTTACTACTTTGATCATCATTGTATTATTTGTGAAGTAAGTGAAACATTAGAATGGTGTGATACCTTCCAACATGAATGTTCAATGAATTTATTTTTGAAGGAACAAGAATCATTGGTGTATGCTTTTCGATGTTCAAAAACTGTGTATGTATCTTGAAAATCAATATATATGACTTGCTTTTTGCAATTGGTTCATACTTTTATGTAAATTACTTGTATTTTATAATATTAAATATAATCATATACATGTATATATATAATAATGCATGTTATCATGAAGGCCAAGGTTTTAACATATTTCTTCTCATGGATAGTCCTGACCAAAACCTTTTTCTCTCAAACCCTCCACCTACGGAACAACGGAGAGGGCCAGACCTTGACCAACATGTTGGATTCAGGGATTTATATATCTATGGTCAGGCATTCAAGATTGTAACATATCGTTTTGTAGTGTGATGTTGTAATTCAATAATGTACGTTGAAATAGGCTTAAGTCATATATATAATGTTTTTACGATGATATTATATGATGTATTGATCAACTAATATGTTTGTAGTGACTAACTAGAGATGGTTGGTCAATATTTTTTATCAAAGCGATGTGAGTTTGGTTTAGTGAGCCTATTTGATATGTGGTCATCGTGATTTTGTATGTACATGAAAAGGTTATAGAATGAATGTTCGATATTGTAATTTCACTAGGAAAATATGACAAAATCACTTGCATAATAGGACTATAACAAAATGCATTAAAAGGAACACCATTAGTTTGAAATTAAAAACAAAGAATAAATTTACACTTATCACCTACCCATAGATTCTTGCCATCACTATATTCTAATCATTTTGGATAGAAAGAACTATTAGATTTATTGAAATCAAAAAGCACAATACCTTCTATATGAATAAAGAAATCATTCAAACATATAACAATGTTATTCTTTCCAACAACTAATTCAAAATTTGGAGCTATTATAAAAAAGGAGATAGCCAATCACATGCTACATTATAACAATGTTGTGCTTTTCCAAGGGGACTAATCCATGGAACACATTCCAGATGAACACCATAAAGTTGTTCGAGGAAAGACAAGGATCAAATGGAAGAATGATTATCTTTTTTAGAGGCTTGTTTAGGGATGTCTCCCCTTGTAGGTTTTACATTACTAGCTAGTAGTTGTTTTCATCTTACTTCTGGTAAAATGAAAACATTCTCCTTTATCTATCCTTTGTTTTCTTATATAACCAATACAGGGATGTGATTTTAGACTTTCTTAATGAAAAATAAATTATTAAAAAAAATCCTATGATGTAGGCTAAGCTTGCCAATGTAACCTAAGTCATTGTAGCTACCTGAGTTGGCCCTGTGTCACCACCAATTAGAAAAGTTCTTGATAGTCCCACTCACCCACCCATCTACAAATCCTTACTTGGGACACAATTTTTTTAATTTTTAATAGAAGGGAAGCAAGAAAAAAAGAAGAAAGAGAAAATTGCTTTCGTTGTAACTTTCCATCCATAATGCCTTTTTGAAGAAATAAAAAGTATTAGACTCATTACAAAAAATACTTACAAAATGAATAATTTCGATATAATTTAGAGAAAGAATAATATGAGGAAAATATAGTACTTATATTTTAGGGTACAATACCCCATGTTTGAGGTACAATATCCTTGTTTTGAGTACAATATCCCTCATAACTTTCAATATGTAATGACTTTTATGAAGAGATAAAAAGTATTAGACTCCTTGCAAAAAGTACTTCAAAAAAGACCAATGTTAAGATAATTTATAAGAAGAAAAATATGAGAGAAATATAGTACTTATATTTTGGAGCTACAATATCTCATTTTTGGGGTACAATACCCGTGATTTGGGTACGATATCCCTCATTACTTTCATTATGTAAAGATTTTTTCAATAAAATGAACAATATTATATTCTTTGTAGAAGATAATTTCCAAAAAAACTAATTTTGACATACTTTAGTGAAAGAATAATATGAGATGAATATAGTACTTGTGTTTTGGGGTACAATCCCCAATATTTTAGGGTAAGCATTTCGGGCACAATATCCCTCATAACTTTATAATTATGAATTTTGAAATGAAATAAAAAAAATTGTTTTCTTGCAAAAAATACTTTATAACATGACTAGTTGACACATTTTAGAAAAATATAATACTTACAAAGGTGTTTTGATTTTCTAAGGGAACTATTCCATGGAAAACATACCGGATGAACACCATGAATCTATTCAAAGATAGACGAGGATCAACTAGAAGACTCATTATCTTTTCTAGAGGCATGTTTAGGGATTCCTCCCCTTGTAGCTTTTGCATTACTACCTAGTAAATGTTCTCGTCTTACTTCTAATAATTAATGGGAACACACCCCTCGATCTACCCTTTTGTTTTTTTATATAGCCAAATTCACGGATGTGATTTTAGACTTTCTTAATGAACAATACATTATCAAAAGTAAATCTCAAATATAGGCTAAGCCTGTCAATGTAATTCGAGTCACTACAACTACTTGAGTTGAACCCCGTGCCGCCATGAATTAGAAAAATTCTTGACAATCCCACTCATCCACTAGTCTTCCCACTTGATTATAAAGTCCAACATGGAACACAATGTTTTTTATTTTAAATAAGAGGGAAGTAGGAAGAAAGAAGAAAGAGAAAATTGCTTTTGTCGTGACTTTGGATCCGTAATTATTTTTTGATGAAATAAAAAAATATTAGACTCCATGTAAGAAATACTTTCAAAAAGACTAATGTCTGCATACTTTAGAGAAAGAATAATATGAGAACAATATAATACTTATATTTTAGGATACATGATAACACCGCACTTTACGTATTTTTTGTATATATTTTACACCAGTTTTAGAATAACTTTAGTCAACTTTGCAGACATTTTATCTATCTTCTTGACTAAAGTCTTGTTTGGTGAGTTCATGAGTCAGCCAACCGCGACCGCAGCTTCTCCAAAGACCGTGACCGCGGCTTCTCCAAAGGCCACGACCGCAAATTCTCCAAGGATCGCAACCGTGGACACTCAAAGATCGTGACCGAGATCCTAGGGAGAATCGCGATAAAAAACGATCATGACCAAGGAGAATCACAATCAAGAAGAATCGTGGTCAAGAAAGAATCACGGTCAAGAAGAATCGCGGTCAAGAAAGATCGTGACCAAGGAGGATCACGGTCAAGAAAGATCGCGACCGCGGTCTTAAGTCGGTGGAAAGACCACGACCGCGGTCTTAAGTCAGTGGAAGGTGCCTATAAATAGTGCCCCCACCTGTCTTGTCAAGACATCAAATCAGAGAGATCCGATCCTGATACCACGAAGTGTTGCCACATTCCAGACTCATTGCCGACCATCCATCAGTCTTTGATCTCCTGAGTGAAGGCCGAGGAGAGAGAAGATGACCACCTACGTCTGCCGCTTCTTTGAGAGAAGGAGACATCCCCGTGGTAGATCCAGATCTGAAGAAGTAGTGTGTAGTATAATGTTTATTCTTCTCTAGATCTATCATTTCCTCACGCTATACTCACCTCCATTCTTTGTGGTATCTCATGGATCTATTTTTCTATAGCGCCACCATGTTAGCCGCAAGCATGAGCGGCTAAACACCATAACTTGGGTTGGGAGTAGCCACTAAGGCTCTCGCAACATGTATATTGTCTCTTTCTTTTGAATATACATATTCTTATCAAGATTATCTCCTTGAACCTATTTTAATGCTTCACTTGTATGCTTAGATACCATCTTGTGATGTTTGATTGTTGATATCTTGAGAGATTAATATTGCTTTTATCCCGTGTCATGGAGTAGTATGAATGACGAGAGTGTTGGAATGCTAAATGCTTCAACCCATATGTTTTACTGCGAGGTTTTTGAGTTGTCATCTCGAGAGAGAGGCTTCTTTTAGGCCTAGATCTATCCTCATCTCGAGAGAGAGTGGTATAGATGTTTTATGGTTGCTTGTAATCTTGATATGAGTATGCAGGAGAGAGATATTATGCTTGTTGGAGATTCGCCTTGGTTGGTGAGCCCCAACCCAAGTTTTCCCATATACTTGTTACAATTTGTTTCTTTTACTTCTTTTGTCTTATTGTTCTTGCTCTTGAACTATCGTTCCCTCAGGAACACATATTAATCCTCTTTTATGTTAGAGTATAGAGTGTTGATTCCACGTTCTTAGCATGACCAACCTTGTCTATGTGTTCGACCCCGATTGCTACATCGGACCCCATTATTGCTGCGGGGGGCTGAGTGTCGGGTTATCTTTTTAAAAAGTCCAACTACTTTAATTCACTCCTTTTGGACGCGCGATTTTGGCCGGTCAACTTTTTGCCACCGTTGTCGGGGACAAGGTAAAAAGGTATTGTTAAGGAACCCGAATACTTACCACTATGCTCCCATGCCTCAAGCTTAGCAATAAGCTCGACAACACTGCCACTCTAAGTCTTCTAACCTGAACATGTGTAGAATAGTTCATTTTCATCAAGCCTGGTTTTCTAACTTGATCGTACGTTCTATTCAGGTACCCAAGGAAGAAGTACTTGGCCCATACTAACTCCGCTCACCATGCCGCCCCACGTGGGACCACCCCTTTCCGCGGACAAGCGGAATGCGAGGATCGGACAACACACACCCCCGCCAGAAATCGATGAAGATGGTCGTTATAATGATGATCATCTCTATGAAGAACAAGAACAACCTGAAGATGATCATCACCATGAGGAGCGTCATCATCGCCGTAGGCACAGAAGAAACCACTAAGAGTGAAATCGCAGGGACAACGCCAACGGAGATGATGAAGAGGAAGAAAAGACTCTTCGGGAGTTGGCTGCTATAAAAGCTAACAACTCGAGATGTCCTGTGGTCATCCCAAAGTTCAATGCATCAAACTTCGAACTGAAGCCAGCTGTAATATCTATGATCCAGAATAAAAGCTTTCGAGGGAATTCACAGAACGATAACTCTTATCATCACCTTGATGCTTTTAAGAATATCTATGACACCATCAAGATGTGGGGAGTTCCACAAGAAGTTATTTACTGCAAGGGTTTCATTTTCTCTTTGGAGGACAAGGCACTATCTTGGTACCTTGGGCTACCACATCAAGCTTTGAATGGATGGAACACATTGGCAAACACTTTCATGAACAAGTTCTACCCCACCGAGAAGATCGTTCATAACAGGTAGAAGATCACGCCTTTCATGCAGAAGCCAAGTGAGAATCTGCATGAAGCCTGGGAAAGGTATTAGGAATACCAGAGAGACTGCCCTCACCACAATTATAAGAAGGGGTTCTTAATAAAAACTTTCTACAATGGTCTAACCCCTGAAGAGAGAGTCTCACTGAATGCAGCAGTTGGAAGTGACTTTCTCGGTAAAAAGCCTAGTATATCTAAAAAGATCACAGAAAACATGGTTGAGTTACAAGCTGGGACTGATTATGACCAGACCGATAGAGGATATGCTAAGAAAGCCACCAATGAAGGACTATCGATTGAATCGAAGGCTCTTGAAGCAATCACATCTCAAATATAAAAGATAGCCATAGATGTCAAACAGCTGAAGGAATCAGGAGGGAAAGGAAATAAGCCAATTGAGAAGGTGATGAAATGTGTCACCTGTAGTGAAGGTGGGCATGGGATAGACAATTGTGTATATACCCGACCCGAAGAATCTAGTGAAAGCGAGTCTGAAGAGGAGGAAACTGAAAATGTCTCTTATGCTAACTTTAAGAGACCAGAGCACCCAAGATTCAGCTATGGCAACAAGGATGCTGCAGAAAATTTGCATCAATTGAATAATCCACCCAAGTAACCACCAAGTTTCAAGAAGAAGAGCGGACAAGGATAGTACACCAAGACAAACAATTTCCAGACAAACAAAACCAATTATCAAGGTGAAGGTAAGTATCACAACCCACCAGCCAGCCGGAGGTAGAGCCAGAAGGACAAGGCTTCCAAGCCATACCGGAGCCAAAGCCAGAGAGGGGCCAAGCCGAAGAAGAAACCCCTCTCAGCACCAATGTGCTGGAGATAGAGGAAGAAAGACAAGCCTCTCAAAACGTACCAGCAACGGAGCCGAAGAAGAGCCAACCAAGGGGGATGCCTCCACCGCCCCCACCTAAGCAACCAACTGTGTCGAGTGTGTCAACGAAACATGTAGGACAACAGCTGCACCAACAACAACAATAGGCACCCTCCTTCAGAGGAGTCCTAGGTAATATGTTTGATGCAATGTGGGAACACATGCATCAAACTGATTCAATTAATGAAAAGATTTCTACTTCTTTATCTTCACTAACAATGTAGGTAAAGGAGATAGATGAGAGGACGTCAACACTCCCAGAGTTCATGCAAGAAGTTTTCAGCAATTAATGGAGGATGCTGGGGATGCTGACAAAAATGCAGGAGGAAATGACGATCCTGCGAAAAGAAGGGCAGGCCATACACGCAGACAATGAGAAGATGCACCAAGAATATGAAGAGGCAATGGCTGCCTTGGAAAAAGAACAATAGAGAGTGCAAGAAGACCACCAGAAGCTCGAGCAGGAGTGTGCAGAGCTCGAAGCTCGACTGGCAAAGAAAAAGACAAAGCACCCTGCTAGTCCAGAATGCTCCGTCGCCAACCCCTCCAACCACGATGAAAATGTGGGGGGGTCGGGGGTAGGAGCCGGCACAACAAAGATTGGGAGTACAAGCCGAAGGTAATCTCCCATTGCTGAACAACAAGGAAACTAACCAGCAGGAAGATCAAGCCCCCAGTACGAAAAGCATACAACACAATCTAGGAGGTTTGACCTCAATTGTGACCCGGAGGAGGCGATGGACAAAACCACCAACGCGGACGAACAACAGACAGGACGTCACCTCACCCCTCCCCCACTCACTTTGATAAAAGTAGAGTAGGAAGCAAAGGCTCATCGAGAGGAGATGGTCACAACGCTTAGCTCGGTCGGCGCAACAGAGATTGATAGGCTGATAGCCGAGCTAGGAGCCGGGATGGAAGAATCAAATGACTTCCTCCTCTTCCAATCTAATGAGGAGCACAACGACTACATTTACAATGGGAATATGGAGGCCATGATAAATATGATGGCCGAGGACAGGCTGGGGCAGACGTCGGAAGAAAGCCATGCAAAAGATGTCGCCGTAGAAGCTTCCTCAAAGGAAGCTGGACCAAGGGCCACAACACAACCTCCAATCAAGGGTGCTGAAAAATAGCCGAGGGTATGCCCACCATCTGGGAAGCCTCAATACTGATAGTACAAGAGACGAAATCGGAATATGAGGAGGGCGGGCTGGAAACCTTCTTCACAGAAGAGCCCACTAGGGAGAGACAAGCTGAAGAAAGAACACTACTACCCACAGCAGCTCCCCCTCTGCCGTGCAAAATGAAGGACATGGACATGAAGACCGTGTCACACATCTTGTGTAGAGATGTCCATGTCCTGGAAGATGTCCTAATGACAATCTACCCGGGTCAGACATATTGTATATCAACAAGGGTAGACGTCAGACCAGAGAGGACTTCCGGAGGGTCTTTCTGAAAATGGCGCAAGTACACAAAAGGATGTTTAAGGTACTTTGTGCCACCCTCCTGGAAGAATTCCTCCATCAAGATAAGCCACAACCAATCTTCAACAACACCACACACCTAGCCAGCCTATTATACAAAGAAGAATATAGGGCGGTAGAAGTGTTGGAACTACAGGAGGTAGTAACGAGAAGGGAGACCAGGAGAGTGGTGTTACCCATACATAGCGCAAAGCACTGGGGCCTAATCATCATCGACCTTACGGAGAAGAAGACGACAGTGCTCAACTACTGTGCAACAGAGATGTACAACACTTCACTTGTCTACAAGAGGAAGGATGCTAGGGATGCCTTGAAAATTCCTATACGCCTACAACAGGATATTAAAGAGGCGAGTCTAAGGTTCCAAGGGTCCTGGAAACTCTTCTCCATAAATAAGAATGTTCCCCAGGAAGGAGCTAGTTCAGGGGATTGCACCTTCATCATCCTACGTATGATGGAAGCCACCAATAAGGGCATTCCCCTGGAAGACCTACAAGAGGAAGACCTACATGGATTGTGGAGCATGTACACAATGGAGATCATCTACGATCGTCGATTCTTCAAGGATCCAGCAATGGCTGCAGATGTCGTGCCCCGCAGGCTCCATGCGGACATCCCTCACCCCAAGAAGACAACTTGGAGGGAACAACTCAAAAGTATGTGGGTCGACCCGACAGAACTGGCTAGGGCTACAACTTGGAAAGCGGGCTGGGCTGTAGAGACTGATGAGGTTGTGAAGCAAGTAGAAGATGAACATCAACCTTCAGTATTTGACGCTCCTGAAGCTCCTCCTGTAGAAGGACATCTCGCAGAAGTAGAAGTCAAAGAAGACCTGGGGAACGAAGGACTAGAAGGCCCGACAGGAGATATGGTACCTTCGATGCAACCTTCTCACTAAAGAAAACAACTAATATGATGATAACAAAGTCTCCTACCAAAGAAAAGGTGAACACATGCGCTGAAGCCATCATCAAAATGATACCGCAGCATTGCAGAGGGTTCACAATGATACAAGGCAAGGACTTCAAGAAGACCCAATATTGCCATAGTAGCCCTCAGCAGATACCCCTATCAAATGACTGCAGGTTCTTCTATCTATCGTGGATGGTATCTATCACAACTACCATCCTCAAGGTGGAGAACATGCAGTACGAGTAGTATCATGCACTAAGGAGTATCTATGCCAGCATAATCCTAGAGTCCAAGTGGGCCTTCCCCTCCAAATAAATACATAAATAAGGCCCGTTTATACTTCTTACTCAAATTTTGAAACACCGAGACGGGGTGTAGGATAAGTTTGGGGGAGGAGTCATAAATGGGCCACAAAGGTACTATAGCCTTCCTTTTTCTATTTTCCCCTTTTAAATTTCACTTTCCTTTTCTTACGATTCTTACAATGGCATTGTAATCTTGAAATTTTTATTACAACTGACCTCTTAGAAGCTCGCTCCCTCTCGCAAAAATTTTCAAAAGTAAGGCTCCAGCCCTAGAGAGAGAAAAATGTGAGAAACATACAGGAAAACATGAGTAAAATAACAGTCATAGCAACACTGCTATATCTCATTCTTGCAATAAGATGTTGTAAATGTAACAACCTTAACTCATGAAACCCTAAAAACTAAGAGAACCTTAGTCATACTCCTAAACAACCATCCCCACCTGATGCTCGCATCCAGAAAATCCTAGTCTCTGTAGATAGGAAAAAGCTGCCATGTTCAAAGAAAATAGCCAAAAAGAGGCTTGGCCGCCCAAAAAGACCAACAAAATCCTAAATCCCAAGCCTGAAAGGAGAGATAAAAAGCCAAAAATAAAATAAAATAAAGAAAATAACATGAGAGATGTGCCCTAAAAGATGCCAAAAGTTCCTACCCAGCCGATATAAGACTGCACTCATGAATGCAGATATGTCATGCCCGTAAGCAAAAACTGGAAGCCAAGCTTACACACCTCCAATCCTGAATGGAACTTCACATACCACCTGAATTAAAGTCAGACGCCCAAAAGGGCAACACAGTTCTTACTATAGTTGTGGGTGAGGAGTTCGGGAGGAAGAGGAAACACCTTAAAGCTTCTAGCCTACCTATACACATTAGCATATGGCTCTTTGAAAATAAAGAATAGGTGTGAAGGCTACCTTTCAAAAAGATGTGGCACTAGTATGGATGCTAGTTAAGGGAGGGTTATGAGTTTAGAAGGACAAACCTTTTACAATAGAAGGTTATGACAAATAATACGAGGTTATGCAACCCTTAGTCTAAGGGGAGAGTTTGCAACCTAAGGGACTGTATACATGCGACAACAGTCTTGATGCAAGAATGAGATATTTTAGTCATGCTATTATATTATCCTTGTTCATCCTTCCTCTCTCTGGGTGCTCGAACCTGCATTTAGCCTGAGGACAGACTTGATTCTAAGTTTGGGGGAGTTGATCAGACTGCACTTTACATATTTTTTGTATATATTTTACACCACTTTTAGAATAACTTTAGTCAACTTTGAAGAAATTTTATCTATCTTCTTAACTAAAGTCTTGTTTGGTGATTTTAGGAGTCATCCAACCGCGACCACGACTTCTCCAAAGACCGCGACCGTGACTTCTCCAAAGACCTCGACCGTGAATTCTCCAAAGATCGCAACCACGGGCACTCAAAGACCGCGACCAAGATCCTGGGGAGAATCATAGTCAAGAAAGATCGCGACCAAGGAGAATCACAGTCAAGAAGAATCACGGTCAAGAAAGAATTATGGTCAAGAAGAATCATGATCTTTCTTGACCGTGATCATCCTTGGTCACGATCTTTCTTGACCGCGATTCTTTCTTGACCGCGATTCTTCTTGACCACGATTCTCCTTGGTCACGATCTTTCTTGACTGTGATTCTCCCCAAGATCTCGATCGTGGTCTTTGAGTGCCTGCGGTTGCGATCCTTGGAGAAGCCGCAGTCATGGTCTTTGGAGAAGCCACGGTCGCGGTCTTTGGAGAAGTCGCGGTCACAGTTGGCTGACTCCTGAAATCACCAAACAAGACTTTAGTCAAGAAGATAGATAAAATGTCTCCAAAGTTGACTAAAGTTATTCTAAAAGTGGTGTAATATATATACAAAAAATATGTAAAGTGTGGTGTTATCAAATCCCCCAAACTTAGAATCAAGCCTGTCCTCAGGCTAAATGCAGGTTCAAGCACCCAGAGAGAGGAAGGATGAACAAGGATAACATAATAGCATGACTAAAATATCTCATTCCTGCATCAAGACTGTTGTCACATGTATACAGTCCCTTAGGTCTCAAACTCTCCCCTTAGACTAAGGGTTGCATAACCTCATATTATTTGTCATAACCTTCTATTGTAAAAGGTTTCTCCTTCTCAACTCATAACCCTCCCTTAACTAGCATCCATACTAGTGCCACATCTTTTCGAAAGGTATCCTTCACACCTATTCTTTATTTTCAGAGATCCCTATGCTAATGTGTATAGGTAGGCTAGAAGCTTTAAGGTGTTTCCTCTTCCTCCCAAACTCCTCACCCACAACTATCGTAAGAATAGTGTTGCCCTTTTTGGGCTTCTGACTTTAAGTCAGGTGGTATGTGAAGTTCCATTCAGGATTGGAGGTGTGTAAGCTTGGCTTCCGGTTTCTACTTATGGGCACGACATATCTGCATTCATGAGTACATCAATATACCGACCGGGCAGGAACTTTTGGCATCTTTTAGGTCACATCTCTCATGTTCTTTATTTATTTTATTTGATTTTTGGCTTTTTATATCTCCTTTCAGGCTTGGGATTTAGGATTTTGTTGGTCTTCTTGGGTGGCCAAGCCTTTTTTGGCTATTTTCTTTGAACATGGCAACTTTTTCCTATCTACAGAGACTAGGATTTTCTGGATGCGAGCATCAGGTGGGGATGGTTGTTTAGGAGTATGACTAAGGTTCTCTTAGTTTGTAAGGTTTCATGAGTTAAGGTTGTTACATTTACAACGTCTTATTGCAAGAATGAGATATAGCAGTGTTGCTATGACTGTTATTTTACTCATGCTTTCCTGTATGTTGCTCACATTTTTCTCTCTCTGGGGCTGGAGTACTACTTTTGAAAATTTTTGCGTGAGGGAGCGAGCTTCTAAGAGGTCAGTTGTAATGAAATTTCAAGATTTAAATGCCATTGTAAGAAACTTAAGAAAAGGAAAGTGAAATTTAAAAGGGGAAAATAGAAAAAGGAAGGCTCTAGTACCTTTGCGGCCTGTTTATGACTCCTCCCCCAAACTTATCCTGCACCCCATTGACCGGCCTAAATCACACGTCCAAAAGGAGTGGATTTGAAGTAGTCAGACTTTTAATTTACCTGACTCTTAGGCCCCCGCAATGATGATGGGGTCTGAAGTAGTGATCGGGGTCGAACCACAGGGACAAGGGTGGTGGTGTTAAGAACTCGAAATCTACACATTACACTCCGGTAAAATCAAAATGAGGATAAAGTTCCCAAAGGGAACAACATGCAAAGATCGGTAAAATAAAAGGAAACTATCTCCAACTGGAGCTACAAGGAAAAATTAAGGTTTTAAGCATTTATCGGTTTTTAGGGGTTTTGTGCAATAGAACCAGAGAGAATAACACTATTGCCTTAGTAAGGAATGAAGGAGGAAACTTCGATAAAACAAGCGACAGCAGGAACATCCAGTACCCCTCCTCTCGAAGAGGGTACCTCTAACTAAGCACCAACACCTCTCTCAAGGTTGCTGGACATGGGTTAGAGTGGAAAGATCACTAAAGCCACTCCGATCCTGGGTACTCTCGTACTCCCATATCAGACCAAACACTAGAGCCACAACACCTCTCTCGAGGTTGCTGCAACGGGAAACACGATTCGATAGCTAGTCAAAACATGATCCAAGTATACAAGCTAGAGTTCGGATGCTAAACAAAGTAATCATCCAACAAAAAGGAACCAAATGTAAAGCAACAGATATTTAAAGCTCCTTAGATTCCACTAACATAATCATTTATATAAAAGGGTTTGGTTACATTGCGTAAGTAAAGAAAGTAAATAACTAAAAAAGAAAGATAAGTATTGCCCTCCTTGATTTAGAAGAGCGGCATGCAGCAGTAGATCCCTAAGATTCCTCTAGCCCGATACCGGTGTGGAGCTCTGCCCGATATGCCTGTGTCGAGCGGCACTCCCTGTCGGGCGATAGGCCACGACGGGCAAATGTACCGGCCAAAGAACTCTCGCCCGATACGGTCATGACAGGGTGCTACCCTCTTAGGCGACACACCATGATGGGTGATTCGTATCGGGCTCAGTATCGTGTCGGGCTAGAGGCTGCTAGGGTGTCGGGTTACTCGTATCGGGTGCCCTTGTTGGTCGATATCGGACTACTGCGGTGACTAGGGCAGATTCTAAGTGAACCAGTCCTGCCCTCTCGGGTCGGAGAAATGCTCACCTAGTATCGCCCGGTGCACCTTTGGGATGCGACACGCTAGCTCCAGGTGCTTTCCAAAGTTAGCTTTCACAAAATTCCGACCCGTCCCATCGGAGTCATGTAGCTGCTATTTATAGGTAGCGGTTGGGAGAAGTTGTGGTTCTCCGAGCGCCATGTATCCTTCATCAGCTCCGTCATTGCGGCTTCATGTATGCCCGATATACGTGTCGCCCGACACAGAGGGTGTCAGGCTGTAAGCGTGTCGGGTGTCGTGACGAGTGGGCGCCTTCCGGTGGGTGACTTGTATCGCGCGACATGCTTCAATAGTCATGGCGAGTACAGCTCCCTATCGGGTAAGTGGCGTATCGCCCGTCAGATCCTCCTTGTGCGGCACCCCCGTGTCGCGTGATAGTGTATCATGCTGCAATATTTCGGGCAGTGAGTGTGTCGGCTGACTGGTAGGAGGGCCGATGCAGGCACTAGTACATAACCGACCTTTAGTGTCGGTTATTTAAGGCCTTTAGTGTCAGTTTCTAAGAAACACCTATGTGTGCGACGCTAAAAGCCCAGCCGTTACGCGTCGGTTCAAAAACCGACGCCAAAACCCTTCACGCGCCACCGAAAACGCGCCAGCAGGGCACTATAGGCGTTGGTTATTAGATAAGAAATCGATGCCATATACCTTCACGCCACAGAAGGGTGCCATCTTAGGCACTATCAGCGTCGATTATTAGATAAGAAACCAACGTCATATCACTCCCAACACGGCCGTGCTGGCCAGCACGGCCGTGGTGTCTGGTTCGCTGCCACGACCGTACACTCCCAACACGGCCATGCTGGCCAGCACGGCCATGGTGTCTGGTCCGCTGCCACGGCCGTGCTGGCCAGCACGGCCATGGTGTTAAGGAAATAGACGTTGGTTACGAGTAGAAACCGACATTGTAACTATGTGGTGTCGGTTTTATACAAATAACTGACACCTATTTTTTGTTTTTTTTTTCTGTCAGTCTGCAGAACTGCTGTATGGCTGGTCGCAGGATGAGAAACCTGCAGTTCAGTTATGAACTGTAGGTTTTACGACATCCATTGATATCAGCCAACAACAGGCCACAAACCTGCAAAATTAACAACAAAAATATTCACACATTTAGCAATGCAACCTGCAGTTCCATTTGATTTTCACACATTTAGAAACATTCATCTAGCTAGCAATCTGTAGTTCCATTCATTTTCACATTCACACATGTAGAAACATTCATATAGCAACCAACAGTTTCATTCATTTTCACTCAGACACATGTAGAAACATCTAGACATGTAGAAACATTCACACATATATTATAATTCAGAAATTCATTTAGAAAATATCATTCTTTAGTCATTATTCACTATCAAGATCCCAATTATATGTTAAAACCCCCACTACTTGTATGGTTGTTGCCCATTCTTCTCTTACTTCATTTAATTCTCTCGTCGTATAGGGAACATGTACATCTGGTAATGCATTTCCTGTAGTGTGGTCAGTTGTAAACACCTGTAAAGAGAATGATGTATATATATAATTAATGAGCTATAAATAAGATTGATATATTTCATATTATCTAATGAGACTATATAATACCTCAGGAATAGTATCGATGTTACTGCAGCATATTTGATAATCATGTGCATAAATTGCATCACATAGTATCCACATGCCCATCCGTTGTCTTGTGTAGCACACTATAAATTCAAACATACAAAATATTAAAAAATACAACTAATTAAGCATCGTTCACATAAATAATATATACATATATTGCAGTCGGGAACTTACTTTCACGTTCTTCCAAATTATTGGCTGGTTCTTTTTCATGGGGACCTTTCCTCCAGCCTTTTTGAACTCATGTAAACCCCTACATGTTAATGTAACATAGTACATTGCATAATTAAATAGTAATGTAATAACATATGTTAACGAATATGAAAATGAAATATTTCTCACCAGAATAATGCCATTTTCATTATGTGTCCATATTTTGAATTCAATTTACTCCCCTTAGGATCTAGATAATAGACAGTGAATGTCTCGGGGATAATAACTAGTAACTCCCAATGCATACCACTAGAGGTAAAAAAGTTAAAAATTAATAACTCAAAATCTACAATAAAAATATAATTTTTTAAGTCCAAATTATAATAAGCAAAGTAAATTTACTCTACATTGAATGGAGTTATTATCACCATCTTCTTATTTTGAGCAAAATTTGTAAAAGCCTCACAGCAGTATTGTTGAACTGACGGAGGGTCTTTAGCTACTAGACTAATCAAAGATGGGATAAAAAATCCTACATGTTCGAATGCAAAATCTGCACATATCTTGTCTAAGTAGCTACAAAATATGTATTAATTACGCATGCATTAATAAATAAGAAACCAGATCACCAGATCCTACACATGGTATATGGATGTATAAAGAAAATCTCACCTTATCCATAGCTCTATCACAGATGTATTTAGACAATCATATCGAAACAACTCCAAAATATCTTGTATAAATAGTTTGCTTTCGTATGATTGACCTGCAACATCTGAATCTATAGAAACAATTATAGGGCAATTTATATCATGTTCTCCTAACCATATTGCCATACCCCTACATTTAGGACCTAACAGGACAGGTAGGTCCTATGGAACCCAACTGGGTAATGTAGGAGGTGGAGGTGGAGGCCTAGATGTTATGGGTGTCTTCTTTTTAACCTATATATATATAATTTCAGATCACGGACATCATATACACACACTAACAATTTAACGCAGTGTAAATTTACCATATAGTTTCAGTAAAGAGGACATCTGCTTTTGGCCACAATATCACTCTGCCTTCTGCCTCACCAAATGTGTCACAATCTGGGTGGGCATATAGCAATGGAAGATCCATCCACTTGGAGAATATATGTACCAGGCTCACATGAATCCAACCAGCTGGTAATGGAGACCCGTGAAACATTTCCCCTGGTAGGGATGGGTAAGTCGACGCCTCTGCAACAACATATTCTTTACTTTTTAGACGGCATGTCTTCAACCCCTACAAATTTTTGTGTAAAGAATGTTATATACATATATACATATCATCTTTTTTTGAAACGACTACAATTTCATATATACATATCATCTTGAAAACATATCATCTTGAATTAAAAAACTAGTTACTATGTCATAAAAATACTTACAGCGGATGTGCTAGGTGGTGGGTCAGGATTACTCCCAACCTCTACAGTAGGAGTAGAGCGGGATGCTATGATAGGTAATGTCTACTGAGTGGCAGTCTGAGATGCCTGCCACTTTTTTAGTGCTTCTTCAAGTTTCCTATCAACTAGCTTATCTACCTATACATGGATAAAAGAAACGTTAGCTTATAATTATTGAATTATCTTTTTACAATAACATTATAAAGAAAGAATATGTTACCTCTTCTTGTGAAAGTCCCACTTTTGGGAAATGTTTACGCTGGGATGGCCAAAAAAAAGATTTGATGCCCACACCAGCGCCTGCAGCCCTAACATGTCCAGGATGCTCTGGGTTACCCAGAGCAACTGTCAATTCATCCCTTGTGCCCTCAGGGATGAACTTGCCTTGTTTCCTTAGCTCGTGCAGCTCCCGCTAATTGCCAAAACAAAAATTTGTAATTAAGTAAACACCACAAATAATAAATATTCAAACGATTGCTGTAAGAGTTGTATTTTACCATTTTTGCAGCCGCCTCAGCAGTTGCGGGCTTCCTTATTTCTCCCTTCTTATTTTGTCTCCCAGCTATCCAGACATCATGGCGAGGCAGAGGTGTGCTACCTATAGTAGATGACTCATGAGTAGAAGCAGACTGAGCAGTAGCCTCAGATTGTAGTCTTTGGCGAATGCCTGCATACCCCTTTGGACCCATTGTGTGGTCATGCACATTCAGTGCATGCCTTGATTTTTGTGCCTCACTGAGGGCCTAGTTAGTATACACATTAATGATTTGGTTAGTAACAATAAATGTTAATCTTGAATAGGTGAATACAACATATATTAATGAGATTGGGACTGACGCCTAATACCTTGAATTCATCAGTTTGTCTTGAAGCAACAAACGCGTCCCATTCTTCTTTGTCCAGGAAGTTCCATTGTTCAGTGGCTGTCTTCATTGCCCTTTTGTGCTATTAACTTCTTCATCATAGTGATGCCCCTTCCCTTGTCAAATTTTTGGTGCTGCTGATCAAGTGCCTCAAGTGCTTCAGATGGTACATGTGCATCATCAACCAAAAATTTGACAAAATAAACACATTTACAAGATATAACTATAAATGGACATATAGATATAAATATATGATATATTTTTAAAACTTACATTGTGAGGCGGCACATTGATGTCCTCACCCTCACGGTAATCATCATCACGGTCATCAGGAGAATGCTCAGCCATCTGAAAATTCACATTCACACTGTAAAGTTCACATTGTATAGTAATTCAAATTGTAAAGTAATTCACATTGTAAAGTTCACATTGTAAAGTAATTCAAATTGTAAAGTAATTCAAATTGTAAAGTTCACATTCACATTGTAAAGTTCACATCAGGAGATACTTAGTTTTGAACAACATTTAAATTTTCAGAATTTTTGAAAGACGTTTTGTATCACAACAGAACCTTGATCGGTCGAGTTCTGAGAGAGACAAACTCGACCGACCAGATTTTTCTGGAAAAATAAAAAAGACTGAAAAATGTTTATAATTAATTATTCCAAGCACCTTAATGAGTATATAGGACTATATAATCATGCGATTTAAGACCTATCAACTTCAGCAATATAGATCTAATTGCCACAGGAAATATTTGTTGCATTAGAGTGTGACAATCATGAGATTTAAGACCTATCAACTTCAGATCTTTCATTGATACTAATCTACGGATGTTGGATGAGTAACCCTGTGGCACCTTAACATTTACCGAACATTCACAAAAAGCTTTCTTCTCCTTTCTAGACAATGTGTAACAAGCGGGAGGTAAGTATGTTCTCCGATTTTCCATTTCACAAAATTCTGTTAATTCTGACCTTATTCCCTTTTCACGTAGGTCCATTCTGGATTTTATCCCATCTTTAGTCTTACCTGGTATATTCAACAAAGTACCAATGACACTATCACAGACATTTTTCTCAACGTGCATAACATCGATACAATGCCTGACTGTCAAAGAACTCCAATAAGGAAGATCCCAAAATATTGACTTCTTCTTGAATAAGGATTTGTCACTCCGTCTGGCCATAGTACATTGTGATCTCTTACCAAATTCATTGACAATGTCTTTTACTCTTTCATAAACAACCTCCCCTAGTATAGGTTTAGGTGCACTCCGTTCCTCATTCAATCCATTGAATGTCATGCGCTTCCTACGATACGGATGGAATTTTGTAAGAAACCTTTGATGACCGAGATATACAGTCTTACCACCATGTTTTAGTCTTGTTGAATCAGTGTTCTCTTCACATATAGGACACGCTTTATCTCCTTTGATACAATATCCAGATAAATTCCCATATGCTGGAAAGTCATTAATAGTGCAAAACAACATAACATGCAAACGAAATGTCTCTCTTCGTGAAGCATCATAGGTCATCACACCTTCACCCCAGAGTTTCTTTAAGTCATCAATCAGAGGTTCAAGATAAATATCGATGTCATTTCCAGGTTGTTTAGGGCCCGATATCAACAACGACAACATTACGTACAATTTTTCATACACAGCCAGGGAGTAGGATTATATATAACAAGCATGACTGGCCAAGTGCTATGTTGGCTGCTCAATGTCCCGTACGGATTCATCCCATCTGTACAATGCCCAAGTCTTAGATTCCTGACTTCTTCACCAAATTTAGGGTACAATAGATCAATCTTCTTCCACTGTGGGGAATCAGACACATGTCGTAGGATCCCATCATTATTTTTCTTAACATCTGCATGCCACCTCAAATTCTTCACATCTATCGGATTGGAAAACAAGCGTTGAAACCGTGATATTATAGGTAGATACCACATCACCTTGACAGGAGAACCAGTTTTGGACTCCCCCGAAATCGTCAATTTATACCGTGACGCACCACATTTTGGACAATCTTTCAAATCCGCATAGTCCTTTTGAAATAATACACAATCATTCGGGCATGCGTGTATCTTCTTGGCATCCGTTCCCATTAGGCACAACAATTTCTTTACCTGGTATGTTGAGATTGGCAGCTCGTTTCCTTCAGGAAGCATTTCTTTCAATAAAGACAACAATGACATGAAACTTTTGTCGCTCCATCTATTGTTAGCTTTCAGCTTATACAATCTCAACACAACGCTAAGCTTCGTAAACTTAGTACAACCTGTGTATAATGGTATCTCAGCATCATGCACAATGTTTCTAAAAATGGGTGGTGGATCGGTGTGCTCTACCCCACAACTATCCAGCATCACATCAACGATGTCTACTGGAACTGGTTCATTCACATCTACGTCATCGTAGGCAATTTCTTCTTCCACACAAGCACTGCTATCAACATCCACTGGTTTTGGGTTTGAAATCTCTCCATGCCAGTGCCATTCTGTATAGCCTTGTATAATCCCATTGCACATGACATGACTTTTGATTTCATCACCAGTACTGACTTTCAAGTTGTTACCACAATGCCTACATGGACAGTAGAACCTATCTCCAGGTTGTTTCCTATGTTCCTCGACAAATCTAATAAACTGGTCAAGACCAGAAATAAACTCTGGGGTGCAGCGATTATGAATGGACATCCATGATCTATCCATTCTATGATCAAAGAGAAATCAAATATACATTACAACAAGATTAGGGTCTAGGGTTAACAAATACATGTGATGTCATTCTTATATATAATAAATGTGTACCACCTATCCCATTCTTGAACACCTAATCTCACTAGTAAGTGTATAATGTGTATTGGGTTTTCAAGAAAATTTCGGCAACATTTCCCCACTGTTCTCTAAGTACATATGTACTTAAATAACAAACAGGGAAATGCTGCCAAAATTTTCTCAAAAACCCAATACACATTATAAACTTACATCCTAAGCGAGATCAGGTGTTCAAGAACAGTCCCAAACCGGGGACTATCTAAGATTTACTCCTAATGAGTAAATCTTAGACGGGTTTCTAGGCCAACAAATACATGTGTTGTCATTCTTATACCTAAAATCCTAGTTCTTCAAGTTAGAGTGATTATTGATGTCTTTAAAAGCATGATTGGAAATTTAGGGAAAAGTTCATCATTTACATTCCAAGCATGTCACATGTGTGAATTACAGTTCATCATTAAGCAAGAAGGGTGATTAGGATTCTCAATATACTCAACAATGAAACAAGTTACCAATTTCATAGTTAGGACGGTAGAGATACCCTAATTAAGATCCAGATCTAATGGTTCATAATGAGCTTGTGATAAAGTTACATCACTATAAAGTTACATCACTAGATGATTATATAATTTTAAAAGTAGTACACAAATAAATTAAAATGATTAGATAACTAAATAAAAACAGTAGACAAAAAAATACAAATAAGTAGATGAATAAATACAAATCTATTGATAAACTAATATAAATCAGTAGATGATGATCAATTAATTGCTGAATCAGTACATAAATAAATACAAACATTAGATGAATACATACAGATCAATTGAAAAATATAGTTAAATCAGTTGATAAATAAATTTCATTAAGTAGATGATTAAATCATAACAAAATCAGTACATAAATAAACACAAATAAGTAAATAACTTAAAAAAATAAAAAAAATGCCCAGCAGTAGCCTAGGTGTGCCTTAGCACCGCCCAAGCAGTCGCCGGAGCAGAGGAAGGAGGAAGAAGGTAGGGCGGGCATACCTTGAGGGTAGAGGAGAGTAACGGCCAGAGCAAGACCTAGCAGCAGCTGGCAGCCGGCGCCGGCGGCGAGGAGAGGAGAGGAGCGGCGACGAGGGCGGCGAGGAGAGGAGAGGCACCGGTGAGGAGCGGTGGCAGAAGGGAGAGCAGCAGGAGCAACGATGAGGGTGTCGACCAGGAGTGCTGGCGGCGCAGGGGAGCAACGGCAGACGGGGCAACAACTGCGGCGACGGCGGGGAGCAGAATTGCCAGACCTAGCAGTGTCACTATGAAACAGAGACAATGGGGAAAATAGATCTGTTTCGCAGGGCTATTAACTGTACCATAGGCGTCGGTTATTCAAATAAACCGACACATAAAATTAACAGTGTCGGTTCTCCACAAAAAATGACACCTATTCTCAACTATAGTCGTCGGTTGTAACAACAAAACAACCGGCGTCTAAATACATATGCCGATTAAAAAAATTGTTCTCGATTAATGACCATAGTTGTCGGTGTCTTCTGACAACCGACGCTTAAAGGGTGTGAAAAATTCCCTGGGGACAGTGCGGGAAAACTCATAAGCGTCGGTCATTGTGGTTAAACCGACGACCAAAATGTGCCCAATATCTGTCTCACGAATAACCTTTAGTCGTCAGTTTATTATTTATCAACCGACACCATATGTTAAATTTTGGAGGTAATTTTTTCCGCTGGAAATTTTGGATTTGGCGGTTAATTTTAGGCATCGGTTTTTTATTAAGTAACCGACACTGAATAGAAGCGGTACCCGTGTCTGGGCGCCCTTCATAGATTGGATGTCGGTTTATGTTATCAACCGATACTTTATAGTTTCAGTGTCGGTTTATTTATACAACTAACACCTGTAAAAGTGACTTTATAAGCCATTTCTGTAGTAGTGAGGTAGAACACATTCATGGGTCGGGACGGGCCTTTTTTCTAATAAATCAGTCAAAAAATGAGGAAAACTCTGCAAAAATGATAAAATTGAGTTAAGAGCGTAGCGTGGCCTGTTTATTCAAAAACGTGACAAAAAGGAGAGGAAAACAATTTAAAAGGGGAGATTTGACAGCGAAATAAGGGCCAAAAAAATCACAAAATTTAGTGTTATCACCCATCTCGGGGTGTCAAAATTTGAGTAAGAAGTATAAATGGGCCTTCTTTATTTATTTATTTGGCGGGGAAGGCCCACTTGGACTCTAGGAGCATGCTGGTGTAGATACCCCTTAGCGCGTGATACTGCTCGTACTGCATGTTCTCCACCTTGAGGCTGGTAGTTGCGATAGCTACCATCCACGATAAGCAGAAGAACCCGTAGTCATTTGATACGGGTATATGCTGAGGGCTTCTGTGGCAATATTGGGTCTTCTTGAAGTCCTTGCCTTGTATAATTGTGAACCCTCTGCAATGATGATGTATCATTTGATGATGGCTTCAACACAGGTGTTTTCCTTTTCTTCGATAGGAGACTTTGCTGTCTTCATATTAGTTGTTTTCTTTAGTGAGAAGGCTGCTGATAACACCGCACTTTACATATTTTTTTATATATTTTACACCACTTTTAGAATAACTTTAGTCAACTTTGTAGATATTTTATCTATCTTCTTGACTAAAGTCTTGTTTGGTGATTTCAGGAGTCAGCCAACCACGACCGCGGCTTCTCCAAAGACCGTGACCGCAACTTCTCTAAAGACCGCGACCACGACTTCTCCAAAGACCGCGACCGTGACTTCTCCAAGGATCGCAACCACGAGCACTCAAAGACCAGGACCGAGATCCTGGGGAGAATCGCGGTTAAGAAAGATTGCGACCAAGGAGAATCACGATCAAGAAGAATCGCGGTCAAGAAAGAATCACAGTCAAGAAAGATCGTGACTAAGGAGGATCGTGGTCAAGAAAGATCGCGACTGTGAGACCCATCCATCACACAGACAATGAGATGACATGCGAAAACGTGCAAAACCACATATTACTGAAAACACGAGTTAATTAAAACCGATTGCGGAAATCATACATGAGAGAATTTTTGCATCCAGATCCTACAGAAAGACATGTTATATAAACATTCACAAGCCCTGTTATAGGTCCACGTCTTATCAGAACCAGCTGTACTGTTAGTACCAGAGTTCAATACCTGTTTATATATACACAATGGCCACGTACGACCAACAACAGGATATAAAAAAATTAAAACAACTAGACATCGTGAAACATCCTCAAACACCTCCGAGGACCTGAGTGTACAGGGATGACTCTAGGACTCAACTATAAAACCACTAAAATAGCAGAATGTCCATCTCTTGCCTTCTACTACTCTTCTTTCTGCTCGGCCACAACCCCACGACCACCAACACGTCTAGAGCGATCACCTAAAAAGGTTGCAAACCAACGGGGTGAGAATGTCCATCTTTTGCCTTATAATTAAAAACCTTTTGCTTCTGTCTGTTCTACTCACAAGGACATTGTTTGTAAAAGGGGATGTCGGCATGCTTTTATTATTGGTTTGTGTTGACTGTTGACATTATGGTTTTTTATATATCATTGTTGCCTACTTAGAAATAAAAAGTGAATTTGTATGTGAAAATCTTTTTTTGATAAATGGGTAGGTTTAATACATGCGTACCAGTGAATGTCATGGATGTAGGCAGTATGGTTGTTTTGATACATGAGTGTTGCTTTCCACAAATGAGACCTTATGTAATGATGCTAACTTTTTTTATTACTTATATTATGTAATTTTAGGTTATTTTTTATACTTCAACAAAATAAAGAAAATTAGATAATCATAGTTTAACAATTTCAATTGAAATGACAAATTTAATCATATGAATTCTTCAAGCATTTGATACATTGGTTGAATCGTGTTAGGATGGTCATTCAAATATCACATAGGTCATTATATTTATTTTTATAGTACGGTGATCTAAAGGAATTAAAAAATATTTTTCAACATTGTAGTCAATATCTTTATTATCACATTTTTCTTATGTTGTTTATGTCACACATCGATAAGTTACCCGTCAACCCATTTAATTAATGCATACAAAAAATGATCACTAACTAATGCTTAAATATTCTACCAAAAGTCTTTTATATGTGTGAATGTTATTTAGAGGGTGAAATGAGATATTTAAAATATCTAAAATGTTTTGTCACGTTAAGTATTTTTAATGTTTTCTTGGTTAGGATTTAGTCAAAAAATTTACTACCACACGTTGATGTTGTTCTTAATGTCACACAATCTTGCTTAATAAGTTATTTGCTTATACTTTAATTATTGCAATGAAAATTGATCACTAAAATGATGCTTAAATATTCTACTCGTAGTCTTCTATATGTGTGAATGTTATTTAGAGGGTGAAATAAAATAACTAAAATATATAAATCATAATGCTTTCATTTGTCACATAAACTTTTTTGAATATTTTTTTGTGTGTGCAAACCAACGGGGTGAAACATAACTCCCCGCCAAAACTATAAGACCTTAGAAGATTAAATCAAATAACATCAGATAACTGATAAAACGTATAATAAGAGCAGCATACTGCGCGAGGCTATTATTACCATCAATCTTACTAGGATATTCAGGAGGCATATAACCAAGTATTTCTCTATGGAACATGATTGACAAGATAAGATTTATAAGAACCGATCACAATATATAAGGATCATACGCACAACTACAAAGTTCAACTAGATTAGCTATATAAGCAAGGCCTCAATCAATGTTCTGTATTTTGCTCTAAGCAAGATATACTATTCAGCTGGATTATGTTTTATTATTATGCCCTGAGGAAGTGAGCCTTCCCTGCTCAAATCCAACCATTGGCTACGAAGCCCAATCCGGTGCCATACAAGGTCTAAGGAGATCCAGACTCCTTGACCTCACCTTCCCATGGTCAGTACACGAATCATCAAGCAAGACCACAATCTTATATTTATAGGGCCTCATCCTCTGGGTCAGCTCCGCAAGCTACCCATATCTCTAGCTCACCTTGACACAGGTGCTAGTATATACATTCGAGCCATGAACGCATCATGCTCATCATCACATGTCCTGATCCATGGGTCTGCTCCATATATCTTGAGTCTGCAACCACAGTTGCACTCAACCCTCCCATTTTAGGCTAGGGGAAACCTTGCATATTCAACAATATACGCTCCAGGTAATATCGCAGGATAAACCTATTTTACCATCACCAAATACTGACGATGATGGATCTATGGCTAGGGAAAACTACATGATATGTTCATCTATAATTGATTAGTATATTTTAAGCCAATTGTTGAGGCAAAACAAAGTATCACATAGCCTTATAGAACCACATCATTATTTCCATCCTCATACTGTCCTAGGACCTCAATCCTTCATTATATAAACCACTACCTCTCAAGGCATCATAATCATGCATCAACATTCTGGGAACGCATCCCTTATCTCATCATCATAGGATAACACCTCAACTAGGCACTCAGCCTTATATCAGGTCCTCAGACCTATCAACTTGTTATCTCATTACCACATGGTGCTATTCAAGCACATACATCTCATAGCTCTTATAGGCTATGAATTCACATAGAAATACATGCATGGTCAGTATACACATCCATAAAGATAACCAAAGCCATCATGGATTAATAGGATTATCATGCTATCAAGTATAAAGTAAGATCATGAGTATATTACACATCAGTTGTAGAGATCATAGTTTTATTATCAACATAAGCATTTATCAAACCCCCAACATGTAGTCATATACATGAGTTACATCATCATATGTAGCAACATCATATCCTTCCAAACTTCCTAGTGCACAACCTATAATCTTATCTCATTATCATAGTTGCAGGTTTCAAGGTGATTACACCATAACACATGTAATATCATTATTAACATGGAACTATCATCTATATACATCCCGGGTTGTCAGAAACCTTACTAAAACTTCCAGATCCCTCCCTAAATGGGGTGGCAGGTAGCATGTCCCTCACCACAACTTGTATCGGGGAGGGTAGCATCCCCTACCAAAATCATACTGGCCTAACTATATATATATATAATCACATAACATCCAACTCTAGAAGGTATCGACCACCACCCAAGGGGGTCGTGCAACTAGAGATCAAGGCATTATAGTGCAACCGTGATGTACATACCATATGCATAAGGCATTATCGTGTAGCTAGGTTAAGAGAGTCTATTGTGCATCCAAGGCTAAGCATGTATCAGCTATCTATCTGCATCGACTAAGCCCTATCACCCATCTAGGGTTAGGGTTCCTATCAGGTAGCCACACCACTCTATCGCCCAAGGCTCGTACTGTCAAAAACATAGCGCCCCAACACAACACGGTATCGCCCAACATATGGATAGCCCACTGAGCTCTAAAACGTCCAAGGCACATCAGGCACCAAGCCAACTACCTTAACTAGGTGTATCGTGCATGGCACTCAATAAAGCATATCGCCCAAGCACACATGGGTATCAGCCACCAACCAAACTCCAACTAGGCACATTGGCCAAGGGTACATCTCAAGACTAAACTATCGGGAAACACTACTCTAAGATCATCTTCATCCTCCAACTAGGTCATCATACATCCAAGAGCTCACCTCTCAAGTCCATGGTGAGAGGAGGGTGTTGCCCAATCAACTAGGATGTAGACTCACCTCTCAACTTAAATGAGAGAGGGGTATTGCCCACTTCACTAGAGCTCAAACTCACTTCTCATAACTAAGGAGAGAGGAGTATTGCTACCAAAGGAAAACTCCAAACTATAGCTCGACCAACAAAATCCAAAGACATAAAAACATCAACAATATCATGCTCACTTTTTTCCATAAGATCAACAACATGTACTAGAGCAAGATACATAACATGCATGGCTGATTATCAACATATAAGAATCATGCGACACATAGAAGGTAGTATAGATAGGGTTAGGGGCTATGTAACCCGCCTTAAGCAAGCTCCTCAAGCTCCAAAGCTCCAAGCACCTCACAAGGAAACAAGGTCTACCTAGGGTTCGGCCACCAAGCTAGAAGAAGAAGAGAGCTCCTTCAAAGAGATCGGCCACCAACCTTAGCTCCTCCAAGGGTATCGGCCACCAAGGTTGCAAGGGAGAGGTGTATTGTGCACTAAGGAAGAGAGGAGCAACAAAGAGCTAAAGGGTTCCTAAGGAAGAGAAAGGCAAGGCATATATAGATGAGGTTCAAGGTTAAACCAAGGCAATGTGTCACCTTACCAAGGGACACTTGTCCACACATTTTACCACCTTGCAAAACCTCATGCACATGCCATGCCACTACTCATCCAAGGTTCAACCACATGTCCAAGCTAGGTGACACAACCAAGGCAAGGAGGTCAACAAGGTCAAAGGCTGACACATCACTCCTCCATGGCCGACACACCACCATGGGTGACACAAAGCAAGGCTGACACAAACATCCTTGCCCGATACATGGTTCAACCAAGCAAGGAAAGGCCCAAACAAGGGGAAAAAGGCCCAAAAGAGCTCAACCAAGCCCAAGGCAACCTAAGGCACAAGCCCAGACCTTCCTCTCAACTCTAGAGGAAGCAAAGAGAGAGAAATACATCTCTCTAGGTGACAAACTTGCTCTTCAATCCTAACTCAAGTTATTTAGCAAGTAGCACCTCCACCTCTCAACTAAGCACAAGAAAACCCTAATCATCACTAACGATGATTAGTAACCAAACAAGCACAAGGTTTAGGCAAAACAAACAGGGTAAGCCCAAAATGAAGGTCAGGGTCTGATGCAGCCCTATTTTAGGGCTCCATCCTGTGCCATTTTGTATATAAGTTGCATCTAAACATGTTAGATTACAAGTATTTTCCCCCAATTTGATTATCATTATAAATACGCTTATGGATGTTTGTTGCACTATTTTTAGGTATTTGGACCACAATGGATGGACGAGTGTGATGTAGGGGACCAAAGAAGGCCCCAAAGCTCCCCCAACCTACCTTAGTGGCCAAAGAGTCATCACCAAGAAAGGACATCCGAATTTGACAAAGTTTAAAGTTCATCAGCCTGCTCAAGCCCTCACCACGGCCATGGCCACTGCCCACGACTGTAATGTTTATTGCCAAGGAGCAGCAATTCCAACAGGAGAAATGCCCAGAATCACCACGGGCATGGCCCTCGGCCACGACCAAGACAAACCAGAATCACCACGGTCGTGGCCACTGCCCACGGCCGTTATGTTTATTGCCAAGGAGTCTACAGGGGAATGTTCGCCAGACAACACGCCCGTGGCCGCACAACACGCCCGTGACCCAGCCACTTCACCACAGCCGTGGCTCCTCGCCACGGTCGTATTGAGCCACTCCATTCATTTCCAGTTTCCCTTCACCATAGCCGTACCACCTGACCACGGCCATGTTATACCGTCTTCACCACGGTCGTGGCCCTTCAGCACGGTCGTGGTGGCCTTCTTTCCAGCATACTTTTCCACTAATTTTCCTATTTTACCCCCAGTCAACCCTAGCTCCAATATAAGCACTAGTTGCTTCTAGGGCTCGAGAGAGAGCACTCCCCATCCGTCACCCAGCTGCTCCCTTGCATCCATTGCTCCAATCCACCCATTTCCTTGCATCCAATCCCATTTCCATCCATTTACCACCCATTTCCACCATAGAAATCTAGTTTCTCTAGGTTTCTATCCATCCATTCCACCATTTTCATGCACCCCTGCACCATTGGAGGAGGGAGGACGTCTGCAGCTGCTTGGAGGTGAAGAAGAAGGCCACTTCATCAAGCTTCATGGAGTTTCTTCCTCTTCTACCCCCTTCTTTTCCTGTTTTCATGACTATGTATAGCTAAGCCCCCTTGTGGTGGGCTGTTTGGGATTAAAATGTTACTTTGATACCATGTTGGGGGATAAATTCTTATAATGAACTCGATTCATATTTATGATGATTACTTCTTGCTTCCATCTCTTTTCCTATCTTATTGCATGTGGTTTGTGCTTCTTGTATGAATTGCTTGTTTTGAGGTTTTTGATGACACTTCATTTCTAGCAGGAATTGGGGTGTATGTGGCAATCTTAGGAATGGCTCCTAGGTCCAATTAGTGGATCCCTATCTAGCCTCTTTGTTCCTACATACACACCTCTCCTCTTACAAATGAGTGTGAGATTTAAGTGGCTAGTGTAAGAGAGAGTGATGCAATTCCCTAGGGCCTTCTAAAGGCTAGAGTGGCTAGTGGCATGAGGATTAACCCCTTCATCTCCACTCCCATCTCTACCCTCAACCCTCGATTGCCCACTATCACTTACCCTAGAAACCTAGATGCGGCCAATCTCACTAGAACTACACCTAACCCTAGTCTTCTACTAGTAGTATAGGGTATGTTCTAATGACATTGACCTCTTTGTTTGGTTTGGTAATCTAGATATGAATTGAACACCATGCATGTTTAATGAACTCCCCCAGCTAAAATCAAAGTGACATTCCCCAAACAGCCCACCCACCTTAATCACCTTGCTTAAAACCCTAATTGCTTAGTTTGCTTGTTAATGCTAGCTTAGTTCAATTGCTCTAGTCTAACTTAGTTAATTGCTTAATTTTACTCTTCAGTGCTAACTTAGGCTTTTGCCCTTGCTAGTGGTTAGTTTAGTTCATTTTTGCTTCTTGGCTTGCTAGAGTAGTGCAACCTTTCTTGTCCCTGTTTAGTTAGTTTGATAACTTAGTTTGCTAGTTTACTTGCTCTTTCATAATTTAGTTTCCTTTTTGCATTTCTTACTCGCTCTCTTAGTTTAATCAACCAACAATCAACCTTAAAACCCAAAAAACCCTACTCTCTGCACTAGGAGCGTAGCTCACGCTGTCTAACTCTAGCGCCCCCTTTATCCTCGCAGATCGACCCCGTACTTGCTGCCTCACCTATACTACGACACGACCCCATGCGCTTGCAGGGGTAATGTCTTAGTAGAAGTAGATAGTTAGTGTGGGACCATACAAATATCGAAAGCGAAGATCCCATCTCATCTCGTGTCTCCCGACCTCGTGGATTGCACTTGTTGCAAGCCTCTAGCGGGAGCGCACCAAGCTTTCTGGCGCCGTTGTCGGGGATAGAGGCGCTCGGCCTAGTTAGATAGTGTAGCTTAGCCTTTCCTTTTGCCTCACCATTGCTATTATTTATTCTTTGTGTTACTCTTGCATATTGGTTTGCTAACTTGGCTCCTTGTTGTTTACTTGTGATTTGCGCAGGAGACAGCTGTGCATGCGTAGCACGCAGTTGACTTGCACCGACTTGGTGGTTTACGACCCCGAGATTGGGAGAAGAAGATGTCAAGCTCGCCGCAACCTACACCGAGAGGCCGAGATGGCACAAAACGAACCGCCACCGGAGGTTCCACCACCACATCACCCGTTTCATGAGTATTTCACGCCGGGGAACTACAACTCCCCCATAGCCACACTGGTGGACCAGATGCCCGGTCAGCAGTTCTCCATTCCGCTGGCACTCTTGGGACTTCTGCCCACATACTAGGGAATGGAGAATGAAAATCCTTATCACCATATAGATGCGTTCTTAGAAACGTGTTCGACCTTCCGCACACCTGCTGCCACTGACGACTCGATCCACAGAACGCTCTTTCCTTTTTCCCTCAAGGAGAAATCCAAGAAGTGGTACGTCTCGAGGCCAGAGCTCGTCACATGGAATGAAGTAAAGAATGAGTTTCTGAAGAAGTTCTTTCCGATAGCCAAGTTATCCTACATGAGAAGGTGCATCACATCCTTTGCCCAAAAAGAGAACGAACCCTTCCATGAGGCATGGGAGAAGTTCCAGAAGTTGCTTCGTGACTGCCCTCACCATGAGGTCCCATTTTGGCAGCTGGTTCAAGCCTTCTATACCGGGCTTGAGGAGCAGAGCCAAAACAATGTAGATTCTTCTTGCGGGGGCACGTTCATGGCCAAGCCGCCCGAGGACTCATGGCCACTGTTTGAACATCTCGCCGAGAATTATCGCCACCGAGCTTCCACTAAAGGGGGGCATTGCGGCCGAAACTACACTCCTCCGCCTTCCTCCGTGGCTCCCGCACGCAATGCCACCAACCCCGATATGATGAAAATGATGGCAGATATGATGCAAATGATGAAGAATCAAGTGGGTGGCTCTTCTAGCCAACCCGCAATGGATGTGGACACTGTAGACGAGGAATTTAACGCTTTACACTCCTTTGGTGGCCGCAAAAACCAGGACCCGATGTCCCAATCCTACACTCCCGAGTGGAGGAACCACCCAAATTTCTCTTGGAAACAACCAAATGAGGATGGACAAGGACAGGGGCAGCATAAGCCACGCTACAACTCTAAGTTTGAGGACGAGGTTCTTGGAAGGCTAAGAAGCCTAGATGAAGTCAAAAAGGACGTCAACGCACATGGCCAGTCTATAAGCCGACTTGAGAAGAGGTTGGATCAGATTTCTCTCTCTTTGGCTAGAAGAGAAGAAGGAAGACTCCCCTCTCAACCTATGCCAAATCCAAACAATGATGGGACTTTTCACTACACTCCTCCGCCTCCTCAAGCGCCGCTCAATTATCAATATGCTCCACCTCCACCTCATACTTACCAACAACCACCTCCACAATATCACCCCCACCTCAACAACAACCGCAACCCCAATTCATCCTTCAAAACCGCAACTCCCCTCACCAAAGGCCTCCACCACCCCAACAGCCACAACCACCTCCACAAGCTCCCTCTTCTACCACCCATGAGCATGTGAAGGCTGTGACTACTTTGAGGAGTGGTAGGACTTTGGAGAGGCCCCCTTGGTACAGTTGTTGGCAGAGATGATAATGAGGCAGAGCACGTTGATACTGAGATGCAGATTGATGATACTGTAATAAGAGGCAATGTTGATACCGTGACGCCAAGCAGTGATACTGTGATACCGAGCCGTGATACCGTGATTCCAGTGATACCGGTGGATGATACTGTTGATTTGGACTGATTGGGTTCCCAACTCCCTCCATATCCTGATGCACTCGAGGAGCCTTCTGCTGCAAAGAAAAAGAAAAAGCATGCGGAAGATATTCTAGAGATCTTCAAGCAAGTGAAAATCAATGTACCTCTTATAGATGCAGTCAAGCAAATTCCGTCCTATGCAAAGTTCCTTAAAGAATTGTACACCTTCAAAAGAAAAACAACAGGGAGGACGCCTAAGAAGATCAAGCACACTGAGAAAGTGAGCTCCATTCTCCAACACACCATCCCCCGGAAAAGAAAAAAGACCCCAGCGCTCCCATCATCTCATGCTACATTGGGGCACATCGCATAGACCAGGCTCTTCTTGACTTGGGGTCTAGCGTAAACTTGATGCCGTATGATCTGTTTGTTGAGCTCCAAATGGGGGAGTTGAGGCCGGCCCATTGCACATTACAGTTGGCCGACCGATCTGTGAAGACGCCTAGAGGGCGTGTTGATGATGTGCTGGTCCGTCTTGATGAGGATACTTCTGCCTTCTTCCCAGCCGATTTTATCATTCTTGATATGGAAAAAGAAGCTAGAAAGGTGCCGATCATCTTGGGGAGACCTTTCTTAGCCACAGCTGATGCCGTGATCCATGTGAGGACTGGGACCATGTATGTTACTTTCATGCACATGAAGATCCAGTTGAACATTTTCAAGTCTTCCACTACAGCTGAAGTGATAGGGGCCACCGAAGAAGATTGTTATTTGGTAGAATGCCTAGATGAGATTGTTGAAGAGTTCCTACCTACGTGGATTGAGACTGCTACTCAAGGTAGAGGTCTTGAACCAATTGTTGAGTTCCCTAACGACGATGATGAGGATGATGAAGAGTGTGAGTTAGCCTTAGTGGCTGCAATCCAGGACCTCCCTTCTATTTCTGCACCTTTGAATAACTCCCTTGAAGCACCCCCAGTTCTTGAGTTGAAGAAACTTCCTGAAGGATTGAAGTACGCTTTCCTTGGCTCAAATGATACCCTCCCAGTGATCATTTCCTCCATTCTCTCTCCTGAGCAAGAAGATGCCTTGGTGGAAGTCTTGAGGAAAAACATTCAGGCCATTGGATGGTCTATTGCTGACTTGAGAGGGATTGACCCCTCTATCTGTGTGCATCAGATATACTTAGAAGAAGATGCGAGGCCAACCCGTCAAATGCAAAGAAGGCTAAATCCAAAATTGAAGGACGTTGTAACTCAAGAGGTTGTTAAGTTGCTTGATGTAGGGATCATCTACCCCATTTCTGACAGTACGTGGGTGAGTCCCATTCAAGTTGTGCCCAAGAAGGGTGGGATTACAATTGCAGAAAATGCCGATGGTGAGCTTATGCCGGTGAGAGAGCAATCAAAGTGGAGAATGTGCATGGATTACCTGAAGCTCAACGAAAAGATAAAGAATGACCACTACCCACTTCCGTTTCTTGATCAGATTCTAGAGAGATTGGCTGGGCAGAGCTTCTACTATTTTCTTGATGGATACTCGGGATATTTTCATATTGTTGTGCATCCGGTGGACCAAGAAAAGACGACATTCACTTGTCCAAGTGGTACATTTGCCTACCGGAGAATGCCATTTGGATTGTGCAATGCCCCTTCCACTTTCTAGAGATGTGTAACCTTGATCTTTGCTGACATGCTTGATTCGTCACTTGAGGTTTTCATGGATGATTTTTCAGTTTTCGGGAAGACCTTTGATGAATGCTTGCTACATCTAGCTGCAGTTCTAGAAAGATGTGTGAAAGTTCGCTTAGTTCTATCTTGGGAAAAAAGTCATTTCATGGTACCTGAGGGTATAGTTCTGGGACATCGAGTTTCGAAAGATGGGATTGAAGTTGACAAGGCCAAGGTGGGCCTTATTTCTACACTTGACTTTCCTTCGACCGTAAGACATGTTTGATCTTTCTTGGGACATGCAGGCTTCTACCGGCATTTTATCAAGGACTTTAGCAAAATCTCAAGACCACTCTGTCGATTACTTGAGAAAGATGTTGAATTTCAATTTGATGACAAATGTGTCGAAGCTTTCAATCATCTAAAAGAGAGGCTTATTTCTGCTCCTATCATGCAGCCCCCAGATTTCTCTTTGCCATTCGAGATCATGACGGATGCATCCGATATGGCGGTGGGGGCTGTGCTGGGTCAACGCATTGGCCGAATTCCTCATGCTATCTATTATGCAAGCAAAACGTTAGACGACGCTCAAAAAAACTATACGAATACCGAGAAGGAGTTGCTTGCGGTGATCTTCGCTCTTGACAAGTTCTGGCCGTATCTCTTGCAAAACAAAGTGACAATCTACACGGACCATGCTGCGTTGAAGTATCTTATGTCCAAGAAAGACTCAAAGCCAAGGTTGATCCGATGGATTTTGTTGCTCCAAGAATTTGACATAGAAATTGTGGATAAGAAAGGAATAGAAAATGGTGCTGCAGATCATCTCTCCCGCCTTGAGGGGCCTTTTGATGTGACAAGTCCAATCAAAGAGACAATGCCACATGAACAACTCCTCTTAGTCTCATCTGTCCAAAAGCCATGGTACAAGCACATAGCAAATTTCCTAGCTAGTGGGAGGATACCGAGCATGTGGACAAGAGAGGAAAGCAAGAGATTGTTTTCTATGATAAAGAACTACATTTGGGATGACCCACACCTCTTTAAGTACTTCCCGGACCAACTCATCAGAAGGTGCATTCTGGAGATGGAGCAGCAAGAAATCTTATCTATGTGTCATTCCGGAGTGTGTGGAGGCCATTTTGGAGGAAAATGCACGACCGCCAAAGTTCTTCAATGTGGATTCTACTGGCCGACATTGTTCAAAGACGCTCATGACTTTTGCAAGAGTTGCATCAAGTGCCAAAAAGTGGGCACTATCTCAAAGAGGGACATGATGCCTTTGTCATCTATCCTAGTGGTAGAAGTGTTTGATGTTTGGGGGATTGACTTTATGGGTCCTTTCCCTCCTTCTTTCAGGTATGTCTACATCTTGGTCGCCGTAGACTATGTATGAAAATGGATTGAGGTTGTGGCAACAAGAACAAATGATCATAAGGTGGTGTGTGATTTCGTGAAATCCAACATCTTTAGCCGTTTTAGTGTTCCAAGGGCTATGATTAGTGATGGCGGGAGTCATTTCATTCACCGCACCTTCGAAGGGCTGCTAAAGAGACATGGAGTTAACCATCGTGTAGCTACTCCTTACCACCCTCAAACGAGTGGTCAAGTTGAGTTGGCAAATCGGGAGATAAAGCTCATTTTGGAGAAGACGGTGCGACCGGACCGTAAGTATTGGTCACTTTGACTTAATGAAGCTTTATGGGCATATAGGACTGCATACAAAGCCCCGATTGGCACTACACCGTTCAAACTTGTCTATGGTAAGAGTTGCCATTTGCCGGTTGAGATGTAATACAAGGCACTGTGGGCCTTGAAGAGGATGGACTTTGATGAAGAGAGTGCCGGAATGAGAAGAAAGTTTCAATTGCATGAGCTAGAAGAGATGCAACATGAAGCCTATGAAATGTCAAAGAACTACAAGGAAAGAACCAAGTTTCTACATGACAAGATCATAAAGAAGAAAGAGTTTGAGCCCGGCAAATGGGTATGGCTGTACAATTCAAGGATGAAGTTCTTCCCCAGAAAGCTTCGTTCTAGATGGGAAGGTCCTTACCTTGTCAAGAAGGTGTACCCATCCGGGGTAGTGATCATTTGTGCAAAAGAAGGAGCCAAGGAATTCGCTGTTAATGGGCAAAGGCTGAAACCTGTCGTTGAAGTCGGCCCGGACAAGGCCAACCAAGACTTTGATGTTGTTATGCTGGTAGAAGAAGAATTTGATGAAGATGAATGCTTAGATGAGGATGAGAAAGGGATCTACTACAAAGATCTCTTGAAAGTTTCAAAGAAATGACAGAGCACAACAATCAATAAGCCTGGATGAAGGCGTAAAATTTAGTGCTAGTGGGAGGCAACCCACGTGGTTTGAGATTCTCGAACCCTTCTTTTGATACTTTAGTTTTGTTTTACACAAATACACACACGCACACTTTTGCTTGATAGTTTTGTTTTTAGTTTTGATGAAATGGCAGATGATACACACTAAATAGAGAGATATCGAAGAAAAAATGAAATGCTGATGAGTTGAGGCTGTCCAAGAGCCCAACACGGCCGTGGCACAAGGCCACGGCCGTAATGTTTATTGGTCAAAAGTTACAGGAGCCAACAGGAATTTTAGAGATTTGGCCCACGACCGTGACCTCCGGCCACGGCCGTGGCAAACACAAAGAAATACGACCGTGTCCTCCGGCCATGGCCGTGTTGAGGTCAGACGAGGCTCCTTCAGCGACAACACGCCCGTGGGCTGACGCCATGCTCGTTCTGTGATGGAAGTACCACGACCGTGGCCATTGGACACGACCGTGGCCGAACCGGGTTCAACAAGATTCTATATAAACTTTCCGAACCACCCTTCCTCTTTTCTTATTCTTCCCCGTGCAGAGCACGGCCGTGGCGCCGCCAGCACCACTGTGGGCACTCGTCCTCCACCTCCAGCCCTCCAAAACACCCCCAATCACCCTCCTCTCTCCACCATACCTTCCTCCAGATCACCCCCAGGGGCCGGACCAGTCCTCGCAGCAGCACTGACACTTCCCCTATCTACCCTAAGCTATAGTTTCATGCTGAGGACAGCATGATTCTAAAGTTTGGGGTGGGTAGGGCGGTACACACCTCCCTTCTCTCTATCTAGTGATTTTTTTTCCACATCTCGCCATTTAGTTTAGTTTTCATTTTATTGCTTTTTTTGTCATATCCATGCATGTCATGTAGTTTTCATTCTCGTCATTTTTGGTAATTTTTCAAAATTTTTGCCTTTTCATATCATGCATTGCATTCTCATGTAGTTTTGATAATTTCTTGTGCATGTTAAGTAGGATTTGTTGCTTTATGTTTTTAAATTCCCTAAAGTAGGTTTAGATGTGACTTAGTGCAAATTGGCACCATTTTGGTCAATTTTGCCCAGATTTGAATATTCTTGCTCCGATAGGATGTTTTGACTTAATCTCCAATGTTTGAAATGAAAAAGTTTACTCTTGTGACAAATGCATGCTACATTCTTAGATCTTATTGATATATGGTCTTGGTTGTGACTTTTTACATGTGAACCACATCTCTTAAGTCTGTGAATGCTTTGGTTGAATCGTAAATTGAGCAAGTGACAAACGCTTAAAGCCAATGGGATCACTTGGTAGAAATATGAATATTGTGTTAATTCTATCATGTGATGTGATATTACTTGGTGAAGTGTTGAATTAGCTTTCATGCAGGGAATCGTATGTTGAATAACTACACTGATGACCCCTCTTTGATCCGATTATTCTTCCACCATCTTCATACCCCTCCGCCTCATAAAAAGATGCCAAAGTGCACATATTAGCCGTGGCCACCTCCAAAAGTTTGGGGTGGCCACATATTTATCTCCCTGCTTCACTCTATCCACCATATGTCCTATCTACACCAAGGGCAAAGAAAAAGAAAAAGAAAAGCAAAAATAATATAAAAGGATGCTCCTGTTTAAGAGCATTCAAATAAAGAAAAGAAGAGTGTGTAAAAGCACTCCAAATCTTACCGCAACCCTTTCTTCTTCTTTTATACCCATTGAGCTAGAAAACATCAAATCTAGCTCACTTTACCCTTTCTACAACCAAGTGGATCATCTAGTATGGTTTGAAGCATAAGACCGAATGCATGAAAGTGAAACAACACTCCTAGTCACCTGTGATTAACATCAACATGAAACGGTTTACCCAGAATGACATAAAGGACATATGAACAACTTGTGTTTCTAGGCTTTATATCTGAAGTTTGTATGCTCATTGCTCAGTTCATGATTGGGTTGTGAAAGAAGGAGAGGAGAGATGTGAGACACATGCACTTAGTCATTTCCAAGACTATATATATATTCAATAATCTTCTACTGATTTGCATTTGTCATTTGTTTTTGTTGAAAAGAACGGAAAAGAGAGATTAAGTTGGAAGATACTTGACGACAAGTATGTTTTAAGTTTGGGGTGGTGATGCAGCCCTATTTTAGGGCTCCATCCTGTGCCATTTTGTATATAAGTTGCATCTAAACATGTTAGATTACAAGTATTTTCCCCCAATATGATTATCATTATAAATACGCTTATGGATGTTCGTTGCACTATTTTCAGGTATTTGGACCACAATGGATGGACGAGTGTGATGGAGGGGCCCAAAGAAGGCCCCAAAGCTCCCCCAACCTACCTTAGTGGCTAAAGAGTCATCACCAAGCAAGGACATCCGAATTTGACAAAGTTTGAAGTTCATCAGCCTACTCAAGCCCTCACCACGGCCGTGGCCACTTCCCACGACCGTAATGTTTATTGCCAAGGAGCATCAATTCCAACAGGAGAAATGCCCAGAATCACCACGAGCATGGCCCTCGGCCACAACCATGAAAAACCAGAATCACCACGGCCGTGGCCACTTCCCACGACCGTTATGTTTATTGCCAAGGAGTCTACAGGGGAATGTTTGCCAGACAACACGCCCGTGGCCGCACAACACGCCCGTGACCCAGCCACTTCACCACGGCCGTGGCTCCTCGCCACAGTCGTATTGATCCACTCCATTCATTTCCAGTTTCCCTTCACCATAGCCGTACCACCTGACCACGGCCATGTTATACCGTCTTCACCACGGTCGTGGTGGCCTTCTTTCCAGTAGACTTTTCCACTAATTTTCCTATTTTACCCCCACTCAACCCTAGCTCCTATATAAGCACTAGTTGCTTCTAGGGCTCGAGAGAGAGCACTCCCCAGCCGTCACCCAGCTGCTCCCTTGCATCCATTGCTCCAATCCACCCATTTCCTTGCATCCAATCCCATTTCCATCCATTTCCCACCCATTTCCACCATAGAAACCTAGTTTCTCTAGGTTTCTATCCATCCATTCCACCATTTTCATGCACCCCTGAACCATTGGAGGAGGGAGGACGTCTGCATCTGCTTGGAGATGAAGAAGAAGGCCACTTCATCAAGCTTCATGGAGTTTCTTCCTCTTCTACTCCCTTCTTTTCCTATTTTCATGACTATGTATAGCTAAGCCCCCTTGTGGTGGGCTGTTTGGGATTAAAATGTTACTTTGATACCATGTTGGGGGATAAATTCTTATAATGAACTCGATTCATATTTATGATGATTACTTCTTGCTTCCATCTCTTTTCCTATCTTATTGCATGTGGTTTGTGCTTCTTGTATGAATTGCTTATTTTGAGGTTTTTGATGACACTTCATTTCTAGGAGGAATTGGGGTGTATGTGGCAATCTTAGGAATGGCTCCTAGGTCCAATTAGTGGAACCCTAGCTAGCCCCCTTTGTTCCTACATACACACCTCTCCTCTTACAAATGAGTGTGAGATTTAAGTGGCTAGTGTAAGAGAGAGTGATGCAATTGCCTAGGGCCTTCTAAAGGCTAGAGTGGCTAGTGGCATGAGGATTAACCCCTTCATCTCCACTCCCATCTCTGCCCTCAACCCTCAATTGCCCACTATCACTTACCCTAGAAACCTAGATGCGGCCAATCTCACTAGAACTACACCTAACCCTAGTCTTCTACTAGTAGTATAGGGTATGTTCTAATGACATTGACCTCGTTGTTTGGTTTGGTAATCTAGATATGAATTGAACACCATGCATGTTTAATGAACTCCCCCAGCTAAAATCAAAGTGACATTCCCCAAACAGCCCACCCACCTTAATCACCTTGCTTAAAACCCTAATTGCTTAGTTTGCTTGTTAATGCTAGCTTAGTTCAATTTCTCTAGTCTAACTTAGTTAATTGCTTAATTTTACTCTTCAGTGCTAACTTAGGCTTTTGCCCTTGCTAGTGGTTAGTTTAGTTCGTTTTTGCTTCTTGGCTTGCTAGAGTAGTGTAACCTTTCTTGTCCCTGTTTAGTTAGTTTGATAACTTAGTTTGCTAGTTTACTTTCTCTTTCATAATTTAGTTTCCTTTTTGCATTTCTTACTCGCTCTCTTAGTTTAATCAACCAACAATCAACCTTAAAACCCTAAAAACCCTACTCTCCACACTAGGAACGTAGCTCACACTGTCTAACTCTAGCGCCCCCTTTATCCTCGCGGATCGACCCCGTACTTGCCGCCTCACCTATACTACGACACGACCCCGTGCACTTGCGGGGGTAATGTCTTAGTAGAAGTAGGTAGTTAGTGTGGGACCATACAAATATTGAAAGCGAAGATCTCATCTCATCCCGTGCCTCCCGACCTCGTGGATTGCACGTGTTGCAAGCCTCTAGCGGGAGCGCACCAGGGTCCTTAGAAGCCATAAACCTCTACAAAGGGATTTCATCCCCAAAATCCGAAGAGAAAAGCGAGGGATACTTCCACCTCATCTCTTCCTCAAGATCCCACGTGGCTTCCTCAACACCACGATGATGCCAAAGAACCTTCACAAGAACCATGTCCTTCATTTTCAGCTTCTTTACTCTTCTGTCAAGGATCACCACTGGTCCTTCCTCATAGGTCACGTCTTCATCAAGCTTAACCTCAACTGGCTGTATCACTGTCCCTGTATCTGGTTGACTTTTCTTTAGCATACTGACATGGAACACTGGATGCAATCTATGCAACTCTGGGGGCAGATCTAACTTGTAAGCTACCTTCCCAATGCGTGTTATTACTGGGTATGGCCCCATATACCTGGGTGCCAGTTTGCCTTTCCGGCCAAACCTTAGCACGCCTTTCCAAGGTGAGACCTTGAGATACACTTTGTCTCCCACTTGGAACTCTAAAGGTCGTCGACGATTGTCTGCATAAGACTTTTATCTGTCATGTGCTATTTTCAACTATTTTTGTATCACTTTGATCTTCTCTGTTGTCTGCTGCACTAACTTAGGACCCAAAAGCTGATACTCACCAGACTCATACCAGCATAAAGGGGATCTGCACTTCCTTCCATATAGAGCCTCATAAGGAGCCATGTCAATGCTCCGCTGATAACTATTGTTATAAGCGAACTCTATCAGACTGAGATGCACATCCCAACTGCCAAGAAACTACAAAACACAAGCTCAGAGAAGATCTTCCAAAGTCTGAATAGTCCTCTCAGACTGCCCATCCGTCTGTGGGTGGAAAGCGGTACTGAACCTTAGCTGCATTCCCAATACTTTGTGCAACTGTTCCCAGGAATGACTCATGAACTGAGGACCTCTGTCGGAAACTATTATTGCAGGTATGCCATGTAAATGCACTATCTCATCTACATATATCTGAGAAAGCTTTTCTGCTGTATATGTCATCTTTACCGGTATGAAATGAGCAGATTTTGTCAGCCTGTCCACTATTACCCAGATGGAATCATGATTCCTAGCTGTCTTTAGTAGACCAACTACGAAATCCATAGTTATGTGATCCCATTTCCACTGTGGTATCGACATGGGTTCCAATGTACCTGCCGACTTCTGATGCTCAGCTTTAACTTGCTGACATACTGCACACTTAGCCACAAACTCGGCTACATCCTTCTTCAAGCCAGACCACCTATACATGTCCTTCAGATTACGATACATCTTGGTGACTCTGGGATGCATAGCATACATCGATGTGTGTGCTACCTTGAGTACTAGCTTTCTTAGATCATCATCATCAGGGACCACCATCCGATTATGATAGAAAACTAGTTCATCCTCAGACTCATGGAACCCATCACGCTTGTCGCTGCCGAACTCAGATCTTATCAACTGTATTGTATTATCAGTCTGTTGTGCATCTTTGATTTGCTGTCTCAGTGTAGGTTTGAGTTTCATATGTGCCAACAGCCCTGCCAACAAGGAATTTTCCAATTGCACATTCATCTGCTGTAAGGAGACAAACATATCCCGCCTATGGCATACCAAGGAACTCAACTGTGCCTTCTTCGTGGAGAGAGAAGAAGACTTTCTGCTAAGTGCATCAGCTACCACATTTTCCTTACCAGGATGATACTCAATGGTGTAATCATAATCATTGATTAGCTCCATCCAACGACGTTGTCGCATATTCAGCTGATTCTGTGAAAAGATGTACTTCAAGTTCTTATGATCTGTAAAGATCTGACATACTTCCCCATAAAGATAGTGTCTCCAAAGCTTTAACGCATGGACCACCGCTGCCAACTCCAAATCATGTGTCAGATAATTCTCCTCATGTTTCTTAAGCTGTCACAAAGCAAAAGAAACCACATGATCCTCCTGCATCAACACGCAACCTAAGCCTTTCTTAGAAGCATCACAGAAAACAACATAGCCCTTCCCAGGCTCTGGCAACACTAGCACTGGAGTACTAGTCAGTTTCTCCTTCAAACTTTGGAAAGCTTGCTGACAATGATAATCCCAGACGAAAGGTACATCTTTCCTAGTCAACTTTGTCATCGGTAATGCGATTACACTGAAGTCCTTGATAAACCTTTGATAGTATCCTGCAAAACCCAGAAAACTATGAACTTCTATCGGCATCTTTGGTTGCTCCCAATCTGCAACTGACTCCACCTTCTTAGGGTCCACTCTGACTCCTTCTGCAAATATCACGTGACCCAAGAATGTCATTTCCTTCAACTAGAACTCACATTTACTGAACTTGGCGTATAACTGATGTTGGCGAAGAAGAGTTAACGCTTGTCGAAGATGTCGTTCATGCTCTTGCCTGTCCCGGCTATAGGTCAAGATGTCGTATATAAAGACTACAACAAACTAGTCTAGGAACTGAAGGAACACCCTATTCATCAGATCCATGAAAGCAGCAGGTGCATTGGTTAGCCCAAACGACATAACCACAAACTCAAAGTGACCATACCTTGTCCTAAACACTGACTTTGGTATGTCGTTCACCTTAATCCTCAATTGATGATATCCAGACCGTAGATCGATCCTTGAGAACACTGTAGCACCACACAACTGATCGAACAGATCGTCTATCCTTGGCAACAGGTACTTATTCTTGATCGTGACCTTGTTCAACTACCGGTAATCTATACACAACCGCATCAACCCATCCTTCTTCTTAACGAACAAGACTGGAGCACCCCAAGGCGACATGCTCGGTCGGATGAAACCTTTCTCCAACAATTCTTATAACTGCTTCTTCAACTCTGCCATCTCTGTTGGAGCCATCCTATACGGTGTTTGTGCAACTGGATGTGTCCCTCGTACCAGATTGATCACAAAATCAATCTCTCGGGGTGGGGGAACACCGGGGAACTCATCAGGAAACACTTCTGCAAACTCTCGGACAACCTTCACCTCCTCAGGGTCAGGACCTTTCGCCTTGGTATCCACGAAATGAGCTAAGAATGCTTTACATCCTTGCCACATCAACTTTTCTGCCACCATTGCTGATACTAGACATGTCGAAAGAATCTTCCTATCTCCTTGGAAGATCCACCTCTCTCCACCGTCATCAAACACTGTCTGCTTGGAACCACAGTCCAACATGACCTTATACTTCTCTAAGGTATCCATCCCAAAGATCACATCGAATCCATGGATATCAAGTGGTATAAGATCCACTTGTATACTGTGTCCTGAGAAAGATAGGGAACAAGACGAACACTCTTCTTGAAGCATTGAGGAACCATCAAGAGGGGTTTCTAACAACATGCTATCTTTCTTACAACTAACAGGTAAAGGATAGCTATCAAGCAAACTATGTGCGATAAAAGAGTGCGTAGCACCGGGGTCAACCAAAATAGATATAAAGCAAGAAGAAGACAAATCAGAATAAAATAACTCCATCTAACCTGTCACCACTCGTGGGTTGACTATCACCTCCAGCTGACTCATAGCATAGAATCGAGTTGTTGCTTATTATCCACATACTCTGCTTTCTTGAGCAGACGGTCCCGCTTGCGATGCTTGACCGCGTCCTCGCCCTCTGCTACCACTGGGCTGCAGTATGTCTGACCCTTGTTGATTCTGTCTTGGCTGTTGTGTTACTTCAACATCTCTCTTTGGGTAATTTGACCTCAAGTGCCCAATCTGTCCACAGTGATAACATGACCTGCCTTCTGTCTATGGCCTAGATGGCCCTATCACTGCCACAGAAGCTATACTATGTGCCTTCGACAGCAAAGAAAGATAACCTTTTCCCTTACTCAGAGACCACTGAGATGGTGCACGAGAACTCTACATCGTGGAAGGTGCTGATAACCTTGGCTTTTTGAAGCCACCAGATCTCTATCCCTGGAACTGATCAGGCCTTTTCCTGGTCATTGACTCCCTTTTCTCCTTAACAGATCATTCAATCCTACAGATGGACTCCACGAACCTGGCAAACCATTCCCGATTCTCCAAAGCAGCAGTAGGTGTCGACAGCTCAGCAGTCAAACCTTTCTCAAATCGCCTGATTTGCTCATCATCTGTTGTCACCATGTGAGGATAAAACCTCACCAAGTCCATGAACTTGGCATCATACTCGGTGATGCTCATCGTTCCTTGTCATAGACACTCAAAATGATTGATCTTCTCATCTAGATACGTCTTCGAAAAGTATCTGTTGATGAACTCTTGCTGGAAAACCTCCCAACCAATCTCCTCACCGGGTCGCTTCTCCTCTTCGATGGCCCACCAATGGCCAACACTACCCTTCAAAAGGTATACAATGTGCTTGACTTTGTCTACTTTGGGGATGTCAAGAATCCAGAAGGCCTTCTCAAGACCTGTCAGCCACAGATTAGCATCCGCTGGATCAACTCTTCCAGCATAATCTGAAGCTCCAACTTGGCGAAGTCACTCAAAGGTCTTCCCAATACCTGATGTTTCACCATGGGGAGCCCGTGCTCTTGGCTGAGGCACTAGGAACCTTTCCACCATGTGATTCATCGTAGCCATCAACTGCCCCATAAGCTGTTGGTAGGCAAGATTTTCGAGAATGGCTGGATCAAGTTGGGGGACCTTAGGCACCCGATCTTCATGTTCCTGCCCTCCTGCTCCATCAACTGATGCAGCATTGCTTCTCTCGGTAGCATGTTCTTCATGGTTTCCAGACATCTTTTAGCTTTGCTTCTGCTGAGGGCAGAAGGTTATTGTAAGAAAGTCTGGAAAACTCATAAGAACAGACGAAAACCTAGTCCTAGATCCCTGTAGACTCAGAGAACCTAGAGCTCTGATACCAAACCAACTGTGACACCCCGCCATCACACAAACAATGAGATGATACACAAAAATGTGCGGAACCAAATATTATCGAAAATACAGGTTAATTAAAACCGATTGCGGAAATCATACATGAGAGAATTTTTGCATCCAGATCCTACAGAAAGACATGTTATATAAACATTCATAAGCCCTGTTATAGGTCCACAGCTTATCAAAACCAACTTTATTGTCAGCACCAGAGTTCAACACCTGTTTATACATACATAACAGCCACGTACGACCAACAACATGATATACAAAAATTACAACAGCTAGACATCATGAAACATCGTCAAACACCTCTGAGGACCTAAGTGTACATGGATGACTCTAGGACTCAACTACAAAACTACCAAAACAACAACATGTCCATCTCTTGCCTTCTACTTCTCCTCTTACTGCTCGGCCGCAACCCCACGACCACCACCATGTATAGAGAGATCACCTAAAAAGGTTGCAAACCAGTGGGGTGAGACACACAGTCCCAGTGAGAAACATAACTCCCCGCCAAAACTATAAGACCTCAGAAGATTAAAGAAAAGAACATCAAATAACTGATAAAACATATAACAAGAGCAGCATACTGAGTGAGGCTTTTATTACCATCAATCTTACCAGGATATCTGGGAGGCATATAACTAAGTATTCTTTATGGAACATGATTGACAAGATAAGCTTTATAAGAACTGATCACAAGATATAAGGATCGTACGCACAACTGCAATGTTCAATAAGATTAGCTATATAAGCAAGACCTCAATCAATGTTCCGTATTTTGCTCTAAGCAAGATATACTATTTGGCTGGATTACATTTTATTATTATGCCCTGAGGAAGTGAGCCTTCCTTGCTCAAATCCAACCATTGGCTGCGAAGCCCAATCCGGTGCCATACAAGGTCTAAGGAGATCCAGACTCCTTGACCTCACCTTCCCGTATTCAGTACACGAATCATCAAGCAAGACCACAATCTTATGCTTATAGGGCCTCAGCCTCTGGGTCAGCTCCGCAAGCTACCCATATCTCTAGCTCACCTTGACACAGGTGCTAGTATATACATTCGAGCCATGAACGCATCATGCTCATCATCACATGTCCTGAGCTATGAGTCTACTGCATATATCCTGAGTCTGCAACCACAGTTGCTCTCAACCCTCCTATTTTAGGCTAGGGGAAACCTCGCATATTCAACAATATGCGCTCCAGGTAATCTTACAGGATAAACCTGTTTCACCATCACCAAATACTGACGATGATGGATCTATGGCCTGGGCAAACTACATGTTATGTTCATCTATAATTGATTAGTATATTTTAAGCCAATTGTTGAGGCAAAACAAAGTATCACATAGCCTTATAGAACCACATCATTATTTCCATCCTCATACTGTCGTGGGACCTAAATCCCTCATTATATCAACCATTGCCTCTCAAGGCATCATAATCATGCATCAAAATTCTGGGAGCACATCCCTTATCTCATCATTAGAGGATAACACCTCAACTAGGCACTCAGCCTTATATCAGGTCCTCAGACCTATCAACTTGTTATGTCATTACCACATGGTGCTATTCAAGCACATACATCTCATAGCTCTTATAGGCTTTGAATTCACATAGAAATACCTGCATGGTCAGTATACACATATATAAAGATAACCAAAGCCATCATGGATTAACATGATTATCATGCTATCAAGTATAAAGCAAGATCATGAGTATATTACACATCAGCTGTAGAGATCATAATTTTATTATCAACATAAGCATATATCCGACCCCCAACATGTAGTCATATACATGAGTTACATCATCATATGTAGCAACATCATATCCTTCCAAACTTCCTGGTGCACAACCTATCATCTTATCTCATTATCATAGTTACAGGTTTTAAGGTGATTACACCATAGCACATGTAGTATCATTATTAACATGGAACTATCGTCTATATACATCCCGGGTTGTCAGAACCCTTACCAAAACTTCCACAACCCTCCCTAAAAGGGGTGGCAGGTAGCGTGTCCCTCACCACAACTTGTATCGGGTAGGGTAGCATCCCCTACGAAAAACATACCGGCCTAACTATATATATATAATCACATATCGACCAACTCTAGAAGGTATCGACCACCACCCAAGGGTGTCATGCAACTAGAGATCAAGGCATTATCGTGCAACCCTGACGTACATACCAGATGCACAAGACACTATCATGCAGCTAGGTTAAGAGAGTGTATTGTGCATCCAAGGCTAAGCATGTATCAACTATCTATCTGCATCGACTAAGACCTATCGCCCATCTAGGGTTAGGGTTCCTATCGGAAAACCACACCACTCTATCGCCAAGGCACATCGGGCACCAAGACAACTACCTTAACTGGGTGTATTGTGCATGGCACTCAACAAAGCATATCACCCAATCACACATGGGTATCAGCCACCAACCAAAATCCAACTAGGCACATCGGCCAAGGGTACATCTCAAGACTAAACTATCAGGCATCACTACTCCAAGGTCATCTTCATCCTCCAAGTAGGTCATCATACATCCAAGAGCTCACCTCTCAAGTCCATGGTGAGAGGAGGGTGTTGCCCAAGGAACTAGGATGTAGACTCACCTCTCAACTTAAATGAGAGAGGGGTATTGCCCACTTCACTAAATCTCAAACTCACTGCTCATAACCAAGGAGAGAAAGGAGTATTGCTACCAAAGGAAAACTCCAAACTATAGACCGTCCAACAAAATCCAAAGACATAAAAACATCAACAATATCATGCTCACTTTTTCCATAAGATCAACAACATGTACTAGAGCAAGATACATAACATGCATGGACAATTATCAACATATAAGAATCATGAAACACATAGAAGGTAGTATAGCTAGGGTTAGGAGTTATGTAACCCACCTTAAGCAAGCTCCTCAAGCTCCAAAGATCCAAGATTTAAGCTCCTAGATCCAAGCACCTCATAAGGAAACAAGATCCACCTAGGGTTCAGCCACCAAGCTAGAAGAAGAAGAAGAGAGCTCCTTCAAAGAGATCGTCCACCATGGATAGCCCACTAAGCTCTATAACGTCTAAGGCACATCAGGCACCAAGCCAACTACCTTAACTAGGTGTATCGTGCAGGGCACTCAACAAAGCATATCGCCCAAGCAGACATGGGTATCGACCACCAACCAAACTCCAACTAGGCACATCGGCCAAGGGTACATCTCAAGACTAAACTATCAGGAAGCACTACTCCAAGGTCATCTTCATCCTCCAACTAGGTCATCATACATCCAAGAGCTCACCTCTCAAATCCATGGTGAGAGGAGGGTGTTTCCCAAGCAACTAGGATGTAGACTCACCTCTCAACTTAATCGAGAGAGGGGTATTGCCCACTTCACTAGAGCTCAAACTCACTTCTCATAACCAAGGAGAGAAAGGAGTATTTCTACCAAAGGAAAACTTCAAACTATAGCTCGGCCAACAAAATCCAAAGACATAAAAACATCAACAACATCATTCTTACTTTTTCCATAAGATCAACAACATGTACTAGAGCAAGATACATAACATGCATGGCCGATTATCAACATATAAGAATCATGCAACACATAGAAGGTAGTATAGCTAGGGTTAGGAGTTATGTAACCCGCCTTAAGCAAGATCCTCAAGCTCCAAAGCTCCAAGCTTGAAGCTCCTAGCTCCAAGCACTTCACAAGGAAATAAGGTCAACCTAGGGTTCAACCACCAAGCTAGAAGAAGAAGAAGAGAGCTCCTTCCAAGAGATTGGCCACCAACCTTAGCTCCTCCAAGGGTATTAGCCACCAAGGTTGTAAGGGAGAGATGTATCGTGCACTAAGGAAGAGAGGAGCAACAACGAGATAAAGGGTTCCTAAGGATGAGAAAGGCAAGGCATATATAGATGAGGTTCAAGTTTGAACCAAGGCAAGGTGTCACCTTACCAAGGGACACTTGTCCACACGTTTTACCACCTTGCAAAACCTCATTCACATGCCATGCCACTGCTCATCCAAGGTTCGATCACATGTCCAAGCTAGGGTGACACAACCAAGGCAAGGAGGTCAACAAGGTCAAAGGCTGACACATCACTCCATGGCCGACACACCACCATGGGCGACACAAAGCAAGGCCGACACAAACATCCTTGTCCGATACAGGGTTCAACCAAGCAAGGAAAGGCCCAAACAAGGGAAAACAAGGCCCAAAAGAGCTCAACCAAGCCCAAGGCAACCCAAGGCACAAGCCCAGACCTTCCTCTCAACTCTAGAGAAAGCAAAGAGAGAGAAAGACATCTCTCTAGGTGACAAACTTTCTCTTCAACCCTAATTCAGGTTATTTAGCAAGTAGCACCTCCAACTCTCAACTAAGCAAAAGAAAACCCTAATCATCACTAAAGATGATTAGTAAGCAACCAAGCACAAGGTTTAGGCAAAACAAATAGGGTAATCCCAAAACGAAGGTCAGGGTCCTTACAGCGACCGCGGTCTTAAGTCGATGGAAGGTACCTATAAATAACACCCCCACCTGTCTTGTCAAGACATTAGATCAGAGAGATCTGATCCTGATACCACAAAGTGCTGCTGCATCCCAGACCCGTTCTGACCATCCATCAGTCTTAGATCTCCGGAGCGAAGGCCGAGGAGAGAGAAGACGACCACCTACACTCGCTGCTTCTTCAAGAGAAGGAGACATCCCCGTGGTAGATCCAAATTTGAAGAAGTAGTGTGTAGTATCACGTTTCTTCTCCTCTAGATCTATCATTTCCTCATGTTGTACTCACCTCCATTCTTCATGGTATCTCATGGATCTATTTTTCTGTAGCGCCGCTGTTACAACCCCAATTTTTGGGATCATTTGGTGAGAAATGCAATTTCTCATATTAAAGATAATTGAACAAAGAATGGTATAATTTGTTTTGAATACATGGATTTTGTTTACAATAGCCTTGATGTTGTGTTGTGGGCTTTATTGGCTAGTGGGCCCAATAACAAGGAAATAATAAGAAAAATTCAATTAGTAAATGAATAATTGAATATTTGAGAAAAAGAAAAAGGTAGAAACCTCTAGAGGGCAAAGAGATGTAATCCAAGGATGGATTTCATGCCTCTTGGATTCCTTGGGTTCCAAGGAGTCTAAAGTTGCAAAGAAAAGCAATAAGAAAAGAAAATATTAATAAAGTATTTCTCTCTTAAAGAAAGAAATTGAAAATAATGATAAAATGTGGAAAACAAGTGAAAAGAGGTATAATTGAGTTATCCTTTGTGGAATTTCATATCCTAAGGATTTCTAATGTCAAAGGGAATACTGATGAGGAAAATAAAAGAGAAATAAAGAAAGATTCTCAAAAAGAGAATTATTTTAAAGATAATGGGAAATAATGAAAAATGATGCATTTAGATGCATCTAGAAGGATAATGAGTGTCCAATAAAAAGGATTTCGAAATAATAGAGTACCTTGGGATCCAAGAGAGTCCCAATGAAGGAAGAGGAAAGAGAAAATACCATTAAAGTCAAATAAAAGGATAATGTGATGCTTAATGAAGGGTTTTTGTGGATTTGATAAAGGAAAGAATTTTCTATTAAAAGGGAAGACACGATTCTGTGTCAAATAATTATAAGGCAAGTATAAACAAGGATAAAGGAGAAGATTTTCATATTTCTATTTAACCAAGAAATAAGTAATATTAAAGAGACATTTAGGAGAGAGAGAAAAGAGAACTTGCCTCATGATGAATAAATCCAATTCCTAATGGGAAAAGACTCTATTTATTTGAGGACAAGTATGTCGGGGCATGGATACTCTTCTCTATATAAAGGGCTAGATCCCTGGTTCGGGCCCATGGAGATCCCACACGTTTCCCTCTCTCTCTTACCTATATTCTTCTTCCATGACCTTGCCTTCAACCCTAAGTCACGTAGTTGGCATTCTTCTTGAAGCAATGGCGGGCTATGGGTTACCTTGTTGACAGTTGGACATCCGCAATGATCTGAGGACGTTCGACTATCGTCCCTAAGCCCTGGACCTCCTATGCTAACCTGCAGCAGGGCTGCACGGTCAGCCGAGGGTCGCAGGCTTGGGCGCACTGGAGCGGCCACCTTGGCTGTGAAGGAGGAGCGTTCTGGACCTGGCGGAGGTCGACGGAGGAGGGGCGGCAGTTTCCGGCCACCCTCGGGCATTGGAGCTGCGGGGGTGAACCCCTGCGGTTGACAGAGCGTCGAGCGCTGCGCTAGGGCGCGGCGGGGAAGAAGACGACCGACATTTGACGGTTATACCCCCAGGGTATGAAGAGCCGACCCACTTAAGTGGAGGGTAAGCACGTCATTCAATTCTAATCTCAGACCAGCAAAACGTGTTACATGGAAGGCGCCTACGTGGCAACCCCCAATTGGCCCAAAAGTAAGTATTTTTGCAAAATACGTATCTAATGAACCGTAGCTCGGATGAATACACATAATATATGAATTTTTCTCAACAGAACACGAGGAATGCAATAAAAATACAATTGAAGCTTGATTCCACTTGCAATTCGAAAAGTAATGGAAGTTATTAACTTTAATGAATTAATGGTTAAGAAACCCTAATTTGATGTAATTAAAGTGATTAGTAGGGTTTAATAGATGATTAAAGTCGATATTAGCCTGTTAATAATAAAAAGTAACATTAGGAAGAAAAAGGATGGACTTTGCATATTATTAGCTAATTTGGAGTTTCATATGCATGAATGTACTTTAATGGGCCTTGAAACCTTAATGTAGGTAAATTCGACTTGTAATGGTTTTAATTGACTAATTTTATGATTAAGGTTGGGATATGCTATTTCGATCATTAAAGTTCCTAATTTGTGGATAAAAACCCTATTTGTGATTAAAGATTGAATCTAGAATGTTTTATGGGTTAATTGAAGTGTTAATAACCTATTGAATGATAATGTTAGATTCAAACCCGATCTAGAAGTAGAATTGCATGATTTAGGGTTTTGCCCCATGTGAGAATGATTAAATAATTTAGAAACCCTAATTTAGGGTAAAAGAAGATAAGATCATATTTATTTGGATAAATGTGAAAATATGATTGTTAAATGTTGGTTCTAAGATTTTTGTATATGAAAGTCCTTAATTCTGATAAATACCCTAAATGTAGTAATTAGGGTCTTTTCATGAATAAAAGGTAGAATTGATGGAAAAATGAGTTTATATATTAATTGGACCATAATGGAATTTGAATTAATGATTAATGTGTATAATGAAATTGTCAAGAGATAAAAATAGTAGCTTTAATGAAAAAGAAGCTTAATTGATGATAAATGTGTCTTTAGTATGGAAATAGGGTTATATGTTGTTAAGATAACCTTAATATTGAAGAGTAGATGAAATAATTAGGGTTTAATATGGTAAAATATGAAGGGAAACCCTAATTGAAAAACAAAACGCTAATTCCCAAGGAAACCGTAAAATTAGAATAGAAATCCTAAGGATGATGATGACATTGAGTAAAATATTGATAAAAGGAAATTGGTATATTTGTTTCAGGATTATGTGCATGATTGGTTGCTTGATTGGGATTTCTATGTTCTTGTTAATTCTGTATCTAAATCTGCAATACATGTATGTGGTTAACTATGAATAACCGATTTAGTTTCCCGATGGATTCTCGAATGTTTAATCGCATTGAATGCAACTAAACTGTTTGGATGTTCATACTGCAATTATACAGTAACTATGACTACCACATAATGTATATGCCTTCTAGCTCAGATCCTAGTCCCCTATGTGTCGTAATGGCTGACTTGGTATATGGCTACCTAGAGGGTAGGTCCATTAGGTCATGAATGACTTAGTATATGGCTGCCTAGAGGGTAGGTCCATCAAGTCACCTTTATAGAGGTACCATATAAGTCCTTACAGGGACAACACAGAGTTGTGGATAGGTACGGATTGAGTAGTTTGGCTTAAAACGTAATCTTGGTTGTTAAATGATTAATTGAATGATTACATTGTTAACATATTTACATGATTATTGTTTTCCCCACATACCAACTTCGGCTGACCGATGTTTTGTTTGTCGGCGTTTTAGGTACAAGCCAAAAGGACAAACAGTAAAATGTCATATTGAGAAATACATGAAGTAAAATACAAGGAGGATTAATTAGATTAGAATCCTTAAGTGGATAGAAGTTTAGAGATCCAAGATTTCAAAAAGGTATGCAAAAATTTATTTTCTTACAACTTTCAGTATAGTATGTTAAAATTTGATAATTATTCTTGGTTAATTGTCGAACCTTTGATCCGGAAGTCATGGGTGCGGCTTCGACCTCTCGGTCTCCCTTAATTGGGGGTTATCAGGAGGTGGGGTCGTAACATTTGGTATCAGAGCGTAGGTTCCTCATTTAACCATTAATAATTATTAAATTTTACAAACTCCATAGAACCCAAGGGAGTTATTAGAGGATTATCCGAAAGACGGAGGTGTCTAGAAAAGGATCACGACTGGGGGATGGCAATATTTTCCTCCGCACTGCTAGTCGGAATACGAGGACTCCCGGATTCGTGTGGCTGCCTGGCCAATGTCTTAGGGTATGAATCGAAATAAGATACCTTTAGGACTTTCTCATCTTATTCATCCCTTCTCATCACCAATTCTGTTAAGGACCTTAAGGATTAGGGTTTTCTCTCTTCCCCTCACCCTCTTGAGGTATGGGTAAGGTTGATAAGTATTAAGGAATCCTCCACCAAATTAATAAAAAGCATGTAAATAAGATGTCATGGACATAAGCTTAATAGAGTAAGTGTAAAGGAATAGATACATGCTTAGGTCGTATGACACGAGTTGTCATTGCCCTCAGGAGAGACCTGAGGATAGACCTCCTTGGTAGGAAGATGAGTAGAGAGAGTTAGTCTTGGAGGTAGAGACCTCCATTAGAAGTAGAGACCTAGCACATCCTTTGAGGATGGTGTTAACCCTAACCCTAAGGGAAGGTTAGAGAGAGAGATGACATGATGAGCTAGATGTCATGGTTGACCGAGTGGTTGGTTGGTCACGCCTTTGGGATGCCATAAGAGGGTGGATGACCTAGTACCTTTGGCGACCCAACCCTGGAGAGAGTCGTGCATGCCATAGCGTAGGATAGCTCCTTCGTGGATGAGGTTAGAGGAGAGCTTATAGAACCCTATGGGCTTGTGCAAGTAGGGTGTAGCTTGCACCCAGAGTACATTAGTAGTGCTGATAGTAGGATGAAACCCTGGAAAAGGAATCATAATGGATGGATTATGAGATAAGCACAAGGGGTTATGGATAATCTTGAGTAAACATAAGTTGGAGCATAGGCTTCACTCAGGTAGGGACATGCTTATGGGGTTGACCCTTCATGAAGAGCGGACCTCTTAAGAGAGGTTGGTTTAGCTCTATAGCAGACCCCAGGCAAGAAGGTTGGAAGCCTAAAACCCCAAAATTTGAGGAACAATGGGAGTTGAGGATGATGCGACCTAGGGTTCCTAGGCCTAAGAGGGGAAGTGGTATACCTAATGCTCATGATGAGAATTAAGTTGCTATAGTTTTGAGCATGGTGCTCCTCATGTATAGAGGAAAAGGGAAACCCCTTAAGTATAAGGTAGGTTGATGAACCCCTCACGACAAAGTTGGTCTAATGTTGAGGATGAGAATAAGTGTGACCTAGCATGGTTTGGTAAGTGTATTCTTGTGCCTTAGTAGCTTGATAGGATTAAGCATGCCCATGTGAATGTGAACCCTAAGGACGCTTGTAACCTTTGTTATCAAGGTGTAGTTTCCTCCCATCCTGGGAGAGGGGCCCTCTGGCAGGGGGTTTATCAGTTTGGTTGGCTTTGAGGTAACATAAGAAGGTTTCATAGGATCTTGAGAAGCTAAGTGAAGAGTACATGGTATGAGGATGAACCTATAGATCCATAGATAACCATCTCTATGTGCATGTGGATGTGTTACCATGGAAGTAACCAATATGGGGCTTGACCAAGGTAGGAAGGTGGCCCTGATCCCTATGAAGATGGAAGTCAACCCATGAGTGCAGAAAGAGAGATGATGAATGCTTGGGTAAGGTTCTATGTTGGACATGTACTATGATATAATCCTAAGTCTATCCTAGGGTCAGGTAGGGATAAGACCGATGAAAGAAGGAGTTGTCTAATTCCCTAGTTGCACATGACCATAGGGTCGGGAGGTAACAGCTATCATTGTCTAAGGGCCATGGGTTAGGAGATTGATCACCTTCGTGAGCTCATGGGACCCAAAGGGAATATGAGTAGGGCACTCTCTTGATGCATGAGGGAAGAAGGATGACCCCAAAAGTGCCGACACCGTATAGACCCAAAGGAGATGACCAAGGATTGTGTAGTAACCCAAGTAGGTTCGAGACTAGTTTCCCATGGAAGTAACTTTGATATCAAGATGATTGTGATGTAGAGACATAAGTTGCACATTTCAACCTAGAATTGAAGGTGTACTGGAAAGGTGGGATGTACCATCTCTACTCTTGGAACAGGAAGAACTTTATATTTGGACTGCAGCCAAATGCTTATTTCCTCTTGTTATGGGAGTGAGAGATGGGGTAGTACTCATGCCATACACCAAGGATAAAAGATAATGTGGTTTGGAACGTTGCCACGAGATATGGGGACAGAGAAGATAACATACCCTGGTAAAGTGAATGATACATGGATGGTTTGCAAATGCTAAAGAGAAATAAGATAGTCATCTTATAAGGATGTTTTCAACATAAGCTATGAGTTACACCAGGTTGAGGTTGAAAGCCAAAGGTATAAGCTCGAAATGTTCTTAATGAAGATGGACTTAGGGCTAAGATGAGATGATAAGTATAGTACATGGAGGGGTATGTTACCTAATACCTAAGAATGTGAGGTGGTAATGGATGCACTGGTTGAGATACATCTGACTTGAAGCTAGAAGAGGTTGTTTGGCTAACCCTAAGTTTGGAAAGGAGAGGTGTTTGGACAACACTCAGATGTAACAAGATATGATAAGGGTTGTTTGGTTAGCCAGTCTAGTCCTGGATACGATGAAAGGATGGTGGTAGAACCTCAAGTATACTTCTTTGGAAAAGAAAGTGATGAAACCCCGATAAAATGGTTTAGGGTTTTTGAGGTATTGATCTTGAAGAATAATGACATACAGGAGATCATGATCACCATACACTGTGGTACTATCAAGATAATGAGTGACAGTAGTACTTTAGATGCCTAAGATGAGGTTACACGTGGTATGTTGCCATGCATGATAAGAGGTGAAGGATGAACATCGGTAACCCAGTGCATTGATATAAAGGATAAAGAGGCCCCAAAAGGGAAGGGGAGTTCATCTCTACGGACGTTGTAAGTATCCTCAGGACCAAGGAAGGTCGAGATGCAATATGGGTTATGGTAGGTCGCCTTACCTAAATAACATGAGAAAGAAAGAGTTCTGTTAAGGGACAGATCTAGTTGAACCACCCATGAGAGAGATGGTTCAACTACACCATGAAGCGAGTTCAAAGGTTCTTGAGTTTGACCTAAAGGTTTCCTTCTAAAAGATGGAAGAAGGTGCATGAAGAACTCAATGTTAGTATAGTTTATCACCCCTAACTATTGTTAGTATGATCCAGACTAAAGGGTCCGATGAGGGCATGTATGCTCGTTTAGGGTGATATCTAGAGACAATTCTTGTCCTATGAAAGATGTGATAATGACCACCATAGCCAATATCGGGTTTTATATGAAGCTTTGTAAGGGAGGTTGTGTCGGTCACCACTTCAGTAAGGTGATGTTGGTGAAAGGGGCCACATGATGGTTAAAAAAAAAGAGGACCACATGATGGTTAGAAAAGGACCATAGTGCATGTAGATGAAGTCACTTTGATTGTACAAGGGCTGAAAGGAGCCTAGAGACGATGAGAGTCGTGAGCAGATGCAAAGTAGACTGACATACAAGTTACTGTGGGAGAATATGTGACATGAAAATCCGACCCCTCTAAGTTATAGCTACGAGAGCTGAGTCCCCGATATATGGGTCCATTTGAGATGGATTGGTGGAGAAAGTTATGGATAACCTTACCCCTCAGGATAAAGTAATGTGTGATGAGTTCCAGGTGTCCAATTTAGAGCACTATGTGAGGTACCCGACCATGTGCTGAGCAATGAACCTAGTGAGCCCCAAGGGAGGCTGAAATGACCTGAGTCACCTGTGCAGTTTATAGACGCCAGGATGAAAGAACTCAGAGAAAAGAATATGTGATGATAGAGGTTCTTTGGAAGCGCCATGTGTACGGTATAGCCACATAGGGGCAAATGATGGACATGGAAAAGTCTTATCCTAAATTGTTTGTTTGCTTGATAAAATTTTGAGGACAAAATTCCTATAAGAGGGGAAGGATGTTACAACCCCAATTTTTGGGATCATTTGGTGAGAAATGCAATTTCTCATATTAAAGATAATTGAACAAAGAATGGTATAATTTATCTTGAATACATGGATTTTGTTTACAATAGCCTTGATGTTGTGTTGTGGGCTTTATTGGCTATTGGGCCCAATAACAAGGAAATAACAAGAAAAATTCAATTAGTAAATGAATAATTGAATATTTGAGAAAAAGAAAAAGGTAGAAACCTATAGAAGGCAAAGAGATGTAATCCAAGGATGGATTTCGTGCCTCTTGGATTCCTTGGGTTCCAAGGAGTCTAAAGTTGCAAAGAAAATCAATAAGAAAAGAAAAGATTAATAAAGTATTTCTCTCTTAAAGAAAGAAATTGAAAATAATGATAAAATGTGGAAAACAAGTGAAAAGAGGTATAATTGAGTTATCCTTTGTGGAATTTCGTATCCTAAGGATTTCTAATGTCAAAGGGAATACCAATGAGGAAAATAAAAGAGAAATAAAGAAAGATTCTCAAAAAGAGAATTATTTTAAAGATAATGGGAAATAATGAAAAATGATGCATTTAGATGCATCTAGAAGGATAATGAGTGTCCAATAAAAAGGATTTCGAAATAATAGAGTACCTTGGGATCCAAGAGAGTCCTAATGAAGGAAGAGGGAAGAGAAAATACCATTAAAGTAAAATAAAAGGATAATGTGATGCTTAATGAAGGGTTTTCGTGGCTTTGATAAAGGAAAGAATTTTCTATTAAAAGGGAAGACATGATTCTGTGTCAAATAATTATAAGGCAAGTATAAATGAGGATAAAGGAGAAGATTTTCGTATATCTATTTAACCAAGAAATAAGGAATATTAAAGAGACGTTTAGGAGAGAGAGAAAAGAGAAATTGCCTCATGATGAAGAAATCCAATTCCTAATGGGAAAAGACTCTATTTCTTTGAGGACAAGTATGTCGGGGCATGGATACTCTTCTCTATATAAAGGGCTAGATCCCTGGTTCGGGCCCATGGAGATCCCACACGTTTCCCTCTCTCTCTTACCTATATTCTTCTTCCATGACCTTGCCTTCAACCCTAAGTCACGTAGTTGGCATTCTTCTTGAAGTAATGGCGGGCTGTGGGTTACCTTGTTGACGGTTGGACATCCGCAATGATCTCAAGACATTCGACTATCGTCCCTAAGCCCTGGACCTCCTACGCTAACCTGCAACAGGGCTGCACGGTCAGCCGAGGGTCGCAGGCTTGGGCGCGCTGGAGCGGCCACCTTGGCTGTGAAGGAGGAGCGTTTTGGACCTGGCGGAGGTCGACGGAGGAGGGGTGGCGGTTTCCGGCCACCCTCGGGCCTTGGAGCTGCGGGGGTGAACCCCTGCTGTCGACGGAGCGTCGAGCGCTGCGCTAGGGCGCGACGGGGAAGAAGACGATCGACATTTGACGGTTATACCCCCGGGGTATGAAGAGCCGACCCAATTAAGTGGAGGGTAAACACGTCATTCAATTCTAATCTCAGACCAGCAAAACGCGTTGCATGGAAGGCGCCTACGTGGCAACCCCCCATTGGCCTAAAAGTAAGTATTTTTGCAAAATTCGTATCTAATGAACCGTAGCTCGGATGAATACTCATAATATATGAATTTTGCTCAAAAGAACACGAGGAATGCAATAAAATTACAATTGAAGATTGATTCCACTTGCAATTCGAAAAGTAATGGAAGTTATTAACTTTAATGAATTAATGGTTAAGAAACCCTAATTTGATGTAATTAAAGTGATTAGTAGGGTTTAATAGATGATTAAAGTCGATATTAGCCTGTTAATGATAAAAAGGAACATTAGGAAGAAAAAGGATGGACTTTACATATTATTAGCTAATTTGGAGTTTCATATGCATGAATGTACTTTAATGGGCCTTGAAACCTTAATGTAGGTAAATTCGACTTGTAATGGTTTTAATTGACTAATTTTATGATTAAGGTTGGGATATGCTATTTCGGTCATTAAAGTTCCTAATTTGTGGATAAAAACCCTATTTGTGATTAAAGGTTGAATCTAGAATGTTTTATGGGTTAATTGAAGTGTTAATAACCTGTTGAATGATAATGTTAGATTCAAACCCGATCTAGAAGTAGAATTGCATGATTTAGGGTTTTGCCCCATGTGAGAATGATTAAATAATTTAGAAACCCTAATTTAGGGTAAAAGAAGATAAGATCATATTTATTTGGATAAATGTGAAAATATGATTGTTAAATGTTGGTTCTAAGATTTTTGTATATGAACGTCCTTAATTCTGATAAATACCCTAAATGTAGTAATTAGGGTCTTTTCATGAATAAAAGGTAGAATTGATGGCAAAATGAGTTTATATATTAATTGGACCATAATGGACTTTGAATTAATGATAAATGTGTATAATGAAATTGTCAAGAGATAAAAATAGTAGCTTTAATGAAAAAGAAGCTTAATTGATGATTAATGTGTCTTTAGTATGGAAATAGGGTTATATGTTGTTAAGATAACCTTAATATTGAAGAGTAGATGAGATAATTAGGGTTTAATATGGTAAAAGATGAAGGGAAACCCTAATTGAAAAAAGAAACCCTAATTCCCAAGGAAACCCTAAAATTAGAATAGAAATCCTAAGGATGATGATGATATTGAGTAAAATATTAATAAAAGGAAATTGGTATATTTGTTTCAGGATTCTGTGCATGATTGGTTGCTTAATTGGGATTTCTATGTTCTGGTTAATTCTGTATCTGAATCTGCAATACAAGTATGTGGTTAACTATGAATAACCGATTTAGTTTCCCGATGGATTCCCGAATGTTTAATCACATTGAATGCAACTAAACTGTTTGGATGTTCATACTGCAATTATAAAGTGACTATGACTACCACATAATGTATATGCCTTCTAGATCAGATCCTGGTCCCCTCTGTGTCGTAATGGCTGACCTGGTATATGGCTACCTAGAGGGTAGGTCCATCAAGTCATGAATGACTTAGTATATGGCTGCCTAGAGGGTAGGTCCATCAAGTCACCTTTAAAGAGGTACCATATAAGTACTTACAGGGACAACACAGATTTGTGGATAGGTACAAATTTGAAAATTTTGTCTTAAAACGTAATCTTGGTTGTTAAATGATTAATTGAATGATTACATTGTTAACGTATTTACATGATTATTGTTTCCCCCACATACCAGCTTTGGCTGACCGACATTTTGTTTGTCGGCGTTTTAGGTACAAGCCAAAAGGACAAACAGTAAAATGTCATATTGAGAAATACATGAAGTAAAATATAAGGAGGATTAATTAGAGTAGAATCCTTAAGTGGATAGAAGTTTAGAGATCCAAGTTTTCAAAAAGGTATGCAAAAATTTATTTTCTTACAACTTTCAGTATAGTATGTTAAAATTTGATAATTATTCTTGGTTAATTGCCGAACCTTTGATCCGGAAGTCATGGGTGCGGCTTCGACCTCTCGGTCTCCCTTAATTGGGGGTTATCGGGAGGTGGGGTCGTAACAACCGCCATGTTACCCGTAAGCATGAGCGGATAAATACCATAACTTGGGTTGGGAGTAGCTACTAAGGCTCTCCCAACATGTGTATTGTCTCTTTCTTTTGAATATACATATCCTTATCAAGATTATCTCCTTGCACCTAATTTAATACTTCAGTTGTATGCTTAGCTACCATCTTGTGATGTTTGATTGTTGATATCTCGAGAGAGTAATATCACTTTTATCCCGTGTCATGGAGTAGTATGAATGCACGAGAGTGTTGGAATGCTAAATGCTTCAACCCATATGTTTTTCTATGAGGTTTTTGAGTTGTCATCTCGAGAGAGAGGCTTCTTTTAGGCCTAGATCTATCCTCATCTTGAAAGAGAGTGGAATAGACGTTTTATGGTTGCTTGTAATCTTGATATGAGTATGCAGGAGAGAGAGATAGTATGCTTATTGGAGAGTCGCCTTGGTTGGTGAGCCCCAACCTGAGTTTTCCTATATACTTGTTACAATTTGTTTCTTTTACTTCCTTTGTCTTATTGCTCTTATTCTCGAACTACCGTTCCCTCGGGAACACATATTAATCCTCTTTTATGCTGGAGTATAGAGTGTTGATTCCACATTCTTAGCACGACCAACCTTGTCCCTGTGTTTGACCCTGATTGCTACATCGAACCCCGTTATCGTTGTGGGGGCCTGAGTGTCGGGTTATCTCTTTAAAAAGTCTGACTACTTTAATCCGCTCCTTTTGGACGCACGATTTAGGCCGGTCAATACAACACTCCATATTTTGGGGTACAATATCCATATTTTGGGTACAATATCCCTCACAACTTTCGATCCACAATGACCTTTATGATGGAAAAAAAGTATTAAACTTCTTGAAGAAAATACTTTTAAAAACTAATGTTGACATAATTAAAAAAAATGAGAGAAACATAATACTTATAGATGGGGTACAATATCCAATGTTTTGGTGAAGAATACCCAATGTTTTAGGTACAATATCCCTCATAACTTTCAATTTGTAATATTTTTTTTGATAAAATAAAAAACTTTATATTTGTTATAAAAATATTTTTCAAGAAGATTAATGCTGAAATACTTTGGAGAAAGAATAATATGAGATAAATATAGTACTTTTATTTTGGGCTACAATACTCAATATTTAGGGTATGAGTTTTGGGCACAATATCCCTCATAATTTTACAACTCGTAATGACTTTTTTAATAAAATAAAAACATTAGATTTTTTGTAAAAATATTTTGTAACAAGTCTAATGTTGACATATTTAAAAAATATATATATAAGAAAAAATATATAATACTTGTGTTTTGATGTACAATAGTCTATATTTTAATTAGGGTACAAAACCCAATGTCGAAAGGATCGGACCAGATGGATTGAAGGAGTCAAATGAGTAAAAGAAGAAGAAACCCCTGATATAAGCTAGGCTTGCTAATGTAACCTGAATCTCTACAGCTACCTGAGTTAAACCCAGCACCGCCGCCTATTAATCTCAGAAAGGATAGGCGGCAACGAGTGTTACTGGATGTTTGAATGTCTGCGGTTAATGGCGCCTGAAATGTCAACGACGGCTGCAGGCTCCTGACTATGAAACAAATTGGAAGTATTGAGATTAATCTGTTGGACGTGTTGGTCAATATCCGATGGAGGAGCGCCATACCGATTCAGGTGAATGCATGCCACTCATCCAGATACGTACTCCAGACGTATTTATATCTGCTAACGATAAGTATACGTTTCTAGGTCTTGCAATATATTCATTCTTGGATGATGTTGTAGAGTCCGGTGGGCCTTCCATGATCTGGGGATTAGCATGATGACGAAGCCATTGGTAACACGTCACCATTCACGGATTTAAAACAGGACAGATGGGACAGAAGATCTGTAGTGTTAAAACAGTAGTTAGATGAATGATCTATCGGAATCAGATGAGTAATTAAAGCACGGCAACGCCAGCTAGCATGAGAACTTCCATTCTAACACAAGTGGCCGTAACGGCCTATAGACTGACCACCGATCAATTCCCAGCAACAGCAGACGACGATCTATGCTATCAAATCAATGCCTGAAATCCTTTGCCTTCCGTCGCTTTCTTGCGTGCCACGGTGGACTTGCTTCTAAACCAATCGTTGGTTCTTTCATTCGTGATGTAAAATACGCATTCTTCAATAAAACAACGGAGAGTGACCGAGTGAGGGCTTTCGATTGTGTGGAAGGCCATGTGGACAATTTGATGGACGAGATGCATAGATAGAAATAGAATGGATCAGTTCCTTATGTAAAAGAAGTCATTGTTTGTGAAGTTGTCACCATCCACTTCAAACTAAAGACGTGAAGGAAGGAAATAGTTAAGTACTCTACCATATCTTTACAGTAGTAAGAAACTTTGGATTTCTCTCTTTTTCTTTCTCCTAGGGAAGAAAAGCATACATTACGTAAATCGAAACTAATTAAAACCTTTTAGTCCTGAAACAAACATAATAAATTAATTTTAGAATTTTTATCGTTATCCTCTTGTAACCAAGGCAGAGATTCCGACCGAAATGTCTTCCACTATTCGCCCATTTTGTTCTTCTACTTTCAACTATTTTTCCTTTCCTTCCTCTTTTTGTATCAACCCAACTAATAAAGAAAAAAGGTGTCACGTATTAAGGTCACGCAGTATGTTAGAGTTGTTGTGAGTTGTCATACCTGGTCGGGTTATACGTGATGATTCTTGGTGGAAGCTATGGTCACAATTGGTGGAAGTTATCCTCACATGTCGACAACCAGCATCAGAGAGTCTGAAAAAGAAACGGATTGCAGCTGGTCGTAGGTGCGCCGCTTTCTGTAGATTTCTGGTTCATGCATTCCTTTTGCCTCTTTGCCTGTCGCGGCAAAATGGAACATGCATGAGGATCACGCGCATGTGCTCCTCAATTAAAAGCCACCTACCACGCAACGTTTCAAACAAACTGTGTTCCATGCAAACGGGAAACAACCCCTTGGGACGTCACTTTCTGCTTGCTTATAACCACCACCACCAAACCAAACACAAAAAGGCAAAGGACTTCAATGCCTTCGTCTCCACAGTTGTAGAGCTAATTTCAGTTTCTTTTTCAATTACTTGTTGTTGTTGTGGTAGAAGATAATGTAGTACTAACAAATTTAAGTTGTGTGTTTGTGGGTTTCTTTTCTTTTTCTTTTTTGTTGGGGGGGGGGGGTGTGCACCGCATTACATATCAGTCATAGTTAACATGGAAAGTATCGGTTACAAGTATAATTAGACGCTTATATTGTACTCGCATGAGTTGTACAAGCTCGATGTACCTACATTATTTTGATAGGTTTATCAATTGGTAGTGGTTAATATACTCTGCATGAGCAATAAATGGTGTAGTATTACAAATCCCAATTTGGGAACTGTATTCAATTATGAAAATAATGTAATTCGAAAAAGAACAAAATCTGCAGTAGATTATTTATATGTAATGATCAGAAAGAGTTTTTGGTTTGACCTTCACTAAACAATAGTAGTGTTTTTGCACACTAACTTTAAGTGTTATCCATCACTTAAACTTAAACCAGTAAAAACTTATAATATATATGCTTATTGATAGCGTAGAGGTAGCGTCGAGGAACAAAAAGTATAGATTTATTCTTTTTTCTGGTGTAGAATATTTTCATATCCAATAAATCACTTTTTGATGTGCATTTTCTACATATTTTCAAATGTTGGAAGTAGTCATCCATGCTTATTATAGTGAAATTATCTTGCGATAAATTGTTTTGCATATTCTACAATAATATAATTACCTACCTTGAAAGCGTGGAAAATGTGGGGAGAATGGCATGAAAGTATATCCTTATTGGCGTAAAATATTATATACACCGACAAGTGTTCAAAATTGAAAACCGATTTACATCATATTTATATACTATACACGTAATATTATATATATATATATATATATATATATATATATATATATATATATATATATATATATATATATATATATATAGAGAGAGAGAGAGAGAGAGAGAGAGAGAGAGAGAGAGAGAGAGTCAGGCTAGAATACACTCGAGTGTACAGATCACGCCGTACACCCCAATAGTGTTTGCCTATCTAGACCATGTTTTTCTTAAATCTAATCCATTGATATTCATGATTACAATAATAATAGGTCACATACAAAATTTGAACTCATTTGGATGAGTGTAAGTCACTCATCTGAGGACAACAAAATTGACGCACAAAATTAATTTCAAATACATGATTTTTGCCTCCTTTAGATGCATGACCTATAAGTGTCCAAATGAGCTAAAATTTATTATATAGTATGTTCTTATCATAATTAAGAAGATCAACGGTTTAGATTTTTCAAAAATTTATTGCATCTTCAAAAATTCCTGAGGTGTACGGTGCCTCCAATACACTCGAGTGTACACTAGCCTGACTCTCTCTCTCTCTCTCTCTCTCTCTCTCTCTCTCTCTATATATATATATATATATATATATATATATATATATATATATATATATATATATATATATATATATATATATTACGTCAATCTCCTTTTAATTCGCACGTCACGAAACAGTAAGGGAGAGTGGGACAACCGGGTTGGAGGTGATTTTGGGTAATGACTTCCGCTGCGTGTCAAAATTTTAGGAAAATTCTAGACACAGTCACCTGCCCACCCGCTGGCATACTCAGAGCATGGGGAAAATGAGATTTACTGCATCATAGAGATATTCCACATGTAGCCATTATTGCCCATGCAACAGTCATATAAAGTGCATGCAAAGTGCAGTTATTGTATCTATTTCCCAACTAATTACACCTTAGATATCTCAACTTCACCACGGATTATGTAAAGTATTTAGAATTAAATTATGTTCATTTCTAATTCCTTTCAAATCACATATTGTACTGTATATACATTTATTGATTCTTTTTATTGTAACTTATTTGATATGTTGCGTCTAATATTGTGATATATACACAATAATATGACTTTTAAATGTTAATCATATTGTTCAAGAACACAATACTAAAAGCCATATTTTGTATACATTCAAAATGTAGTGTTTGACAAAAGTGTGTAGAAAAAATAACTTCCAACCACGTACTGTAAACACATTTACTGTACTAGTACGTGAACACTGGTGGGGTGGAATGGAGCTAGTGAGTGCAGTTGTAAGAAAATGAATAAATTTTTGAATATTGTGCCTAGAGAGAGGAGGAAGAGAACCTCAGGATTCTTCACCTTTTACATGGAGTTAACTTGTGGAGAATTAATGTGAATGAGAGAAAACAGCTGAACAGACTTTTGTAGACTCCCAAAAACCAAGTGGGTGAACGGGTATAGAAATTACTGTGACATAACTCAAATTCTTCCTGAAGGTCAGCCATATGTGCCGCCGGTTCAGCCGCCCCTATCGTCCCATCTGCTCACTCCCCGTCCTTCTCTTGCTGGTGAAGCGACATAACTAAGATTCGTACGATGATGGGTGAGCTTTGGGGAGGACGTGTCTGGCTCGGCAACGGGCAGCGTGGACGCTGGAGATCCAGGTATATATGTCGTTACGCGTTACTCGTTATTCACGAAAAGGATTGTGAAACACGGATGAGCTAGCATGATCTATAGCAGCATGCTTGTTTGTAGTCCCTTGTTCGATCTACTGGATGGTTAATTAATCGTTTGATATCTTTTGTTGGTGCTGGTGATCGCCTTTAATAAAGCTCCATTTCACCCTTGCCAGACTCTGAATGGTGTTCCTATGGCCTCGGTTATATTGTGCCGGCCCGTAATAGAGGCTGATTAATGAAATTAGTGGGACGAGTCCGATTAGTTTTTGATAAAAAAAAAAGGCATTGCCATGACTACATGAAATGGTATGCTTCTAAGTATCGAGCCAGACAGAGTGGCCTTTTGGTTAAAAAGAATGCCATACTTACATATCCTTTGTCTTTACATTTGGAAGGCTTCAAATGCTTTTCTCGAGTTTGATTACCTATATGTGAATGGTTCATACTGAATGGGATATGAGGATGGTCACATGCTAATCAATTTGGATTCTTGTTAGTCGAGTAAAGCAGTAAAAGGTTAGACTTGTGCTCGACTTAAATAGAGAAGGGATAATATGGGCATATGTTAGTTAACATGAAACCTCGTTTTCTAACATTATTATAACTAATCCTATCAATCTGAGTTATCAAAAAACCAATCATAAACCTTTTTATAACTAAACCTACCAATCATAAGTTTTCCTAGCAACTTGGGGAAAAAAGCAACTTGGATAGGATCAAGAATGAAGTGTTGGTTTGGAAATCTTTTGAGAGGAAAGAAGACAAAGGGGTAAAAATAGTTGACAGATGCACAGGGGCTATGATGAATCAATAAGCCGTGAGCTTTTACCTGTTTTGTTATGATGGGATAATTTGATAGGGCGTAATCGAATTAAGTTGTATGAGTTTCTAATGAAAAAAATGTACATTAAATGTATATTTGGTCATCCAACTATACTTTACCAAGCAGGTCCTAAGCAAGTAAGCTGTAGAAAGGTTGGTTTTTTCTTCTTTTTCGTGGCAGTCACAAGCAACACATCGGTGTGAGCCATTTCAACAGAAAATGTTGGAGTATAATGCAAATGCCTATTATAGATCCCCACCGGTAGCAGATAAAGGGAAAGTCATTTGTCACAGGGATGGACATGTCGTCGTCGGCATACAGCTACCCATCTTGCGGCGTTTCAATAGTGGTACCTGTCCCGCGCGCGCGGTCCGTGAAGAAACTTCTCAAGAAATCAAGAATCCCAACGGCGACTGCTTGTTTCCAAATTCTTTGGAACTGCTGTGCGTTGGGATGTTACCCGCCAGAACTGCCTGCGTCCCGCGTCTTAAGTGTAGACTTCTCTAGCGACTACTTGAAGAGCCTCGGCTCATACGCACATGCTCAAAAGCATTCATTGGCCAACAATACATGAGCATGACAACTATTCCTATCAGATTATTGTTCATAATAATAATAATAGAAGCGACAACGACAACCATCTTTTGTGTGTTAATTCGTGATATGATGGCAGCCCGGAGACTAAACCAAGTCTCACATCTTAAACAAGCAACAGCTTCAATTAAATGCTCGAAAGAGAACGAATCACTCGAGCCGCTTCCTTCGAAGCAAAATCTACTTGCCAGAGAGGTTGGTTTAGTTACACGAATCTTAAATCAATGACGGATGCTATGAAGAGCCTAACAACACTATGGGCTAAAACTTTTGATTTGCTACTGCACGCCTGATGTTAAACCTGGAATGTAATTTTCATTCCATGTGATGTGATGTATGTGTAAGACTTTCCGTGGTTACCGTTTTCAACAAAATCGGACGCTTGGGATTTCTTTTGTTGGATGTAGTTAGAATATAAAGCGGGATTTTCAAGATTCAGACACAAATGCTCAAATATTCTGTTTGGTTAGATATGATCTGAATATATTGTTATTGTTCTCTTTTATTAAGTTTAGTGGCCTGAAATTGTGATATCCTGCCCTGCCAAGCCCACTCCGCTTTGCAAAGTCCTTATATAAGATATAGACTTTAAATTGTTCGAAGGAAGAATATGAGTATAGACGAAGAGATCAATTGGAGACGACGTGAGGATCAATCATACTATTAGCGTGGCTAATAGGGCCATGGGATATGGGTACGCTTCGACCTACAGGTCCTGACCAGAAAAAACATGGGCTTTTATAATAGCCCTACCCACCTCTTTAAGATCACTATACAAGGTATAGCTAGCAATTCTTATACTGCCTTGCTCGTTTGTCAAGTGATGAGGTTCTTTCTTATCAATGCTTTCCTAAGGACTAGGAACGCGCATCAGACCGAGACAGCTTATAGTTGACTGTGTCTGGTGTATACAAATTACATTGATGGGTCATGCTGAACTTTTTAATTTCAAAAATGACGTTTCGAATATACAAGTCTTCTATATGTTTCTTTCCATACTAGTTTTTTATGACAAACTAATAGCGTATGCGCATCGTACTCAATATATACACAACAAAATATTCTTCCATGCAATTACACATTGGGAGGAAACACGGCGCAACCAACACGGTTTCATTTTAATATACATTTAAGCAAAGGTTCAGTGCCTAAATTCCTTAAAGACACGAGGTAAAATTCAAATCTTGTTCATCATATCACCTACTATCATCATTGTTTCCACTTACAGATGTGCCTATAGAATTCAGAAAGAATATCACAAAAATATAGAATTTACCCAGGACAATTGGTGATGATATTCCAGAGAACAAAGATAGAAGCAACAACGTAGTGTACATTTGAGAAAAGGGACAATGTTGTCAGTTTTAATTCGTTATTGTGCCATAACAACACAATATGAGTGTGAATACTACACGAAGGTAAGAGAATGAACTATTTGCTTGGATCTTACAAAATTTTACAGTCGCTTTACCTATTGTAGAGTACATATATCCTCATGTAAACTTGTAATTCATCAAATCTTTATTTTTATAAATTTGTTGTGAACAATTATGTCATAACTTCTCCCACCAAAATCTCTCTATCATTTTTTTTGTATGGCATATTGGAGAATAAGAGCGCGATCATATATGAACATCTGTCTGTTATTAATACATTTCTTCTTTTAGGATAAAATATGTTGTCGTTACTTATGATTTTATCATTTTTATTGATTCCTTGATCCATAAACATTATTTTTTTAGATTTATCTGTGCATGTATATGTATTTGTAACCACCTATTGATATGATGTATGCATCTTTTAATAAGTATAATTTTACTACAAACATCCCTAATACCATTTTATCTAAGTTTGGCCTTATCAATAGATACTTATCTGCATATATGATTGAAATATAGATCATTCACTTTTGTGTGCTATCTCATTTGGTGCAAACCTAACCCAAAACCCATATTTATTACACATGTCGGGTATGCATTGAGATTTTAAAACTTCGTCTGAGCATACACCTAGCATGTGACCCCCAAATCAATATGATTTTTGTGTCGATCCTGCCAAAACCCAATATGACATAACACACCTCTCATCCATGTTTAGAACTCGATGAAGGTATGGGAATTCAAACTAAATTGTCATTTCTATTTGTTCAGAACATGATAAACACACAAATATGAGCAAGTTACATTTTCACGACCTAATTGGATTAATAAAATTCTACTTGTAGAATAAAAATTCATATTTACTCTTGTGTCTTGATTGTTTGATTGCTTTAGTTGGATTTTCTAGAATGCATTTTTTAACTATTTGTTTCCTCTTGTGTCACGACCAACATGGCCTTCCCATCATATGTTACAACTATGATTATCTTTACTTAGGCCTCTGTCACAAACTCTACAAGAGCTTCATGACTTGTGCCATAATTGAATCTACAACCTTCTTTCATCTCAGTAGCACTTGTAATAATCTTCATTGCATTTAAGTCATGTCGAAGTTAGGCATGTCCTTCCCAACTTGTTTTGCACACATAGTTATCAAATAAAGTTGAGCTAGTAATATTTATTTGAGACTAGTTTCGTTATATGTTCTTTGCTTTCCATGTCTTACTCTTTTACAAATATTGTGATGACCATTGCCACAAATACGAGATTACTCAAAACAAAGCATGGAATTATTACTAATAACAACATTACCATAACATAGGGTAAATTAAAACCAATTGCAAGTGGATATTTTAAGATGAAGTATTTCATAACAAGTCTTCAACATAGGCCATCTTCATTTCATAACTGCCAAAAGATGCTACATAATATGTTTGCAGGCTATCAAGTCACAATTGTTACATATTTAACCTGGCTATATGTATAAACCATTCTATACAATTACGGTACAATCCAAAATCTATGTGTCGATAACAAACATAAAATCTCCCCAAAGACCTAAGAGTACAAGGATGAAACATAGGACTTCTACTAAGAATCTACACTAGTAACATGTCCAACCTTATGATAGCTATTGATCTCCTTGCTGCTCAACTCCAGCACCATGACCTTGACCTCCTCATCCACGACCACCTAAAATTTTTTGGAACCCACAGGGTGAGAACAAATGTCCCAGCGAGAATTATAACTCTTTGCCGAAAACTATTAAAAGCATAATTAGTAGTGCACGTAGATTAAATAGCTAGCAAACTAAGCCGATTCAGTTAAATGATATGTATTCAACAGATAGTGAAAATTAAACAAAGTAGGCAGATATCACTGAGCAGTAGATCAATTAATATGTTGAGTAGGAACATAAAGAACTTGTATATCTATTATAACATAAAAAATACAAAGGTAAGGCATGGGGTTATCCAATGTGATTCGTATTTGACCCTAGGCAATTATACTACACAGTTGTATTACTACTTGTTATTAATGCCCTGAGGATTTGAGGCGTACCACTCAAATCCAACTGACCATCAGTACATACAAGATCAATGGAAGAGTCAGACTCCATGATCATCACCAGCATTACTTGGTCAGTTCAAGTCTGCAATGTAGTGACATAATAGTCACTACTGAAGATAGCAACATATAATCAAAACTATTATCCTATAAAAATAGCAACTCATAGTCAAGCCATGGTCCTGATGAACAACTAGTCTGCCTTGTTACATGGTACAACACTAGAGAACAGACCCACACTTGGTCATTCTAAGATAAGGTATTATATCACTAAAATAACAATTTAAGGATATAGGGAGTTACCTCCACTAATACCCCACATATTCAATAATATGTGCTCTGAGTTTCCCGTAGGAGTTACTCTTTTCACCATCCAGCTAAGTATTGACACTGAGGATAGATCTATGGTATCGGGCAACTATATGATTATAGTTTCACTTGATTAGATATTCCAATTTGGTATCTTTAAATACATAAATCAAGTTACAATGTGTCAACCCTAAATAGATTCTACAAAATTAAGCATGATGTACAACTTCTAGAAGATATAAAATGTACAAGGTGAGATCTTGTCTCATCATAAAAGACTCTTGTATCACAATCATTACAAGGTCATCAATAATGCATCACCATGGGGTATCAACCCCTCAATTTCATTTCTAGAGGATTTCATCTCAAACTGTGCTTAAGATATGTAACAGATCATAAGATCCAAATCACATAAAACATGTGTAGTTAATATCACAATATATCTCAACAATGATGTATGCTTATAATCACCACCCTATATTGTAAAAGGTTTGCCATATTATTCACATAACTATGCACCTTCATCTCACCTTCAAAGTTAGGGTTTCATAAATAGGAGAGAGAAACTCTATTGTAGAATAAGAATCAAGTAAAGTAAGAATACACATCACATAAACATTTTAATAGGGTTAGGGTTCATATGTAGTCGATTAGGATTTCCTAACACCACTCAACCACTAAACCCTAATTCCATCACCTCCCACAGTATTGGAGTGTTCTAGAGTTAAGTATTATGACTAATGATTAACCATTCAAAGTTACATCATCTTATATAAATCACTACACTATGTATTAACCATATACACATACATGAGTATAGGTGTAATGAACCTTCACCATACATGTGTTACGACCTAGACACATTTAATGTGTTATGACAGCAACACTTTGTTTTGACCCTTATGTATTATGGTGTAGTCAACTCATGAATTTTAGGTGTATTATCCTCAAGAGACATGAGTGTCTCAACCTCCAAACAAAGTGTTACAACCTTCACTCTTCAAGGTGTTTCAACCTTATTCAATCATGGTCTCAACACTAAAGGAATAGTGTTTCAGCCTTAACTATATATGGGCTATCGACCGTAATAAGGTACATAGTTTCAAACACCTTTTACGCATGTGTTTCAATCCTATACAAAAGAATAACTACCAAAAACTTTCCATAGGGTCGCTACCTCCAAAACAATAAGTGTTTTGACCCCTTTACTATACTTGATCACGACCACCCTTTATAAAAGTGTAGCAACACCATACAACATGGTGTTACGAACCTCATTATGCATAGACCGCTACCATCATGGTCATAACACTAGGAGAGATATGGGAACATCATACTTCAACCAAGAATAATAGAATCTATTCAAAGGTGTTCTTCAACCCTAGATCAAGATCATGAAAGATCATCCTAGGAGTTATGATTAGGAGTTATGAAAGATCATGAAAGATCTAAGCATGTAACCAAGTTCAAAACTCCATGTTATGTGAGTATAAATGCACCAAATAGATCTACTACAGTTCCATGGATTAAAGAATAAGGGATCATCATTCATATCTCAACTATCACAAATTGGGTACAAAAATTTTAGGATCTATAAGAAGTGTAACATGTCTTTAAGAAGCTATATGGTTCAACCCATACCATTATTACTTCTTCTACTACAAAGCACACATTTCTAAGATCTAGAACAACAACTTATGAACAACATAGATTGGTGTAAGGTGAACATAACAGAAGTCAGAAAAAGTTATAAAACTCACCTATTATGGATGATCCAAGCCTCCAAGATCTTAAGCTCTAGGGAAAAGAAAGAGGTCCCAACTAGATCCAATCCTTCGACCACCACATCTCCTTAAAAAAAGAAAGGAACGCCATGGTTAAAGGAGAACTCAAGGAATGAAAACTCAAACCCTAGCTTGAACTAAAGAAGAAGGTGAAGAAACTCTATGTTAAAACAAGATTTTCGATCTTTGTGAAGAAGAGATCTTCAAGAAAAGTGGTCGCTGATCACCACAACTCTCATGGTTGAGAAGAAGGTAGAAGAAGATGAGGATGAGAGGGGGAAAGTGATCAAGAGTTCGGATCACTTACTAAGAGAAGAAAATCTCCAAGAAATCCCCACCAAGAAGTTGATCCATCACAAGATCTTCTTCAAACAAGGTAGATCGACCACCTATGCTTCAAGATCTGACCCTCGTTGACCCTGAAGCTTCAAGGTTAGTTCTTGAGAAAGAATAAAGAAGGTAGAGTGGAAAAAGTCTCACTCAAGTGAAAATAAAGGGATATATACCCTAATGAAGAGAGAGAAAGTGATTTGTGAGGTATCATCATAAAAGATCGCTTTAGGACACATGCCTTCAACCAAAAGATCTTATTTTGTCCCACATGAAAAAACACAAAATATGCATATTTATCTAGCAAGTGTAGTGACTTCCATGGTCTCTACCATCTCTTCTTGGTCGTAACACTTCATCCATTCTTGGTTTCAACCCAAAACCCAAATCATCATGTATGCATATATGCATGGTCGATAGACTAAATGACAGGAGGTGTTTCAACCTCTAAGTTGTTTAGGTAGAAACCACATGACCTTAGATTAGTTTTTGTGGTTAATACCCTCACCCAAAAGTGGGATATTTATGACAACATCCAAACCTTAGCTTGTCACCACTTCCACGTAGCAAACCCTAGAACCCTAAAGCACTATGATGTGTTCCAACACCAAACATGATTCAAAAAAGGCACCCCATATCACCATCCTCTCTCTCATGATGCTTAAACATAAGAAACTCTCTCTGCATGTGACAATTTCAAGGTAATCCCTTACTTGTGGTAATTTGCAATTTAGTCCAAAACATATACAAATATAGCAAAAATAGCTTAACCGTTATTCAAATTGGGCCAAATTGCAAATGTAAGACTACCATATCTTATTAAAGCATCTCACAAGGTTAAATTAAGGTTTAAGAATATTAATACAAAAAGAAATTACACTTGAGCACAAAGCTAGGCCAGGGATCTTATAAACATTATCTTCTCTGCTACTTTAACTTTGTCTTCAATGCGAGCACATGCTGACTTTGGTCAACCTGGTCGTATGTGAGACACTCCAATGTGTTGAGATATTGAATACATCTGCATGATGTATATTTCCCGCATGTAGTAATTTGATGTAAGATTTGTCTTTACAAGGTGAGAAACATCAAGAATTGGATGTCAGTATGTTGGAAATTAGTGACAAGTGATAGATGTTGTATGGGGATATCCAGTATGGACAAACAGTATCAAGTATGGGATATACAAAATGCACAGTATGTGGAGTTCAACAGTGGTATGCAATCTTGTTTCATGTGGTAGATATGAGTGAGGAGGGTAGAGATGAAGGGCAAGTTGTAAAGAACATTTAGGCTCTACATCAAAAGACAATGCAATAGGTATAAAAATTATGTACATTGAGTAATTTTTTAAAAGTGAACAAGTTTATTACTTTTTTAATAAAGTTTAAATAGTTAAATTTCAATAAGTATTGAAATAAGATACATATAAAATTTCAATAAAATAAGTAGATAACTAATTCATGCTACTCAAGAGGGGTGTCACCACAATGATTCATCCTAAAATAATTGGAACCTTAGCTTTGCATACCCATCACATGTCCCATTCAAGACACTATGAGATGTAGCCCATGTACTAAATCCAATATAAATTTTTGGCTGATTAGGAGATCTCTATCACCCACTTGAATTGATAGTCATTTGTAGAAGACTAACATATCATGTTTGTTCTTTGTGTTTCAATTTCATTCACAAATTTAAGTTTTACACCGTATATTGTGAGTATCTATGGACATTTATCTTTGGTGGGATGAATAATTTGGATCATATCCCTTCAGTATAAGTATTTTTATTCACTAGTGGATTAATGTAACAAATGCCTTAACTACAATATAAAGATCTTGACAATGGGAATCTATGAGTGATAGTCTTTTTACTAAGTTGATTAATATCTAGTGTCCTTGACTAAGAGAATAGTGAATCTATCATAAGACCTCATTTCGAGGTAGGAATTTATTTACATTTTGTTATCTATTTATTCCTTTAAATTTGTAGTTGATAATATATGTCATTCTTATAATATTTAGTTGTAATTAATTAAATTTTTATGTTTGTAGTTGTGTATATGTTGAAATCCTAAGTGTTCAGTGAAACTCTAATCTAGCTTAATATATGACATTTATTTTATCTGTAATATAAGAAGAAGTGATATATATGTACATATTCTTTTATGTGTTTGATATTCTAGTTTAGTAGTTTAGGTTTTGACCCCTGGAAACTCAGTTTTGATAAAACTCCATGATTCTTTAGGATTGATGAGTGTTTATTAGGTTTTAATTGTGTTTTTACTTTGAGGGGAATCTGATATGTGTGTCAATGTTGTTTTAAAATTGTATGATCCTAGGTTGGATCTAGGTAGTTGTAGTGCAGTTTTGTTGCATCCTAGACCGGTCAAATGACTTGTAACATTAAGAACAATATTATTATAGCGGTTTGTTTCCCTCTGTTATACTCTTAGTACATCATGATTGCAGTTGTAACATAGTGAAACCTAAGTATAATTTATAACATTTGTCTCTTTTTTAAAATATCTCAACTCAATTCATGACATCGTCTGGGACCGAACATGAGAGCTCTTGGTAATAAATCAAATATCTAACCACTTGGGTGTCCACTCTTAGACCTAACACTAGTCTCTTTATATCTTTTTATTTTATAGTTGGTTCTATTCTTTTTATCCTTGACTTACAAGGTAAAAGGGTATATTAGGTATTTGTACAGATAATGTGTAAGATAAAGGTATTTTTCTAGGTAGCCTTGGTGTAGTTGGATCACTTATACTTTTAGAAACGGGTGCGGATGAAAAACTCACAACCTAATATGTTTTACTTTTAAATAAAGACTCAAGAATTTTCCAAGATTTATATGAGTAGAAAAGTGAATGCAAAATATGTCTACTGATCCATAAAAAAGGACTATTTATATTCAATATAGACTTAGGACACAAGTTGTGAAATAAATGCTTAGGAGTCATCATACATGGAAGTAAAGAGAAAATTCGAATTTCCTTTCTTAGTTGTCTAAAGAGGTTGGTTTTCATATTGTGGAAACAATTAACATAAATAGGAAAACTCAGTTGTAAATGACAAAATAAAATTTGAAATAAATAGACTTAAAGTTAATTGGGGTGAGATTGTGGAAATTAAGGAAAGATATGATGGGTTAAAATTCTCTCATAACTAGATAATCTCTACAGAATCCAAAATATTCCATATAGTAATTGAATATACATTATATCAACTTTTATTCAAACAATGCCAATATACTCTTTAATAATAAATAAATCACTAAATAGTCTCAAAACAAGAATGTAGTGCCAATTTCATATTTCTTATGAATTCATTGACCTCGTTTCTAAGGTCCACTTCAATTTGATAATACTAGTTTAGATGAATAAATCATAAAATGAGTTAATAAGATAATGCTAAAGGGTTCAAATAAATTAATGACATGTTTAAAATTCTTAAAGTGAAACTTGCATTTGTATTCAGATTCTACATATCTTAACTAGCCAATTTGTAATATTTTGTTTTTATTTTTAATAATTTGTGATTCCACAAATAGCTTAATGCGAGCATATTTCAATACACTATCTAATCGGCATATTCGAATGGGCGTCTCCCACTGAATATGAGGTGTGGAAAATTCTTAAAATGACTGATTCCTATAAGGCAGCTGGACCAGATGGCACGTATTACCTCTTCCTGAAAAAACACTGGAAAACAATCAAAACTTCTGCTATGAAATCTATTCGCAGCATGCTTAACGGTCAACCTCCCCCGAATACCATTGGCGATTCAAGTATAGTACTGATTCCCAAATGTAAAAGGCCCACGAGCTGCAATCATCTACGCCCCATTTCTCTGAACAATACTATTTTAAAATTAACCTCAAAATAGTAGTTGAGAGAGTGAAGAAACACATCCCTGGTTGGATATCCAATACCCAAACAAGCTTTGTTCCCGGCAGGAACATCTTGGATAACATTATTATTGTTCAAGAAGTCATCCATAATATGAGAAGGAGATCCAGTGCCCCCTATATGGCCATTAAAGTGGATCTATCTAAAGCCTATGACAGATTATCCTGGACTTTTATAGAAGACACTTTAAAGAAGATGGACTGGCCAGGACATATACATCAATACATTATGAATTCTCTTTCTACAGGCAGCACCAATGTCATCTTCAATGGCACCTCTCTTCCGTCCTTCAAGGCATCCAGAGGCCTTAGACAAGGGGACCCCCTGTCCCTATATTTATTTGTTCTCTGTATGGAACGTCTAACGCATCTCATCAATCAGTATGTGAACAATGGCTTTTGGAAGTCGATTAAGCTATCCCAACAGGGACCTTCTCTATCCCATGTAATCTTTGCTGATGACATAGTCATCTTCGCCCGTGCCTCCCTAGACCAGATGGCCACCATTAACAGATGTTTCCAAATCTTTGAAGCTGCCTCGGGCCAAAAATTCTCCATCGAGAAATCGAAGATATTCTTCTCCAGTTCGGTCAGCCATAACATACGAGCAAGCATGTGTACGGTCAGTGGCATAGCCGAAACTACTGATCTAGGGAAATACCCGGGGGTTCCGCTTCTTCATAAAAGAATCAAAAAAACTACCTATGAGTACATCACAAAGAGCATAGAAGGAAAAATTAATGGATGGGCAGCCTGGACTCTATCACTGGCTGGTAGGATATGTTTGGCCAAAGCTGTTCTAACCTCCATTCCTTCGTATTCTATGCAAACTGCGAAAGTGCCATTATCAGTCTGTAAAAAAATTGACAATCAAATACGCACCTTCATCTAGGGAGGGGGGCACAATAGTAGACCTACCTCTCTAGTCTCCTGGCGCAAAGTCACGACAAGCATAAATAGTGGGGGACTAGGTATCAAACCTATGGCTGATTGGAACACAGCCTTGCTTTGGAGGAACACTTGGAATTTCATCAATTCAGAACCTTCACTGTGGAGAGAGGGTCTGCATAGCAAATACAAAAATTTCAAAAACCAGAAAGGGTGCCGATCCACACCTTTCTGGAGAGCTCTCTACGCAGGAAAGGATTTCATCAGCAGCAACTGTGTGAAAATCATTGGTAATGGCAAAGATACGAAAGTATGGCCTGAAAATTGGGTGCCGGATTTCCCAAACCTGGAGGATACTTGCTTCCGATCTCTAGAGGAAGATCTGCAGGATTTGAGAGTTTCTAGCCTAGTCAACCTTGAAGGAAATTGGGATACTTACTTTCTTAATAGCTACCTTCCTCAAGAATGCATAACAAAAATCCTTCACATACCGGTACCAAATGCCAGATACAAGAATGATGTGCGGAGTTGGAAACATGATATTAGGGGTAAGTATTCCCCTTCCTCAGCCTACGAACTTATCCATGGGGATGATTCTGTCAGCTCAAACCTGATTTGGCAAGCAATATGGAGTATCAAAGCACCCTCAAAAGTCCGAACATTCCTATGTCTATCGGCCCATGAAGCGATCATGACAAACAACAGAAGGAAGCAAAGAAACTTCACAGACTGTGCCACATGTCCAAGGTGCAACACTGATGATGAAATGACCATCCACGCCTTGAGAGATTGCAGATTTACCAAAGATGTTTGGACGCATCTGAACGTCCCAGGTTTTGATCTCACCAGCATCGGAGGGAATTTCATGAACTGCATGTCGTATGTTCTACAGTAGAAAGAAGACACCCATAGAAAATTTGGTATAGTGTGCTGGTTCATCTGGAAAGCTAGGAACTCCAAGGTTTTCAATGACATTTGCACCCCCACAGACCAACACATTCTCCAAATCAAATCAATGTGGAATATGATGAGTACTACATGGAGCAGCAAAGAACGAACTAAACTACTTCAACAAGAAAATGAAGCTGCCCCTTTAGCCCTCAGGGATGGTCAATTTCTCCTCATGACCGATGCTGCTATTAAAGGAGATACAGCTGCGATCGTAGTGACGCTCACTGATTCCCGTGGAGCCTGGGTTGGAGGCTATGCTAGAACTATCAAGGCCAATTTGGTGGGGGAAGCTGAAATGAGAGCAATCCATCTTGCCTATAGGATTGCAAATGAAAATAAACTAAGCAATTTCGTCATTGAATCAGATAGTCAAATTGTTGTACTGGCCGTCGAAGAACCCGTCAATAGAACACCTACTTTTAGACCGTGGGTGGAGGATATTAAACAAAGTATGGACAAGGCAAATGAAGCTACGATTATGAAGGTGAATCGTAAATCACTGAACTTGGTGGATAATCTTGCAAAGTTCCACCTTAAAAATGCTTAGGGTGACAGTATTTATACTAGTCCTCCTATCGACCCCGTGGGTCTTCCCTCTCCTTTTTCTCTCTGTAATGGTAGACTTTCTACCAAATTTACTTTCATAGGAATTACTTGTAATCGGTGTTTTTTCCTTGCAAGAGGAGATCGGGATGAATAAATGATCTCCTGGCTTACCCAAAAAAAAACGTAGAAGGCCTAAATTAATAATTTTTCAAATTATTACAACTAGTTTCCTATAGACCTTATTTTCCTATATGTCACCTTCCTTTCCTTGAAATTTCTAGACCCTTGCATTTTGATCTAACATCTCTCATGCCTTCTTCTTCCGTACTTTCCTTCTTTGTCAAGCAACAATAATTGAGGTTGATTCATGATTTTCTCTCATCAGTATCTCCCTCTTCTCTCAATTATTTTCAATGATTTACTCTCCCCTATTTTTCTTATTCAAATTTGAATCTATTGATCTATTTCTTGACTATTGTCTCAATCCAATTTTGAAACCCCCAACTTTCCCTCTACGTTGTTGTAGATGTATGTCATTTTGGAGCATCCTTAATAAACCAATCTATCTCAAAGGAATCTAAGATCATTTGAATGTCATCTTCTTCTCTTAATTTCGGCTGAGAGCCCTCCTTCCTTCCCCATGAACTTGATCTTTTTATGAGGATCTATGCGAGCCTTCCTCCCCCATGAGGGATCATTGGCGCAATTCCTTCACTCAAGACATTCCCTAAGGGACAGTGAGCATTCTTTGATGATTTTTGTAGCATGTGATGGTGTGGTTACCCTCCCCTAAATTGATATCATGGTGCTAACCAGAGTAAGTAAGATAAGAAATTTCATAGAGTTCCCCAAAACCAATGCCCCACGTCCATCGAGAGGTAAAAAAACCTTATTCTTCCTAGGTTCTCCATCCCTTTCTCAAATTCCCAATTTTAAATTTTGGAACTGAGATGCTATTTTTCCAACTGCACGATTAACATGGTGATTCTACTCGAGAATTCCTCTATTTTTCTCACTATGGCAATGTAAACCTGTTCTGAAGTTGAATATTTGTTGGTGTCACATTCTTCTATTCATTCTCTCAAGAGTTTTGGTTTTTGGAATTCCTTGCACCCATTGAATTTGTCCATGGAGGAGGGTCTCCTGGTGTTTCCGGTCACCTAGTGATCTAAGTGATATGCCACTTGAATCATGGGGAGTGGTGCAGGGTTTCCTAGAAGCTTGGTTTTGCACTAGGGAGGAGCATGTTTTCAGGGATATGATCCAAGCTTCTAACCATCGCTAGCTCTGGGTCTTGCATTAAGGGAGGGAGAAAAAAGTTCCAAAACCTATATCTATGAGTTACCCTTAATCTCATTTCTTCTTCTCAGGCATGGAAAGGGCATGTTCCTTATTTTGTGATTTCATTTAGTTGATTGTTGTGTGTGCAATATATATTCATCTTTATCATGCTACCATGCCACATATGATGATTAGAAAACCCAATGTAATGGCATATCATTAATTGTTGATGCAATTTTTTTTAACAAATTGTAGACATTATTATCTAAATAATACCTAATACTTAGTTTAAAAGTAAAAAAATAAAATAAAATATGTTTCAGATTGGTATTTTTCTATAGATGTTGGTATGATGTTCATCACATAAAACAAATATTATAAATATGTGATTTTAGATATTTTTCCAACTAGATCGAATTAATAAAAATCGAATATAATAGACTATAGATCAGGAAAATAAAGTAAAATATGAAGCAAAATTAGGAAAATGTAATCTACACAATGGAGTGGTTTTCGTGACCTAATTCAATAATAATAAAAAGATGATTTTTGGGTTTATGTAATTAATGTGAAATGAAAATGTAATGGAGTGGTTTCCATGACCTAAGTCGATAACAATAAAAATATGATTTTTTAGGTTTATGTAATTAATGTGGAATTAACCCTAATTCCATATATATGCTTAATAGATTGTTTAAAGCTGTGAAGAAGATCTAGGATTGACTTTAGACATACGTTGGCTTGAAAAGAGGGATGTTGCATTACCTTACTTCTACATTGAGAAATCACCTATGTTTCTCTCTCTTGATATGCTTGAAGACTCAAAACCCTAATTTGATTTCTACATATATAACTTTTGAGATTGTTCTTGACAAATATTTCTTATAGTTTCTCTTTTATAAATGAATTTACTAGATCTTCTTTAATTGTTCCTTTGACCCCACTTGATATTTAAAGGATGTCCTTGTTACCCATGTTTGGAATTGAACTTTCTTATTATTTTGTTAAGAATCATGTGGTGACTACTAGTATAATGTGATTATTTGTGATTTTGGGTGTATGTGTAAATTCCCACACTTCATAATTGATGCAGAGGTGATAATCCCTACCAATGAAATTATTAGAATATGTGTATCCAATCCTATTTAGAGTATATATGTATATGTTCCTACTCACCCCATATTCATGGTAGATGTGTTATTCTCAACCAACATGTCCAAATTGTTCTAGTATTTGTTGGTATGTATGCCCTGAGAGCCAATCATGGGATGATTGGTGGGATACATTAAGATTGATTTGATAAACATCAAAGGCAAGCTTCCAATTCTTTCTGGTTCAGTCATATGAGATAGTGATAGAACAGATTGAATGTCTAGAGAATGACAATACTCAATGACGTATGCTTTCAGGTTGAGGACCTGAACGATGAGATCGTACAGATGCTAAGAGTTTGTACATTCTTGTTATGTTCCTAGTCGGATGTCATTGTGGAAGGTAGATAGACAGAAATGACACACAAGACTATATTGTGGTGTTGGTTGATGACAGAATCTCATTAGTCATGATATAGAGATATCAAACCAAACACATAGATACTTGTTAGAGAACAAGTGTACCAGACAGACCCACCGTGAGTTTGACACATGGAACCATGACATGGTAGTCACAGTCAGTACTCACAGTGATGGTGGTGAGTGTGATTCTTTGACCTAAAATCACTACACTCAACACATGTCATTGGGCACACTTTGACATCATCAAACACAACCCTGAAACATGGGTTATTATAAAGGTGATGATTGGGTGGCTTTGACACATGGGGCTTTTGAGGGGTGAGTGATAGATATGGGATTTGTCCCTCCTGAGGGAGTATGATATCCATGGCCACTTGATGAGTAGGATTAAGAAAGGAGTGCACACATGTGTGAATCATTATGTGATATTGATGTCATACATATATCTTCCAATCTACTCTGAGATCAAGAAAGTGAATGAACGTTGACAGAATGACTGTTCCATGCCTCGACTTCATTCGGGATATCAGTGACAAAGGAATTATACATTCACTGTAACACCATTCACAGATTGTAGGATTGAAAGTTGTTCTCCAACTTTCTATTTCACTTGGGTAGCATTGATGTGTGACTAGGCACCGCTCTTTGCTTGTGAAGTCATAAGTGTTATGGACTTTCACTGCCAACGTGAAATGGACCTGTAGGGTCACACACATAGGATTTAACCTGGAAGAGGAGTTTTGTCCTCAAATAATGTTTAGATTGATTACTAAAGGAGTTTAGTAGTTCAATTAAACACTCAATTAATTGATAGCTCAATGTCATAATGTTCAAGGTGTTGGACACATTGATTGGAGTATCAGATTGATTGAAACTGCAATTGACTGATTCTGCACAATCTACACTCCCAACCGATCAGCTCATGTGATGAACTGATCGACTGAGCTTGGTGAACCGATCGGCTCAGGTGGTGAATCGATCAGCTCATGGATAGGGTGAGATGATCGGTTCAAGTGTTGAAACGATCAGTTCAACTGGTCCAACCGAGCAAGTTGGGAAAGTAGGGTTGGTGAGAAATTTCTTTTCGTTTCACTTTCCCAATTTGATTGGAACAAGGATTGGTATTTGGTACCAATTAGAAACAAAAGAAGAAAAGTCAATCAGGAACTGACCAGGGCCACGAACCGACCGGTTTAGAAGTGAACCAACCGTTTCATGAGTCCCAACCGATCGGTTGAGGTGTCAACCGACTGGCTCAGGTCCCCAACCGACCGTTTAAAAAATGAAATGATCGGTTCAGGTTGCACAGTTGGTTGTTTTTGTGGAAAATCTCGAACCCTTGTACGCCTGCTTTAGTCCCACATTGCCTGAGATAGAGAACCCTGTCCCATGACCCTCCTATATATAGGGGTATTGGAGGCTTCTCAAAGTACAACTTAGTGCAACCAGTTACTCTGTAAAGTTGTCGTTCTCTCTGGTTTTGGTAACCGAGAGAGCCCGAGCAAGTGCTACCCGATAAGGGAGGCACAACAAGGGAAAGACAACTGCAGAAAGCGACTGGTGGCAGGAGAGTGTGTCAGTGACTAGTACGCTGACAGGAGGGTGCGACTCCTTCCAATTCCTTGTGAGACAAGGAGATTGGAGTTCCAGGTGGTCTGTGTGGACTACTTCAGAGGAGGGAGATTTCTGCCGCTCGGAGGACAGCTGTCAATCCCGACAGTCCCCGTGAGACCAGGAGTCGTCAGTCCCGGTGCGACCAGGAGCTGCACAGACACCGTCCAAGATCGGAGGTGAAGATAACGCAAGCCGTGAGGTAATGTTTCCAAGCAAGCCTTAGGACAAGGTATGATGCCACAAACCATCCTTTCCTATTGTATAGACATTGACGCGTTTCCTTGTTCTGGGTTTGGGAAGGATAAATTTTTTTTGTTTCCGCTGCCTTCTCTGCCTCCTGTAAAACCCAACAGTGGTATCAGATCCACGTCAACTGCTCTATACTTTAGGATTATCGATATGATCGATTTTGGTTTGTCGCCTTTATTTATTGCATACGATGCGAATAAAATTGTCTTTATGCATGTCCAATCCTAAATCCACAAATCCCAATATACATATATGATATGTAATATGAATGCACTCGATACGCGTCGCCCTTAAATGAGTTTTGTGGTGGATGTATAGCGTGGTTATGGCCAATAAACCCTATCTGTGTATGGTTGTATGTGGTTGCTTGCATCTCGGTCTGTGCACCGATTACCTTTCTCCTATTCTTGATGTAACTTGAAATAATTCGAGATTTCTTTCCTACCTTTGCTCCCCTCGAATATAACTCGAGGTTTCTCTTTTTACTTTGTAAAATAGGATATAATTTTATTTCCTGTTAGGTCAAAGAACGAAGGACATCCTGATGACAGCTGAGACGATAGGTTCAAGGCGTGAACCGATCAGTTGACATTCGAGACGATCGGTTCAAGGAGTGAGCCGATCGATTGATGACTGGTTCAAGGAGCAAGACGAGTGGGTGGCGGCCATGATGAGATGCACAACGACCAGGCAAACCGATCGGTTGGAGGAGCCAACCGATCGGCTGGTGGCACCCAGACGACCGACCAGATCGAGCAGGTCACTCATGTGATGAGTTGATCTACTCGGAAGGCAAAGCACAGAGTTCATCTTGTACAGGTTGCATGTGATGTAGACCTAGATGACCGTGATTCCTCTTGGCTTGAGGAATCACATTAGGATGGCCATAATCATCGCTTTTATCATTTTGCATGTTTTTGTGGGATATAGCATGTATATGATACATACTATGTATTGTAGTGATTGGATATGTATATGTATATAAAAACCAAATCCCTCATTAAAATATTAAGTCTTATATGCCTTCCATTAGCAGCACACATGAAAAACTCGATCGACCAAGCGTAGGTTACGCCAAAGCGTGGTGCACTGTCTATCTTGTGGAAGTGTGAAGGGTAGACATGTAGGTTCTGCCAAAGGAGGGTGCATGTTTACCGTGTCGGCTTTTGGGTTAGACTTAACTGGTGATTCTTAGAGCGTCTAAGCCCAGAGGCAAGGAATGTTCATGGCAAGGTGTTATGCATGTTCATTCATCAAGAGTTGCATATGATGCAATTGGCATGATGGCCTACCTAAATAGTCAAGATTGTGGGCGATCAGCCAAAGCTGACTCATGACTTGATGAAATATGGATCTTGCCCACTAGAAGGTTGTACGTTGCAATCTTCCGAATTGATGGTGAGGGCTATCAATTTGAAGTAAAATAGTGGGAGCGATAATTAATTAAAGGCCTAATTATATCGTCAACTTTTCAAATCAATCAAATAAGTCAAAAATGAGTTTTTGGACTAAAATTGCATATTTCCTTTTGTAGTACAAATGGCAACAAACAACAATCACTTTTCTTTGTGATCCGTCATGGAAAAGGACAAGTTAAATGGGAATAATTTCCATGATTGGTTAGGACGTTGAGAAGCGTTCTCAATCAAAGAGCGAAAGCTCTAAGTCCTAGTTATACCAGAACCAGATGAACTCGATCCCACCACATCAATGGCTGAAAGTATGCTTATGCAGTACAAAAAAAAGGGTCTTTAACTATAAAAAAAAATGTAGCGAAAACCCCAAATTTTGTAGCTAAAGGCTTTAACTACATATTTCTTTACACATACAAGTTGTAGTATATGCTCGTATAGCTAAAGCCTTTAACTATATTTTTCAAATATGTAGTTAGATAATCCATTCACTACAAATTCATATGTATCCAAAAGCATAGCTAGATGTTGTCCTTACATATTTAAATATAAGTATAATTATAGCTAAATGTATGACTACAATTGCATATATAGTCAATATGTAGCAAAAACATGAAGTTAATACATTTTATATGTAGTTAGTGTGTAGGGAAAGGCAGCAATTACTATATGCATATATATGTAGTTGATTATACATCTAGCTATATATATATATATATATATATATATATATATATATATATATATATATATATATATAGAGAGAGAGAGAGAGAGAGAGAGAGAGAGAGAGTAATTTGTTAGTACACAAGCTCTTTTAGTAACAAAATTGTAGTACTTAGAGCAAGTTATGTTCATTATGCCAACAATCTTACTTTCATTTATAATGAAACATCGAATGTACATGGGGAGGACGTATACCTTGCCCCTATTACACAATGTGTACAAAGAAAAGTATATACATATATCAATGATTCAGTGGTCTACTAACATCTTTGCGAAAGAGTTGTGTCTTTCTTGGCCAGTTTTAACATTCGTATTGTCTTCTTCTTTTATTCGAGCTCTTGTTGTTCGGCCAGCATCGTCCAAAAGCACCTGAGAATAAGAATCTGAAAAGAACCTTAAGCAGAGATAGAAGGATTATCATCCCTATGAAGTTGGTCGCTATGTTTGCAGATGCTGACAGTGGTTGTTCAAATATATACATAGGTCTATGAAATGCAGCCTTCTCATAGCAGCAAAGAGCCATATCAAATTGCAACATATCATGATACATTGTTGCGTCGGTGGCTGTTGCTGCAGCTGTGACTGGGCGGGCCTAGACTTCAAATGGAGATGCATCATCATACTTCACAGGAGAGCACTTGTTGCGTCGGGGCTATCTTAGATACTTCTTATGCTCTGTATCTGAATTCTTGACGTTGTTAAGCTCAATCTCTAATTCGGGTAATGGAAATTACTACGATGGTGAAGCTTGTACTTCTCTTAAATCTGAAATAAGGCTTTACAAATGGGAAGGCATTAAAAATAAGGTAAAGATCATCCAAATAGTTTAATAAAGATATATAAGCATTCATACATTGCATAAATGAAGGTTGCTATGAGAATAAGATGACAGAATAAGTACCTTGAAGAGACAAGAAGTATCTAGGCAGCTCATCCATGTTTTGTTGCAGCCCAAGCATTATATGGGAGAGTTGTAAGATAGTTCACTTGCACCATTGAGGCTTGCCATGTTCAGAATTTTCAGTCTATAACCTGCACAATAAGGTCATTCATTTAGACCATTTGAAAGTACAACCCAATAACATTATTAGTTCTAAATTATACCAGATGTACACAACCGTCTTAGTACTCTGTCATATTCATTTTTATATGTAAAAGGCCTAGCGCGTAGCCTGACGCCTTAATAACTAAGATTGTGCTTGGTTGTCATCGTAGCAGTTACTACCTTCTCTCCTTCAGATTTTCTTTCCCTCCTCTTTCTCGTCCCATTTCCCCTTTTACAGTTCCTCCTATTAAACACCACTACAAGCAAACAACAAGTGACAGTGATTGAATCCCAAACAAGCACTAATTTTAAACCACAAACATATGAATTTAGTACTGACATATTGTGATGAGGTGGATCCCTAGTGATATAAAGTATGTGACTTGTCTAAATAGAATATATTAGATGTGTGTACCTACTGTGATGTGACTATGGACATGTATTTCATATGAATTTAGTATCTACCTGTCACTCTACCACTTGATTCATTTGGATGGGTACTTATGCTCTAATAAGGTGGATGTTTGTGATATAATGTTAGTGGGTCATCTAATAGAAAGAATGTGCGTGACATTTCTATCTGTTTTGAAGCTACGATGGACATTTTCTTTCAAGTGTGATGATCCTAACATGGCTGTATAAAAGGATATGTTGTTCTTGATATGGTTCGTGGGTGACTTTGCACTTGTTGAGATGAAGCTATGATACTCAGGGAGTCTTGAAGAATAGTCTTGAGGCTACTAATGAGTTAGCATCTGCCAATGTACTTCTTGAGGGTACTAATATTTAGTTATGGATCATATAACACAATGAAGAACAACTTTCAAATTGTCCAACATGAGAAAAAAAATAATTACTAGTGTACTAATTAAGACTGATATTAATATGTTGGAGAGATAAAAGCTGGTGCTCTTAGGGACAAGGAGGATGAAAATTTGCAATCTAGGTAGTATTTCAGACTTGTGATTTTTATTTTAGTTTTTAAAGTTCTACTATGTGGAGCAAATGTGATGTGCCCATCTATATAAATATAGAGATCCGACTTTGTGGTTCTCCTTCTTAACTCGAGGCCTTGGTGAATAGCTTTATTTAAATAACTGAGAACACATGCAAGAACTACTTGAAGAATGCTGGAATATCGAACCAAGGAAGTAGATGGGTAGTTCTGGTTGGACTAAAGACCAGAGTTATAAAAGTTCACAAGATTTCTCAACAGAGTTTTGGGAAAATTCCAAATAAGGGGGTGAACCTAGATGAGGTTGTTTCCATGGGAGCAACAATTCATTGAGCTATCCTCCATGGAAATGTTCAGGAATTGCTCTTGTTGGACGTTGCATTATGATGCCGAGTCAGTTACATTATGATGCCAAAAAACTTCAAAATAGGTGAAAAGGATGAACAAATAAAAAGGATAAAATGTCTCTCTCCTAGTCAAGAAAAGAGTCTCTAAAAGAATAGACATAACATAAGTTGATAGTACACGATGCATAAATATGGCCCAAATTTTAGATTTTGCTCCTGCATGGGTGACAAAGTAATGTTTTTCTTTAGTAGCTTGCTTCTAATGATAGTAAATATGGGATCGAAACCTACATTTATGAATTAAACATGTGAAGTAGGGATATATGCAATACATAGAAATACTTCTTCTATTGTTTCTATGTATAAGAGGTTGCTATGTATGATGAACCTTATTAAGTTTGCCTCTAGGAACTTAAATTTTACTCTCATGATTAAACATTTTCTTTTGATGTGTTGTACCATCCAGATCCCTACTAGTGTGTACCTATTCAAAATTCATACAAGAAAGACTGATCACTATGATGTGTGCACACAATAATCTGAAATAAGTTTACCTATATTACTCGAGTGACCCATGCCAAACTGCTACTGTTTGAGAACCGATGGCAGTGGATTTTGTAGCTGCTTTTGGTTGGTAATAGAATAAAAGTTTTAGGTGCTTGCTGCTATAAATCTGTACTCTATTTTATATGTGGAAGTGTCGAAATGATAAATTCTTCAAAAATAAATAGAATGAGTAGTCACTATGATACCATAGTTACCTCAGTTTGGCTTTAAGGCAGCAGGTTGTGGCTGAATGCAGACCTGCAAGTTCTCTTATTAATGCTGGTAGACATGAAAGTAATTGTGTACTTCCCTGTGATGGTTGGATAGAATTATATACAGATGCTTAATAAACCTTAAAATAAAAAACAACAAAATAGAGCTAGCGTTTCAAAAAAATGAACTATACAGATATAATCAACTTTGCATAATAGAACACCTTTAGCTCAAATCCATTCAGATCTTGTTCTCATAATGGTGAGATATGAAAGTAAAGCACTATGTAGAGGTACTTGTAAAGCTGATCACATTTAAGAGAGGTTAAATGTCAAGTATGCCTACTTATCTTGTAGTTTCAAGGCCAATGTTGCTGACCAACTAATGCATAATGAGTTTGAGGCTGTCCGGAGTGCCCCATGTAGCTCACACTACAAACAACCCTTATACTAAGCTAGAATCAAAGTCAAATTATACAAACATTAACAAAATCAGATTAAGCATACATAATTCTGATTATAGCTCGTTCATCAATTCTTCATCAAACTAATTGATTCATTTAAGCTAAAATGAAATGTGGTATAAAGTTAGCGTACCAAGATTGTGAAGAAAACATTTATATTAGATGATTTTGTACATTGGAAATCCCTTCTTCTACGAGCTGTAAAAACATCGCGAGCGTGTGCCTAACATTCAAATGAATAATATCAACCGTCAGATCTGAATAAGCAACATAAGGATTGTCCTATGAGGCTGTTCCAATTACAGTCATATGTATTACTACCGAGATGACTTCAGTGATGCACAAATCTTGAATAATAATTAATTATTCAATGAATCCATAGAATTCTATACTCTAACCTGTCTAAATTGAGATGGAGACCTAAAATTTAACCTGCAACAATCATTGAAAAAGATGTGACGATGTGACTAGGAAAAAATACCATGTGTTAGCAAAATGAATAAAAGAAATCAAGAATTGACATGATGAACTAGGCAATAGTTCGATGGGAAGTATCTACCCATGGTGATAATAAAATAATACCAATCTTTAAGAGGTTATCCGACATAAAAATACAGTAAACTATTAGTCTTCCCATCAGGATCCTATAGATGTTTTAAAGAATAGTCTGGCCAGATAAACAAAAGAACAAGCCTTATTAATTTGTACAAATAAACAAGTGTTTACCTTTTATCAGGATCCTAGAAACTGTAACAAATGTAACTTTGCCCACAATATATTATGAATTTGTACAAATAAACAAGTATTTACCTTTTAGAAAGAAGACTGGTGATTAGCAGCATGATGTCTAACAAAAAGTAAAAACTGAGTAGAATTATAAAGCCTCTCCTGATGCAAGATTGAGAAAAAAAAGTCAAACCTATGACAGAGACATTAGGTATGGACTGCAACTATCCTCTTAAGCATGCATTTGAGAAGGTTGAAATTATCTCCTGAAGCTCATTACGTAGTAAACAATATCATTATCTTAGATCCCTACCTGCAAGTATAAAATCCCGCAGTGCCCTTTCGGACACAGGGATATACCGCTTACACTTCTGTTATAACCAATACAGGCTCGTCCACTTTACCTTGCTAAATCATTGGTCGATTCAGAGTTTTTTTTATACTTCGTTTATTCTGTTAGGCACCCTTTTATTAACTTCGTATGATATTATTTGTTGGTTCAAATCCATACCTCTTTCTGAGGGAGTATAAATAATGATGGGAATGATGCTAGTTGAAGGGAATAAGAGCTCACAAAAGAAACTTTTGGTAACAGTTGGAACATAATGCTTCGATGTGCTTGTCAAAGGTGTAGATACCCAACAGTCAGAGACGAGTTGACCACCAAGGGGCACACCGATATGATCATTCGAATGGGCCATGGTATACATATACCATCAAAGTTACTTGCGCAAGCATAGAATTCACTTTTTGGTTTGTTTAATCGATTACCCTTACTTTTGAAAACTAAGAAAAATTAAAAGATTGGGTAGCGAGAAACGAAATAGGATAATCCTGATTTGCAAGGATATAATCATAATGAGAAAATCCTAACAGATACCACCTTTCCCTACTGTAAAAGAAAACAATCTAGAGAATTAAGAAGGTAAAAGGTTGGTGATCAATAAAACACCACAGAAAGAACGACTTAGCATCTTAGACCATGGACGCTATATCCTAAATAACTCCTTTTTATATTACCATATACGAGCCACATTGGGTTCATCTACTCAAAACAGAGTCCGAAGCAATGCGTCTACAAAATTGGGGCAAATCTGTACAAGAATAAAATAAGTTTGATAGCAGAAAATGCAAGCCCAGATATCAGTGAAGATATTAAGATGTTTACTGATCTTAGATGAGAAAATTCTGTAGAACAGACCCTTGTAGCAAGTCTTCACAATCAGAATCTAGACTAAAGAGAACTATCCTGATGTGCTTAGTTTTTAGAAAATGAAAACAACTAGAAGAGGTCTGTACCACTATGCATGCACTGAGGTATGCAGGACTCGTGCACAGAGGGTACTGATTAGAACACACATGAGGTATTCCGGTGCAATGTAACAGCACATAATTAATTATCACTCATCAGGAAACTGAGAAACAAGTAATTTCAGAAGTATGCAAAACTATAAGTGGATATCTATCAATGAATATCTGTTGAAAGCAGTTCTGAATTTAATCATACAACAAGTGTATATGATATTAATACGCACACATAATCTTCATTTCATTTTGTCCGAACTGGCGCATAAGTGCATGTGTGGTCGTTGCCCCATACTAGATGAGGCACATGCATTGTATAACATGTATCACTGGCTCAAATATTATTTGGTGCAAAGACAAGGCTGACCTGCATAGTACAACTTTAAGAACATTGACACACAACAAGTTTTTTAATATATCAGTAGATGATTGATAACGATTTTATATGGACGTCTCAAATGATTATTATAAATAAAAAAAGATGTTACCGTCCCACTACTTCAGTTTTGTTGAAGATTAGAAAGCCATAACGCTTAGACACAGCTTCATGTCTAGTGATCATGTTTGGGACTTATCAGACAACTATATTTTCCTATTATGCTAAGGATTGGAATGATTGAAACCACCAACCGAATGCTTGTTACAATCACTCTGTAACTTGTATTAATAGTCAAGTTACTTGTACGAGCATGTATACAAAGTTTGCTTTTATAATATTAGTTTGTCTTACCTTTCTTATATCTATTTTGCATATAGGTAAAAGTAGAAAAAAGTTATCCCAGCTAATGCATAAACACACAAAAGCATGACAAGTGGAAGAGAATATAGATGAATCAAGGGCTATCTTCTAATGAGATGTATTGGAAACCATACATAATACGAGAAAGAAAAGGAATCAGTGAACTTATCTACTTAGAAACTAGCCATTCAGCCTATAGAATCCTAACCACTTGACTCAAATGGATTGCTTCTTCCTGATAGTATATACTAAAGCTGGTTGGCACAATAAGAATAGCAATGAAGAGGAAATCATTTCATGTTCAAGACACACCAAACCAAGTCTATACATCTCTGTGTGTGCATGTGTGCTTGCGTGTGTATTCAGTTCAGGGTTGTTTTGTCAATGCCATCTAATCTTCATATCGGAACATATGTTTAGTCTATTTTTGTCAATATGGATCCTATATCCAGCTGGATATCAGATTGAAAATGGAGAGGGATTTCTTCCTCACCATCCTCTTGAGAAGTTCATGGTTCCAACCATGACAATCATTCATGTTTGACCTAGAACATACTTCGATCCTGTTCCATATGATGGCCATTATGTTCCTACCGCTGAAACTAGTGGCCCAAATGTTAAGGAGAGGCATGTTGTTGGGTTTTCTTCTGGCTCACCTAGCTCTGGCCAATATAGAAATGAACCCTTTCACCAAGGCCCTAAGCTATGCCTAATAAGTAAGGGCAATTCAAGAAACATGTGCAAGTTATATTTATTACTAAATACCCTAAGCTATGCCTAATAAGTAAGGGAAATTCAAGAACCAACCACCACGTACAAACTTGAGCAACCAAACAGAAATCTACTAAATACATTCACCATTATGGGAATGGACATCTAAAGATGCCACAATGTTTTTATTTTTTATGACATGTTAACCTGTCCATAATCGATTAAGCAAATTAAGATTCAGTGGATAGAGGGCTAGGAGAAGAACTAAAACCATGGCATGGCTTCCCCACGGATACACAACATATTAGTAGCCTAAAAAGTTATTATTAATCTTTAGAATATAGAAGAACCAATAGCTTTACCATAAAATATGCATGTTACCAATCTTTCTATCACAACTATGACGCTCTTCTAGATATTTTGGATGGCCATTCCAACAGTTACAAATAAATGCATCTTGCAGGTTTAAAACACAAGGGGACTGCTCGATGTAAATGACAAAAATGGTGTCATATTGAATTAAAATTTAAACAATAGTATCAATTGTACTCAAGCATTGGTATCATAGAATTAAATATATTATCACCTTCTTCAATGAAATGCATGTACACGTACAGTAGCCTCTCTTCACTAGGATGCTTTGTTCACCAAGATCTAGTCATGTACTCGAAGAGCATACAAATCTCTCCAACAACTTCTTTTCACCAGGACACTCACCCATACATCACGAATGTTCATGGGGATGATAAAGCGTCATGATATTTCCCTTTTAGGTTCTAATAACAAGGAAGGTTTACCTCCATTTCAGCACCTACAGAAGTGACAAAAACTATAGAAATATACATGTCAAGCCCTTGAATAATACTTACGCAATAGCATGATTGCAACTACCTCAACATTGAAAGAAACACTGCTAGAGTTGAGATACAAAAACATTTCAAACAAGCCACTTCAAAAAAGAAACTTCAGTAGTGAAAAAACTATTGTCATAGCATACATAATATCCAATGTGTAACAAAAAGGTCAGTAGGCTGCTATGAAATCTTACAATTGGATAGAGTATAATATATTTTACTCATTGAAGGTCACAGTGAATGCAGGAAATAGGTGGAAAATTTACCCAATTACTAGATCGTGCAAGAACTATTTGATTTCCATATCGTATAGTAAAATGTTAACCAAGAAAGATACTATAAGGAAAGACAAATGTGTGATTTATATTTCTTGTAGGATCTAGGTATTTATATTGTATAGACCTGAACAAAAGAACAACGGGAACCAATAAAAGAGCTAGAGAGAGACTAGAGCTATTGTAGTACACTAATGGCATGTACAAGCCACTAGCCTTAATGATTTATTGCAACATCTACAATAGATCTTTTACATTATAAAACCAACATAATCTATCCAAACCTAAGAACTAACAATAATACTAAATGAGTGAGACACTACAATTGTGATCCTAGTATCCCCTCCATGTTAGAACATCTCAGATTGGTAAAAGCCAGGAAAATTTATATTGATGAGAATTCTGAGGGAAGATGGAGAAGAGGGTACAAGTTTTGTTGGAATTATCTCCTTCATCAATTATGTTCAAACATTTTCGTCAAACAGTCTCTTCAAAAGTTTCAATGCAAAAGGATAAGCATTTAGGGGATCCTGTAAAAAACGGAAGGGGAAATTTCTTCCTCATGCTACTGAGATACCTCCTAGCCTCCTCATTACGAATCTGCAAGGATCATTTTACAAAAAATTATAAGTAATGCAAAAATACATGATATACACAAGGCCACATAAATTCCAAGTCATCATATTTTAATTTTATTGAAGATTCAAGCAAGTTTACCCTAGAGATGGTGTCCAAAGAAGGCTTTCCCAGCAAGTCTATAATGAGATCCAGCTGGTGAACAACATTTTTGCCTGGGAATGATGGACTTCCAGTTAGACTTCAGCAAAGATGGATCCTATTTTCAAGATATCTATCGCGGAAGTAAACTGTGGCAAGTAACCTTTTTTTGTAGGATTTAACAGACCATGAAGACATCATGTAATAGATGAAGTAAGTGTCTTGTCTTAGATGGTTTAGACATGTTCCTATGAAAACATTATATGTACAATCATGCATAAGCAACCCATATACATGTAACTAGGAGATAAATAGTAAACTATTGCTACTACGACTTATTTGGTAAGTATGAGAAAATTTTGCATGGTATCCCAACACTTTGTAAAAGGTATAAGACCTTCAGGTGTGTGGTTGTTCACATTTGCAGTCAGGTTACGCAGGTCTTTCCTTGCCTCTACTGCCTCATTAGCACAATTCTTATGCAACCATCACTTCCTCATCAAAAAGCTGTCCTGTTAATAACAAGGAACCCAACAGTAGAAGCTTCATATCACTAAAGAGATGTCAAATCAGAGCACATATACCAAATTTCATCAACCCATCAAGAACTCCTGAAAATTAGTGAACCGGTAGAATCTGTAGTAGAGTCTAAGCAATGAGTTTGCACCAAAGAGAAGCACAAATACAAGGACATTCAATGAGTTTCCATACTTTTCCACAGTAGAGAGCCTACTAAGAAATTTGTCACAAATTTCATACAAGCTAAGGACTTAATGGGTAGTAGGAAACTTACTAAACAAAATTCAAAAGTCAATATAGGGGTTAATATAGCTGATCTTTCGACATAAAAGTATCAATTTTTCTCAAACGGATACCAGCAAGGTACCAACTGAAAATATAGATTGAACACTTATCAAAAGTAAGTCCTATTCATTCATACGTAAACAAAACTGCGCAGACGTGCGGTAAGGTTTCTAGCGTTAATCTTGATATCACGCATATAGAATCGAACTGTGTAATTCCAGCCATAAAGATTTAGATACATACCCAACTCCACTATCTATTTCCAACCCAAGTCAAACTAAAAATACATATCACTATCAACCAAATCATCACAATCACGTGCATAATATACTAGTAAAGGAATAATCCAAGCAAAAGACCACCTTGTTCAAATGTCCAGTGAATTAGGTGTTATGTACCACCAAAACATAATCACTGAAACTGTTTAAATGAGATCTAGTTAGACAGATCCACTAGTTCCAATAATTTTACGGTGGCACACGCCACTAGGAAGAGAGGTTTTAGTAAATAAACATTAGATCAAATTCTTCATATCAGTTCAGTTGTTCTTATAGAGAACCGAGATTGACTATGTCTAGTTGCATGGACTCAAACCGCTTACGGATAGGATCAGTTCTGCCTATTGCTTCCAGCAAAAAATAAAAATCATAATATTATCTTTATGCTGGAAAAGTAACGATCTACTAATTTCCTTAGATTATATTTACTACAACTACCATGAATTAGTTGTATTTTTATATGTTACATATATCATCTAATGTATAACCACAAGATAAAATGACTCTAACCCTCCATGCTCGGTTAAAAGTTGAGCTGTTGAAGGTATTGTATAATGCAAACTCAGACAATATATTTGTCAGTGTACTAAGTGAATATGCTGGTTAATTATCTGAATGAGAGGGCACTAGCTTTACTTTGCTACAGAAAAATGACCAAGGTGAGATGCTTTTTCTCAGTTAAAAGTTGAGCTGCTGAAGCTACTATATAATGCAAACCTCAGTAGGTAGTTGAGTAATTGGTTGAACTGAAGGTGTCTTGGCTACTTGTGGCTTTGTCAGTCTATTAAATACAGAGAGGTAAGACATGGATGAAAATTTATAAAAACTTTCTGTTATGTGAAATAACTCTCCTTTACATTAAAAAAACAAAAAATTGGTCCTTGCAATTAACTCATAGTGATTATATCTCATGATCACTACTTTCTAGTATGATGTCCTTCAACATTAGGAAACAACTACAGAAACTATGGATTTTCTATCAGACCCAACATTTGAAAACACAGCAGCCAACTCAATAGATGATGCCATGGAGGAGACATAATAATCCCTGACCTTCAACCTGGGGCAAATCCAGACAATTTTCTAATCAAGCAACTTCCTACCCAGTAAATTTCAGAGTATGGCTGCCAAAGATCTGGTCTTTCAATCTAGGTACGTGTAAAGAAGGGCTTCAACAAATAAAAAATCGGTCCTTGCAATTAACTCAGTGATTATATACCATGCTTACTTCTTTCAACCGTGATGTCCATCAATATTCGGAAAAAACCACAGATATCATTGATCATCTATCAGACCCAACAGTTGATAGCACAACGGCCAACTTAATAGATGATTTCATGGAGGACACATACTAATCCCTGACCTTCAACCTGAGAGATATCTAGTCAATTTTCTGATCAAGCAAATCCTACCCAACAAATTCTAGAGTATGGCTATAAAAGATCCAGTTGTTCTATCTATGCACATGCGGAATATTTTTAAAAGAGAGTGATGATGCCACTGGCATTAAAGACAAGGACAACCAGGAAGCAACAAGAGAGGAACACAAAAAAGTGACAGGAAGGTTGGCATGGGTGGGGCGTATTTGACGGGAACGGTTGTTATGCATATAAGAGGAGCCAAGGTCTATTTCCTCCCACTCGACCCACCCAAAAGAAATATGTTTTCAAGATATCTCTTTTGATTTAGCATGACCCAAAGAGGTGCAGTTTTTTGCTGACATAAATACTAAATAACAATATAATCAACTAAAAAACAAACCATTCATGACAAAAACATGCTTATGAAAGTGAAAGGATTAGACTTTACAGTAGGGTTGTTAGTTGATAAGGGTAAACACACTTACCCTTAACCCCATACCTTGCAGGACAACGTTAGATAAAATTCCTATCCATCCCGCTCCTTTATTGGTTAAGGTAAAGGGATAGACATTACCCTTATCCACATACCCATTTAAGTCCAGCTTATAGAATAATAAGCTGTCCAGTAATTAATGTTAAATAATAAAAGAAGGCAAATCGTTGTATTAGATAGGAGAAACCATGCTCCTAAAAATAGGAGAACAGGGAAGCATACATGACATAAGACAACCCTCATGGTCCAAGACACAGTGAGGCCCATATTATAAGGACAATTTAAATAACTAATAAACGGACTCTCTAACATTCCCCCTCAAGCTGAAGTTGGGAGAATCCCAAATCAGCTTGTAGATAGAGTCAAACTAGAAAACAAATAGACAGAAATAAAAGGATAAACCAAGCCCATACAAAATTTTTCTCCCCCTCAATATTACATTAAAGCACTCAAACACTCAGAAACTCCCCCTCAAGTAGATACTCCAAGCAAGCAGACAAGCAGGTCACAGAAGCTTCTCGATCATCTGGAGCAGAAATAAGCAGCAACACAATCATCTGGAGCAAAAGATATAATAGATGATAGGCACCAAGGTCTTCATCAACGTCGTCGTCGTAGTAGCCAGAGAGTGCTGGGTCACAGGCAACAAAGTCCAGAGAGTGCTGGATCACATGCAGTAGAGGTCAACGTACAAATAAAGTACGGACGGGTCAACGTGCGAAACAGAACACGGACGAGCCAGAGAGTGCTGGTGCATAGTAGTAGAGAGTCGACGTGCAAACAAGGCACGGACATACTAGAGAGTGATGGCGCATAGCAGTAAAAAGTCGACGACATAAGCAGATAGAAGACCAGTAGGCAGAGTAGCAAGCAAAGAAATAACTCCAGTAGACGAAGCTCCATGTAAAGTCAGCAACAAATGTCTTCATCATCTTCCCTCTTCATAAAGTATCCATCACAGTAGCAGACATCATAAATCCAAATAGAGTCCAAGTATTCAACTTCACAGCAACAATCGAGATAGATGATGAATAAACAATAATAGCACCAAAATGATCCATATATCAACAATAAAGGTAGCATGAAGATCCATATAGACAGCATCATATATATCTTCCTCATCTCTCCTCCATCTTATCTCTTCCTCTACTCTTCATCCTCTATTCTCCCCCCTCACGCCAAGCACGGAAAGAGTAAAGGAGTGGTTGGCGTGGACAGTAAAAAACAATGGTAGAGACAAAAATTTCTATAGGCAAATAGGTGGAGGCAACCGACAACACGCATGGATCTTAGAAAAACCCACGTAGGGGGAGCAGATAGAGAAAAAAAATCTACGCCAACATGGAGGATTGATCACTCCACCATGAGGCGCAGACAGATAGAGAAGATGAATCTTATTACTCCGTCAATGGGCCAGAACTGGAAAGTTACCGAGGCTGTCCGAAGATTTTGGAAAGAGAAACGGCGCTAGACAGAGGGGCTTGTGGTGGATTAGGCCACAAGGATAGAGGTTATTAGGGGATTAGAGGTGGATGGAGGGCTGTAGAGGGTTGGATGGTGATCGGCAGCGGCGACGGTACTGTAGCAGTACTATAGCGGCGAAAAAAAGGACGCCCGGAGCGGCAGAAAATGAAAGAAATAGCCTCGGAGACCATGGAACAGCCTGCGGGCAGCCGACCCACAAGGAAGAAGGGTGGCCGCCCGCCGGCTACATCTCCCTCTTGTTTCTCTCTCTCACGTACGACGGCGGCTCAAGATCGCTGCTCTAATACCATGTTAAATAATAAAAGAAGGCAAATCGTTGTATTAGATAGAAGAAACCATGCTCCTATAAATAGGAGAACAGGGAAGCGTACATGACATAAGACAACCCTAATGGGCCAAGACAAAGTGAGGCCCATATTACAAGGACAATATAAATAACTAATAAACAGACTCTCTAACAATTAATATTTATCTACATACTTATACTTCTACGAGAAAATAATTTAAAAGGTACATTTTCTATGTGAAATCCAGATTCCCCTTAACTATAAATAAGGACAATGTCCATAACAAAAATAATAGATTGTATGACTATATGCATCGTTGGATTAAATATACTACCTAGATAACCATGTATCTTAATAACATGTCGTTGAGTACATGATTTGCTTTGCTTGTATATATGCATATAGGCATCTATTTATATCTATGAATGAGGGAGCCACTTATAGACACATTTTATCGTCATGTTGCATATTATAAATTAATAACAAATTGGCTAATCTGTTTATATCAGTGAAAATAATGAGAATACAGTAAGTCTACCCCATAATTTATATGTCTTAATCAACAATATAAGTCAAGAAGCAATCCTATAATGAACACTCAATATAAAGATGATCAAATTCAAATCCTTCTAGTGAGAATGCTACTTCTGATGAGTAGTCAAATCCAGTTTGTCTATATATAATAAAATGGCTCCCATAACATGATCGTAGAGTACAGATCAGGTCATATATAATGTAACCTTTCTTAACTATAATTTAAGAATAAAGAAAATATAATAATATAATTATCACTAGTAGAGCTCTCATAAGAATTGATACGTTTAGAAAATTCAATATTGATGCCAGCTCGATAGATAAGTGGCTCCATAACAACCATCAAGCCATATATTTGCTAAACGTGAATATTAGTGCTAATAGCAGAACTTTTTTCCGATGATTATTTTAAAATCCGTATCATAGAGTTGGCTCTTTTAGAGATGTCAATCACCATTGTATCAGTGACGATGTGCCATATTAGTAAACATGCAAGCTACTGCATCTTTTGTTAGTGTTAGTGCTCTAGGAATTCCATGTGATCGTGCTCTCTATGTTGTTACTCTTTATGTTAAAACTCTGATTTCATGTTCGTAAGCATCATATTCTTTTGTTTTTGTTGTTCAGACCAGAACATATAGCCTTTAATAATTGAAAAGTAACATAACGAAATGCAAATACTCCGACAGATGTTAGATTCTTCTTATAACCTGCTTCGGAGGTAATATCGTACTATATTGATTCAAACTAGGACAAAATGAGCTAGCATGTTCAGAGTTATTACATCTAGAGAAATTTATTTTACCTTTAGATTTATCTGATCTTCTCCTAGAATACTTAGATGTTGATGATTAGTTTCCATGTCTATAATGATACTATGTATATATGCAATGTTTGTGCTCGTATTTTGAGAAATCTATGTGTGTCAAGTTAAGATGCATTTTCCCGCTTCCAATGCCACCAGGGGAAGCATCATTTCCAGACAGTCCATATTGTGTTTGCTCAACTTGCTTAGTGATTGTAACATAAGAAAATGCCATTCCAAAGTACATGCTCGTTCTGCATACCATTCATTCCACCACGTACCCTCTAGATCATGGAATCTCTCCAAAAGTGAAGAAAACTATATATTTATTCAATATTTAACAAGAAAGAAGAGGGTCACCTGCTTAGTTGTGATCAGCTCAGCTTCTAACACATTCACACAATGTTCTAAGTGACATATAGAAACTATTCTTCATATGGCATTCCGGATGGCTTTAAGTATAGCATGCCTACCTTTTCTTAGAGTTGTCCTAGTATTTTCAAAATCTATGGATAGAAATCCATCTGAATCAACTATGGAGTGGATGACCCTTCATACATGGATCCATCCTCTGTGTAGCTTGGTTTACCTTTGTATTCCTTTTCCATGTTAGAGATGTCCTTTTCAAATACATTTCTAAAAAAATAGAGACAAGCAATGAATGTAGTGAATTTTTTTTGGTTAAGGTGAGAACAATCACCTTTCATAGAAATCCTAGAACTATATAGCATTATTGTAAATTTTTTAATCTCAAATTCATACAGATTCCACAAGATGCAAAAAATATAATAAAAACCATTCAAACAACCAATAACACGATCTTTTGGAAATAGGCTGGCCGAGACCTGGAAAGACAGGAAGCAATGCCTCATTATTAAATAATTTAGCACTAAATACAATGGTCGAAGAACAATAAATCTGTTGTGGAGTGGCAGGGTAGATAGAAAGGGTCATGAAGACCTATAAAATATGAATAGCGTGATTTGTGCGGGTGCCTAGTGGCGTGATCAGCAACAGGGTCTTTATGTGATGAGTAGGCTGGGAGATGAATAATTTCAATGATGCACGGATCTTTCTCACACGTATTGATTTCTAGAAAGAAACCATTTGCATTTCTTCCTCGTGCTATCAGAAATAGCCAACATGGAATGGGGGGGGGGTTCAGAAGGGGGATAGATGCTTTTGATTTTCAGATTCTATTTTGTATGACGGGTACGAGAAACATAAAAATGGGAATTGGGGGAATGGAGACTATGCCAAAAATATATCTGATTTGTACGAAGTATACCTCAGAAGTTGTGCTTTGAGCTTGCCCCTCCCCTTCACCTTTGTGTTTCCTTGCAAAACACTGTCCTTCTAGAGCCCCTTATCCCACCGTCTATGATATTGGGTGTGAACACAATAGGATAGATGGGGGTGCGGGGAGGAGATGAGGATGAGAGGGAGAAAGGGCGATCAGATAGGGGGTTGGGGGGAGAAGAGAGTTCGGCGGAGGGCACGATGGGAAGGGAGAATTCAAGGGGGCTCTATGAGGGGGATGGGGCGTTGCGCAAGAAATCGCGCCAATATGGACAGATGGGGAGGAGTATTGCGCGTAAACAAAATTTAAATGTTTGGGCATTTTATTTATTTGGGGGGAATAGTTGGAAAGAGTATTAGTTTGTAGTCAATCCATATATGTAATTAATTGTGTAGCTATTACAATTAACTATATTACTTTTACCAACATTTTTATAAATTGTAAAGAATAGTAGTCTTTGGTTACAAATACAATATATATAGTTATAATAAGTGTAGCTAAATCTACTTTTTTTGGTAGTGGGAAGCATACCGATGATGACATTGATGAGGAGTGCTTGATGTTGTGTTCTCTGAACAATGAGTTGCAGAGACAACATGAGACATATGATGTCTCCAAGACATTGTCCTAGTATGTCATGACAGAAGGAGATCCGGTAAGGTATTCACACACTCAATATGATTGGGTATGTGGAAAGACCTGACTAAGAAGGATTCCCTCTGAGCCAAGAGTTGGCTATTGGTAGGATACTGCAAATGTTGCGAGAATCATACAGTTCATGATAAACTACAACATGAACAATTTTGACAAGCGTTGACAAAGTTGTTGGACATGGTGAGGAAAGTAGAGGCAAATATGAAGAAAGACTAACCCTAATCTTTGATGAGATCAATGAAAGGTAAGTCTTAAGGGCAAGGGTAAGGGCAAAGCAAAGAAGTGTTATGATGCTAGCCAGCAGCCCAAGCCGTCTTCAACCTCAAGGCACATGGGGAAAGGGTGTATGAGGGAATTGCCCTCTATATCTGGAAGAACAAAAGAAGATGAAGGAGGGGATGGAGATCTCCACCTAAGGTATCATGAAATGAACCACTTCTTTATCTGAGGTATATGATACCAAGATATGGATATGTCATATATGATATGCAATATCCACAAAGAAGTGATGGCTTTTGTGAAAGGACTAAGAAAGGAGTACCCATCATTGGAGCAAGTGTTGCTGCCATAGATAGGAGTACCTTTCAGTTTATTTCAGCCTAAAGGGCACGAAATAGAGTTGAGAACTGCTATTTCATATTTGCCAATAAATAGAAACACTTTATTTTTGCATATTGTATGACAATGATGGCAATCAATAAAGAGATGTTTCAATTTATAAAGATATGATCTTTGTGGCAATGACTTATTTATCTTGTGGTATTTGATATGCATAAGATAAAATGATACATAAAAGTTATAGATAACTCAAACAATCAAATTAGCATCAATCATGAGAAATTCATTTCTAGTTTCCATGTGATGGATAAATCTAGACTCTTTTGGTTAGAGAACCAGTAAGAGACATGAATATCTTGGACATGATTAATTAATCTTCACTAAAGGTAGTGGGAGAATGATTATCCTATTAGGTATGACACATGTGATGTATTTACATACCTATTGGAACAAATACTAATACTTCAAACGGTGTTTAGAGAAATACCAATATGAATATCTTGAAGTGTTTAAGATTATCATAGATGAAGTGCAAATTTGGTAAAGTGTTAATTGTTGATGAGATCAATGAATGAAATACTTGGACCAAATGTTTGAGATCCTTATGAGTGATTATGATAGTGTATCATAGTGAACTCATGATTAAGGCATGGTGATGTCTAAATCAAGAAGGAATCATACTCTAAGGAGTTAGAGAATGATTATCAAATAACTAAATTCTTCTTAATAAAAGAATACCCCACACTAATAAAGGACATTAAGAATCACAAGGAGTTGTAAATTCTTATATCCTTGACGGATACATCTCGTTTATCTATGTGATAAGTTGTTCATGTGATGAGTCAACTATCTAGATGAATATGAGGAATCAAATTTTGAGTTATGGTTTATGACCATTACATCCTAAATGACATCCATGTGAACCATAAGGTATGACCTTGATGGTAGCACCCATTGGATGAAATCCATAAGTGCAAATGAATCTTAAGTGTTAAGACACATGGATAACATTTTGAGAAGGATGATGCTTGTTGATTGCAACTTAATGACTAAGACATTTGGCATATGGATACTAAAACTGCATTCCTATGAGGAATAAAACAAGGATGTGTATGTGACACAACCTATAAGGTTTATGAATCCACTGATGCAAATGAAGTATATAAGTTACAATGAACTAATCAATATGATTGATCGAGTACAAGAAACTCAGAATTAGATCTTTACTTTGATAATATAGTCAAAGGGTTTGACTGATATGTCAAAGATAAAGAAGGGATCTGTGATTTAGTGGGAGCGTGTTCACATTCCACATGTTGATGTGAAATAGAAATGTTCTAGAATGGAAATCCAAAAGTGCAAATTATCTTTAAGGAAGATAGATATGTTTCCTATGTGATAGGAATAGAGATCTATAGAGATAGTTCTCGAAAATCTCTTGACCTGAAAAGAGAAAGCATACATTGGCAATCTGTACTGAAGGGTTCAGTATGCACAGATTTAGTGGGAGAAAACTTGTCCATGTTACATGGAGTTAGTATCCCAAGGCCAAGTGTCCAATTCTTATGAAGAATGGGAACACTAAGAATAGATATGGATCTATCGACATTCACTGTAACACCATTCACAGATTGTAGGATTGAAAGTTGTTCTCCAACTTTCTATTTCACTTGGGTAGAATTGATGTGTGACTAGGCACCGCTCTTTGCTTGTGAAGTCATAAGTGTTATGGACTTTCACTGCCAACGTGAAATGGACCTGTAGGGTCACACACATAGGATTTAACCTGGAAGAGGAGTTTTGTCCACAAACAATGTTTAGATTGATTACTAAAGGAGTTTAGTAGTTCAATTAAACACTCTAATTGATAGCTCAATGTCATAATGTTCAAGGTGTTGGACACATTGATTGGAGTATCAGATTGATTGAAACTGCAATTGACTGATTCTGCATAATCTACACTCCCAACCGATCGGCTCATGTGATGAACTAATTGGCTGAGCTTGGTGAATCGATCGGCTCAGGTGGTGAGTCGATCGGCTCATGGACAGGGTGAGATGATCAGTTCAAGTGTTGAAATGATCAGTTCAACTGGTCCAACCGAGCAAGTTGGGAAAGTCAGGTTGGTGAGAAATTTCTTTTCATTTCACTTGCCCAATTTGATTGGAACAAGGATTGGTATTTGGTACCAATTAGAAACCAAAGAAGAAAAGTCAATCGGGAACTGACCAGGACCACGAACCGACCGGTTCAGAAGTGAACTGACCATTTCATGGGTCCCAACCGATTGGTTGAGGTGTCAACCGATCGGCTCAGGTCCCCAACCAACCGTTTCTGAAATGAAATGATCGGTTCATGTTGCACAGTTGGTTGTTTTTGTGGAAAATCTCGAACCCTTCTACTCCTGCTTTAGTCCAACATTGCCTGGGATAGAGAACCCTGTCCCATGACCCTCCTATATATAGGGGTATTGGGGGCTTCTCAAAGTACAACTCAGTGCAACCAGTTGCTCTGTAAAGTTGTCGTTCTCTCTGGTTTTGGTAACCGAGAGAGCCCTAGCAAGTGCTACCTGATAAGGGAGGCACAACAAGGGAAAGACAACTGCAGAAAGTGACTGGTGGTAGGAGAGTGTGTCAGTGACTAGTACGCTGACAGGAGGGTGTGAATCCTTCCAATTCCTTGTGAGACAAGGAGATTGGAGTTCCAGGTGGTCCGTGTGGACTACTTCAGAGGCGGGAGATTTCTGCCGCTCAGAGGACAACTATCAATCCCGACAGTCCCGGTGAGACCAGGAGTGGTCAGTCCCAGTGTAACCAGGAGTTGCAGAGACACCGTCCAAGACCGGAGGTGAAGACCGTGCAAGTCACGAGGTATTGTCACTGAGCAAGCCTCGGGACAAGGTATGATTCCACAAATCATCCTTTCCTATTGTATAGACATTGACGTGTTTCCTTGTTCTGGGTTTGGGGAGGAGATTTTTTTTTGTTTCCGCTGCCTTCTCTGCCTTCCCCTAAAACCCAACCGTATTGTCACATGAAAAACACATGGATGCTTTGGTAATATTTGACATTGCCTTATTTTTTTCTTGGCTAAACTTATTTCTTGCCTCTACATTTATGCATGTACATTAGACTAAAATTATAAAGAGTAGAGGTACTTTTGTACCATCATAATACTATTAAGTACTCATTTCCACCTCAAGTGTGCCTTTCTACTCGTATTATATGTAGGGGCTCTCTTTCTACAAAGGGTGCACCTTTCTACTGGATATATTAGGCTTGAGATTTTACATGACTCATCCATGTTTAACAAATTAGTCTAATTGTTATAACGTGCACTATTTATGATGATAATAATTTTTGGGATACTATTTAAGGCAAGACACTCTCTTATTTTTTACCTACTTCAAATTAATCACATTTTGTAATCATTATTGTCTTTTATATCCATTTGGAAGTTCTCTTTCTCTCTTGGTTTGGGAAGTCTTGATAAGTACAGTGTTGTCCTTTTCCCCTAGTACTACTCAGTCTCTATATATATGAAAATACCGACTTTTTTTTCTGACAACTTCCATCTTTTATGGGGTATGCTTGCAGGTGAAATATATAGAGGACTGGACATGATGACTAGGACTAAATATATAGAGGACTCAACATGATGACTAGGACTATGTTTAGTAGAGTTGACTCATAGGAAATAGACTAGAAGTAGATTGAACTTCCCCTTTCTTATATGTTGAAGTTGTTACCTTCATGTAATCTCCAACTAGGAGATTATCATGTATATTATAAAATCATAGTGAATGTATTTTATTATGTTTCTATACTTTTATCTTCTTGATATCCATTTTTGAGTGATTAAATAAAAGTTAATCATCCATTATGAAAATTTGGTGTGTACCTGTTATGGATGATGACTCTTATCTGAATAAATACAGACTATATCCCATCTTTATTCCCACTCCTTACAAGTTGGTATCAGATCTAAGATAGTTGGATTCTGACTATTCCAAATGTATCTCCCAGAGTAGAACCACTACCATGCATAGGAACCCTCTAAGCGAGATCTATTTATACTCTTACATATTTTGTTTATGAGATGATGAAAGGAATATGAAGAACCATATGAGGTACAAATAGGGATCTTGATGAGTAAACCCTAATTGAGGGGTCCCTTTAGCTCATACCCTAATATGTATATTAGTTGGGACATGTCTCTTTGGATGTTCTGAGATTTGACTTTAGGGTGGAATTAGGTATTGGGAATGAGAAAGTAGTTTATAGGAGATCTTAATATGGACAATATCTGACTTGGTTCTCACATCGATATTGGGTTATGTCTTTGACTTTATATCATAATTTTTTTTCTGTCAAATTATTTTATTTATTATGTATATGTACAAAAAATAGTTTTTTTGTATTTTATCAAGGTTTTTTGAAAAGAAGTGACAATGAAGATATATATGAACTTTGGAATGGAAACCCCAAATATTGTTAAAACAAAAATCTCAACTCCTTATTTTGAGTATGGAATGAGGACTAGAAAGATGTGTCTTGTATCGAAGGCTTAGTAGACCTACCCTTTTGTCTCGCCTAAGTTGTGGAGAGTTGTAACCAATGTGGAAGAACCTCAAATTTGGTGAGTTTTCATTCTATGAATATAAGGCTTGTGTAATTTCTATAATTTCACTATTTATGGGATAATAAAGTTATCTTTGTGACATGGGTTCAATTCATGGCCCAAGTGAGGCCCATGAGAATATTTTCTTTGCAAACAGGTCCTTGTGGCACAAGTTTAAGAAATAAAATGAACTCATGCATAAATAAAGGATAATGTTTTTATGTTTTGTTAAAATATATGATTATGGAATAATAGACAAGTGTCTAAAATATTCTAAGATAATTTGTAATTTATACAATTGTAGGAGTAATTATCTAAACCATGATTGTATAGAAGTTTTAAGGCATCAAGCAAGAATTTATCGGTCTGACTTTTGTTATACTTAGGAATAATAACAAAATGAAGAGAATTATAGAATAAAAAAAATATTTTTCATGTGCAGTGGGTAATTAATTTAAGAATATGCTAAAAGAGCAAGTTTCAGCTATGAAAATTATCCCAATAAATCCCAAAAGATAGATGTAACTTGGGAAAGATATTAATGAGTCTCCCTCTAAGTTTCATAGTTAAAATATGTTGCTAGAGGCCTAAGGAAAATCAAGAAATGAGAGGGGCTTAATTACAATAATAGAATGAGTTATTATTTTGGAAACCAATGTAATAAAATATGACTTTAGTAGATTGTCACACATATCCCTTTGATGCACGATGCCCCTCTTGACTGTTGGATCAGAGATCAATGACTGAGCCATTGCATCTACCTCTAGCCAATATAGGAGAATCAACTACTATTGTGCATGGCTCCTATGATCTCTCTCTCTCTCTATTCATAGGCCATAACTACTCATGAAACTGCTCTCAATATTTATGGGAAATACATATGAACCTACCTACCCTAGACTTTGCCCTTTCTAGTAAGGATTGGGATTTCCCCAAATCCTAGTTCATTGAGGAAGTTGGGGCCTCAAAGAGGGTGCACATCCTTGCAACCCCATGCTTATAAAAGGGTTCCTTGGGTCCTAGGTGCCGCACACAAGAGATTGCAGACCCAAATTTCATGAGAACAACATTGTAGCCCCCTCATCTCCTTGCTTCCCTTTTCGACAGCCTTGACCCTCTCTCAATAGTGCAAAGCAATATGGTTCAATTACCTTGGCTAGAAGAATTGGGCTAGATACGCGAAGAAATATGGAGGCCATGGAGGGAAGAAGGAAGTCCCAACATTGCGGTGGCCCGATTGTAGGTCGATAATCATTTTGTGGGGGTAGCTGCCCCCATCCATTGTGAGCCATACTCAGACCATCTCTGAGTTTGATGAGGGTAGGCAGAGACGAGGCCGGTGAGCCCAAGGTATGTTGAAGCATCCACGAACATGTCAAAGGTCATCTTTAACCATTCATGGTGTAGCATCGCAAGAAGAGGTAGAGAGGGTGTAGAATATGAGAACGGAGAACATTACCTTCCTGCCTCCTAGTGGAACACAATAAGGTAATGGTGATCCAGTCTTTTCGCTCTCTTTTTAGACTTAGCCATGTAGGAGTGCATCGTCGAGATGACTGCAGGCCATTGGTTAGGCCCGATCATCCGACCATAGTGAATAATGTGAATAATATCTTAAATACTGACTTGGTGATCCCATATTGGCCTGTCTTGCAATTAGCATAAGTAATAATTAGTAGATCAAATTATACTGATATTATATATCATTTTGATCAAGAAAACAAGAGGAGCACAAATACAATACAATAAATGCCTAATTCTCATTGTTGTTCCAAAAGTACTTTAGACACATGATTAATAAGTGATTAATACATGGAAACCCTAGATTTGAATATTAAAGTGTTGAAAATGTTAGAAACCTTTATTTTATGTTATTATCTGATATTGTTAGATATAATGATAATCTAAGATGATTATGTTCATAATGATAAATAGTTACGGTTTCTAAAGTGGATAACCATACATATCTATAATTAAGGTTTTGAAGCCAAAGATCATGACTTGTCATAACCTCTATGAACTTAATCTGACCTAAGTGTTCATAATGAAAGGATACCATGGATATAATAATTAGGGTTTTCACCTAATGACTAGTATGTGATGGAACTAGGGTTTGTACACTTATTCCTTATCCAAACACAAGACAACCCTAAACCCAAGATGAGGACTCAAGTAGGGTTCAATCTAAATAACATGATGGTGAGGCTTTAGGATGTACATACGTGTATATTATATGTTGATTGCTTGGATTCATCTTTTCTTGCATGATTGAATGATATGCTTAAAGTACTTGAAGTGTGATTTCATGATCTTCATGGTTCTTCATTGAGGTGCATGGTTATGATTATGAATACCTGCATTATCGACTATCTGTGTTTGCCAATGACATTTCGAGTATTGTCGAAATAAACTGTTGGATGTTTATATACTTGCTTCTCAACTATAATGGCACTATGAGTATCAATTAAAGTAACATATCATATTATGAACCCTAGGAGTACATGTTTTAAGGGGTGATGCACATGATCTTGGATCAGACAGTGATCATGCTTAATATAGCATATCAAGTATGGGTTAGAATATCCAATGAAAATTATAATTCGTATTTGCAAGTAATTGATTGATTATATGTTGTTATCTTATTTGCACACTTTTTCATACACCCCACGTACACAGTATATCAATATACTAATCTACATCATGTTTCACATTGTTTTAGGTAAATATAATATATGAAGATAACGAGATATGATGAATTATATGAAATCCATTCCAGACATGAAATCTAAGTAAAGGATGATTAGTTACATACTTCTTCTCATATGTATTAGTTCCATGTTGAAAATCCATGTAATTTCTTAGAGGTGCATCATTGTATAACTTGTAAACAATATTTGTGAAATAATTGAAATTGGTTGTTATTATTTATTATTTTTTAAAATATGGATCTTGGGAATTTAAGGTAATGTCTCTCAACTTTAAGGTCCTTTCTTAATTGGGGGACACTTAAAAGTGAGGTTGTTACAATTGGTGTCAGAGCCCTGGATTTTTCAAACATCATTTAATAGTTGATAATGTCAAGTAATCCATTGAAATATAAGGAGAATTATTAGGGCATAACCTAATGGTAATGGTTTCTAGAATGGATCATGGTTTCAGGGGTTGTCAATATTTTCCTCTGCACCATTAGGTTGTTATACTAGGACTCCTTAGCCAATGTGATATTTTCCTGGATAGAACCTAGGGTTTGCCTGAAGTAATGTTTCTTATAAGTCTTCTCGTCTCTGATTTCATACACTTCTCATACTCTTGATTAATAAACCCTCAAAGATACTTCCCTCCTCATCTCAATTTAAGGTTTTGAGAAGAAGTAGGATCAAGGCATGATCTGCCAATTAATGTACATGTAATGTGGAAATAATGATAATGTAAAGAAAAATAGTTTTATGGGTTTTTCCTTGCAAGAGTATTCCCTAGATGGATCTATGGTTGGTTCAGGAAAACCCTTAGTGGTTCAGGGGAATCATAAAACCATAAGGAGAAGGTGTAGTCTCTAACATGAACCCTAAACACTAATCCTTGGAAATGGTAGTGTGGGTGATAGACTAACCCTTCCCATATGAACCCCAATTAGGATAAAAGGACTATGAACATACAAATGAGTTTAGGTGACACAGTCTTTTGTGCATACATGTATCGAGAAATTCATGCATGATGCATGTGAAGGACTTTGAATATACATATGAAACATAGGAAATAATGGTTACATATTAATGAATATATGAAACCCTCAATTCAACTTTTAGGGTTGGTGTCCCGACTTAGGGTGGTTCAACCCAAGATTGGGAAAAGGACCTGTGAGGTGGTAAAACCCTAAACCCATGGGGTCATGTTGTATCTAGAGAGCCTAACCTCCTCCAATGAGATAAGAAGGAACTCTAGGTTATGACCTTCCCTTGAAAGGTGAGTTAACCAATAACTTTGAGAATTGAGGTAACTTTGAATGACACTTGAAGTGTGAAGGATTAAGTATACATAATATGAAAGCACATATATGAAATATAATGCCTGGACCTAAGTATGGCATATATAAGGGACACAATGACCAACCCGAGAAAGGAAGGTCATGAGTATGCCAAAATTGGAAAGGAAGGTTGATATAAAACTAAGTCATCGTGATGACGGGTAATAAAGTCGTGAAATGAAGGTCACCAATAGGCCAAATTAGGAGCGAAAGGCTTATGTAAAAGGGAGCCATTTCAATGATAGGTGATCAAGTTGGGAAAGGAAGGTCACCAATAGGCCAAGCCAAGAGAGGAAGGTTGATGTAAAAGGGAGTCATTGCAATGATAGGTGATCAAGCTGAAAAAGGAAGGTCACCAATAGGCCAATCCAGGAAAGGAAGGTCGATATCAAAAGGAAGTCAATACACTGACTAGTGATCAAGTCAGGAAAGGAACGTCTCTAATAGGCCAAGATGGGAAAGGAAGGCCACCATGAAAGACCAAGCCCAGGAGGGAAGGTCATCATGAGCTCAATGTAGGGACATAAAGTGAAAAATGTGTACCCCAAGAGATGAAGTAAATCATGGTTAAAGAATTACATAAGAAAATAATGTGCTCAAAAATTGTTAAAGTTGTGATACCTCAATAAATCCAAGTCAATGTATATCCCTAAGTAAATCCTAAGGTCAAGTAGGGAGAATTAAATGTACATCAGATCTATGAGGTTAGGGGGTGATCATGCCCTAAGTGCATAAAACCATGGGGTCAGGAGATAGTCATCAAAGTTGCCTAAGGCCAACGGGTTAGGAGATTGACCTCCTTCATGATTTGGTGAGGCCCAATGGTTAAACATGAGAGGAACTCCATAAGTGCATAAGACCCATAGAGTTAAGAAGGGATCACTCCAAAGGTACATGTATCCCCATAGACCTTGAGGAAGTGACTAAGGCTAATGATACATGAGGTGTAAATATAAAAGATACAATAAGTCATATAATAATGAAATCTTAAAGGAGTTATGAAAAAACTCAAGAGTGAGAAGGGCACTTGACTTCAGGAAATATAAGATTATTGTGGGATTAAAATAATTATGGTTTTGAGTTATTTCCCAAGTGATTCAACCTAAAATTCAAAATTTTAATATAATGTGTGGATACAGCATCTATGCTCTTTGAATGGGATGAACTTCGTATTTGGGATGCAACCAAACACTTATTTCATCTTATTATGAGTGAGAGAGATTGGGTAGATACATGTTATGCTAAAAGTTGACATATGAGAATGAATATCCTACGTTGAGTTTAATGACATGATCTAGGCTTGAGGTGTTACCTCACCCTTATGTGAAATAAATGAACAGTAGGTTGGAAACCTAGGTTAAAATTTAATAAACAAATAGAAAATGTAATCACTAAGTGATAATGTTATGTAGTGGATGATGATGAGGGATACCCTAGAATTGAATTCACGTTTCAACCTTGGTAATATGAGAAATTTGCATAACAATAAAAGTTGTTAAAGATGTCCAAGAAGGGTTTCTAACCCTAAGTTTTGTAGCTAAGTTGGGTTATTATTCACCATAACCTTACTATAGTGAACTTTGGGAAAAACATTCCTTTTATGGAGGGTGACTGTAGGATCCTCAAATTTGGTGAATTGGAATTTTATAAATACAAGGCTTGAATTGATAAGTAATTTCCCTAATTTCATTATTGATGGGATAATAAAGTTATCTTTGTGACATGGGTTCAACTGATGACCCAAGTAAGGCCCATGAGACTATTTGCTTTGCAAATAGGTCATTGTGGCACAAGTTTGAAAAATAAAAGGAATTCATGTATAAATAAAGGATAATGGGTTTATGGTTTGTTAGAAAATGGAATTATGGAATAATAGACAAGTTTTCAAAATATTTTAAGATAATTTATAATTTAGATAATTAAAGGAGTAATTATCTAAGCATGAATGGAATGTTTTGAGACATCAAGAAAGAATAACACAGTCTCAATTTTGGTATACTTGAATATAATAACAAAATTAAGAGAATTGTAGAATTTGAAAGAAAAAGAATTTTCCCTCTGGAGTGGGTAATTAATTTAAGAATATGCTAAAAGAGTAAGTTTCGGCTATTAAATTAACCCCAATTCATCCTAAAAATTAGATATAAATTTGGAAAGATATTAATGAGTTTCTATCTAAGTTTCATAGTAAAAAGATGTTCCTAGAGGCCTAGACAAAATAGAGAAAGGAGAGTGGCAAAATTGTAATAACTAAATGAGTTACTATTTTGGAAACCGATGTAATAAAATTTAACTTTAGTGGAATGCAATAATTAAATGAGTTACTATTTAGGTATAACACACTAGAGATGCCCTAACTTGCTCATCTCAACTTAGAAAAAAGACAAGTCAAAATCACTGCAAGTGCACATTTGTAGAATATGATGTAAATCCATTAGAATTATGTTGTAAATCACTTGTAATAATTGTATGTCTAGTAATTAAGCTTAGAAAAATAAAGACCACTTAAATCAAAATTTTAAACACTTTAATGAAATTTCCCAAAATTCATTACAAGCTATTTTTCGGTCGAGGTACAGACTTGACTGATCCCTTAATGGATTTTGGGAATGTCATGGTTTGGTCAAGTTTACCACTCATAGAACTCGACCAATCCCTGCACTAGACAAAACTGATTTTAAGTGATTGGTCGAGTTTCATCCAGGATAAACTCGACTGATTGTTCAAATATGCTTTGTCAAATAGTGATATTGGTCGAGTTACCTGTGTTGAAACTCGATCGATCACACTATACAGAAAATTGCATAAAAGTGTTTCTAGCTATCGAAATATTACAAAACTCAAAAAAGCATATGTTGCAACATCAAAAACGTCTAGTATTCATCCTTAAGAGTTCTCAAATGTTTCTAGGCATCCTCAACTATAAATAGGACCCCTTAGGCTTCATCCCATGGTTAGACAAGCACGGTGAAGGCCCCTATTCTATAGTTGAGAGCATTCGACAACCTCCTCTCTCTCTAAGCTTAATCACTTGCTACATCCACTAGAGTGAGTAGGGGATTTGTAAGAGAGCTAGTCCTACATGTATATTTTATGAGGCTCTTAGTTCCACCACCTCCCAATATTTTATTTCTACCATAAGGATGAAAATTAAGGTTCTCTCTCTTTGCTAAGAGAGGTGAAGAAGAACAACAAAAGGCATCGCTTGGTGAAATATTCTCTTTGGCGAAGGTGAAGTCAAAGGCGGAAGACCCAAGAAGAGTGGGTATTTCCTCAAAGGTTGAAGACTTTTGCAAGAGTGGCTAAGTCCTTAATGAAGGCCAAAGACTCGTTGCAAAGTGGGTAAGTCCTTTGTGAGGTAAAAGACTCGTGGTTGCATAGGTAAGTCTGGTGGTAGGTTGTTATTTCCCTTCCCCTTAAAAGGAAAGGTGGGTATCCTTGTCCTAGAAAAGGAAGGTCATATGTTGTAACTCTTATAAGTGAATATAAGAGTATACATGGTTAAGAAATCCTAGAGGTTGACCTCTCTAGGTAGTAGACTCTCTCCTATTTTGGAGAGTGGAACTGTAGGAAAATACGACATCAGATAGGAAGCATAAACAAAAAAGTTACTAACATATTTCCCATTAACCAGCATATCGAATCAATAACTATGCAATGGGAAGGATGGTATCATGAAGATATACCTAGTCCTGGAGCAAGTCCAACAACAATCCTCATCAATGTAGATGTGTACTCTATCTTGGATGGTGTCTGTGTAGCTCCTAGTTCCACTGAGACTCATCTGACTGCTCATCAATGGACAACAAACTCGAACAATTGTTGCAGCATCTCCTCTGATCTCGCCACAGAGTGCGAGTTTACATTGCTCTCCTAGCAGTAGCCAAAGGACTCATGCCTCTAGAGTAGTCCACATGGACCAACTAAAAATCATGTCATCCTTCTAAAATAGACATGAAGGAGTTGTCCCTCATGGTGTACTAGTCACCAACCTACTCTCCCACAACAATGATCCTCGGTTGTTTTTCTCCTGTGGCTATCCCTCCCTAGTAGCGTAGGATTTGAGTGGGTGTGATGTCCCCAAATTTTCTAAAACTTAATATGATGTGTGACGTCCAAATTGAAACCCTCACCTAAGAGAGAATCCTAATTTGAGCACCACACACTAGGCTAAGAAAGAGAAAATCAAGGGAGTCAGAAGGAAAACAATCAGTAGCACATGTACATGAACAATAAGAAAACCATACAACATATGTTCACTATTCAACATATAATTACAACATGAATTATTACAACATTTGATATTACATACTGAATAGAAAATTATACATATACATGTACTACCACTAAACTATAGGATCTTAAGACAACAGTTCCACCTGTACATCAGCTCGCCACACAACTCTCACTATCTTGGATCTTCAAGAGCATAATCACAACCTAAACAAAAGATTACATGTGGTACAAATCAGCACAATATTCAAGAATATTGTACTGAGTACACCTACGTGTCTTTTATATACCTCTCATCATATCTTGGCAAAAGGATAAAAGTAAACTTGGCAGTAATAAGCAATTACGACAATATATCAATACTAAGAAAGAGTTTATTAACAAATGTGAACATGTATCTTTTAAAAATATTTTCCATCATACATCTCGTGCATCTGCCACCAAGGCTTTGACGTCTTCAGGCCTTGTGATCTACTCCCAAGGAGTTTTTGATCATTATACAAACATCATATGATCTACCACCAAGTGATTTGTGATCATTATGCATGCACTCTACCACCAAGTGGTTTATGAGCTATCTTATGATGGAACATCTATATTATGTTTGCAAGTGTTCAAGGTATACATATAACAATTCAGACAAAGCATCAAAACCATACATATAGCAATAAGTATGGAAAAGATCAAGCAACATAACATACATGAACAATCATTCCAGTCAATATCATATGCCAAGTATTTTACTACACATATAACACAAGTGTATTGTATAATAAGCCAAGTAAGAGGTAATGGCATACCTTGATCAAGAGATAAACTTAATCATCACATATATCCAAGAGTCGACTATGTATCTTGAGTCAAACTTTGATTAAGATAAGTCCACATATATCATCATCAGGTTCTTATCATCTTACATCTCATCTTAACCCTAATCATATCCATTTTAGGGTTTCACTTAAATCATTATGTTATATACATTATTACTTGTCTTATCTTTATCCTCATGTGGGATTTATGTTACTGAAGTTATGTTCCAGATTAGGATACATAATCTGAATATCAGGTTCCATATCATTATTTATACATATTAACCCTAAGCTACATGTATTACTCAAATTAGGGTTTCATCTCATGTATTATGGGTCATCTTCATATAACAAGGATTTCGTGTATAAAACTGATCTTAGGTTTACATATTATTTTTCATTTATTGGAATAAGGGTGTTATGTAAATTTCAACTTTATTGATCATAAATGTATTTATTGCATATTAATTAGGGTTATTAGCCCTAATTAGCCATGTGTAGCAAATTACATAATTTTGAGCATCAACATCATAATCATTGGCCTTATATGGATTATAGACATGATTATAGATTTACTGACATTTTCTCATAATTTTATACCATCATTTGGTATTTATTATCCATTAAGCAAGCATTACGCATATTACATGATATCACTAAGATTTAAGCATAAAAAGTCTAATATGATGGTTTCATGTGGTTGTACACATTTTCTAAGAATTTCCATACCCTATTTGTATTTTTTTGACAATCGCACTAATTACTGTGATTTATCTAAGTTCTGGGATATTTACCTTGTTCTGGCTAATAGGCCACTACCAAGTGGCACGACTGCTTCACTGGCCTCAGCGACCCACCTCGTCTGGTTTGGGGCCGGCCGGTTCACAATTTGGGCCTGGAAAACCCACTCACTCCTCTCGTTCTTTCTTTGTCACAAATGCGAACTCCCGTCTGTGTTGTAAGCGCCTGCCACCGCAAGGCCCTAGCCCGACGATGATCAGCCACCTCCAAGTCTCCATCACCGCTACTCGAGAGGCCAAGAGGTCCCTCTCCCCTTTTTGTTCTTCTACGCTCCTCAGGAGCATGGAAAGAGCTTCAAAACCTCACCGCTAGGAGGCCGCCGCCCATGGCTCTCTACTTCGGAACTGCTTCCCCATCACGCCGCTTCCACAGGGAAGATCTCCACTGAGAACTCTGCTACATTCTCCTCTACCTCGCAGACAAAGAACATCGTAGAAGGGCTCATATGTGCTCCCTCTCCCTTTTTTGTTCATCGTGTAAGACGCGGGATTGCGCCTGTCATCACCACTTTCTCTCGAGTGTCACCGTGGTGTCTCAAGGAACACCTGTGGTTGCTGGATCTAGGTCTCTGAGAGAAATGGTGGATCCTCTTCTGGAATCAATCTCGTACAAGAGCCTCATCTCCTTCTTCTTTGTAGTGAAATCCCTCTGCCTTTGCTCCTCTATAGCTCCAGATCCATGAGCTCGCCGCCCATGGCTAGGATCTGCACCCATTTCGGACCTACCCTTCCATCCTCCTCGTGGTATCCAATGGTTCTCCTCATGTATGTGGGGCACGTCCAATGCGAGGACTCCATTCTCCACAAGAGGTAGCGCCTCCGCATACCTCCTCTCCAGCTCTTTAGACTCCCCGTCTCCCACCGGTGGTTTGTGAGTTTCGGTGGACATGCAGGTGGCCGCTTCCTTCTTTCTCTGGTCCTGCGTACGTTCTGAGAAGGGGTTAAACATATAGGTCTTCCTGAGTGGAATATAACCATCTGCCACTCTCTTCCTCAGGCCACGACCATGTCGTGCAAAGGTGGGGGGGCAAAAGCTTCATTGTTTTGTGTTCTCATATCTGTCCATCCAAGGGCTACCAAAGCTCCACGTTCCCAATCCGTGGACTCTCCTTGGTATATACTGTGACCATATAGAATAGGGTCATGCCAACTATAACCACAACTAAGATAATAATCCTTGTACCTTGGTCCATTATACTTGAGAATACACATCATTTAGTTATATTCAAACCTGAATATCTTTATGTAGCAACCTTATTTGACCATGAAATTTGGATCTTATCTTTAGCATCATCATGAATACATTCTAATCAAGTTTGGTGCCAAAACTCAACTATTAGACCAATCAATTAAATTCCTCAAATAGGCATAAACTTATGGATCTTAATCATTATATAAATTTCAATCAATATTCCAACTTTACTCAAACAACTCGACATGCATGACTTCACTTATGTCATTGGACATTTAAGGATTACAAAAGTCCACTCCATCACATCCTACACACCTTAAAACAAATTGTCCTCAGAATTAAGCTAGAAATCCAGTATTTCACAGTGGACTCTCGTGGTTACCACAACCAGAGAGGACAATGGTTTCTAGAGAAACTAATCCTCAATTGTTTGTGTTGTACTGTAGGAAGCCCTCCATACCCCTCTATTTATAGTAGAGGCTAAGGTCAGGGTTCCCAATCTGTACGAGAGTGGAAGGGACTAGAAGATATTGAATTTTCACAATAATTCTAGAAGTTTCACAACCTGCTACAGTCAAGACAATCATCTTTCCCAGCTAGACAGTTGTCTAGGACATGAAATGGTTGTCTTACTGAGTGAGACGATTGTTTTGCACTTTCCAATTTTACAAAAAATTGGCAATTCGATACCCATCAATGTTGGACATTGATTTGCTTGGACAATAAGTAATGTTCAAGAAAAACATATAGGGAAATGTCTAGGACCTTCCCTCAACCGAACTGGACCATCTCGCCCATGTGAGATGCCCATCTCGTTCACCCAAACGGTCATCTGGTGCCCCGAGTGGAGCCATCTGATTGGGTCAGTTTCTCTTCTTTGCTAATCTCAACTCAAATCAACCTGACTCTCTAGACACCCATATCAACACTTGAGACGTCCATTTGGCACTATCTAGATACACATCTCAACCCTTGAGACGGTCATTGGTAGTGTTGTCAGTGTCTTTGTTGCATGAATCAAATACCTAAACACTTTAGTATTTAATTCAAAAGATCTGAACTCCTCTTCTAGGTCAGTTCCTATGTGTGTGACCCTATAGGTCCCATCTCAGGTTGACAGTGAATGTCCATAGTAACTTATGACATTACAAGAAAAGAGTGGTGCCTAGTCGCACATCAGTGCTACCTAGGTGAATGGAAAGTTGGGAAACAACTTCAACCTATAATCTATGTATGGTGTTATAGTGTTTGTATAGTTCCTTTGTCACTGATTTCCAGATTGATTTAGAGGCATGGAGCATTCATCCTCATTATTATTCAATCTTGTTTCTTGAATTGAGCAGACTGCATGAGATATATATAAGCTCAATATCACATATTGACTCACATGTATATGACCAAACTTTTTGCAGTCTCGCTAATAAAGAGGTCTTTGGATATCATATTCATGTCAGAGGGACAAATCCCATCTCTATCACTCACAGTCAGTCCCCATGTATCAAAATCACCCAATCATTACCGTTATAACAACCCATGTTTCAGGAATGTGTTTGATGATATCAAAGTGCACCCAACAACATGCAATGAGTGCAATGATTTTAGGTCTAAGAACCACAACCACCACCATCACTGTGAGAGTTGACTATGACTATCATGATGATGGCTTCCATGTGTCAGTCTCACGATGGGTCTGTCTAATACACTAGTCTCTAACATGTATTTGTGTGCTTAGTTTTATATTGCCATGTCACGACTAATGAGATTTAGTCATCAACCAACTCACACTCTGATCTTATGTGTCATTGTTTTCTATCAATTTTCCATAATAAAAATTGATCAAAGACATAATGAGAATATATATATATATATATATATATATATATACTTGTAACATCTGTATGGTCTCATCCACAAGGGTAGTAACTTTTTATGCTATTAGAATCATCACATGATTGGCTCTCTGGTCATACATACCAAGAGACTCCCACTTGCACTTAGATCCAATAACCCATGGATCTCATCCCAAGTGACCTAACATGACCATCAAGCTTCTGCTATGCAAGTGATTTTATAAAGGGTTTAGCTACATTCGCTTTAGGTTGGTATCTTGCAATTTTCACATCTCTACATTGTATGACTACTCGTATGTGATGGAAGTGTTGTAGTATGATATTTGAGATTCCCAACCTGACTCGTAGCTCCATTGTTGTCATCAACATTTATATCATGTCATCAATTGTTGGAACCTCACACAAGTTCACCCATATGAACATACAATATCCTATGTTGTTCTTATAACATAGAGATACTCATATCCTTTTGCAGATTCAAACAACTGTAATTAGCTTAGAACCCTTTCTATCCTACAGTTCTCATTTTTCGTCAAACATAAATTCAGATTGTGATTATTTTGTCAGTATGGAAGCTTGCATGGGTGTAACCCTTTACATCCAACTCTTCCTTATTACCATAACCAAGGAACCAATCCTTTAAGTGCTTCACAAGCACCTAAGGATGTTTTTTATGGTATCTAATATCTCGTCATGTCTAAGACATACAAGATTTCTAGGTAGGTATATATATGTCTTCTTATCATGTTAAATACATATGAGATGACTGGATATCTTCTCATCATGTCCAATACATATGAGATTACTATATATATTCTCTTCATGTCAAATACATATGAGATAATGGAATAAGTGCATAACATTGAATTCAAGATAGATCCAATTATGAATGCATAAGGAATCTTATCCATGTGTTCCTATTCTCATTAGAATTAGGATACTATACTACTGAGAGACTAACTCCATGGATCATAGACACATTTTCTCTTATTAAGTCTTTCATGTTGAGCCCTTCAACATCTTACCAATGTATTTGGTCTTACTTAGGTCAATAATTTTTCCATATCTATCTCTATAGACCTCGATCCCTATCTCATAGGATTCTTCACCTAAACCCTTCATATATAAGGTACTTTCCTTGCCAGGTTTTAACAATTTTAGGATAAGGAAATAATTCCCCATCATGATGTGGAATATTAATATGATCCCACTAAATCTTGTGTAGTCACATATTCCATCTGCATTCTAACTCAAGTCAAACCCTTTAACTGTCTTGTCAAATACAAGGTTCCAGCTATGAGATGCTTGCTTCAATCCAGAGATTGACTTTTGAAGCTTATAGACTTTATTTGCATTAATGGATTTATAAAACCATTAGGCAATGTCACATACACATCATCTTAATTATTCCAATTAAGGAATGTAGTTTTAACATCCATATGCCAAATCTCACATCATGCTAAGTTGTAATACAAAGCATGATCCAAATGGATTTAACCATGGTAATTGGTGAAAAGAATTCATCATGTTCAACAATTTGAACTAGTTTGAAACTCTTTGCAACCAATTTATCTTTCCGTATTTCTCTTCTTTCAAAAACCCAAATGCACCCTATGGGTTTTACCCCTTTGGGTGGATCCACCAAGGTCATACCTTGTTGGTTAGTATGGATTCCATCATTGATCTTATGGCCTCAAGCCATTTCTCAAATTTCAATCCTGTGATAGTTTCTACGTAGGTTGTTAACTCATCTCTATGATCTACTCGCCGCCTTTTGAGTTATAAGATATCATAATATTTCAAATTCAAGGTGTGTTCTACTAGAACTATGAGTTCTATGTTTACATAAGGAACTTGAGATTCCACAATAGTTTGTGATTCTCCTTGTTCTTGTTGTACCTCTTTAGGTTCAATGTTTTCTTGTTTATATAGAACATTTCAAGTTCGACTTTTACACCCACTGATTCCTTTGGAACTAATTTCAATTTAAGGAATACAATCATCCTAACTATCAAAAGACTTTGTTGTTGGATTGGGATAAGAGTAGTATTTGACAAAATAGCATTTATGTCATTTTGTGGATATAGCTTTTAAGAAACAATTTTCTTATATAAGCCTTCAATCCTAATCACTACAAAAGACTCATCGAGACTCTTCCCATGCCATATCTCATATGGTGTCTTTTGAACCATTTTAGACGGTACATAGTTTAGTGTTTAAGCATGTACCCAAAAGAAATTGTAAGATTAGCTAGATTTTATTGATAATTTCACAATGACTTAATAGGGTGTGATACCTACTTTCTAACACATTAGTATATTTCAGGTGGAGTTCAATGTGATACACTATCATGGTCTCTCCAGAAGGTCCTCAAACTTTTGATTTATGTATTTCAACATCGATCATATCGATGTATCTTGATACTTTTACCAAGTGAGTTACATACTTCATTTATGATCTCCTTGAACAATTCAAGAGATTCAAACTCGTATTTCATTAAATACATATTTTCATATCTACTGATCATCTCAATAAATATATGTAACTACCTTTAGAATTCATTCTAAAAGGTCTATGTACATCAATATGTACTAGTTCTAATGGAATAGTTGATCTCCCACTACATCTAGTGAATATGCACTTGTTATATTTCCCAATAAATAAGACATGCATGTGTCTATTGGTTCAATAACCAAAAGAGCCCAGATAACCATCATATGGATTCTAGAAATGCATTTCTTATTTATGCACTCTAGATGACAATGTTATAGGTATTTAGTTGTTTGAGTCATCAAGTCATTCAGAATATGTTTCATACACATTTGCCTTTACAACTATCAAGTATAGCTTGTGAGACATAGGGAAGTGCCATAAAAGATCATAAGTTTTAAAATGAAACATAATGTTCTTGTCATACAAGAGATATGATGTTTTCATCAATGGCATCTACATAATAGCAATTCACTAATTCTATTATGTGCCGATGAATGACAACTCCCAACTGTAAATCTAGCAACCCTTGCTCCGCACAGTTCTAGCTTACTTCTTCTTAGGTCTTGAAGTGGATATCTCTATTTCCATCTTCTTCATGAGATCCACTTTAAGGAGGATAGTTCTTTCCAATCTCCTGACTGGTGACAATGGTGGCACTTTCTTTTCTTTATCCTTTAAGTGAAAAGGGGCATATTCCTTTTACACTTACCCTTCTCTGTATATTGAGTACAGAAGACTTGGGCTTCAATTTAGCCTCAAAACACTTCTTAGCCTTTCTTTTGCCCTAGGATTCACTTCCACTGATAACCATCATGAATTTGTCCTTCTTCTTCCTTGCATTGGCATCAACATGCCAAGCATTTGATAAACTGACTATATGATTCATGAAATGCTTGTATAATCATCTTCATGGTCAACTCCTTACCTAAGAGAAATCCCAATCATTCCACATGTCCAATCACATTGAGCACATGGGGTTGTACTGGACCTCCCTTTGTCAGTTTGCACTTATTTATCACTTTTGAGACATTATACCTTCTTTGCTTTACATGATTCTTAAGATGTGTTACCATCTCAAGAATTTCCTTGTTTTCATGTTGTTCGTGCAACTCATAGTTCATACAACAGAGCATTCAATATTCAAATGTTTGGGGCACCATTGGCATGCTTCAATAAGCATCCATTTAGCCTTAGGAGCCTTTGGAGTGGGTTCCTCTGGCATTGGTCTATCAAGAACATAGAGATTTCACTCATTGATGAGAACATTTCTCAAATTCCTTGACCAATTGTAGAACTTTATTCCATTTTATCCTTCTTAAGGACTGATCACAATTTGAACGTGTTTGTGTTTGACTTTTGATTCTATGAAGAAATATTGCAACTTTTCAAAACAATTTTTTATTTGGTTTGATTTGATAAATTTGATGATATTAATTAGGTATTTAATTAACTATCACTCCTGCTATATTATTCAATTTGATAGCCCTCAATATAAATTTGGAATATTGCAGCATATAATATTCTAGTGCGTCAAGATCCAAATTAATTCAACTATTACCCGGCCTACACCAGCATCCATAGTCAATTATCAAGGTAGGCAATCATGTCAATTGCATAATATGCAACTCTTGGATAGATGATATGTGCAACTACTTTTCATAATCATCTGCATGCCTATGGACCCATATTCTCGGAGAAGCACCAGTCAAGCCTGACCCAAAAGCCGAGATAATAGAATATGCACCCTGCATTAGTAGAACCTACATGTCTACCATCATACTTCCACAAGATCGACGACACACCACTCTTTAGCATAACCTATGCTTGGTCGATCAAGATTTTCACATGTGCTACTTTTGGAAGGCATCTAAGACTTTGATATTATATTTGAGGGAGTTTGTGTGTATATACATATACTTTATCCAATCAACCCATATATAGTATGTATTGTGTACATGCTATAATCACAAATGAGAACATGTCATGAACAAAACACACACAAGCGATGGTTATGGCCATACTAATGTAATTTCTTATAGGCACAAGGGATTACTACCACCTATGGTCCACATCATATGCAACATGTTATTGGTGAAAATTTGTACTCAAACCAATCTCGGTTGATCAGTTCAACTCTTAAACCGGTCGGCTTGCCTCTTGGTCGCTCGATTGGGCTCTTCTGAAGTGGTCATCTGATTCTCAGGTCCAAGTAACATTTGGACACCTCCATTCGATTGGTTGGGCCACCAATCGATCGATTCATCCTCCTGTCATCCGGCCTCCTTGGTCTTCCAATTGATCGGGTCGTCTCACAACATGCTTGTTTCTCCTTTGTGCATATCATCATCTCATGTCAAAACTTAATGTAAACTATCCTATTTCTTATTACATGGTATACTAGAAAAACCTCAAGTTATAATTGAGGGGAAATAGGAAGAAGAACATTAATTTACATTTACAAAGGAGAGAGAGGCTCGGTACGCAGACCGATTAACAATAGGAATAAATAACCACAACCATGCACACACAAATATGGAGTTTTGATCATAACCATGCTTCACATCCATCATCAAAACCAATTTCCAATTATAAGGTATATATATATATATATATATATATATATATATTCATTTGGGTTCTTTATTTGGTGATAAGACATGCGTGCACATCAACCTGTTTAAACATTTACATCGCATGTAATAAATAAACTTGGTAAAACCAAAATCCGACCATATCAATTATCTCAAAACTTAATTAATTTGGCATGGATCTAATACTACTATAGGGAAATATGAAATCAGATAGGCAGTGGAAACAAAAATTTTACCAACATATTTCCTATTAACCAACATATATCATCAAATAAATATGCAATGGGAAGGATGGTTTTACGAAGATATATCTGGTCCTGGAACAAGTCGAATGAAAATCCTCGTTGATGTAGATGTGAACTCTATCTTGGATGGTGTCTATGCAGCTCCTGGTTGCACTGAGACTCGTTTGACTTCTCCTCCGTGGATAACAAAATCAGACAACTACTGCACCGGTTCCTCTAATCTCACCACAAACTGTGAGTTGACGTTGCTCTCCTAGTACCAACCAAAGGACTCGTGCCTCTAGAGTAGTCCACACAGACCAACTAGAAATCTTTTCATCCTATTAGAATAGATATGAAGGAGTTTTCTCTCTTGTTGGCGTACGAGCTAGCAACTTGCTCTCCCACAACAATGATCCTCAATTATTTTTTTCCTGTGGCTATCCCTCCCTAGTGGGGTAGGACTTGCCTAGGCTCTCGTGGTTACCAAAACTAGAGAGGACAATGTTTGTCAGAGAAATTAATTTTCAATTGTCTGTGTTATGATATGGGAAGCACCTAGTACCCCTCTATTTATAGTAGAGGTCAGGGTCAGGGTTCTCAGTCTATGCAGGAGTGGAAGGGACAGGAAGATCTCCAAATTTTGCAACAAGTCTGGAAGTTTCACAACCTACTACAACCGAGATGATCATCTTACTGAGAGAGATATCTATCTGGGATGTGAGACGGTAGTCTTGTTGAGTGAGATAGTCATATCACTGAGTGAGACAGTCATTTTGCACTTTCTAGTTTTACACAGAATTGGCAATTCAATTCCCATCAATGTTAGACATTGATTTCCTTACACAACAAGTAATGTACATGCGAAACAAATATGGAAATGTCTAGAATCTTCCCTCAACCAAAGTAGACCATCTCACCCATGAAAGACACCCATCTAGTTCACCCAGAGAATCATCTAGTGACCCGAGTTGAGCCAACCGGTTGGGTCGGTTCACTTATTAGCCAATTTCAACTCAGATAAACCCTACCTCTCTAGATGCCCATCTCAACACTTGAGACGACCATTTAGCACTCTCTAGACGCCCGTCTCAACCCTTGAGATAGCCATTTGGTAGTGTTGTCAGGTTGTTTGTGCATGAATCAAGTACTTAAACACTTTATTATTTAATTCAATTGCCATTAAAGATCTAAACTCCTCTTCTAGGTAAGTTCCTATGTGTGTGACCCTATAAGTCCCATATCACGTTGGCAGTGAATGTCCATAACAACTTACGACATCATAAGCAAAGAGTGGTGCCTAGTGGCACATCAATGTTGCCCAAGTGAATGGAAAGTTGGGAAGCACCTTCAACCTACAATTTGTGTATGGTGTTAGAATGTTTGTGTAGTTCCTTTGTCACTGATATCCAGATTAAACTAGAGGCATGGAGCAATCATCCTCATTATTATTCAATCTTGTTACTTGAACCACAACAGACTGCATGAGATATATGTAAGCTCAATATCACATATTGACTCACATGTGTATGGCTATACTTTTTTTATTCTCTCTAATCAAGAGGCCTTAGGATATCATACTCCTGTCAGTGGGACAAATCTCATCTCTATCACTCATTGTCAGTCCCCATGTGTTAAAGTCTCTCAATCATCACTATTATAACAACCCATGTTTCAAGACTATATTTGATGATGTCAAAGTGCACCCAACGACATGTATTGAGTGTAGTTATTTCAGGTCTAAGAACCACCATCACTATGAGAGTTGACTATGATTTCCATGATGATGGATTCTATGTGTCAATCCCACAATGGGTCTGTCTGATACACTATTCTCTAACATGTATCTACGTGCTTGGTTTGATATTTCCATATCATGACTAATGAGATTTAGTCATCAACCAACTCACACTCTAATATTATGTGTCATTGTTGTCTATCAACCTTCCACAATAACAACCGATCATGGACATAATGAGAATATGTATATATACTCTTAACATCCGTATGATCTCATCCACAATGTTAGTAACTTGAACACATGCCATTGAGTATTATGATTCTCTAGACATTTATACTGTTCCATCATTATCTCATAACTGAATGAAAGATAATAAATTGGAAGGTTGGCTTTTACTAATAATCAAATCATTTATATTTTATGCCATTACAATCATCACATTATTGGCTCTATGGGCATACATACCAACTAGAATCACTATAAATAGCTTGTTCAAGTGGTTGTTTCAATCTCTTTCATCATTTCTAAGGATGTTTAGTTGCACTTAAATTCCTATTTAGCAACCTTATCTTGTGATATATCTTGAAGGTCTAATAAATTATGTTTAAGTCTTTTGTCTCTATTCACCCCCCTCTAGAGCATATCACCCATCCTATATCCAACACGTGGTATCAGAACGGTTCTTCTCCAAGCATACTTCCACAAGTAGGAGAACATGGGTGACTATCAAGGTGGGAGATACCTCATCAACATTCCATTTTTTATGGGAGTAACTTCCTCTATTGGAAGAGAAGGCTTCAATTCCACATCCAAGGAACAAGTCTTGAGCTATGGCAAATGGTGGAACTCTCATGCAAGCTAACAGAGACAAAGATAGAAGAATAGGATGAAGATACTTTGAAGAAAGTAACCTTCATTGCAAGAGCCATCAAAATCCTCTATGACTCTGTGTCCCCCATCAAGTTCAACCAGATTTTCTCTTGTGAGACAACATATGAAGTATGGAGAAAGCAATGCATTACTTATGAGGGTACTCAACAAGTGAAGGAAAGCAAAGTCTACATGCTCAAGGGTCTTCTTGAAAACTTCAAGATGGGGAAGAAGAAGAGGATAGCCAAGATGTACTCAAGGCTCAACACCATTGTGAATGGTCTTTTCGTTCTAGGTCATCCTATGTCTAGAGGAAAGATCAACACAAAGATCCTTAGAACTCTCCCCAAGAGATGGGAAGCGAATGTGACTTCCATTGAAGAAGTAAAGTCTCTTGGTGATATTACTATTGAAGAACTCATAGGAAATCTACCCATGAAGTCAAACTTGACAAGAAACAAGAAGAAGAAAGACAAGAGGAAAAAGAGCTTAAGAGAATGAAGAAGGATGAAATCAAGCTCAAATTGAGGCTATTATTGGTCAAGCTTCTCCATCCTCTCAAGTTGAAGAACGTGCCATGTACTCCAAGGGTAGACAAAGTTAAGTCTTCCTCCTCCATTTGGTGCTTCAAGTGTGGAAAGAAGGGTCACTTCAAAGGAGATTGTCCCCAAGGAAAAAAGACCCATCATCACAAGAGAAGAGAAGAGAAGTAAAATAAGAAGTAGAAATGGCACAAAAACTCAAGTGGCTCCTCCAACTCAAGATCATGTGATTCCTCCAACTCAAGCTCAAGTGACTCCTCCAACTCAAGTGAAGAATCAAGTGAAGGATCTAGCTCAAGCTCTAGTGATGAAGGAGAATATCATTTTACTCTCATGGATTCAACAAGTGAAGACCAAAATGATGTAAATCTAAAATCTTTAGATAAAGAATCTTTAATGGATATCACCAATGCTACTCATGCCTCTCTTAAGTCTTCTAAAAAGAAAAGGAAAAATCTTTCTAAAATTGTTGAAAATTTTCATGTAGAAATAGATGATTTTGAACATGCTAATACTTGCTTGATGATAAAAGTGCTTGTATTAGTCAAGTATATTCTCCTAAACTTGAAAATTCTAATTTGCTTGACAAGATTAGATTTCTAGAAGCTCAACCTCTTATGGATAGTTCTATATAAGAGAATAGTAATATTATTAATTCTCTCATGCTAGATATTTATGTTCTTAAATCTGAAAACAAGAACAAAGATTTGTCTTTGGAAGGTTTAGAATATGAAAATAGGATCTATCATTCTAAGATTACTATGTTTGAAAATGAAAATGCTTTGTTGCTTGCTGAAATCAATGTCCTTGAATCTTGTTGTAGTTCTACTAGTAGAGTGAATAAAGTTGTTGTTGTTCATAGTGATATAGATTCTTATTTGACTAAATCTCTTTGCTTATAAAATGATCTTATGCATTCTAGAGATGATATGAATCAATTGTCTTCAAAAATTATTTTTCTTATGCATGATAATCATAGTTTGAGATCTTCTTTGCAAAGATTCTTAGTTGGTAAAATAATCTTAATGATATCCTAAACCATACTACTAAAAATTTGGTAGACATGGTTTAGGGTATGATAGTAGCCAAAGGAATAACAACGGTAAAGTACCTCCAATCTTCCATGGAGAATCCTCTAGTTCCAAGGCTATGGGAACATGAAACTATTTCAATGAAACTGGTCATTTTTCTAATTGTTGCCCTTTTAGGAAAGCATTTAAGAGCATTAGGACTTGGGTTTCTAAGCTTATCCCTCTGGATCTAAAAACAAGATTGGGGACCATTTTGAATTTCTTCTTATAGGTATCCTGCTAATGGATTGACATGAGCTATGGAATTGCAAAGTTACTTCTCAATCCACATGAAAAATGAAACGTGAGATGAGTAAGGGATGGAAACAATTGTAAAAGCAATGGTAATCATGGAGGTAATGTTATTGTTTCTCATATCCGATCATGGTGTGGTTTTGTCAAGTTAGTGTGCACTATACATGTAGTTTTTGAGTCAAAAGTGGTATATTGTGGTTTTCATATTTTCTTGATCAAAAACTGCTTCCAATGCTTTCATAGTGCATTAATAACTTTCCTACACACGGTTAGATACATTTTACATTTTTATCATGTCTCTAGATATATTTTTCCAAAATATATGTGCTTTTTAATAGCTGCTTTGTTGGTTGAGTTTGTCCTAATAGAAACTCGATCGATAGGCACCAGTGGGTGTTGTCAACAACTATTGTCAGTCGAGTTTGTCTTGTGAGTAACTCGACCGATGGAACAGTGCACAAAATACACAACTGGCTTATTGAATGAGAATTTCCCTCTCAACTAGATTTTCTCAACCAATTGCCTTATTCTTTGGCTCTCCCACTTGGTACCTCCATATATTCATATTGCCATGTTTTAATTTTCATATATTGCCTACAACTCTATCTATCTAATTGCTATAATTTGATATTCCACTATTGGTATCCCTATATCTTGCAATTACTTGTTTTGAGTTGTTTTGCAAGTTTTAATGATGATCTCTTTGGATCTCTGGGTTGTATTTTAAATTGCTTCCATTGTACTCTAACTTGCTATATTTATCTAGTTGCATATCTTGTTTGGATACAACATTGAGGTTTTTAGTGGTAATCATCTTTTGGTAATGATGCATATTTGATAGTGAGGCATATCCTTTTTTTTTTCTAAAACTGCACACCTCTTTGTTTGGATATATCTCTACATCTACTCATAAATTGCCCTTTAACTTGCGCATCTTTTGCTATGATCTAGATCCTACTAGTAGTCCTAACGTGTGATACCATCTACTAGTAGTTCATATACATGTAGTTCTGGCCTTGTTTATCAAGTGGTATTCACTATATGATATGCTTGTATCTTGTTTCAATCTTGCTCAAGATTGTTCCATAACTTGCATATCTGCTATCTTGAGTTTCTTGCATAGCATTGTGATGTAGGATATATAAAGCTACCTTATATGTATAAATTGGAGCATCCTTAGAATTTATGCAAATTTTGCTCCAGTGTCAGATTTTGATGCGGGACTAGTGTTTTTTATGCAGAAACAAACCTATGATCAAGACTCATGGATTTGAAATGAGCCCTAATGCTTTTTGCGAAAGTTCTATCATCTTGAGGGTCAAAATTGTGATTTTTTGTTTTTCTACAGCACTTTATCTTGCCTTGATCTTTGCAAGAATTACATTATGGGTTGTTCAAATGCATGCCTTGATCTACTGTATGTACTATTCTTGGATAAGCCCCTAATTTTTCTCTTCTACTCTTAGTTGTAACTTTTATTATCTCCTTTCTTTTAACAAGTGGTGTTTCTTATTTCTTCATACCCCCAACTTTTTGAAATGACAAAGCGGGAGAAAGCATGTCTTCCTCTGTAAAGTAGGGGGAAATCATGTCTTTAATAAAGAGAGAGAACCATGTTTATGTAAAAGGGAGAAGACATATATGGATAGAACATATATAAGTAGAAGACATAGTATTTTATAAATGTTATGAAAGATAACCATGTAGGATAAATAGTATTAGTTGAGGGGGAGTATGAAAACTCCACTAGCATCAATTGAGGGGGAGCCTATGAACTCAATTCAATTGAAACCCCTAGTTTTCTCCAAAGGCATGATTTTACTTAAATGCTTTCAATATATTTATGGAATGGTTTGCAATCTTCAAAAAGGGGGAGAATGTTGAATCTAGGTCTAAATTCACTAAACCCTTGTTTTGATGATGACTAAACCATTCCAATTAATTGTGTCTAATGTCTCTACTTGAGTGATTTCTGATTAGGTATAGACACACTACAAATGCCCTAACTTGTGCATCTCAACTTGGAGAAAATACAAGTCAAAATCAATGCAAGTGCACTTCTATGGAATATGATGCAAATTCATTAGAACCATGTTGTAAATCACTTGTAATGATTCATTGACTTGTAATTAAGCTTAGAAAAAATAAAGACCACTTAAATCGAATATTTAAGCATTTTAATGACATTTTTCATAATTCACTACATGTTTTTTTGGCCAATTAGAAACTCAACTGATCCCTTGATGGATTTTGAGAATGTCATGGTTTGATCGAGTTTAACACTCATAGGACTCGACTGATCCTTGCATTGGACAAAATGGATTTAGTGATCAGTTAAGTTTCACCCAGATAAACTTGACCAATTGTTCAAATATGCTTTGTCATATAGTGTAGTCAATCTAGTTACCTTTATTGAAAATTGATCTATCACACTATACAGATAAGTGTAGTAAAGTGTTTCTAGCCATTAAAATGTTGCAAAACTCGAAAAAATATTTGTTGCAACATCCCAAAAGGCTAGTACTTTGACCTTTCACGGTTATCGACAAGATGCTGCCGTCTCCGTTCTCTAGAAGGATTACGCGGCAGAGTGTTCAGGCCATGAGGGCCCAGCAGGCGGTCCAAGAAAGACACCAAGGGTTTGCGGCCCTCGCCACGCCGTTTGATGAGATCATCCAAGATGTTAGGACTGTCATGGAATCGCTAACGCATCGCCTGTCTAATGCTGATCTGCAGACCGCTCCAGATGCTCTTGATGAGGGGCCGCTGAACCCTAACAACCCTCCGCTGGAGTTGGATAGCGCGAGACGGAACCACGTTGAAGGTCCAGAGGTCTTGAATGATGGCCACCATGCTGATGCCCCTCCCTTGATCCAAGATAGGGCTCCACCGATTAATGAGAATTCTACAAACTAGGAAGATGTACCTGTCCGACTTGGAGGGCTTCTTGAGGGCCATAACACGGTGCGGCCTCATGCCGTGGAGACGAACCCAAGGACTCAAGATGACAGAAGGATCGAGCATAGAAGATACCAGCCTCTTCCTCTGAATCAGCCTGCAAGAGAAACTTCACGACAACCATGGATGATGAACATCCCTATAGACACTTGTTATCGTTGCCTAAGCAAAGGACACTGGCAATATCAATGTCAACGTGCCGTCGTCTGCTACAAGTGCCATGCACCAGGCCATGTAGCGAGAAGATGCAATGTCAGACTTAGTGCTCCCCCGCCTGATATTCGCTCTTATACCGAGTTCCCGGCGATGAGACTTGCTGTCCCAACTCATGGTGGACCGGTGCATATCCCCAAACGCATAGTTGTTGATTTAGGTCCGGACACGGAGGAAAGAAGAAGCAAGGCACATGCGCTGACTCGAGCGGTGGAAGTATCTTGGTCGTCACGTTTGGCATGGGAGGAGCTTTGTCCTGAGCTCAAGAAACGGTGGCCACACGCTACTGATATCTACCGACACTCCAAGAGAAAAGTTGTTGCCTTTTTTGCTAAGCAGGAGGAAGCACGTCAGGCTAGCGCTGTTCCATCCTTTGTGGTTAAAGACATGATCATAAATCTCAAGTCTTTGGAGGAAGGTGAGTTCTGCTCCCAGAAATAGGCTGTTTGGTTTTGGATCGCAGACCTTCCGATCGTTTGCCACGATGATGATGCCATAGACAACATAGTGAATAGCTTTGGGAAACTTATTGTTGTCTCGGGATGGATTCGAAACCCTGATGACATCTCAGGCATTTTGGTGCTTGTGGAGACGTTCAATGAGGACATCCCATAGTTTGTTTCTCTGACTTATGGGGACAGGAGATCAGATGTGCACTTGCACATTGTTTCCCGAGGGAAACCTAGTTCCAATCTCTTCTCTAGAAAGGAGATAGGTGAAGATCTATGCATCCCTATGGAAGTTTTTTCTACACAGAGATCTGATAATACAAAATTTCCGTTGAAGGATAAGACGACCCCTGAAGTGATTCCACCTGCTGATATGTCTGTGATTGATGCCCACAGACACGAGGTTATGGAGCCCCAACCAGTTGTAGTACCACAACTGCAGGATAGCAACAGACCTAGTAGGTTTGTTTTCGATGATGAAGGCAACAGAAGGCCACTTCTTCAGCAAAGTCTTACTGATTTTATCCCTTCAAAGGAGCAGTTTTACAACTCGCTCCGCAAGAGAAGTACCCGACATCCTTCGACTAGTAGACAGCACGAGGACAATGCATACCTTACCCAGTATTCTGCTCAGGCTGTCGGTTACAGAAATTATGTCCATTGAAGGAGGCTTTCGGATGGACAGACCCCTTTTTCTGATGATGAATGGGATAATGGAGGTCGAGAGCACTTCTAGCTGGAGCCGGCGTCTTTATGAGAGATTAATATCTGACCTAATGGATTCCAACTTTCTTTTCTAGAATATTAGGGGAGCGGCCAACAATAAAACCAGGAAGGTGCTTGGTAGGTTATGTAGAAGACATAAACCCATGACAGTTTGCTTGTTCGAGCCTTACTTACACGCTGCTTCAGTTGATGAGCTGCTAGACATCATAAGATTAGATTGGTCTGCTGACAACGAAGAGGAGGCCGGCAAGATTTGGCTTTATGCAAATAGATCGCGTAACCCAACTGTGATGAGGAGGCACAATCATCACATCACGATTAAGCTCAGGACTACTGACGGCATGGAGTTCTACATTACCACGGTCTATGCGAGTTGTAGTGCTTCTCAGAGAAGATTTTTATGGGAGGACATTGCTGATCTGTCCATACATATTGGGGACGCTTGCTGGCTCGTAGCAGGAGATTTCAACATCATCAAGCAAAACTCTGAGAAAAGGGGTGGGCTTGACAGACCTTATCAGGAGATTCTGGATTTCAATTCCTTTATACATGACGTAAACTTGAGAGAGGCTCGCTTTATTGGTAGCAAGTACACCTGGGTTAACAAGCAATACAACACCCCCACCATTTGGGAGAGGCTCGATAGAATCCTGCTTAGTGAATCATGGAGTCTGAAGAGACCAAATACGGCTGCCTCTCACCTCACGAGGTATCGGGTTTCTGATCACTATCCGATCTTGTACCTACTCGGCTGCTCGAGAATGATCAATAGTAGAAGACCTTTTTCTTTCTCATAGGTCTGGCTTAAACACGAAGAATGTCGGCATATCATTGATGATATTTGGGCACAGGATTTCACTGGCACTCCTTCCTTTATCTTCTATTCCAAGTTAAAGATGGTTAGAGCTGCTCTGAAGTCATGGAGCAGAGATACCTTCGGTGACATTATCCAGTAGATTAAAGACCTTGAGGATGTGCTATACACGACACAAATAGCATATGATGAAAATCCCTCCCAGATTAATGAGATGAACCTCAGGATAGCTGAGACCGAGCTCCAACACCTTCTTGATCTTGAGGAGAAGGTTTGGAGAGAACGATCCCGCATTGACTGGCTTCATGATGGCGAAAGGAACACCAAATTCTATCATGCGGTTGTGAGGTCGAGGAGAAAGATCAACCGTGTTGCTCACCTTCAGCTGAGTGATGGAACGAGGATAAAGGATCCGATGGCCATTTCCCATCATGCATCTGCCCATTACGAAGATTTCTACAAGGAGGGTTCTAATTATGATGATGCTCTGCTGGATTATTTGTTGACGTCTATCCCTGACCTGATCACCCTCGACGATAATGCTTCCTTGATGACCATTCCAAATGATGAGGAGGTGTGTATGGCTCTGAATCAAATGGATAAACACTCTGCACTTGGACCGGATGGGTTCACGGTGCATTTCTTCTGTAATCTCTGGGACACAATTAAGGCTGATTTCATGAAGATGATGGAATCTTTCTTCAGTGGGCAGTCCTGTCACCGTAGTCTTTTTTGCTGCAAAATCCTTCTTATTCCCAAGATTGAGAATCCTTCTGACATTGGTAAGGATTTTTGACCTATTTCTATTGAGAATGTGGCTCTGCGCATTTTGGCCAGAGTCACTAGCAATCACATGAAGAGTCTTATGCCTAGAGCCATTTCTGATAACCAAGCAACTTACGTCTAAGGGAGAGAGATTACACACCACATTAGATTGGCCAAAGAGCTCGTTCATGACATCTATCAAGGCGACGGTTTCCCAAATTTGTTGGTGAAGATTGATATGTCAAAGGCATTTGATCGCATCAACTGGGAGGTCCTCAAGAAGATCATGTTGAGATTTGGTTTCTCGGAAGGTTTCATCAACACTGTGCTGCGTTTTTTCACAGACACATGGGCTACGGTCTCTATTGGAGATGAATCAGCTGGTTTCTTTCCTATGAAACGGGGACTGAAACAGGGTAACGCCATCTCGCCTTTCTTGTTCATCATTTTCGAAGAAGTGCTCTCTAGACATATCCTTAGAGTGGATCATCAGACGACCCTTGCAAGATTTAATACTCATGGCCATGGCACTGCTCCTTTACATATGCTCTATGCGGACGATATTATGCTCTTCCTCAATGCTGAACCGTCCACACTGGCTACTGTTAAACATATCCTCATGGACTATGAGCAAGCTACGACACAACTGATCAATCGAAACAAATCGTAGTGTGTTGTGGGTAGTAAATGTGTTGTGATCTCTAGTGATGTTGCTGCGACCCTTGGTATTGACAGTACAGCGGAGACGCTCACTTACCTTGGTGTCCCGATCAAGTTTGGTAGAAGCACACTGAACGAATTTGATTACCTGATCCAGAAGATAAACCATAAGATTGCCTCATGGAAATCAAGGCTCCTTTCCTTCGATGGCCGTAAGATGTTGATCGCTCACGTCCTCTCGTCCACCACTGTGTACACTGCTGCTGCCATTGGTATTCCCTGTGGGATGACCGATCGTATAGATTGCTTGCTCAAGAAATTTCTCTGGGCGGATCGGGACAACAACCATAGGAAAGTTTGGGTTAGTTGGTCCAAGGTGGCCAAGCCGCTTGAGCATGGGGGTCTGAACTTACCGAATATTCGTATCATTGTCGACGCCTTCGTTGCCAAAGCTTGCTGGGAGCTCATCGCTATGGATTTGATGTGGGCCAGTTTCTGTAATGGAAAATACTCCAATCGAGCTCCTAGTAGGGCGGCCAATTATCCTAGCCATGTCCAGTACAGATCTATGGCCTCTCCCTACTGGAAACAAGTGTGGAACGACTTCCCCTCCGTGGTCCCGTGGTGTAGGTGGATTGTTGGAAGAGGGATGATCCCGTTCTGGGACGCTCTCTGGTGTGAGGATAGGCTGTTCGATTATGCGAGACTTCACAGTGACAGAAACCACGCCTTCTACGTCTGCGACTTCTGGATTGATGATGACGGGTGGGACTGGGTGGCTCTCGGACATGTCCTAACTGATGACGGCGTTGAACTGATCAAGAAGGCAAGACAAAAGATTACTGATGACGAGGACAAGATTGTGTGGAGTCCTGAGCGGATGGGTGTGTTTATGATCAAATCAGCAAAGAAGATCCTCACAGCTGATAATGCATCCTCCTTGTGTGCATACAGCAAGATCTGGAGTATTGATGCCCCGAAGGAATGTGCCTTTATTTGGAAAATGATGAATCATGCTGTTCCAACGGATGAGAACATCCGTAGATGCCATATTCAGTTGGCATCTAGGTGTGAGTGCTGCAATGAGCGCTGCACGGAGGACACTGAACATGTTGTTTTTCTTGTACATATGGCGTCCAATTTTTGGGAGGTTTTTGAGTCCATTACGGACATGACGAGGCCACTGAACAAAGGTGAGCTAGTGACCCTTTGCTCCAATGGCAGATCTGGAGACGTGCTTACATGGATAGCGGCCTATATGGCGACCCTCATCCCATACTTCTTGTGGAAGTGGAGATGTAGAGCTAGATTTGATGGTATAGCTAGACCTATTGAGAATGAGATCTGTTCGATGACTAACCAGTTGAATATCATGCTTAAGAAGAAAACCTTTTGTGCTTTCGCAAACCCTAAGGTACATCTCAGACTCAATGAGTATGGTGTGGCCGACCCTAGATATGTGATCAAGGAGATTGCTCTTCTGAGATGGAATAAGCCAGACATTCACAGCCTTAATCTAAATGTATCGGTTGGGAAAGATAGAGATCCGATTGGAAGCATGAGATGGTGGATGGCCAGTGTTATCAGAAACCACCATGCGAAAGTCTATCAAGTTACTAGATCTTGGCTAACGGCTGAAGACCTGGACAACACTTTGCTTCAAGCTATTGTGGTTAGTCTCAGATTCGCAGAGATTCAGAATTTGAGGATTACAACCATTGAGGTTGACAATGCACATCTCTTCAACCTTGTGTGGGGCTCACATCCTATCCCATGGAGGTTAGAATCTGTCGTAAAGGAGATCAGAATATACATTGAGGAGGAAGACATTTTGGGATCCCTTGTGCACAAGTCTCTAAACTCGATACCCAGAGTCTTTGGAAAATGGGGTAGCCATCACTATGACCCAATAGTGATCTCTGATCTGAGAAGATTGCCCCCTAGAATTAGGGGTATGCTTAACCTTGAGAAGAATGAGACCCCTTATGTGGTGTTGAGATACACTTGATTGATCTTTCTTGTAGTGGTGTGGGTGTGTGTTCTGTATGCCCTTGGTGGGATGTCTTTTTTTGTGTTGTTCGGGGTGCCACCTGCATCTTATAAGCAGGAGTTGTACTTTTTGACATTTTTGCTCACATGAGGAGGGTGAGGTGAATAGATGACCTCCTGGCTTAACCAAAAACAAAATCCCAAAAGGCTAGTATTTGTCCTTAAGTGTTCCCAAAGGCTTCTAGTCATCCCTAACTATAAATGAGACCCCTTGGGGTTCATCCCATGGTTAGACAAGCACTATGGAGGTCCCTATTCTATAGTTGAGTGCATCCTACAACCTCCTCTCTCTCTAAGCTTAATCACTTGCTACATCCATTAGAGTGAATAAGAGATTTGTAAGAGAGCTAGTCCTACAAGTATATATTGTGAGACTCTAACTTCAACCACCTCTCGATCTCTCATTTCTACCATGAAGATGAAAATGAAGGTTCTCTCTCTTGGCTAAGAGATGTGGAGAAGAACAAGGGAAGGCATCCCTTGGTGAAAGCTTCTCCTTGGTGAAGGTGAAGTCAAAGGCAGAAGATCCAAGAAGAGTGGGTAATTCCTCAAAGGCTGAAGACTTCTGTAACAGTGGGTAAGTCCTTGGTGAAGGCTGAAGACTCTTTGCAAAGTGGGTAAGTCCTTGGTGAGGTAGAAGATTTGTTTTTGGATAGGTAAGTTCTTTGGCAGGTTGTTGGATCCCTTCCCCTTAAAGGGAAAGTAGGGTATCCCTGTCCTATAAAAGGAAGGTCATATGTTTTAACTTTTATAAGTGAATATAAGGATTAGACATGGCTAAGAAATCTAAAGGTTGACCTCTCTAGGTAGTGGACTGACTCTCTCATATTTTGGAGAGTGGAACCACTCTAAACAGCTTATTCAAGTTCTTGTTTCAATATCTCTCATCCTTACTATGAATGTTTAGATGCACTCAAATTCCTATTTAGCAAACTTGTCTTGCGATATATTTTGAAGGTGCAATGAATTTTGTATATTTTATTTTACCTCTATTCACCCCTCCTCTAGAGCATATCGCCCATCCTAGATCCAACACCTAGTTTGTTGAGGAAGTTAGAACCTCATAGTGGGTGAGCATCCTTGCAACCCCAGGCTTACAAAAGGGTTCCTTAGGGCATGGGAGTTGCATATGAGAGATCACAAGCCCTAATTTCATGAGAACATCTCAGTAGCCCCCCTCACCTCATCACTTCCCTTTCCAGTGGCCTTGACCCTCTCTCAACTACGCAAGGCAATAAGGTTCCATTGCCTTGGCCAGAAGAATTGGCATGGGTATGCAAGGAGGTATGGAGGATAAGAAGGGAAGAAGGAAGCCCCGACATTGCGATGGCCTAGTTGCAAGTTGGAAATGACCTTGTGGGGTAGCCGCTCCTTGCCACCGCGAGCCATGCTCAGACCATATGTGAGTCTGGTAAGGGCATGCATAGGTGAGGCTGATGAGACCCATGTCTATTGAAGTAGCCACAAAGAACTAAATGGTCGGTTTGAGATATCCATGGTGTAGCATCGTGAGAAGAGGTAGAGTGGGGGTAGAAGATGAGGATGGAGAAAGTTACCTACCTACCCTGGAGTGCAAGACAACAAGGTAAGGCTGGTCTTTTTGCTCTATTTTTAGACTTAGCCATGTTGGAGCATGTTGCCAAGATGATGTCCATAGACCATTGGTCAGCATCGGTCGCATGGCTAATAGTGAATAATGTGAATAATAGTTTAACTATTGACTTGGAGATCCCTGATTGGCCTATCTTGCAATTCACATAAGAAATAATTGGTAGATCATAATATAATGATATAATATATCATTTTGATTAGGAAAATGAGAGGGACATGAATAAAATATAATAGAGGATGGATTCTCATTTTCATTCTAGAAAGTACTTTGGATACATGATTAATAAGCGACTAATACATGGAAACCCTATATTTGGATATTAAAGTGTTGAAAACATTAAAAACCTTTCTTTTGTTTTATTATCTGTTAGTGTTGAATATAATGACAATCCAAGATGATCATGGTCATAATGATGAATAATTAGGTCTGTTAGTGTGGATAACCATACATATGTATAATTAGGGTTTTGAAATAAAAGATCATAACTTGTGATGATCTTTATGAACTTAATCTGATCTAAGTATTCATAATGAAAGAATATGACCAATATAATAATTAGGATTTTCACCTAATGAATAATATGCAATGGAATTAGGGTTTGAACCCTTATTCCTTATACAAATATGCAATAACCCTAAACCCTATATTAGGACCTGAGTAAGGTTTAATCAGAATAATATGTTGGTGACACTTTAGGATGTACAAATATGCAAATTAAATGTTTATTGCATGCATTCATCTTTCCTTGCTTGATTAGATGATATGCTTAAAATACTTGAAGTATGATTGCATGAACTGCATGGTTATGCATTGAGGTACATGGTTAAAATTATGAATACCCACATTACCAACTGCCAATATTTGCCAAGGATTTTTCAAGGATTGTTGAAATAAACTGTTGGATGTTTACTTATTTTTTGCTCAATCACAATGCCACTACTAGTATCCTAAAAAGTAAGACATTATATTCTAAACTCTGGTATGACATGTATCAAGGGATGATGCTAATGAGCCTAGACCAGACAGTGATCATGCCCAAGATATCATATCAAATATGGGTTAGACTATGCAATTAAAATGTCCGTTCTTATTTGTAGATCATTAATTGATTATATGTTGTACACTTTTGCATGCACTCCACACACATAGTATAGAAATATATTGATGCATTTTGTTTCACACCATTTTAGGTATATATAACATATGAACATATCAAGACATGATGAATCAGATTAAATCCACTAAAGACATTAAAGCTAAGTAAAGGAGTACTAGTTTGATACTTCTTCTCATATGTACTAGTTCCATGTTGATAATCCATGTAATTCCTTAGAGGAGCATCACTGTATATCTTGTTAATAGTATTTTAGAAATAATGCAAATTATTTGCTATTACTTGTTATTTGTTAAAATTTGGATCTTGGGAATATTAGGTAATGTCTCTCATCTTTAAGGTCCTTTCTTGATTGGGCGACACTAAAAAGTGAGGTCGTTACATTAATATTTTTGAATGTTAATGTGATCCTTAGGGTTGTTAGCCTGGATCCCCAAGAACCTAAAACTCAACCCTAGATGGATACACTCTCCTAGTTGGATGCTTGACCTTTGTACAACATATCACAAAATAAGAAATATTTTACCATTATATCTTGTGATTTGATTAGTTTAATTTACTAGGATACAACTATTAAGGGGTTGAGTCATGTAACCTATAGAATCTAGATTGTTAGTTCAACTTTGAAGTTGGTTGAACTTAATGAATACATTAACCAACTCTTGAATAATTTCTCCATTTAATGTCAAGGGGATATAACTACTCCCTGACCAATACAGATATATGAACTTTTCTAATATGCCCCTGATTGCTACTTGAGTAATTAAAGTTTCAGATTTATTTTTACTTATCTAAAATGGTGACCACAAATAATGTAAGATATCAATTAGAAATGAAAAGATTAAATGATCAAACTTGTAGCCCCTGTTCACCAACTTGTTTTGAAACTAATAAACCCAAGTTAAACACTATTGAAATGTGTAACTTGATTAATATATTACCTTTGGTCACATGATCTTATACATAGTCATGCTATCTCTTGAAATACGCATACACATAACCTTTGACCTAAAAAAATGAATTGAAATTATCATTCAAAAAGTATGTAACCTAATAATTCTAACTGTTTAAAAGAACCCCAAGTTTTGGTATAACACTTTTTAGTTTAACTATTGGTGGGAGAAGAATAGCAAATACTAGTTGCTTGGACAAGCATGTTACATCCTAGTCAATAGGTGAGTCTATATACTATATTTTATTTGCTAGGATTTCAGGGATAAAATCATCTTCAAGGGGTGGATTGTTGTAACATACTGAAACCTAAGTATAATGTCCAACTCTGGTCTCTTAAATATTTTTTATTTTAGAATTATTTCTAATCCTTTTATCCCTGACTTAGATGGTAAATGGATACATTGTGTACTTATAGACATAAATTTTAAGCTAAATGTGATTTCCTAGGTAGCCTTCGTGTAGTTGAATCACTTAAACTTTTAGTAAGCGGTCAGAATGCAAACTTCATTTACCAATATATTTTACTTTTAAATAAGGACTCTAGCATTGTCCAAGATACAAATGAGTAGAAAAGTGAATGAAAAATATGTCTCTTGATCCTTAAAAAAGACTAATTATATTAAATATAGACTTGCGACACAAATTATAAAATAAATTCTTAGCAGTCATCACACATGGAAGTAAAGAGATAATTCGAACTTCCTTTCTTAGTTTCCTTTAGAGGTTATTTTTCATATTGTGGAAACAATTAACATAAATAGGAAAATTAAGTGGTAAATATGGAAAGAAAAACTGAAATAAATTGGCTTAAGGATAATTGGGGTGAGACTGAGGAAATTAATGAAAGACAAGATGGATTAAAATTATCTCATAACTGGAAAATACCATAGAATCTTAAATACCCAATATAGCAACTAATGTACACTATATTAACTTATGTTCAAACAAAACCAATACACTCTCTTATACTAAATAAGTGACTAAACCATCTCAACGTAATAAGTTAATGCCAATTTTAGATTTCTTGCAAAATCCTTAATCTATTTGCCAAGTTCCACTTCAATTGGATAGTACTAGTATCTATGTATAGAATGGAGTTAATAAGATAATGCTAAAAGGGATAAAATATATTAAAATGACTTGCTAAATGTTCCTAAAAGTGAAAACTAAGTTCATATTTAGATTCCACATATCTTAATTAGCCTAGGTGTAAATTTTGGTTTTATTCATTAATGTATGAAGCCTCAAATGGATTTGGAAAGATATATAAAATGGAACTCCTAATTTGATAATTTGTTTAATTATTATAACTGATTTGTTATAGTCCTCGATTTCCTATCTATTCCCCTCCTTTCCTTGTCTTACAACAATTTGTGCACACTTTTATCTTGATATAATATCACTCGTGCCTTTTTCTTGCTCACTTTCCTTCTGCTTTGGTAAGAAACAGTGAATGGGGCTTCATTCTTGATTTTCTCTCCCCAATATCTACCTCTTGTCATGACTATTTTTTATGATTTCTACTCTCTTGTATCCCATTTTCAATTCCAAATATATTGATCATTTTCTTGACTACTGACAATACAATTTGGAAATGCCCAATATCATCTATCTTTCCCTCTATGCTACTACCCACGGTGGCGTTCGAGCACTTCCTTTACAAACTGGTCTATGTTGAAAGATCTAGGATCATTTAGAGGTCTTATTTTCCCTAATTATAGTCTAAGAGCCCTCCTTCCTTCACTAAGAACTCAATCTTTATTACGAGGACATCTGCGAGCCTCCCCCCACCAAGGGCTCCTTGACCCAATTCCCTCACCTAGGACATTTGTTGAGGGACAAAAAGCATCCTTTGACAATTTTTGTAGCATGAACTAACGTGGTTAGCATCCCTAGACTTGATATGGAGGTGCTCGTTGGAGTTAGTAAGCCCAAAAATTTCTTAGTGTTTCAATGCCTAGAAGTTAGTGCTTATAATCCCTGGAGAGGTAACAAAACCTTCTTTTTTCTTGGTTCTCCTTCCCTTGCTCAAGTTTATGGTTTCTAGTTTTGGAACCTAGTGTTTCTACTCATGAATTCCTCAAGTTTCTTTCATGATGTCAATGTGACCATGTTTCAGAGTTGAAGATCTACTTGTGTGGAATTCTTGTATTTGTTCTCTCTCAATTTTTGGTTTTGTGAATTCCTTACACTTGTCAGACTTATCCATGGTGGAGGATCTCCAAGATGCTCTTAGCCATGCCATGATCCAAGTAATGGATCACTTGAATTGACAGATTGGTACAGGGATGCCTAGAAGACTCATTTAGCGGTAGGGAGGAGCTTGTTTGTAGGGATCTGAACTAAGCTTTTGAGCATCACTAGCTCTAGATCTTGTGGGAATGGAGAATAATAAACTCATATGATATATCTCTAACTACCCTTGATCTCCTTTCTTCTAGTCATGTCTAGCAATGTATTTTCATCATATTTTGTTTCATCTAGTTGATTTTCATTCCTGCAATATACATTCAACTTTTATCATGAAACCATGTCGCATATGATGGTTAAATAACCAAATTTGAGGGTATATAAATAATAATCGATGCAACTTTGTTTATTAAATCCATAAATAGTGCGATCTTAGATAATTCAAAATAATTAATCCCCAAGTCAAAATATAAAATAAGAATATGTTTTGGATTAATGGGATTTTTCTACATGTTGGTATGACTTTGATCACCTAAACCAAATATTAAAAAAATTGATTTAGGAATTTTTCCAATTGGATGGAATTTATAAAATTCATATCTAATAATGTATCATCAAAAAGAAAAAGTAAAATATGATAAAGAATCTAGAAAATGTAATCTGCATGATGGAGTGGTTTTGCTGAATTAAATTAGTAATAATAAAATGACAACTTTTAGAGTTCATGTAATTAGTGTGAAAGTAACCCTAGTTCCATATATATTCTTAATAGTTTTGTTTAAGCTCCAACGAAGATCTATCATTGACTTTGGACATATCTTGACTTGAGATGAGATATGTTACATCAAATTACTTCTAAGTTGATCAAAAACCTATGTTTCTCTCTCTTAATCTACTTGAAGAGTCAAAACCCTAATTTGATTACTACATATATAACTTTTGAGATTGTTCTTAAGAGATATCTTTTGATTACTGTGTTTCATCACTGCATTTATTATATTTTCTTTTATGTGTGCTCTAACCTCACTTGATATTTAATGGATGTCCTCAACCCTCATATATTGAATTAAACTTGCGTATTCATTTTTTATGCATCATGTGGTGATGCATCATGAGGTGAATACTAGTATAATGTGATATTTTTGGTTTTCTACGATTGTGTAAATTCCCATACTTGATAAATAATGCACAGGTAAGAAACTCTCTTATTTTTTATCTACTTGAAATGAATTACCTTGTATAATCATTGTTATCTCCGATGTCCATTTGAGTGTTCTTTTTTTCTTTTAGTTTTGGAAGCCTTGATAAGTATATTGTTTTCCTTTTATTATAATATTTCTCAATCTCTATTTATATGCACATACCAACTTTTTTTTCTGACAACTTCCACTTATCTTCTTTTGTGGGTATGCTTTAAACCCCTTAGGTGACAAACATGGAGGAATGGGCGTGATTACTAGGACTATATTTAGTGAAGTTGACTCTTGGGAAATAGACTTAAAGTATCTAGGACCTCAATCTTATTAGATGTTGAATTACCTTCATGTAAACCTAAAGTGGGATATTATCATGTATATTGTAAACTTGTAAATAGTCAATGTATTTTATTCAATTGCTATACTTTGTCTTTATGGTATCCATTTTTGAGAGATTAAATAAAAGTTAATAATCCATTGCAGAAATTTTGTGTGTGTTTGTTATGGATGAGGACTCCTATTTGGTTCAATAGGGAGTGGATCCCTTCTCAGGCCCACTCCTTACATCATGTGTGACTTGGTCTAGGTAGACTCAATGACATAGTCAGTTGGATCTAGTATGGTGTGTGGTTTGATAAGGGTCGGTTGTGGCACTCTATGTCTACAACTACCTAATATTTGGTTTGGAGGTTCTGTCAACCCTAGTGTCATGTGCAACAATCTTGATTCAAGATCTAGAATTTTGTGCTTACATAGTATAAGGTGAACTAGAAATAGGTGTAGGAATTTTATATAATATAACATTAGTTTTATTTTTTTCATATGATCTCATGAAAGGATTTCGTTTTGGGTTTGATTCCTATGTTTCTAGGATGAACACAATTAGTGGTAGATTTGATAAGGAGTGTGTGGATGTGGATAGACAACATCCTTATCTAATGCACTAATGTCATATTAATTGGTGGATTCTTGGATGCAAAATATTGTGACAAATATGTTAGTTACGTCCTTTAATGTTTTGGACCTTATTCAGAGTGTTAGTAAGCCCTACAATCTTCTTCAAAACATGGGACCTATTGATTTTTAAGCATTTGAATCTGAGAGCAGAAGATCCATGAATGTTGAAGATGGAAAGGGTCTTTTGCATCCTCAAGGAATTATGATGAAAAAACCTACATGTTTAATGGTAATCTAGACATTGGTGCACTATGTATGATGGGAAGTATTCTGGAAAGTATTCTTGGTTAGACTTTGAGATTCACTACTTCTATGTGTCATATCCATGACAAGATATATTTGTTTGAGAATGTAAAGTAGTTTAAGATGTCAGTGAATGGAAAAAAAGTGTTTTTATTTATCTTTTCCATTTTTTTCACAAGTATTATAGAAAAGAAAAAGTCATATGTTTTAAGACCTTTTTTATTATGATCCAAGAGAGGATAACTTTTTGGTGTTGTGTCAGAAGTTTTTGGTGTTTGCTAAGGATACAAGGTAGGTAGATTGTGCTTTAAAATAAGATGTATGAGTTTTTTTTAGGATTATAAGGAAAGTGTGAGTCACTTATCTATCCAAATAGTGTTGAGGTTGTCATTGTGCTTTAACTCATGTGTCTGGCTTAAATTCTAAATAACATAAAGTTTGTGTTGGTTTTTCCACATAAAAACCAAAGAAGATAAAGTTTTTGTTTGTTCTTCCATAGACTTTTAGTGGTGGTGGTGTTCCATTGTAGGAGTTCCGAAGAGTTATCACTACACATCATGTCAAAGATGTGTGAGAGACAATGATTGGATGCCCACTTTGGTGGTTATTTCTTTTACAATAAACAAGAACATTTAATGAAACATTGTCCTTAGACGTTCCTCTTCAAGAGGAGACCTGGTCTATAGTCATAGAATCACACATTTACTATTTTGTTTTAGTGTCATTCTTTAGTAGGGTTTATGTGTAAGAATATTTTTTGAAATCGGTCTCTAACTATGCTCCATTACCTAAAATCTACTGTTACTCGCTTGTTTTGATTATAACAGTTGTTTTTCTCTACAAATCCTAATATTTATTTTTAAATGGATAATGAATCCTAATTATTTATGTTTATATATTGTTTGTATATTAATCATGGTATGTTTATGTTTCCATCTTTACATAATTTGAGGTCATAATTAATTATGTGAAATAATCATTAGCATAATATACATATGATGACTAAGCATTCAATTTCTTTGTCTCTAATGCCTCAACTTTGTGATTTTAGATTAGGTATTGACACACTCCAAATGCCCTAACTTGTTCATCTCAACTTGGAGAAAATACAAGTCAAAGTCAATACAAGTGCATGTTTTTGGAATATGATGTAAATCCATTAGAATCATGTTGTAAATAACGTGTAATGATTGTATGACTTGTAATTAAGCTTAGAAAAAACCAGGAGCACTTAAATCGAATATTTAAGCACTGAATGAAATTTTCCAAAATTAATTACAGACACTTTATCAGTCAAGTTACAATCTCGACCGATCCTTGATGGATTTTCATAATGTCATGGTTCGGTCGAGTTTCTTATACTCAGAACTCGATCAACCGCTACATTGGAATAAAACTGATTTAATCTATGGGTTGAGTTCCTACCAGGACAAACTTGGCTGATTGGTCAAATTAGCTTTGTCACATAGTGCATTCAGTTGAGTTACCTTTATAGAAATATGACAGATAACACTGTACAAAAAAGTGTAAAAAAGTGTTTATAGCCATTGTGGAGTTGCAACAATCGAAAATATATGTGTTGCAACCCACAAAATGGCTAGTTTTCATTCTTAAGTATTCCCAAAGGCTAAGAGGCATCCCCAACTATAAATAGGACCCCTTGTGCTTCATTCCAAGGTTGAGCATTCAATGCAAAACTCTATATGAGGTTCCTAGTTTATAGTTGATTGATCCTATAGACTCATGTCTCTCTAAGCTTAATTAGTTGCATCATCCATTAGAGTGAGTAGGATATTTGTAAGAGAGCTAGTCCTACATGAAAATCTTGTGAGGCTCTCACTCCACCACCTCCCAATCTCTTGTTTCAACCATGAAGATGAAGGTTCTCTCTCTTGTCTAAGAGAGGTGAAGAAGAACAAGGGAAGGAGTCCCTCGGTGAGATTTAGGGCCGAAGACCAAGATTGGGTAAGCCCTTGGTGAAGCTAGAAGATCCTTGCTCAAGTGGGTAAGTCCTTGGTGAAAGCTTCTCCGAATGAAGGTGAAGTTAAAGGCTAAAGATCAAAGAAGAGTGGGAAATTCCAAGAAGGTTGAAGACTTGTACAAGAGTGGGTAAGTCCTTGGAGAAGGCTGAAGACTCATTGCAAAGTGGGTAAGTCCTTGGTAAGGTTGAAGACTATTTGTATTGGATAGGTAATTCCATCGGTCAGTCATGTGTTGTAACTCTTATAAGTGAATATATAGAGGAAGACACACTTTGAAATCCTAAATGTTGACCTCTCTAGGTAGTGGACTGACATACTCCTAGTTTGGAGTATGGAACCACTCTACATAGCTTGTGACTTGGTGCTTGTTCAATCTCTCTCTCTCTATCTCTTTCTATGTATGTTTTAGTTGCACTCAAATTTCCTATTTAGCAACCTTATCTTGCAATATAACTTGAAGGTCTAATGAGTTTTGTTTAAGTGCATTCATTTCATTTCACCCCCCACCTCTAGAGAATCCAGTCAAACATCCTAGGACCCAACACTTCCATGTAATAATGTGATATATGCATATACAAATGTGTATATATGTGTGATCGTGGTTTTCTTGTTTTTACTTTTGGGCAGGTGGAAAGTCTAATTTTGCAAATTGGATGATTTCATCGGAATCACATTTTTTATTTTTATGCTTGTTTGTCCTTAGGCAGTGCGTTAGATGTGTGTTTGGGCTCTATATAGGTTTTATTAATCTTATATTGAAGTCAGATATCATATTGAGGGTTTTTTATGTCTAGGATGGATTTTAGATGCAAGTCAAATAACTTATCCTTTGATTTAAATGACCTTTTAATAGGGTTTTATCGGTTGGTCTACTGACCAAACTAATAAGTTAGATCATTCCATGATAGGTCACTCGATATGTTGAGGGTGGTAGATGATATCTTCTTAAGGGTTTTTTTGAACTTTGGACACTACCTATTCACATCCCTTTTATTGGAAAATGCAAGTATTATTTGCTATGACCATGTTTTATTTTTTGGATCTTGTTGTGGTGATTGGGAAGGTGATTCTTAGGGTTCAATACCCTCTTGGATCCTTACATCTAGATGGTTCTAGACCTTGGTTTTTGAGGTGGTTTTATGGTTTATTATATCTTTTCCTTATGGTTTCTTCCTTCTTAACTGCCTCTCAACAACAAACACTACCTGAAAAAGGCTAGTCCTATTGGTGGTCAGTTCTCCTTGTCCTACTTTGTGTTTCTTCTTTCTTGAGAAAACTTGGCCTAATTGAGGCTAAACAAAGTGTTTTATTGTGAAGTCTTTGATGTTTTGCAATCTATTGGGGATCTTGGTGTTGTTGCTTCCATGTTGTAACCTACATGAGAGTGGATATTAGATCTTCTTCTCTTTGACATGAAGATAATATGCAATTATGCCCAAATATCAAGTAAGGGCTATCAATGCTATAATAAAGTGCATTTTATGGTAATTATACACATTATATATTATCTATCATGTTCTTTATGAAAAGTTTATTGTGAATAGTAACTCAATATTTTTCTTGGGTTTTCTCAACTGAAGTATAGTATAATCCTAATTGCTTCTACTTTCCTTAAATGCTTAAGTTATTTTCTAATAGTCATCAAAGACATACTTAAATTTTTTAATCCTATCTGACTTGTTCCAAATGATTTTTTTTTGCTAAATTCCCTAGTCTAATATTAATTTAGTTAATAAAGGTGTTCCCAATAAATATGATGCCTTTTGTGTATTCTCTTGTATTATCGCCAAACTATTAGCATATATGCCCTAGAATCCAATAATGAGATGATGGCTATAGGGATATTCTGTACTTTTGATTTCATTCATCAAGGCAATTTGAATCATTGATGTAGATTTAATTATTGTGATATTAATGCACATTATAAATATCCTTAATATAATTGGTTCAAAGTCATGGGACTTCAGAAGTGTGACTTGAACATGAGACCCTAATGGATGCTAAGAAAAATATTCTTAGGTACCCTAGTTCAGTATTATTGAGGATTGGACAAACAATAATATATGTGAGACTAGTATGTGTGGTGGATGATGACCATGTCTCATGGGTCATGGGTATTGATACAAAGTCAGACACATAGGTACTTGTTAGAAAACAAGTGTACTAGACAAACCCTCCTTAAGAGTGATTCATTGACCGTTTTATGATAGTCATAATTGTCTCTCACATGTGACAATGTTGATGTGATCCATGATCTGAAGTTACTACAATGGTGAAATGACAATCATCATGCTTTCACAAAACTCAATGTGATCTTAAAGAAGGTTACCATAAAGGTAGTTATATGGTGTGATGAGAAACATGATATGCATTGTGAGTGATGTACAAGGAATTTTTCCCTCCCAAATAATGTGAGCAATATCTAAGGCCTCTTGATAAGTAAGACTAGATAAATGTATGGCCATGCTCATGTGAGTTAGTATATGATACTAGGCTCACATGTGTTTCTAGTATACTTGGAGATCAAGCAACCTAGTTCAAACGTAATGAGGATGATGTGTTTGTGAAACCCGACAACACCAAATGCAATCCTCAATACAAAACATACGATCATCAGCTAATTAAAGCATACACCATAAAATGGGGTAAATTAAAACCGTTTTCAACATTACTATCAAGTCTGAAAAACATTACATAAAGGTCCAACAGCCTTTATCACATCACATACCATACCAGGTATTTACATATCTATACAATGGCATCAACCACAACTTGTATACAAGAGAGATGTTCCAAATATACATTCCATATACAAAGAATAGGTACACTACCTAAAACCATGTGTCAATATACATCGTCTACAAAACATCCCATGTCTGGACCTGAGAGTATAGGGACAACTCTAGGACTCTACAAGATACTACTATCTAACCTTCTGCCTCAACTTTTCTCCAAGATGCTCCTCCTTAGCACCACAATCCTAACCATGCCACTGACGACCACCTAAAAAGATGTGCTGACCCACACAAATAGATCCATGTCCCAGTGAGAGATATAACTCTCAACCAATAGTTATTGATTATAGCAAACAACCTTATTTAACATGATGATCAGATTCAGCTAAATAAGCAAGTTAAGCAGATTAAGAAGATCAAATAAGTTAAGCAGGCTAAGTAACTAAAATAGGTAAATCATAACTAATGCAATATATAGAGTCACATGTAAAGCTACCACTTTCTTTATAGTTGATTTCTCTTACCACATTATACAACAACTAAACATTATAAGAAATAAGGCAAGGATTAACAACCAATATGATGTGTTTTTAACCCTAAACATATATACTACATGGTTGGATTAAGTCTTTTATTAAGCCCTGAGGATTTGAGGTATACCACTCAACTCCAATTGACCACTACTAAGTCAAAATCAGTGCCATACAATATCTACAGGAGAGAGGGAATCCTAAGATCTCATCGAACTTCAGTCAGTATGAGTCCACCATAGTGACATATAAGTCCAACTATAAAACTACCTAATCTACCCTTGGTATATAGGTCACGACACTAATGAATAGCCTAGTTCATCCATAAATGGTCACAGTACTAGTGAAACCATGGTATCATAACCCAAACACCCAGGGTACAATCACATCTTTCCCCGATCACATCACATATACTGAATCATAATCATCTAAGATACAGCCTTGACCATTCTCCTACCAAGGTATGACCACAACCTTCCTTGTGAATGAGCATATGCTCAATAGTATATGACTCTGAGCTTCCACTAAAGGAGAACTAATTTCACCATCCTGCAATTCCTGACACTAGAATGGATCTATTGGATAGGGCACTACATGATTAGGGTTTCACTTGATTAGTTAATACCAATTTCATATGTTTTAACTGCATCAATCAAGTTGCATAAAAACCCTAAAAGAATTCTACATAAACAAGGGTAGATTGCAACCTCTTAAGATAAAAACATATGGAGTATAAAGTTTATCACACCACCACTTGATACTATTTTATTGCCATACATGTAGCCAAGTTCATTAACATATCATTATAGGATTCCAAATCCTTATCACATCATAGGGTGGGTAACACCTCAATTAGAGAACATAGCTATGTCCAAGGTCATAAGACACCCACATCATTCCCTACAAGAATATCATTATCTTTTAATGCCTCATCAAGGCTCATCATTCCATCACCACAAATGTGTTACACAAGTTGATAAAACATTGCACTCAAGAGCCATGATGTTCATAAGATAGCAAATTAGGGTTACGAAAATATAGGAGAGAAAGTACTCTATCATCGTGCTAATCACTCAAGAAATCTAAGCATTATCATCACTTACTTGCATTAGGGTTAGCTTCAACAAGATAGGTGAATGAGGGTTTCAAATGGAAATTAGAAGTAAACCCTAAATCTTATCATATATTTCAATCATGAAAGCAATTAGGTCAAGCATCACCATTGACCATAGAACTAGAAAAATCATGGAGATTATAAAATTGGAATTTCAAATCAACCATTAAGGGTCAGAGATACCATCGTCTGTTGAAACTAGGCTCACCGCCCTTTCTGACCGATGAGACTAGTCACCTTCAGTGACCACTAGGGCTAAGCAACATTGGCGATGACATGCCAAAACCATGCATAGAAATGTAAGTGCACGCGTCGAGTAATATAGGCCTTATGAGGCCGGAGTCGAACTCAGGGAGACGTAGTCTTAGTGACTACTACTAACTACGATACAATCAACTAAGCCAGTTGAAAATGTTGAATTGAATTTAAGAAAAACAAAAGAAAATTAAGAGAAAATGAAAACAGTTGATTCGAATATGGTTGAACTCCTTAGGATTACCAGTTTCACCATGGGGTCTCATTGTATATTATCTCTACCGAATTAACATAAATTCCTACTTCTAACCTGGATAGAAAGCATGTAGCCTAAATTTCTCACTCCTGTGATGCAATTCACTACCTAAATCTAACCCAACTCCACGTCTGTGGTAATTTATTCTTAATTTAGGTGCATTAATGAAAACTCTGGGTTCTTTCCACTACATGTATGTCACCTATTCCAAGGAATGCATAGGGAAGTGTATAAGTTATGGTCTTCTAACCATTAATCCCCCTTTCGAAGTAATTATTCGCCTGTAATCATATTGATGGTGATCAAGCAGCGATAAGTTGTTCAAATCCATACTTATATATCCAGGAACAAAGAGAAACGTATACTAAATCGTGTAAATAGTCAATACAATGATTCCCCGGGCTACTCCCGAGTCTTAAGGAAAAGAGGGGTTTATCCCCGCATGGTTTTCAATTGAAAACAAATAGAAGGAGAGAAGCAAAATGTGGGAAACATGAAGGAGATTTGTGTAACCCCTAGAAAAAAGGTGCTCCGGATGATCCTCCTTGAGAAACGTGTGATCTGTAGTCTTCCGACAGCAGAAACATCCGTCAGAGGTGCTCAAATCATCCGGTTGTCATCCTTCAGCTTCGTGCTCTCTCCCTCTCTTCTTCGGCTATCGTACGATGCAAAAATTGATGCCCTTTAGCTCTGGCCATTCTCCCTTTTTGTCCTAGGTCACTTACGGTACCACACACTGTGGACCGTTGGATTGGGGCGGCCGGTTTAGATTGCTAAAATCCGACATAGTCGGTGGCACCGATGGTATCAGGCTTTGGTTGATCTCTGGTTGAGTCGGTACCATCGACTGGAATGTCAGTGGCACTAAGCTGCTACAAAAAAAAAATTCCTCTCTGATGCTATCTCGGTGGTACCGACCGGGGTGGTCGGTGCCATCGACTCTTTTGGTCGACTGAGCCTCTGCCCCTGATGTCATCTCAGTGGCACCGACCTGGGTGGTCAGTGGCACTGACTCCTCAAATATATGGAAGTTCCTGAAATTTGACAAAGACCATGTATTAAGTTGAGAAATATATACAATAATATAATTTCAATTAAATAAGCATAGTTTGATGCACAAAGAGTATACAAGCCAATTATCAAGATTTATGCACATATAATCAACAAATTGACTAACAAATGCACAAAACGAATGTAAACTAGGCCTGTAATATGCGACTCGAAACCCGTACATCAAAACCCCCTAAGATGAATCTTGCTCATCCTCGAGCAAAAATACCTTTGGATCTGATTGAGATAAGTCAGATGAATGACATCATGCATATGACACATCTAAAAATCTCCACCTTTCAATCCTCCTTCCGGCCTTTACTGACCAATGAACACTAACTGCCCTATAGGTGACCAAAAACCTCTATCCAAGATGTCCACCCCCAATCAATGAGACACTATTAGTTAAAGTAGTTAATATGATAGAATCATTCAGTTCATACTTTATACATCGTGTGATCTCCTATCTACGTTGCTCTTTTCTCTACCTACCATCTACATGGAAGAAGTTCTCCTAATAGAATAATAAATGAGGAGAAAACATCGGAGTGGCCTACCAATAAGAGCAACAGGTGGTTGAAATAGGTGGTTGCAGAAGAAACATGAGCACATAAAATCATTCATGCAATCAAAAATCATGATGAACATATGATGATGCGATTTTTAGAATGCTCCTAATGCCTAATCATTGTGGTGGAATGATGCATGCACTACCATTTCATCTCAAAGTAAGATGAAATGTCTACAAATTACATCATGTGCTAACTTTTCTTTATAATTGGGTAGAATTGTGCCTTTGAACTTTCAGAAATATTTGTATACTTTTTTTTCCTTTTTTCATTTAAGCCCCCTTTTAATCACGATAAAATTGCTTTGGGCTTCTAATTACACTACACCTTTAAATTTTGTAAGTGCTTTCTCTCTTTTTTTTTCAAAGAATGGGTGCAATCACTACCTTTTTATTAAGAGAGAAGAAGTTAGACAAGATTTTATGCAAGAAGAAATGTCATGCTTATGCAACTAGATGACATGCACCATGATTTTGTTGTGCACGTATGATTTTACTATTATATTTTTTTATATGCACTAATGCAAGCAAAAATAAACAACTACTATGCAAGATCTATTATGAAATTAAGAGAAAGAATGACAGCATGTGTTCAATCCTCTTATGGTGGGGTGTGAGTTAAAGGTATGCGGTGGTTGAGATCACACAACTAAGAGACAGAACCTACAGAAAAAATCATATGTCCCTCTCTAATGACTTGTGTAAAGGTAATCAAGGGGTTTCTTTCTTGAATTTTAATTTAAGGTCGCATTAGTGTTTGATCAGTTTAGGCTCAACAATGCTTGTCAATCTCTTTCTTAGACAAATTAGATGGTCATTTATGCTCTAATGTCCTAAAGCTAACTTACTCAAGCACTTCCTCAGTTATGTTACTCGATTACTTGCAAGATAAGCTCATACAATTTTTTTTTAAATACACCCAACCCAGAGATTGATATTCTTAATTGAAACCATGCATTTACTTCTCCACATATTAAACTAGATAGATTGTGGATCCTACATAGTGTAAAACTAATAAGAAAACTAACTAAAATAAAACAAACAAAACTATAATGAAAGAAAACAAGAAACTAAGATAGAAACTGTTCCAGCACCCCCAAGCTTGAATTCGACTATGGCCTCATAGTCAATATCCTAACTTAAGGGGTGGAATAGTGATACCTGACTCAAAATGGTGGTGGTGGTGGCTACGTAGGGACCTGGGGAGGAAACATCCCCTAGAAGGTCAGATCAGATGGGGGCATGTTCGGCAGCATCGGGTAACCTCCAAAATACCCCTGGATCCAGTAATGATCAAAGAAAGGTTGCTGATAATTTTCCATATGTTACAGATGCTGATACATATTCTCTTGGTTGGCCAAGAGAAGGCATTCATTCTCATAGATCGCCTATTGGTTGCTATACATCCACCCTTGCACGTCTTGAATGCCAGCCATGGATTGGGTTTTCTACTGTTGATGCGTCTGGATGTCCTATAGAATAGTATACATACCCGTCATAGAATAAGCATCATCTCCTTCTTAAGAGGGCGGCGAGGCAAAAGATGATGAAGCAGCATAATGGAGAGGATGCTTCTGTGGACCCACTCTATGTATCACAAGAATGGTGGGATCCACTTCCTCCATGTCATCGCTTCCCGCATCTTCTTCCTCAGCCTGAGATTCTTATTGTCCATCATTGTCATCATCATCCAAAGCCGGCCATTTATAGTATCCGACTCCCTTGATGTTGAAGATGGGATTAGGAAGTTGACGCTTATAGAAAGTATCATCGACCAAACATGTGGCATAGATGACATCGTATTCCACAGTGATGAGGTCGTACTTCTTGAAATGAAGGTGGTCGATGTGTAGCTTGGAGTTCAACGACTCCAGAGTTGAGAGATCAAGGCCCAAGTGAAGAGAAATGGGGGTGATAAGTCCCCCAAACAGTATGGGTGTAGCCTGCTTGACGTTGCGCCTCACTTGAATAATGCGTTGGAGAAAGAATGCTCCCCAGTTGACCGACTCTCCCTCCATAAGTTGTTACATAAAGTACAAGTCCAGCACTTGTACCTTGGCTTGCCCCTCGGTTGACTTGGCGAATAGCATGTTGGTCAACATCTGGTGTAGCACCCAAACAAAGGGATGCTCGAAGTCTGCCAAAGAACTATGGTGGAAGTTCAACTTTTTTCCTTCGGGGTTGTCACAAAATCCTTCCAGATGGCGTCCAAATCGATGTTCTCAGGCTGACGACATGGCATATGTGGCCACCCTTAAATTTCATTGAAGGCATGAAGAGTAAGGGCATAGTTGGTGTTGTACAAGTGAAAATCCACCCTTCCTTCTCTCCACTTGCCACTTGACGGCCGTTCCTAGTCGGGGGTGACGCATATTTCTAGTGACACCATGAACTCGATGATGATTTCCTTGTACACCGGCCATATACCAAAGATGGGATTCACATACCTTCCCATGAACTCCTGTTACTCGAGGATGTATGCCATATTGTCGGTGAAGTCCATATCCTCCAGTAGTTGACTGTTGCCATATCACGTTGGTGTGAATGGCCACTTTGCAAGCTATTCATAGTCCTTCCTCACCTCCATCGTGGGGTGGTTGAGGCGTGGTCATGGCGTAAGAGTGCCAGGAGGGTCCTCCTCATATGGCCATGATGATGGAGTGAGCGGGGAAGAAGATTAAGAAAGAAAGAGCTCAATGAAGCCTTTGGATGCTCAGAGTAGCCACTCGTGCTCTCGGAGTCGTGGTTCTTCAAGTTGTGAGAAAGAAAGAAACCATACCCTCCCTTTTATAGGGTCGGAGCTGACCTGCTATGACAGAGTCAGTGGCACCGACTTCCGGGGCCAAATCCACACCCTCAGTGCATCGACGATTGTCGGTGTGTGATCTTCTTTTTCCGGATTGTTGACGAGTCGGTGGAACTGACTTTTGGGCAGGATCAAATCTTCAGATAATCTACATGGGCTTATATGGGCCATAGACCGGGGTTTTCCATGGATCAGTGTTCCCTTTGGTCAGTGGCACCGACGTTGGTGTCGATGGTACCGACATGATGATTGACTCTTTTTTTCTCAGTGCATCGACGCACCCACCAAACTTGGGACCTCATGCCAAGTCGGTGCCACCGACTTGGTTGTTGGTGGTACTGACAGTTCATCAGTTAACCGCATCTGAGTTCTTCACTTTCTTCAGAGAAGTCGGTGGCACTGACTTTTATCAACCAATATGCCCATCTCTCTGACCCTATCTCGGTGCCATCGACTTGGAAGTCGGTGGCACCGACTCAGCCATAGACTGCACACTAAAAAAATGAGTCAGGGCATCATTTTTACATAAAATTTTCAAAAACTAAGTACTAATAAAACAACTTAATGGAAATGAAAGAAACAAACATCCTAATGGTTGGGTTGCCTCCCAACAAGCACCCTTGTTTAACGTCCTAGGCTAGACAACTCCATTGTTGAGATTAATTAGGAGCAATAAGTTTCACCTCATGCTCCTTCCTTACAAAATCTTCCCCAAAATAATGTTTTAATCTTTGACCATTGACCAAAAAGGATCGCTCTCCCTATTTTATCCTAACCGCTCCATGTGGAAACACTCTTCTATGATGAACGGTCCACTCCACCTAGATCTCAATTTCCCAGGGTGCAATTTCTATCTTGAGTTAAAGAGCAACACACTCTCTCCCAGAAAAAAGACTCTCCTAGCTATATGGTGGTCATGAATTTGCTTAGTTCTGTCCTTATACAATCTTGAGTTCTCATAAGCATTCATCTGAATTTCATCAAGCTCATTCAACTCTAACATCCTTGTCTTGCCTGCTTCATCAAGATCAAAATTGAGCCTTCTTAACGCCCAATGAGCCTTATGTTCTAATGCCACTGGAAGATGACACACTCGGTCATAGACTAACCTAAAGAGTGTGGTTCCTATGGGTGTCTTGTAGGTTGTCCTATAGGCCCATAGCGCATCAACTAACAAATCACTCCAATTCTTCCTACTAGATGACACCGTCTTTTCAGGATCTTTTTAATCTCATGATTGGAAACCTCTACTTGTCCTTGTGTTTGTGGGTGATATGGTGTACCCACATAGTGTGTCACTCCATACTTGTTCAAAAGTGCTCCAAATTTCCAATTAGTGAAATGAGTTCCTCCATCACTTATGATCATCCTTGGCACTCCAAATCTACAAAAAATGTGATCCTTAACAAATTTACATACAACATTTGCATCATTGGTTTGGGTTGGAATTGCTTCCACCCATTTTGACACATAATCTACAGCCAACAAGATGTAAAGGTTGGAGTTAGAGGACATGAAGGGTCCCATGAAATCTATACCCCACAAATCAAAAACCTCTACTTCTTGGAACACATTCAATGTCATCTCCTACTGCTTTGATATGTTGCCTGACCGCTGACCTGCGTCACACCTACGCACAAAGTCATATGCATCTTTGAATAGGGTTGGCCAATATAACCTGCTCTCCAACACCTTTGCGGCTGTCCTAGAACTAGCATGGTGTCCACCTGTAGGTAGTGTGTGTCAATGCTTTAACACACTCTCATACTCACCTTCAGGTACACATCTCCTCAAAATTCTATCCATGCACTGTTTCAACAAAATAGGATCATCCCAAAAGTAATAGCGCAAATAATGAAAGAATCTTGTCTTCTCTTGATAACCCCAGTCAGCAGGTAATTCCTTACAAGCTAAATAATTCACAGTATTACCAAACCAATGATCTTTTTGTTAAAGGGTGAACAACTGCTCATCAGGGAAGGTCTCTACAATGGGTATATTCATGTCCTTCTCATCTTCCCTCTCCAAACGAGATAGGTGGTCAGCCACCACATTCTCTACCCCTACTTTATCCTTGACCTCAATATCAAACTCCTGAAATAAAAGGATCCATCTAATCAATCTTGGTTTAGCATCCTTCTTCTGCATTAAGTACTTAATAGCCGCATGGCCAGTCCACACCACCACTTTTGCTCCCACAAGATATTGCCTAAATTTTCCAACAGCAAAGACAACAACTAGCAACTCTTTTTCAGTTGTTGTGTAATTAAGTTATGTGTCGTTAAGTGTTTTAGATGCATAGTATATGACCGTAGGAACCTTGTCTAAGCATTGCCCCAACACTGCCCCCACAGCATAATCGGATGCATCACACATTAGCTCAAACAGTTGGCTCCAATCTGGAGCTTGCACAACCGATGTGGATATGAGTTTTTCACTCAATATCTCAAAATCCTTTGAACACCTCTCATCAAAATTGAATTCGAGATCCTTTTCCAAAAGCTCAGACAATGGTTTAGCAATTTTTGAAAAATCCTTTATAAAGTGGCGGTAAAACCCAGTGTGGCCTAGAAAACTCCTAACTACCTTCACTGACATTGGTGGAGGAAGTTTTGAGATCACTTCTATTATAACTGGATCCACCTCCAAGCCCTTGCTAGACACCTTGTGGCCTAACACTATGCCCTTGCTAACCATCATGTGACATTTTTCCCAATTAAGAACTACATGAGTGTCTTCACATCTCTGCAAGACCTTATCCAAAATTTTCAAGAAATCATCAAAATATGTCCCATAAACCAAAAAATTGTCCATAAAAATCTCAAGACATCTCTCCACCATATCTGAGAAAATCACCAACATACACCTTTAAAAAGTCGTGGGTGCATTGCACAACCCGAAAGGCATGCAGCGGTATGCAAAGGTGCCATAAGGATAGGTGAAGGTAGACTTCTCCTGGTCCTTAGGCTCAATAGAAGTCTGATTGTACCCTGAATATCTGTTGAGAAAACAAAACTGGGAGCGACCTGCTAGTTGCTCCAAAATATGATCAATGAACAGTAATTGAAAATGGTCCTTAAGTGTAGCAGTGTTCAACCTATGATAGTCAATGCAAACTCGCCTTCCCGTCACTAATCTAGTGGTGATTTGCTCATTAGATGAATTAGTAGTGACAATAATTCCCCCCTTTTTAGGCACTACCTACACCAGACTAACCCACAAAGAATTTGAAATAGCATAGATAATACATGCCGACAGTAGCTTTATTACCTCCTTCTTCACCACCTCCGTCATGATTGGATTTAAATGACACTAATGTTGAATGGCCAACTTTGCTCCATCTTCTAACTGAATCTTATGTTGATACAAGGTGGGAGAAATCCCCTTGATGTCGGCCACAGACCACCCAAAAGCACCTCGGTGATTCTTTAACACACTGATCAATTGTTCTTCTTCCGAGATACTCAATGACGTCGATACGATGATTGGTAGCTTCTCCTCCACTGCTAGAAAAACATAGTTCAGATGAGGAGGCAACGGCTTGAGCTCTAACTCAGGTGGTCTTAGAAGTGAAGAAACCAATGTCAGTGGTAGTGGTCCTAAGTCCTCAAAATGCCTCGTGTAATGACATGGCAAAGCCTTCAATAACCTTACACACTCCTCCAGTGACCAGTCCTGAACACAATCATCCATTATGTTCATTAGACAAGCCTCTAGGGGAAGCTGTAGATGGACCTATAGTATGGAATCCTTTGCGTCATTATCCACAGTAGATAAGCTCAATTCCTCATCTCTGTCATCTGGATATCCTATCACCTTGGCAAGTGAGACCACCTTAGTGTTCTCCATGATTCCACAGCAAGTGTACCCTTTTCCAATTTTGTCATAACATGTGCCATATCCATAAATGGTTTTCCCAAGAACAAAGAAATATTGTTATTCATGTGTTGCATCATATTGCACTACTCCTGAGCATTTGATGACTTGGAATTGTCTGACATAGTTATCTCAAACCTATCATCTTTAATTCCCATAGTCAAGCGGCCTCTTCCCATCTCCAAGATCATGTCAGCTGTTTCTTGAAAAGGCCTTCCTAGAAGAAGCTCATTGCCATGTTCAGCTTGCATCTCCATCACAATAAAATCTGTAGGAAAAACAAAACGGTCCACCTTGACAAGCACATCCTAGCAAATGCCATATGGTGTTACTACCGAGTTGTCTGCTAACTGAATTGTCATACTACTCTTCCTTGATGTTTTGAGACCCAACTTCTAGTAGGTGGATAGGGGCATCAAATTGATGCTTGCCCCTGAATCACAGAGTGCCTCACCAAACTTTGTCTTCCCAAAGTAGCATGTGATGTTGAAACAACTGGGGTCTTGCCTCTTTTGTGGAAGCGTACCTAAGATTAAGGCACTAACTTGCTCTCATAGTACAACCACCTCAAAATCTGGGATCTTCCTCTTCATGTTAATGATATCCTTAAGAAACTTATCATATGAGGGTATTTGTTCAATTGCCTCAATCAATGGTATATTTACAGAAAGCTTCCTAAAGCTATCCAGAAACTTCTTGAATTATTGATCCATCTTTGTTGCCTTCAAGCTATTAGGATATGGCACAGGTACTGTTTGTTTCCTATGATGTGGTGGCACATATAATGTCCTCTTTTCACCTCAGATTCTTGCTTTTGCTCCTCTCCGGTGCTAACTACCTCAGGTTTTGCTTGTGCCTGCTCTACCACTGAGTCACCACTGTCAATGTGCTTGATCAGCTCAGTCTCCTCAGTCTGTGGGGTCAATGTCTTCTTCCCACTTCTCAGTAGTATGGATTTGACCTACTAATTTCCCATTGGAGTGTCAATATTTCCTAGAAACCCCTACTGAGAAGGTTTTTTCAAAGCCACCACATCTGTCGCTAGTTCAGACAAAGTTGTCTCAAAGCTCCTCATCTGGGCCCCTTGGTTCTGGAGATCATGCTGGAAATTATTTATCAGTTGCTCATTTTTCTTCACTATACAGTTGAGGATCTCATTTGTGGTCTCCTCTATTGCAGGTCGCTACTTCTGGTTATTCCTATGCTGATGTTGTTGATCAGGGTCCTGAAGAAAATTGTTTGGATATTTCCAAGAGAATTTAGGATCCTTTCTCTGTGCATAGTCATTCTTCCTGTAGCCTTGTTGTTGCATATACTTCACCTGGCCTTCTTCATCTGATGAATTATTGTCCTTCTCAAGCAGCTTCTTTGCTATCAAGTCTGGCTTTTCATTCAAGGATGTGATGACTTTGGATTCCCCTATGCTCTTAATATTCTCTGGATTGTCTCTTGCATTGCCCCATGCCTGGTTCTTTGCCATGTTCTTCAAAATATCCTGACATGTTGAGGGTGGGTTATTGAGAAAGAACCCTGAGCTTGCACTGTCCAAAGTAGTCCACTCACTTTTTCACAACCCAAAATAGAACATCTTCACTTGATTTTCTAAATCTATCCCATGGTGTGAAACCTTCTTGATCATAATCTGAAAGTGCTCCCACGCCTCGGAATAAGATTCGACTACATGTTGCTTGAAGTTGTGGATATTATTTATCAACTCATTTGTCTTCTGAGGAGGAAAATATCTTTCAAAGAATGCTTCGACCATTTCATCCCAGGTCTCGATTGATTCTTTTGGCAGATTGTGTAGCCATTCCTTTGCCTTGTCATCCAACGTTGATGGAAATTGCTTCAGATAGATGGTGGTTTGAGGAAACCAATCGACTTTGACCATATCACTGATCTCCACAAAATTGCTTATATGCGTCACTGGGTCTTCATGAGCATTCCCATAGAATGCTTGTGACTTGATGAGCAAACCCAAATCAATATTATACTGAGCTACATTCACATTTTGCTTTTTTATCATCCCTGTTTGTGCAGCTGAAGAGGATGCCTTTCATTGAATCAAGCAATACAAGAATTCAAGATTGGGAGACCTCCCATCTTCTCCCCATCCCTCCTAATGTGGTTGTAGTCCCCAATGAAGATCTGTGGAAGATCCTTCTAGTTTTCCTCTCCCATGATCTCCCACAATCTGCATCGATAGCTATCAGAGTTGTGCCTATAAACACCAGACACCACAATGTGTAGGCCTCCATTGTTGATGCAGCTCACCATCATCAACGGATCCATTTGGAAAATGACCTACATGTCCTAGACCTAAGGGTTCCATCAAATGGTGATCCTACCTCCCTCCACCAGATTGAAGTTAGAGACACAATCCCATCCATGGGTACAAGAACCCCACACTAACCGCTATGATTCTTCTTATTCTGGTCTCTAAGTAGACCACCAAAGTCACCTTAACTTCCTCAATAATCTCTCTTAACTTCATTTGTTTGTCAGGTCAAGAGGCACCCCGCGGATTCCAAGCTAGGATGCACATTAGGAACCTTTGCACTGACCCCCCCTCTTCCAGGAGTGGATCCACCTCTTTTGATCCTCCTGGGTGAGACAGCCACCCTGTTCGTCGTAGATGCCTCTGTCGTCAACCTAACATTATCCACATCCTCAAGAAAGTTGAATTGAATGGAGTATTATAGGAAAGGTTCCTTAAATTTTCCATTGTTATCGGGTGTGTTCCCCATCTTAGAGCCATTCCTGACCTCTTGGAATGACCCTCTATAACATGTCCTCCCTCAGGCCTAGCATCGAGCACCTGACCTGCAACTCTAGCTCTCTCATCTTCCACCACAATAGCCTACACCTCTTGAATTAGCATCTCTGACAAGGAGTCACCAGTAGGTGGCTCAGTCTTGCTAGCAGACCCCAGCTCCATGACCTCAACCGGAGGCATACCTCCTACTTGGTTCTCCAGAGAAGAGACTTGGGGGTGGCTCTCGATGGCTTTCTCTTGGATATGTGGGTCTTTTGTTTCCCACTAGCTTCATGTCCAATGAAAATGGGGGGTTCAGGGTGAGCCGTTCTAGGTCCAGGACACTGGCCCAAACTATGCCTGAAGACCTTGCATACTTCACATCTATCTATTAGTGCATCATCCAAGATTTTGATCTCCAACACCTTGTCATTGGGAAGCTCTACCATGACCACAAGAGGTGGCTTTTTGTCTGCTTCAATCTCAACACATAGGTGGGCTGCCTCGGCAACGTTCCGTTTGGTAAGGAAGTCAATGAACTTTGGTGTGCCTGTACCATTCCCAATAATGGATATGTCTCTTCTGATCCAATGTTGTCCCACCTTTGACAAAGTGACCCAAATAGGGGTGGAAGTAAGGGCAGCCCTATGAACAACTATAACATACTGAAATCCACTATGTATCTCTTTGTACTCTTTTTATATAAGATTTGTCCTTCATTTTCTTCCCATATGACTTCGGAGTTGATTTAGTGGAATTATGATGGTTATTGGATAAATATTTCTCATATATTCTTAATAAAGGATTTTATGCATAAATACCTTAGTAGAAACCTAAGTAACATGATTGAAGTGAAAATGTCCACTTAAGTAATAAAAATGGTGATGGAATCTGTGCTAGAACTTTCTAGGATTTTTGAGATTAGGGAAAAGAAAAGAAATTCCAAAATATACATAAAGCAGATGATAAATTCTATATATAGGATAAAAGGAGATAGTGTGGAGTATATTTCCAATTAAGTGAACCCACAAGATAATTTGATATACAAATTTGTTTTCTTGAACTAAAAGTTACTTAAGGTCTAAGTATCACCCAATGTGGAAAATATAAAGATATAAATAAAAGCCTTTATTGAAGGAAAATAAGAAATAAGCCAATAAAGAGAAATAAAATATACAATGTTCTCAAATTGGTAAACTAACTCCAAATTCATAATCTAGGAATAAAAATAAGCCTTTAGGCAAGTTTTCAATTAATTTGGATAATGTGAAAAGTAGGAGAGAGAAAGTGTGTAGAACCTTCATTTTGGGAATTAATTAAATAAATGGCACAAACATGACCAAATAATAGTAAAATTGTATCCAAGACATTAATTGTGACACATGGGTGAAATTTGATCATATTTGGATAATTATAGAGTCAGAAATATTGGAGGAAAGAGAGAATGAGTTGTGAATTATTTAACACATTAAAAGTCATCAAAAGGCAAAACTAATTCCATATTCGGATTCTACACCTCAAAATCATTCAGGTTGTCAGTTTTTATTAAATTTGGAAATTGTTTGAGCCCTCAAAAGAAGAGAGAGAGAAATTCATTAAATAATGTATACATCACATTATTCGATTTATAATGCAATTAGGAATATATATGTCATGCATCTACAAGGCCTAATGCATGCAATCCAATGGCTCAGAGAGATCATTAGATTAATCGGACAATAGAGAGTTTGTATCCTACCTCGGTCTGGATTAGGAAACATGGAGAGAGTTTTGGCATTTTCGTTTTGCGATGTCTCTCTCTACACTCAACAAAATCTCAAAGTTTTTGGTGCTCTGGACTACTCTTGAGATTCTGCACATGATTATCCCACAGTTTTCAGGATTTGGTGAAGATTGGAGAAACCCCCAATGTTGTCTGAAACACACCTCTCACCCCGGGTACCAAAACCCTACCCCATACCCCCTTGCCTATATATACTTACACCCTAAGCATCCCCATCACCTTTGTAACTCAATGCACTAGCCAATTTGATTTTTCATCTCTTTTTTGACCCTCGATGTGCCGTCAAATACACATATCTTGTGGTACTCTTCTTGTCCTCCTCACAACATATCTGGCACAATTAAGGGCACCAATATGTTCATCTATCCTTCCTCTTTCTTTTGCATATCTGCACTCTAAGTTTGGTCGAGAATAGAAGAATTGCCCAATTTTCCCGAGCTTCGACCGAGCTACTTTGTGAGAAGGTCATGCAAGCAAGGAGGATGATGACCCTCCACAATTTTACCATTATGCCCTCGATCGATTCTTTTTGCATGTGTTTCCGCGTATGGGCAGTTTTGCCTTTTTGCTCATCTTTTCTGCGTTTGATCGGTCTTTGACCCAGACACCACTTAGGCAGCCAGTGGGCACATGCCACTGAATTGGCCCATGGTGATTGGGCCAAGAAGAGGGCCCAAGCTCCTCTCTCACTTTCTCTCTGCTTTTCAAAATGAAAATCCAATTTTTTAATTTTCTTATTGGTAAGACTTAAATAATTCATAACTATTAATTCCTTGGGCCAAAATTAAAAGTAAAATATGTTCTAGACTTGGAAAACGATGATCTATCTATTAAAAATAATTTTTATGTTTTGAGTTTTTCAAATATGTGTTTTTGGGGATTATTTAATTAACTAAAAATCACTAAAAATAACCCTAAAAGTTCATATCTTCAAAATACATAATACTATATGTTATTTTGATCAGAAAACCCTAACTAAGATAGTGGCGATGTTTTCAAGACCTAAGGTTAGAGGTCCGTTAAGTGCCTCAACCCTACTTAGTTAGGTAGACATAATGATCTTACATGCAAAACCCTCTTTAATATAATTATTATTGGCAAGTTTCTTTTGATATAGATTCATTCTCTTATTATCTTCATCTTATGATGAATCCTAGCCTATTTTTACTTGCTTTACTTATCTTGTTATCCTAGACTAGTTTTCTTGACACATACTCTTTCTTCCCTTTCCCTTTTACTGGGTGCTTCCCAACCACCTAGGTGTTGGTGTTGTGCAAGGCGAAGGACAGGTTTGAAGGAAGTTTTTCTTAGGAGTTGATTTCAAGCTTTTTGGAAAGGATGACTAGGTTGCTATAGCTAGATCCTACTTCTGTTATCTTTTTATTCTAGGAACATTCATGCAATGAACAATGAAAGCCATGTAAAGGCTTAGTATTTTTATTTCCGTTGCTATTGACATTTTATAATGTATCTAAAATCATGCTTATTTATTGGGAATATTATGCAAGCATCCCAAAGTCTCTCTTTTTGTGAAATGTGTGGATGTTTTATATTTCCTTTAAATTTTAGTAAAGAGGTGATCTCACCTCCTTACAGCATGGTATCAGAGCATTTAGGCAACTATTAGGGCATGAAGTTGAAGCAAGGGAGTCTAGAAAGGATCAGGGTTTTGGGGGATGGCAATATTTTCCTCTATACTACTAGCTTAGTTTATGAGGACTCCTATGCCCTATAAATATAGGCCTGGCCTGAGATGATACAAATTTCCCAAAATAGTATGCTTTTAGGCAATAGCAATTCTAGATATCCTATTCTCATCTATGCTTCTATTATCTTCTCATCTATGATTCTATACTCCTGGGAACCTAATATGTTAACCCTACCTTTCAGGAGAGGTGACTTGTTTGACAACATGATCCCAGAAAAGGAGTCGAAACCTTAATGAGCCCAACACTCCTATAACTCCTGCGGTCAACCATACTACTCCAGATACCCCCTCCTTCACACCGGAGCAAGAGTTGGCAATGCTACACTAGGTGTTGTCTCAACACAATGGCTGCCAACCTCAACAAGCCAAGGGAGTTCATCCTCACCGACTTTATAAAGATGCATCCACCCTACTTCAAGAGTGAGAGTGAACCCAACATGGTGGACAAAGCCGACGACTAGGTGTTGGACTTACATAGGACCTTCGAGGACATGGTGTGCCCTCCTCGCCAGAAGGTTCAGTTCATGACCTATGTGTTGGATTGACTGGCACACGTATGGTGGAATGGTGTCACCCGCACTCGGGGCACCTACACCATGGATTGGGACTAGTTATCTCTTCAGAAGGAGAAGTACATCTACCCCCACATTCTTGAGAAAGAAGGAGGCCGAGTTCTATAGCCTTAAGTAGGAAAGCATGAGTGTGGCCAATTACATTCAATGATTCTTACTACTAGAGCGTTACACCACTGACCTTGGAGCCGATAGAAGGGCAACTTTGTTCTTGGAGGGCCTGAACTACCAAGTGGGCCAAAGTCTTGCCCCGCAGCTTCCACTCACTTTTCAAAAGATGGTGGACAAGGCACTGGACATCGAGTCCTATCCAAGATTCCAAGCTTCTGGTCACGGTAACAGCTACACCAACAAGAGGAAGAATCAGAACAAGAATGAGAACCACGAACGTGACCGGTGCAACAGGTGCTCTCATAACCATCCTCCAAGAAGATTCCCTTCTGGTAATGCACCTACTCAAAATGACAATCGACTTCCACCAACCTGCCACTAGTGCGGCCAAGTTGGGTACATTTGACCATTCTACCCTTGTTTCCAGTAGGGATAGAATAATGTTCAACTAAACAATGCCCATCAGCCGCAACATCCAATGCAGAATCTACCTCTGTGAAATAACAATAACAAAAACTACCAGAACCCGAGGCATCCACTACGGAAGAGGTGGAATGGGAGAGTGTTCGCTCTCAATGCTGAGGAAGAAGGTGAAGACAATGAAGTGATTGAAGGTACCTTGCACCTTAATATGTATCCTTTGAAGGCACTGTTTGATTTTGGCTCATCCAATACCTTCACATCTTGTCAGTTTTCTTTTATGTTAGAAATAGAATCTGAGTCTATGTGTAACATACAGAAACGTAGGACTTAATCTTATTACAGGGTTAAGAACTTAGAACCCTTAGTTCTTGGATGTTTAGCCAAATGAGGATTAGAATATGCTCTTTAGTATATTAATGCATGCATAAATCACATTAAAATGTAGAATAGAAATTAATATTACCCAATACCTTAAAATTAATCATAAAATCATTAAAAGGTACATAAGATATGTGCATAAAAGACAAGGTGTCCATAATTGAGAATAATAAGTTATAAAACCACAAAATATGAAATAAATAAGCTTATGTGGTATAATGATGGTGAAGATTCGTTCTAGATTATTCCTATACCTTAGGATGCAAGGATGAGAAAAAGGGAATAAAAGATAATGCTTAAAACATGAATAATGAGATATTGGATTATTAATGGGAGAAATAATAGAAATATTGGATAATGTGTTAAAAGGAAAACTTATTGGATAATAATAACCTCATATTCATTTTCTAGGGATATGCCTTGGCTTGGAGGCCAAGTTTCACCAATTTAGGATAATAATAACTATATCTATTTTATTTAGAAAAGAAAAGGGTGTTTTATTTTAAAATATGAAATACAATATTTAATGACTCTAAAAGTAGAAAATAATTTTAAATTTGTAATCTACATAATAAAATATGCCTTTGGGAGAATTTCCACTCAATTTGGAGAAAGTTTGATTAAAAGGTGAAATTAGGAGAGAGAGAGTGTCGAACCTTCAAAATATTAAATAACTATACAAATAACTCCAACATGTAAAATTTATGGCAAATTTGTATCCAACATATTAAATAAGACTTGTGGGTAAAGTTTCATAAATTTTGGGTGATCCTAACACCATTATTGAAGGAGGAAAGATAAAATAGTCATTGATTTATTTAAACCATTAAAAGTATCAAAAGGAAATCTAATTTTATATTCAGATTCTACATATAAAAATTAGCCTCTCTGCAAAATTGTATCCAATTTGGGATTCGTTTGCACCCTCAAAAGAGGAGAGAGAAAATACTTAAATAATATATGTCACACTTTAGTCCTAATTCGATTTGGCAAGTGATTTATGTGTTACATGGATGTGCACACTGTGAGCCATCCAATCAAGGCTTAACGGTGGAGATTTTGTCTCCTACCTTGCGTAGGATTCATGTTCACAGTGAACAGTACACCCACAAACCACCATCATTACTTCATGGATATCATGGGCCACCGTTCATTTTTTTCTTGATTTTTCTTCCAATATGTTCGTGTGTGGATTCCACATCTTTTGGTCCCCAAATCATGACTTATGGTTAAGTATTCTACAAACACCCAACTTTCCTTCTTTGTGCATCTCACAGCCATGTCGGATTTGGCTTATACCCTAAGCTCACCTATAAATAGGTGTACCCCGAGTTGCGTTTGCCCTCGTACAACTCTTCTCCCCTTTCAATTCTTTGCACAAGCTTTGTTTGGCTATGGACAACCTTGTTTTCATTCAAGCTTTGCAGTGGTAGCCTCATGTGCCTGGGAGCACCAACATCCAAATATCTTCGCTCGATGAGTTCGTTTTCTTCAGCTCTTGCATTCGGTTTCTCTAGTTTCTCCTTTGGTCGCATCCTATAGTTTTGCCCAAAACAGTGCTAGCCAGCAGCTTTGCTACTTCGCACCATGATAGTTGTGTGAGGTAGGGGATAATGTCCTTTGCATTTCGTCACTTTTACCCCTCTCTTCACCTTCTTCGCTATATTTCTCACATAAGGGCATTTCTGTCATTTTACCTTCTTTTTCTTTATTTTTGGGATGAGTCAATTGTGCCTTTGACCGCAGACTTGGCCTCACCTGATTGGGCCAAATCAATTGGGCTCGGTCTCTCTCTCTCTCTCTCAGCCCGTGATTGATGATTTGGATTTTTTTTATTTTCTTATGGGTTGGTTTTACAAAATCCATAACTAATTAATCCCTAATCAGAAAAATTTGCATAAATAGTCAATCAAATGAGAAAAATGTAAGCTTTCTTTTAGTAATAGTTTTGTCTCCTAAATCCAATGTTTTATGATGAGTGATCTTAATGAATCTAATTAAGTAAGATAATAACTTGTATAATTCATAACTAAATATTGATAAGTCAGAAAAATGTAATAAAATATGTTTTGGACTCATAAAAATATAATATAAAATATGGAGTGGTTTTGATGACCTAATTCACATATAATAAAAAGGTGATTTTTAGGGTTTTGAATAATCAATGCACTTCTAACCCTAATCTCACATATATGATATTAGGTGCTTTGGAAACCTAGATTTGGATCTAGAAGTAATCTTGTTTTGATTAAGACTCTGTGAGAGGTATGTTAGCATCTCCTATTTTTCTTTATTGAGCAAAAACCTAAATTATTTTTCTCTTGGTCCTATGGACAATAGCCTAAAAACCATACTTTTTCCTCTTGAATATTATGCTTCATGTGAAGTACCCTATTTGTTACTGATCTTGTGATCATAATATCTTCTCAACTTTCTTTTGGAATCTTTATTATGTCTTGTTCATTATGGAACTCAATTTATTTTCATATGCCCACTTTGAGGTGGTTGATGATGATGATAACTTATGTGGTGATTAAATTATAAATCTGACTATACTTTTACTTTCCTCCCTATTAAGCATGTTGTGTGAATCAGTAGCCCTAGAGTAATATAATTTGCAATGGTTTTTGGGTTATGCACCCTTATTGTTTATTTTGGGATGGTAGTTATGTGACCCATACCTGAGTTTCAAATTTATGAGGTTTGACCCAACTTCTTATAAATTGGGAGTTTGGTTATGTGCCAATCTCTATCAGGTTTCAAGTTTATGAGGCTTGGCCGCCTTTGTTTCTTATGTTGTTCTAGTTCTATGTTTATCTCACCTACATGCAGGTTGTTATGGGTTTTGTGCCCTAAAAATATTATGAGTGCCTTTGTGGCACCACTTTTATTATTGTTTTAATGGCAAGTATTCATTTTACCATATGTTTGTGATTCTTTCCTTTTATGCCCGTTTGGGTAGTTCTTACCACTTTGAATGGGAATCCTTCTATACTTGATGTACCTTTTTCTTGAAATATATAATGTTGAATTCCCTTTTAGCAAGTGCATACCAGCTTTTTGTTGATATCCTCTTTTCTTTTTCTTTTGTGGGGTACGCTTCCAACCCCAGGTGTTGGACAAGGAGAAGGAGATCTAGGAGGAATTGGACCACAACAAGTGTAGTTGTCTTCGTGGGAGACCTTGCTTGTAGTTGTTTGGTGATCGTCATCTAGTTCTACATATGTAGTTAGTTTTCCTTTATGTCACCCTACATGGTGAAAGTTTATAATGTTAGGAAGCCTTGTAATGGTTAGATATATCTTTCAATTCCAATGCTACTTTGTGTTATGATACAATCATGTTAAATAAATTTGGTTTCATCCCCTATTGAGAAAAAGTTTTTTTTGTTGGTGGATGTTGCCCTTTTCATTTTTAGTAGGGAGTGGATCCCTATGGGATCCCACTCCTTACAACATGGTATCAGAGCCTATAGCTGTCGATTATCTAACTATTTCAAACTTGTCTCCCTTAGGATGTTTATCTTTATCTTAAGTTTCTTATACCTAGTACCTTGGGCAAAATCCTAATGGCGGGAGATAACTCGACTGTTGACAACTAGTACGGATATGAGACACCCCAAAACCTTAGGTTTAGTCAGGGGACCTCAACTTCTACTAGTTCAGGAGTAGCTATGACTCCAGAGCAAGAGTTGTCTATGTTTTGACAACTCTTTGCTTCTTCCATGGACAGAAAGATGAAATACCCATTTGTACTTGAGAAGCCTAAGGAGCTCTCAATCATGGAGTTCATGAAGATGCAACCACCTTCCTTTAAGGGTGAAGGTGAGATAGACATGGTTGACAAATATGATGATTTGGTGTTAGCCATAGAGAGGAAATTTGATGGTATGGCTTGTCCTCCACACCAAAAGATTAGGTTTGCTTCATATGTTTTAGATGGACCTGTAAGAGTTTGGTGGAATGGGATTACAAGGACAAGAGGCAACTCAACCATGTTTTGGGTGGAGTTTTTGGCTCTTTTTCATGGGAAGTATATCTGCACTGCTGCCCTAAAGAAGAAAGAAGTAGAGTTCTACAGCTTGAAGCAAGGTTCCTTATCCGTTTCTGCTTATGTGCAAAGGTTTCTACTGTTGGAGCGTTATGCAGTTGGTTTGGGTGAGGAACGTAGGACTGACCTATTCCTCCAAGGACTCAACTATAATGTGGGACATGCTATTATCCCACAACTACCCTTGACCTTTCAGCAGATGGTAAATAAAGCTTTGGTCGTGGAGTCATACCCTGGGTTTCAACCTAGGGAGTTTGATAAGAAGAAGAAACCTTCAGGAGATGAGCAGAGAAGAGACAAGTGTGCTAAGTGTAATGATTACCATCCTCCAGGGAAGTGCTCACAAGAAAAGAACCAAGCAAAGTATCATCCTGACTATCGGGTTGTGTGCCATCATTGCAATGAACCTGGACATATTCACCCTAGGTGCCCTCAGCTTCGTAATGGACATGTACCGGCTCAACAACAACAACCTAAAGTGCCGCATTAGAACAATGGTAACAACAATATGAAGAGACCTATGGAAAGGTGAGATGGAAGATTTTTTGCTTTTGATGGTGAAGAAGTCCATGATGATGATCAAGTTGAAGGTAACCCTTAGTCCTATATTAGACTTTCAAGTTATGTTTACTTTTTCATGATATATATGAAAGAAGTTACCTTTGTACCTCTAGTTTTGTTTGTCTTTTTGGGATGAATCTTTTAAGGGGTAGTAGATAGTTGTTTAGATTTTGAGGACAAAATCTCTTTAAGGGGTGGTATGTTGTAACATACAGAAACCTAGGACTTAATCTTATTCTAGGGTTAAGAACTTACAACCCTTAGTTCATGGAGGTTTTGCCAAATGAGGATTAGAATATTCTCTTTAGTATATTAATGCATGCATAAATCACATTAAAATGTTGAATATAAATTATCATTACCCAATACCTTCAAATTAATCATAAAATCATTAAAAGGTACATAAGATATATGCATAAAAGACAAGGTGTCCATAATTGAGAATAATGAGTTATAAAACCACAAAATATGAAATAAATAATTTTACGTGGGATAATGATGGTGAAGATTTGTTCTAGATTATTCCTATACCTTAGGGTGCAAGGAGGAGAAAAAGGGAATCAAAGATAATGCTTAAAACATGAATAACGAGATATTGGATTATTAATGGGAGAAATAATAGAAATAATGGATAATGTGTTAAAAGGAAAACTTCTTGGATAATAATAGCCTTATATTTGTTTTCTTGGGACATGCCTTGGTTTGGAGGCCAAGTTTCACTCAATTTTAAATGCGTAATCTACATAATAAAATATGCCTTTGGGTGAATTTCCACTCAATTTGGAGAAAGTTTGATTAAAAGGTGAAATCAGGAGAGAGAAAGTGTGTAGAACCTTCAAAATATTAAATAATTACACAAATAATTATAATATGTAAAATTGATGGAAAATTTATATCCAACATATTAAATAAGATGTGTGGGTCAAGTTTCATAAAATGTGGGTGATCCTATCACCATTAATGAAGGAGGAAAGAGAAAATAGTAATTGGTTTATTTAAAACATTTAAAGTTCTCAAAAGGCAAATTTAATTTTATATTTGGATTCTACATATCAAAATTAGCCTCTCTGAAAATTTTATTAAATTTGGGATTCATTTGCACCCTCAAAAGAGGAGAGAGAAAATACTTAAATAATATATGCCACACTTTAGACCAAATTAAATTTGGCACATGATTTATGTGTCACATGGATGCGCGTACTGTGAGCCGTCTGATCAAGTCTTAACGGTGGAGATTTTGTCTCCTATATTGCGTAGGAGTCCTAATTCGGTGTGAACAATACACCCACAAACCGCTCTCTTTACTTCACGGATATCTCGGGCCACAGTTAATTTTTTTTCTTGATTTTTCTTCCAACATGTTCGTGTGTAGATTCCGCATCTTTTAGTCTCCAAATCATGATCTGTGGTCAAGTATTTTTCAAATGCCCAACTTCCCATCTTTGTGCATCTCATGACCACGTCGAATTTGGCTTATACCCTAAGCTCACCTATAAATAGGTGTACCCCGAGTTGTGTCGGCCCTCGCACAACTCTTCTCCCCTCTCAATTTCTTTGCACGAGCTTTGTTTGGTCGTGGACAACCTTTCTTTCATTTAAGCTTTGCGGTGGCAGCCTCATGTACCTGGGAGTACCGACATCCCAATAGCTTGGCTTGGTGAGTTCGTTTTCTTCAGCTCTTGCCTTCAGTTTCTCTAGTTTCTCCTTTGGTGGCATCCAGCAGTTTCGCCCAAAACGGTGCTAGCCAACAGCTTTGCTGCTTCACACCATGATAGGTGCATGTGGTAGGGGACAATGTCCCTTGGGTTTTGTCACTTTTACCCCTCTCTTCGCCTTCTTCATTGTATTTCTCACATAAGGGCATTTCCGTCATTTTACCTTCTTTTTCTTTATGGGATGAGTCAACTGTGCCTTTGACCATGAACTTGGCCTCACCTGATTGGGCCAAATTAGTTGGGCCCGGTCTCTCTCTCTCTCGGCCCTTGATTGATGATTTGGCTTTATCTTATTTTCTTATTGGTTGGTTTTACAAAATCCATAACTAATTAATCTGTAATTAGAAAAATTTGCATAAATAGTCAATAAAATGAGAAAAATATAAGCTTTCTTTTATTAATGGTTTTGTCACCTAAATCCAATGTTTTATGATGAGTGATCTTAATGGATCTAATTAAATAAGATAATAACTTGTATAATTCATAACTAAACATTGATAAGTCAGAAAAATGTAATAAAATATGTTTTGGACTCATAATAATATAATTTAAAATATGTAGTGGTTTTGATGACCTAATTCACATATAATAAAAAGGCAATTTTTAGGGTTTTGAATAATCAATGCACTTCTAACCCTAATCTCACATATATGATATTAGGTGCTTTGGAAACCTAGATTTGGATCTAGAAGTAATCTTGTTTTGATCATGTCTTGTTCATTATGGAACTCAATTTATTGTCATATGCCCACTTTGAGGTGGTTGATGATGATGATCACTTATGTGGTGATTAAATTGTAAATCTGACTATACTTTTACTTGCCTCCCTATTAAGCATGTTATTTTGACTCAATATCCCTAGAGTAATATAATTTGCATTGGTTTTTGGGTTATGTGCCCTTATTGTTTAATTTGGGATGGTGGTTATGTGCCCCATACTCAGGTTTCAAATTTATGAGGTTTGGCCCAACTTTTAAAAAATTAGGAGTTTGGTTATGTTCCAATCTCTATCAGGTTTCATGTTTATGAGGTTTGGCCGCCTTTGTTTCTTTTGTTGTTCTAGTGCTATTTTTATCTCACCTACATGCATGTTGTTATGGGTTTTGTTCCCTAAAAACGTTATGAGTGCTTTTATGGAACCACTTTTATTATTGATTTAATGGCTACTACTCCTTTTACCATATGTTTGTGATTCTTTCCTTTTATGCCCATTTGGGTAGTTCTTATCTCTTTGAATGGGAAGCCTTCTATACTTGATGTACCTTTTTCTTAAAATATATAATTATCAATTCCCTTTTAGCATGCTCATACTAGCATTTTGCTGATATCTTCTTTTCTTTTCATTTTGTGGGGTATGCTTCCAACCCCAGGTGTTGGATAAGGAGAAGGAGATCTAGGAGGACCTGGACCACAACAAGTATAGATGTCTTCGTGGGAGACCTTACTTGTAGTTGGTAGGTGATCCTCATCTAGTTCTACATATGTAGTTAGTTTTCCCTTATGTCACCCTGCGTGGTGAAAGTTTAGAATGTTAAGAATCCTTGTAATCATTAGATATATCTTTCAACACCACTACTTCTTCTGTTATGATACAATCATGTTAAATAAATTTGGTTTCATCCCCTTTTGAGAAAAAGTTTTTTTTGGTGGATGTTGCCCTTTTTATTTTTAGTAGGGAGTGGATCCCTATGGTATCCCACTCCTTACACTATGCATCATGTATTAGACATAAAAAACCCTAGTGGTAAGATCTGCTCTTCGTGCCTCTAAACTCCGACCATGGACCTCTATATATTTGGAATAATGTTTCCCACGGATTTCGTCCTATTGGATATGACCGCCTTTGAAGTCTTCCTGGGAATGGATTGGTTGAATAGGTAAAAAGTAGTTGTATACTGTGAGGAATTCAAGGTTAGTTTGTTTCATCCTGTTGAGGGAAGAATGTGTGTTAAGGGTAGGAAGTGAGAGGAGCGACAATTTTTTATCTCCGTCAGCAAAGCTGAAAAGCTTGTCTCACAAGGGTGTAGAGCTTTCTTAGCCTCTATAGTCCTCAATGCTACACCTCCTACTCTCGACCACATAGATGTTGTGAAGGACTTCCCAGACGTCTTTCCCGAGGAGTGACCTAGGTTTCCACCAACTAACGATGTGGAATTCTCCATCCAGCTTGCACCCAGAACATCACCAATATCGAAGCCTCCATACCGCTTGGCCCCTACCGAGTTGGCCAAATTGAAGAAGTATCTTGAAGAGCTTCTCGACATGGGCTTCATCCACCCCACTATTTCGCCATGGAGAGCCCCTATCCTGTTCATCAAGAAGAAGGATGGATCAATGTGGATGTGTATGGACTACTGCATGCTTAACCAAGTGACGGTGAAGAACAATTATCCTTTACCTCACATCAACGATCTATTCGATCAGCTGAAGTCAGCCACTATATTCTCCAAGATGGATTTGCAGAGTGGCTACTACTAGATGTTACCGAAGGATGACGATGTCCCAAAGACAGCATTCAAAACTCTCCATGGGCGTTACAAAATCAAGGTTGTGCCTTTTGGTTTGACAAATGCCCATGTTGCCTTCATGGACCTAATGAACTGAGTGTTTCGCTCATACCTTGACAAGTTTGTGGTGTTATCTATTGATGATGTTTTGGTTTACTCTGAGATGTTAGAACAACATCGCGAGCATCTACAGATTGTACTCAACACACGGTGAAAAAATCAACTTTATGAAAAATTCTCGAAGTGTGAGTTTTGGATAAAGGAAGTTATGTTTTTGGGTCACGTGATTTCTGTTGGGCATATAGTTGTTGATCCACCAAAGGTAGAAGTTGTGACAAAGTGGAAGGCTCTAAAGAACCCATTTGATATCTGTAGTTTCCTCATATTAGTCGGTTACTATCGGAGGTTTATCAAGAGCTTCTCTAAATCGGCCTTTCCTTTGACCAAGCTGACACAAAAGGAGGCCAAGTTCTCATGGACATCTGAGTGTGAGAATAGTTTTTAGAAACTGAAGGAGTGTTTGACATCTACTCCCATACTTGCTTTGCCTATTGAGGGCATACCCTATGTCATCTACACCGATACATCCAAATAAGGTTTGGGGTGTGTCTTGATGTAAGATGGAAAGGTGATACCCTATGCTTCTCGTCAATTGATACCTAATGAAGCTAATTGGCCTACACATGATTTGGAGCTTGCTACTATAGTTCATGCTCTGAAGATCTAGTGACACTATCTTTATGGAAAAAAGTTCAAAGTTTTCTCTGATCACAAGAGTCTAAGATACCTATTGACTCAGAGGGATCAGAATCTATGACAACGTAGGTGGATGGAATACCTCAAAGATTACAACTTCACCATCACCTATCATTCTGGTAAAGCAAACGTCACAGTTGATGCTTTGAGTCACAAGAAGGATGTCGTTTGTGCTGCTATGAGATGTTTAGTGTGGGAAACTCTCAAACATGTGACTAGTTGGCGACCTTAGCCTATCGATTCATTGGATGAAGACAAGTTGTGTGTTCATATGGCTAGTTTGAGTGTTACGCCGACCTGGATCTCAGAAGTCGTTGTTGCATAGTTGGAAAGTTCTGAGCTAGAAGAGATGAAGGCCTTGACTAAGAAACTACAATCTGACTTCTCTATCTGAGTGGTTGGTGTTGTCCACTTTAGCCACAGGTTGTGGATTCCCGATGTAGGTGATCTGAGACATAAGGTTCTGAGTGAAGCTCATGGGTCCAAGTACACTATTCATCCTGGCACAATAAAAATGTACAAGGACTTACAGTGAAGTGTATGGTGGAAGAACATGAAGAGTAATATAGCTCTATTTGTCACAAAGTGCTTGACATGTCAGCAAGTCAAGATCGAACATCAATGACCTGGTGGTCTTCTTCATCCTATTGAAATTTTGGAATGAAAATGGGAGAAGATAATAATGGACTTTGTTACTGACTTTCCTCAGTATAAGAAAGGTCATGATGTTGTTTGGGTGGTTATTGATCGGCTTGCAAAATCTACTCTTTTCTTGCCTTTCAAAACCACATATAATGTTGTTGAGATGGCTCAATTATATGTGGACTGGATAGCTCATCTGCATGGTGTGCATACTGTGATAGTTTCTGATGGAGACCCTTCAATTCTCGTCTATGGCGTCAGATTCAGGAAGAGATGGGTATTGATCTACATTTCAATATTGTGTACCGCCCGTAAATGGATGGTCAGTCTAAGAGAACAGTTCAGATTCTAGAGGACTTTCTTCGAGCTTGTGTGATGGATTGTGGTGTTGCATGGGATCTGAAAAACACTGGAGGGGGGTTGAATAGGGTTTTCTAATAATTTTTAAAATAATACAACCAACAAACAATCATAAGGATGTTGAAGGAGACAAGGGTTTAGAGTGGTTCCACCCTTAGCAAAAAGTAAGGGAGTCAGTCCACTACCCAATTGTTTTCAATTGGGATTTTGAAAGTATTTGAATTTTATTACCTTCTCAAGGATGTTACACAAAATTACAAATACCTTCCCAAACCCTTTGGACAACCTTCACCTGAAGTCGTCTCACCAACTTTGAAGCAGCCTTCACTTGAAGCAACTTCAAGATCCCCCTTGAAGTAGCCTTCCTCCTTGAAGTAGCTTCCCATTGAGACCTTCTAGAAGTAGTCCAAAGTCCTCCTTCTCCACCTGAGAAGATTTCACCCTATCCACTCCATAGCCTCCAACCAAGGAGTAGCAAGGAGAGTACAATGCAATAAGAAAGAACAAGAAAGGAAAAAGGAAATTACAATTACCACTTAAGCACAAGGCTTGAATCCTATATCAAGCATTTTGATCTCCTATCCAATGTGTATGAAAGTGGAAGTATAGTGGGTAGGAGATTCTACCCTATAGGACATGAAATTCCAGCAATGGAAATGATTAACAAGTGTTGCAGTTGCTCAATTGCTCACAAGAATTGATTCTCAATTGCAAGTATGTGTAATCAAGTGAGTTTAGGTGTCCTAAGGCATGCCCCCTTTATAGGAATGGCCTACTAGTGCATAGGGACGTTCTAGACACCTTCTAGGGGGTTCTTAGTGCTCAACTAGCCGTTAGGTATCCACTAATTGCATTAGTAACTGCTAGTTAATTAATTCTGAAAAGTGCAGACAAAAACTTTCTCAGTCGAGAAGTTTGTCAACCGAGTGCCTCTCGGTCGAGGAATTTGTCGACCGAGAGTAATTATGGAGTAAGTGTATTGCAACGTTCAACTCAACTCCCAACTACTTTTCTAATTTAGTCTAATGGCTAGGAGGGTGTGTTCTCGGCCAAGGAGTTTGTCGACCGAGAGTGTCTTGGTCGAAGTTTTTGTCGAATGAGAACATCCCTGATTCAATGTATTCATTTACTGAGTGTGTATCAATGTGCTATTGTGGCGCTAACTTAGGAGATGACCTATCTAAGTGTTGTGCATGGATAGGGAAGATCTAAATACTTGATTTACATGATATCTAAGTACTTGTACATTATATATTTTTTAAGTTTACATTTGATTACAATCATAAAAATAAAGCAATTTAAGCTTGTAGATCGTCCAAAACTTTGTCATCCACCTTGTTCCTGAAATACTCAAGTAACACTTTAGATCCACAAGAATGAAGTGTTTGTCATTTTCAAAACAAAAGGATTTTGATGATGTCCATTTAACCAACAATCCCCCCCTTTTTGAAGATGACAAACATTTCTAAATAAAATTCAAATAAGCTTAAATAATATTGAGTTGAGTTTCATACCTAAAATTTACCTTGTATAAACCTTCTCTTGTTTATGGAATGTGTGCTTATTATTCCCAAAGAGGTGTGGAACATAAAATCCAACTCTTTCAGGGAATATAGCAGCATTTGATGTGAAGCCAAGAGAGTATGTATGAAACTCATTGATTGAGTATTAAAGATTTATATTATTTCTCCCCCTTTTTCATTTCAAAAAGATAACCGTTAAAAACATCTATTAAGATTCCCCCTTAATTGGTTCTCCCCTTTCAAAAAGATAACCGTTAAAAACAAGCTAAAAGATGTCCATTTATAGCCAAAATGTAAGGATCGGAGAAACGAAATGATTTTAAGAAGAACAAATTTCAAAGAAAAAATCTTCTAAGGGAGTGATAAGTAATTTCTACCTTATGTTATTAAATTGATCTAATGGAAGTGGTTTTGTGAAAATATCAGCCAATTGATCTTCTGTATCAACATGATGAAGGGATATATGTTTTTTAGAAATATGATCCCTTAGAAAATGATGACGGATTTCAATATGTTTGGCACGGCTGTGTAAGATAAGATTATGTGCCAACTTTATAGCGCTTGTATTGTCACAAAACATAGGCATATATGAAAATATAAAACCATAATCATTTAAAACTTGTTGCATATAAAGCACTTGAGCACAACAAGACCCGACTGCCATATATTAAACTTCAGTGGTAGAAAGGGAAACTTTGTTTTGTTTCTTGCTAAACCGTGATACTAAGGCTCTTCCTAATAAGAAACAACTTCCGCTTGTGCTTTTTCGGTGAAGTTGACAACCAACGTAATCGGCATCGATATAAGCTTTCAAATCCAAAGATTGTCTATTAGGATACCATAAACCATAGTTTGTGGTGCCGGCTAAGTATCTTAGAATCCTTTTGATAGCTTGAAAATGAGTTTGCATGGGTTTTGATTGAAATCTAGCACAAAGTCCAACGGAAAACATGATATTCAGTCTAGAAGTGGTTAAGTAAAGAAAACTACCAATCATGGCCCTATATAAGGAATCATCAATGGGTTCCAAATTTTCATCCTTGTCAATTTTAGTAGAAGTAGCCATTGGTGTGGTAGCATGTTTGCAATGTTCCATTCCAAAACATTTTAAAAGTTCATTTGTATACTTCTCTTGGCTTATAAAAATCCTAGCAGGCATTTTCTTTATTTGAAACCCAAGAAAGAAAGTCAATTCTCATTTCAAATTCCTTTTGCATAATATCACTAAATTGTTTACATAAAGATTCATTTGATGCGCCAAAGATAATATCATGAACATAAATTTGAATAACTATAAAGTCAGATTCATATGTTTTGAAAAATAAAGTAGAATCTAAATTTCCAATTGAAAAACTGTTATCAAAAAGATGATAACAGTTTTAAACGATAAAGTGCTTATTTTAAACGTTAAAGTGCTTTCTTAAGTTTGTAAACATGATCATATTTACCAAGAATTTCAAAACTAGGTGGTTGGGTAACATATACTTCCTCTTCTATTATTCCATTTAGAAATGCACTTTTTACATCCATTTGGAATAGTTTGATGTTTTTGTGGGAAGCTATAGCAAGTAGCATTCTAATGGCTTCAAGTCTTTCCATCGGTGCATAAGTTTCATCAAAGTCTATTCCTTCTTGTTGATTATACCCTTATGCTACCAACCTAGCTTTATTTCTTACTACTTCCCCGGCTTCATTTAACTTATTTCAAAAAACCCACTTAGTTCTAATAATGGTTTTATCTTGAGGTTTAGGAACTAAGTCTCATACATCATTCTTAGTAAATTGGTTTAATTCTTCTTGTATTTCCATTATCCAATAATCATCTTTTAGAGCTTCAACCACTTTCTTAGGTTCAATTATAGATACAAACACCATATTTGCAACATCTCTAAAAGATGATCGGGTTTTTACTTTATCCTTAGGATTTTGAATGATTAGTTCTTGAGGATGATCCTTGATGAGTCTAGGGATGGGTTGTTGTGTCTCAATTTGTTGATCATTTTCAGCATTTTGATCATCTTTAGTTGATATGGTTAGGTCTTCAATTTGATGAGTAATATCAACTATGTCATCACTTTTTTTAGCTCTTCATGAAAAGTAATGTGAATGGATTCTTCAACTTTTCTAGAGATGGTATTGTAAACTCTAAATGCTTTGCTAGAAGTTGAATATCCTAAGAAAAAAGGCTTTTTGTGATTTAGAGTCAAACTTTTCTATATCATCTTTTGTGTTTAGGAAATAGCAAGTTGAGCCAAAAGTATGAAAATAATCAACCCTTGGTTTCTTATTATAAATGAGTTCATATTGTGTTTTCTTCAAATAAGAGTGTACAGTTACTCTATTTAGCACATAGCAAGCTGTGTTTACTGCTTCAGCCCAAAACATTTTAGATGTATAATGTTCAAGCATCATAGTCCTAGCCATTTCTTGTAAGGACCTATTCTTTCTTTCAACTATGCCATTTTTTTGTGGAGTATGTGGAGCTGAAAAATTGTATTTGTAGCCTTGAGATGTGAATTATTCTTCAAATATATGATTCTCAAATTCTCCACCATGATCACTTCTAATTTTGCATATTTTATTTTGTAATTGATTTTCAATCTTTGAGCAAAATTGTATGAACACTTGAATGATATCATCCTTATTTGCAAGGAAATGAACCCATGTATATCTACTGTAGTCATCAACAATAACAAAGCAATTTCTTTTTCCACCAATAGATTGTGTCCTCATAGGTCCAAATAAATCCATATGAATAAGTTCTAGTGATCTACTGGTGCTAAGCATGTTTTTGGGTTTAAAAGAAGTTTTAGTTTGTTTACCCAAAGTACATGGTTCACAATTTTCAGATTGATCAAAAGATAGCTTAGGCAAACCACAAACAACTAGCTTTTTGATAACATGTAAACTAGCATGACCTAATTTTCAAATCCATAATTGGAGAGAATTATCTTTTGCAAGTAAACATTTTCCAACTACATATTGGATAGAGTTAGGTCTAAGAATATATAGATTTCCAATTCTTTTTCCTTCATACACAACATTTGTAGTGTTCTCTTGTAGCAATTTTTATTGAATAAAACATCATATCCAGTATCACATAGTTGACTGACACTTATTAAATTATGGTGCAAACCATCAACAAGTAAAACATTTTTATTTCAAGGATTGTACCAATATTACCTATTCCAACAATTTTACCTTTGTCATTGTCTCCAAAAGTGATTGTTCTACTTTTCTTTTCTTTAAAAGTTTGAAAAGCATCCTTATTGCCGGTCATGTGTTTGGAGCATCCACTATCAACCACCCAATCCTCTTGAGAATCATCACTATCATCTTCTTTGGCCATGAGACACTCCACATTCTCTTTTCCACTCTCACTATCACTTGACTCATCCCATGCAACTTTGTATGCTTTTTCTCCCTTCTTCTTGGATGAACTTTTCTTCCCTTTCTTTGCTTTAGGACATTCATTCTTAAGATGTCCCTTCTTTCCACATTCAAAACACCTAGGAGAGGTAGAAGAAGAAGAACCAATAACTTCGTTAGATTTGAATCTTCTATATTTCTTACCATTTACAATTAGAGCTTCTTCTCCCTCTTCTCCATTACTTGTCTCATCACTTTCTTGAGTGATGACCCTTGTATCCTTGAAAGCCATGTCCTTCTTTCTTCCTTGTTGAAGTTCATGCTCTCTTCTTTCTTCCTCCTCCAAGGTTGCCTCATGTGCTTCTAAGTTGCCAATGAGTTGCTCCATCCTTAGTCGGGTGAGGCAATTGGCTTCTTCAATTGCGGTCACCTTAGGCTTGTACTTAGGAGGAAGAGACCTAAGAATTTTTGACACTTGATCTTCTTCACTAATGGCTTTACCTAATGCATTCAAACCATTAAAAATAGAATAAACCTTTGCATATATTTCACTAATAGACTCATTTGGTTCCATACGAACATGTTCAAACTTTTGTTTAAGCATACCAATTTTGGAATTTTTTACTTGAACAGATCCTTCATAAGTAATAGAGAGTCTATGACATATCTCATATGCAGTTTCAAAATTTGAAATTCTATTGAACTCACCTACAAAAATTCAACAATAAAGGATACTTACAACTTTTGCATCTAATTGAGCTAATCTCACCATGATTGCATCCCATGTAGCATATTCAGTTTGAGGAAGATCAAAGGCATTTGACACCATTCTCCAGAGATCCCAATTGATTCCTTGAAAGTAGAATTGCATCCTCCTTTTCCAATAGGTGTCGTTGGTGCCATCAAATGGTGGAGGCTAAGCCAAAAGTGTTTCTTCCAAGTTGAGGCTGTTTAGTACCCCATCACCCATTTTCTTCAAGACTTTATTAAAGTTCCTTGAAGGTTGCTCTGATACCAAATGAAAAACACTAGAGGAGGGGTGAATTGGGTTTTATAATAATTTTTAAAATAATTCAACCAACAAACAACCACAATGATGTTGAAGAAGGAGATAAGGGTTTAGAGTGGTTCCACCCTTATTAAAAACTAAGGGAGTCAGTCCACTACCCAATTGTTTCCAATTGGGATTTTGAAAGTATTTGACTTTTATTACCTTCTCAAGGATGTTACACAAAATTACAAATACCTTCCCAAACCCTTTGGACAGCCTTCACCCGAAGTCATCTCACCAACTTTGAAGCAGCCTTCACTTGATGTAACTTCAAGCTCCCCCTTGAAGTAGCCTTCCTCCTTGAAGTAGGTTCCCATTGATACCTTCTAGAAGTAGTCGAAAGTCCTCCTTCTCAACCTGAGAATATTTCACCCTCTCCACTCTGTAGCCTCCAACCTAGGAGTAGCAAGGAGAGTACAATGCAATAAGAAAGAACAAGAAAGAAAAAAGGAAATTACAATAACCACTTAAGCATAAGGCTTGAATCCTATATCAAGTATTTTGATCTCCTATCCAATGTGTATGAAAGTGGAAGTATTGTGGGTAGGAGACTCTAGACTATAGGACACGAAATGCCAGCAATGGAAATGATTAGCAAGTGTTGAAGTAGCTCAATTGCTTATAAGAATTGATTCTCAATTGCAAGTATGTGTACTCAAGTGAGTTTAGGTGTCCTAAGGCATGTCCTATTTATAGGAATGGCCTACTAGTGCTTAGGGACGTTCTAGACACTTTCTAGGGGGTTCTTAGTGCTCAACTAGCCATTAGGTATCCACTAATTGCATTAGTAATAGATAGTTAATTAATTCTGAAAAGTGCAGACATAAACTTTCTTGGTCGAGAAGTTTGTCAATCGAGTGCCTCTCGGTTGAGGAATTTGTCGACCGAGAGTAAGTCTGGAGTAAGTGTATCGCAATGTTCAACTCAACAATCAACTACTTTTCTAACTTAGTGTCATGGCTAGGAGGGTCTATTCTCGGTCAAGGAGTTTGTCGACCGAGAGTGTCTCGGTCGAAGTTTTTGTCGACTGAGAACATCTCTGATTCAATGTATTCATTTACTGAGTGTGTGTATCAATGTGTTATCGTGGCGCTAACTTAGGAGATGACCTATCTAAGTATTGTATGTGGATAGGGAAGATCTAAACGCTTGATTTACATGATATCTAAGTACTTGTACATTATATATTTTTACAAGTTTACATTTGATTACAATCATAAAAATAAAGCAATTTAAGCATGTAGATCGTCCAAAACTTTGTCATCCACTTTGTTACTAAAATACTCAAGTAGCACTTTAGATCCATAAGAATGAAGTGTTTCTAATTTTCAAAACAAAACGATTTTGATGATGCCCATTTAACCAACAATCTCCCCCTTTTGGAAGATGACAAACATTTCTAAATATAATTCAAATAAGCTTAAATAATATTGAGTTGAGTTTCATACCTGAAATTTACCTTGTCTATACCTTCTCTTGTTTATGGAATGTGTGCTAATTATTCCCAAAGAGGTGTGGAACATAAAATCCAACTCTTTTAGGGAATATAGAAACATTTTATATGAAGCCAAGAGAGTATGCATGAAACTCATTGATTGAGTATTTAAGATTTATATTATTTCTCCCCCTTTGTCATTTCAAAAAGATAACTATTAAAAACATCTGTTAAGACTCCCCCTTAATTGGTTCTCCCCTTTCAAAATGATAATTGTTAAAAACATGCTAAAAGATGTCCATTTACAGCCAAAATGTAAGAATCGGAGAAACCAAACGATTTTTAGAAGAACAAATGTCAAAGAAAAAATCTTCTAAGGGAGTGATAAGTAATTTCTGCCTTATGTTATTAAATTGATCTAATGGAAGTGGTTTTGTGAAAATATCAGCCAATTGATCTTCTGTATCAACATGATGAAGGGATATATGTTTTTTAGAAATATGATCCCTTAGAAAATGATGACGAATTTCAATATGTTTGGCACGACTGTGTAAGATAGGATTATGTGCCAAGTTTTTAGCACTTGTATTGTCACAAAAGATAGGCGTAGATGAAAATATAGAACCATAATCATTTAAAACTTGTTGCATATAAAGCCCTTGAGAACAACAAGACCTGGCTGCCATATATTCCGCTTCATTGGTAGAAAGGGCAACCGTGTTTTGTTTCTAGCTAAACCATGATACTAAGGCTCTTCCTAATAAGAAACAACTTCCGCATGTGCTTTTTCAGTTAAGTCGACAACCAACGTAATCGACATCGGTATAAGCTTTCAAATATAAAGATTGTCTATTAGGATACCATAAACCATAGTTTGCGGTGTGGGCTAAGTATCTTAGAATCCTTTTGACAGCTTGAAAATGAGTTTGCATGGGTTTTGATTGAAATCTAGCACAAAGTCCTACGGAAAACATGATATCCAGTCTAGAAGCAATTAAGTAAAGCAAACTACCAATCATGGCCCTATATAGAATCATCAATGGGTTCCCCATTTTCATCCTTGTCAATTTTAGTAGAAGTAGCCATTGGTGTGGTAGCATGTTTGCAATGTTGCATTCTGAAACATTTTAAAAGTTCATTTGTATACTTTTTTTGGCTTATAAAAATCCCAGTTGGCATTTTCTTTATTTGAAAACCAAGAAAGAAAGTCAATTATCATTTCAAATTCCTTTTTCATTATATCACTAAATAGTTTACATAAAGATTCATTTGATGCACCAAAGATAATATCATCAACATAAATTTGAACAACTAGAAAGTCAGATTCATATGTTTTGAAAAATAAAGTAGAATCTGAATTTCCAATTGAAAAACTATTATCAAAAAGATAATTTTTGAGAATTTCATACCAATTTATAGGTTCTTGTTTTAAACCATAAAGTTCTTTCTTAAGTTTGTAAACATGATCATCTTTACCAGGAATTTCAAAACCAAGTGGTTGGGTAACATATACTTCCTCTTGTATTATTCCATTTGGAAATGCACTTTTTACATCCATTTGGAATAGTTTGATGTTTTTGTGGGTACCTATAGCTAGTACCATTCTAATGGCTTCCAGTCTTGCCATCGGTGCATAAGTTTCATCAAAGTCTATTCCTTCTTGTTGATTATACCCTTATGCTACCAACCTAGCTTTATTTATTACTACTTCCCAGGCTTCATTTAACTTATTTCAAAAAAACCCACTTAGTTCCAATAATGGTTTTATCTTGAGGTTTAGGAACTAAGTCCCATACATCATTCTTAGTAAATTGTTTTAATTCTTCTTGCATTTCCATTATCCAATAATCATCTTTTAGAGCTTCAGTCACTTTCTTAGGTTCAATTATAGATACAAATGCCATATTTGCAACATCTCTAAAAGATGATCGGGTTTTTACTTTATCCTTGGGATTTCTAATGATTAGATCTTGAGGATGATCCTTGATGAGTCTAGGGATGGGTTGTTGTGTCTCAATTTGTTGATCATTTTCAGCATTTTGATCATCTTTAGTTGATATGGTTAGGTCTTCAATTTGATGAGTAATATCAACTATGTCATCACTTTTTTTAGCTCTTCATGAAAAGTAATGTGAATGGATTCTTCAACTTTTCTAGAGATCATATTATAAACTCTAAATGCTTTGCTAGAAGTTGAATATCCTAAGAAAAAGGCTTTTTGTGATTTAGAGTCAAACTTTTCTCTATCATCTTTTGTGTTTAGGATATAGGAAGTGAGCCAAAAGTATGAAAATAATCAACCCTTGGTTTCTTATTATAAATGAGTTCATATGGTGTTTTCTTCAAATAAGAGTGTACGGTTACTCTATTTAGCACATAGCAAGCTGTGTTTTCTACTTCAGCCAAAAACATTTTAGATGTATTATGTTCAAGCATCATAGTCCTATCCATTTCTTATAAGGACCTATTCTTTCTTTCAACTATGTCATTTTGTTGTGGAGTACGTGGAGCTGAAAATTGTGAGTATAGCCTTGAGATGTGAAGTATTCTTCAAATATATGATTCTCAAATTGTCCACCATGATCACTTCTAATTGTGCATATTTTATTTTGTAATTGATCCTCAATCTTTGAGCAAAATTGTATGAACACTTGAATTCTATCATCCTTATTTGCAAGGAAATGAACCCATGTCTATCTACTATAAACATCAACAATATCAAAGCGATATCTTTTTCCACAAATAGATTGTGTCCTCATAGGTCCAAATAAATCCATATGAATAAGTTCTAGTGATCTATTGGTGCTAAGCATGTTTTTGGGTTTAAAAGAAGTTTTAGTTTGTTTACCCAAAGTACATGGTTCACAATTTTCAGATTGATCAAAAGATTGCTTAGGCAAACCACGAACAACTAGCTTTTTGATAACATGTGAACTAGCATGAACTAATTTTCTATGCCATAATTGGAGAGAATTATATTTTGCAAATAAACATTTTCCAACTATAGATTGCATAGAGTTAGGTCTAAGAATATATAGATTTCCAATTCTTTTTCCTTCATACACAACATTTGTAGTGTTCTCTTGCAGCAATTTTTATTGAATAAAACAACATATCCAGTATCACATAGTTGACTGACACTTATTAAATTATGGTTCAGACCATCAACAAGTAAAACATTTTTATTTCAAGGTTTATACCAGTATTACCTATTCCAACAATTTTACCTTTGCCATTATCTTCAAAAGTGATTGTTCCACTTTTCTTTTCTTCAAAAGTTTGAAAAGCATCCTTATTTCCGGTCATGTGTTTGGAGCATCCACTATCAACCACCCAATCCTATTGAGAATCATCACTATCATCTTCTTTGGCCATGAGACACTCCACATTCTCTTCACCACTCTCACTATCACTTGACTCATCCCATGCAACTTTGTATGCTTTTTCTCCCTTCTTCTTGGATGAACTTTTCTTCCCTTTCTTTGCTTTAGGACATTCATTCTTAAGATGTCCCTTCTTTCCACATTCAAAACACCTAGGAGAGGAAGAAGAAGAAGAACCAATAACTTTTTTAGATTTAAATATTTTATATTTCTTACCATTTACAATTAGAGCTTCTTCTCCCTCTTCTCCATTACTTGTCTCATCACTTTCTTGAGTGATGACCTTTTTAGCCTTGAAAGTCATGTCCTTCTTTCTTCCTTGTTTAAGTTCATGCTCTCGTCTTTCTTCCTCCTCCAAGGTTGCCTCATGTGCTTCTAAGTTTCCAATGAGTTGCTCCATCCTTAGTCAGGTGACATCATTGGCTTCTTCAATTGTGGTCACCTTAGGCTTGTACTTAGGAGGAAGAGATCTAAGAATTTTTGACACTTGATCTTCTTCACTAATGGCTTTACCTAATGCATTCAAACCATTAACAATACAATAAAACTTTGCATACATTTCACTAATACACTCATTTCGTTCCATATGAAACTGTTCAAACTTTTGTTTAAGCATACCAAATTTGGAATTTTTTACTTGAACAGTTCCTGTATAAGTAATAGAGAGTCTATGCCATATCTCATATGCAGTTTCACAATTTGAAATTCTATTGAACTCACCTACGAAAATTCAACAATAAAGGATACTTACAACTTTTGCATTTAATTGAGCTAATCTCATAGTGATTGCATCCCATGTAGCATATTCAGTTTGAGGAAGATCATAGGCATTTGACACCATTCTCTAGAGATCCCAGCTGATTCGTTGAAAGTGGAATTGCATCCTCCTTTTCCAATAGGTGTAGTTGATGCCATCAAATGGTGGAGGCCGAACCACAAGTGTTTCTACCAAGTTGAGGTTGTTTAGTACCCCATCACCCATTTTCTTCAAGACTTTGTTAAAGTTCCTTGAAGCCTACTCTGATACCAAATGAAAAACACTAGAGGGGGGTGAATAGGGTTTTATAATAATTTTTAAAATAATCAACCAACAAACAACCATAAGGATATTGAAGAAGGAGATAAGGGTTTAGAGTGGTTCCACCCATAGCAAAAACTAAGGGAGTCAGTCCACTACCCAATTGTTTCCAATTGGGATTTTGAAAGTATTTCAATTTTATTACCTTCTCAAGGATGTTACACAAAATTACAAATACCTTCCCAAACCCTTTAGATAGCCTTCACTCGAAGTCATCTCACCAACTTTGAAGCAACCTTCACTTGAAATAACTTCAAGCTCCCCCTTGAAGTAGTCTTCCTCCTTGAAGTACCTTCCCGTTGAAACCTTCGAGAAGTAGTCCAAAGTCCTCCTTCTCCACCTAAGAAGATTTCACCCTCTCCCCTCCGCAGCCTCCAACCTAGGAGTAGTAAGGAGAGTATAATGCAATAAGAAAGAACAAGAAAGGAAAAAGGAAATTACAATTACCACTTAAGCACAAGGCTTGAATCCTATATCTAGCGTTTTGATCTCCTATCCAATGTGTATGAAAGTGGAAGTATAGTGGGTAGGAGATTCTAGCCTATAGGACACGAAATGACAGTAATGGAAATGATTAGCAAGTGTTGAAGTTGCTCAATTACTCACAAGAATTGATTCTCAATTGCAAGTATGTGTACTCAAGTGAATTTAGGTGTCCTAAGGCATGTCCTATTTATAGGAATGGCCTACTACTGCTTAGGGACGTTCTAGACACTTTCCAGGAGGTTCTTAGTGCTCAACTAGTCGTTAGGTATCCACTAATTGCATTAGTAACTGCTAGTAAATTAATTCTGAAAAGTACAGATAGAAACTTTCTTGGTTGAGAAGTTTGTCAACCGAGTGCCTCTCGCTCGAGGAATTTGTCGACCGAGAGTAAGTCTGGAGTAAGTGTATTGCAATGTTCAACTCAACTCTCAACTACTTTTCTAACTCAGTGTCATGGCTAGGAGGGTTTGTTCTCAGTCGAGGAGTTTGTCGACCAAGAGTGTCTCTGTCGAAGTTTTTGTCGACTGAGAACATCCATGATTCAATGTATTCATTTACTGAGTGTGTGTATCAATGTTCTATTGTGGTGCTAACTTAGGATATGACCTATCTAAGTGTTGTGAGTGGATAGGGAATATCTAAACGCTTGATTTACATTATATCTAAGTACTTGTACATTATATATTTGTACAAGTTTACATTTGATTACAATCATAAAAATAAAGCAATTTAAGCATGTAGATCGTCCAAAACTTTGTTTTACACCTTATTCCTGAAATACTCAAGTATCACTTCAGATCCACATGAATGAAGTGTTTGTCATTTTTAAAACCAAAGGATTTTGATGATGTCCATTTAACCAACAATCTCCCCCTTTTTGAAGATGACAAACATTTCTAAATATAATTCAAATAAGCGTAAATAATATTGAGCTGAGTTTCATAACTTAAAATTGCCTTGTATATACCTTCTCTTGTTTATAAAATGTGTGGTTATTATTCCCAAAGAGGTGTGGAACATAAAATCCAACTCTTTTAGGGAATATAGAAACATTTGATGTGAAGCCAAGAGAGTATGTATAAAACTCATTGATTGAGTATTTAAGATTTATATTATTTCTCCCCCTTTGTCATTTCAAAAAGATAACTATTAAAAACATCTGTTAAGACTCCCCCTTAATTGGTTCTCCCCTTTCAAAATGATAATTGTTAAAAACATGCTAAAAGATGTCCATTTACAGCCAAAATGTAAGAATCGGAGAAACCAAACGATTTTTAGAAGAACAAATGTCAAAGAAAAAATCTTCTAAGGGAGTGATAAGTAATTTCTGCCTTATGTTATTAAATTGATCTAATGGAAGTGGTTTTGTGAAAATATCAGCCAATTGATCTTCTGTATCAACATGATGAAGGGATATATGTTTTTTAGAAATATGATCCCTTAGAAAACGATGACGGATTTCAATATGTTTGGCACGGCTGTGTAAGATAGGATTATGTGCCAAGTTTATAGCGCTTGTATTGTCACAAAAGATAGGCATAGATGAAAATATAAAACCATAATCATTTAAAACTTGTTGCATATAAATCACTTGAGCACAACAAGACCCGGCTGCCATATATTCAGCTTCATTGGTAGAAAGGGCAACCGTGTTTAGTTTCTTTCTAAACCATGATACTAAGGCTCTTCCTAATCAAAAACAACTTCCACTTGTGCTTTTTCAGTCAGGTCGACAACCAACGTAATCAGCATCGCTATAAGCTTTCAAATCTAAAGATTGTCTATTAGGATACTATAAACCATAGTTTGCAGTGTCGACTAAGTATCTTATAATCCTTTTGACTACTTGAAAATGAGTTTGCATGGGTTTTGATTGAAATCTAGCACAAAGTCCAACAGAAAACATGATATCTGGTCTAGAAGCGGTTAAGTAAAGCAAACTACCAATCATGGCACTATATAAGGAATCATCAATGGGTTCCTCATTTTCATCGTTGTCAATTTTAGTAGAACTAGCCATTGGTGTGGTAGCATGTTTGCAATGTTCCATTCTGAAATGTTCTAAAAGTTCATTTGTATACTTCTCTTGGCTTATAAAAATCCCAGTGGGCGTTTGCTTTATTTCAAAACTAAGAAGGAATGTCAATTCTCATTTCAAATTCCTTTTGCATAATATCACTAAATTGTTTACATAAAGATTCATTTGATGTACCAAAGATAATATCATCAACATAAATTTGAACAACTAGAAATTCGGATTCATATGTTTTGAAAAATAAAGTAGAATATGAATTTCCAATTGAAAAATTGTTATCAAAAAGATAATTTTTAGCCTTTCATACCAATTTCTAGGTGCTTGTTTTAAACCATAAAGTTCTTTCTTAAGTTTGTAAACATTATCATCTTTACCAGGAATTTCAAAACTAGGTGGTTGGGTAACATATACTTCCTCTTGTATTATTCCATTTAGAAATGTACTTTTTACATCCATTTGGAATAGTTTGATGTTTTTTGGGCAGCTATAGCTAGTAGCATTCTAATGGCTTCAAGTCTTTCCATTGGTGCATAAGTTTCATTAAAGTCTATTCCCTCTTGTTGATTATACCCTTATGCTACCAACCTAGCTTTATTTCTTACTACTTCACTGGCTTCATTTAACTTATTTCAAAAAAACCCACTTAGTTCCAATAATAATTTTATCTAGAGGTTTAGGAACTAAGTCCCATACATCATTCTTAGTAAATTGGTTTAATTCTTCTTGGATTGCCATTATCCAATAATCATATTTTAGAGATTCAGTCACTTTCTTAGGTTCAATTATAGATACAAATGCCATATTTGCAACATCTCTAAAAGATGATCGGGTTTTTACTTTATCTTTAGGATTTCCAATGATTAGTTCTTGAGGATGATCCTTAATGAGTCTTGGGATGGGTTGTTGTGTCTCAATTTGTTGATAATTTTCAGTATTTTGTTCACCTTTAGTTGATATGGTTAGGTCTTTAATTTGATGAGTAATATCAACTATGTCATCACTTTGTTTTAGTTCTTCATGAAAAATAATGTGAATGGATTCTTCAACTTTTCTAGAGATGGTATTGTAAACTCTAAATGCTTTGCTAGAAGTTGAATATCCTAAGAAAAAGACTTTTTGTGATTTAGAGTCAAACTTTTCTCTATCATCTTTTGTGTTTAGGATATAGCAAGTTGAGCCAAAAGTATGAAAATAATGAACCCTTGGTTTCTTATTATAAATGAGTTCATATGGTGTTTTCTTCAAATAAGAGTGTATGGTTACTCTATTTAGCACATAGCAAGTTTTGTTTACTGCCTCAACCCAAAACATTTTAGATGTATTATGTTCAAGCATCATAGTCCTATCCATTTCTTGTAAGGACCTATTCTTTCTTTCAACTATGCCATTTTTTTGTGGAGCATGTGGAGCTAAAAAATTGTGAGTGTGGCCTTGAGATGTGACGTATTCTTCAAATATATGATACTCAAATTCTCCACCATGATCACTTCTAATTGTGCATATTTTATTTTGTAATAGATTTTCAATCTTTGAGCAAAATTGTATGAACACTTGAATGGTATCGTCCTTATTTGCAAGGAAATGAACCCATGTATATCTACTGTAATCATCAACAATAACAAAGCAATATCTTTTTCCACTAATAGATTGTGTCCTCATAGGTCCAAATAAATATATATGAATAATTTCTAGTGATCTACTGGTGCTAAGCATGTTTTTGGGTTTAAAAGAAGTTTTAGTTTGTTTACCCAAAGTACATGGTTCAAAATTTTTAGATTGATCAAAAGATAGCTTAGGCAAACCACGAACAAGATCATATTTAACTAGATTTTTGATAACGTGTGAACTAGAATGACCTAATTTTCTATGCCATAATTGGAGAGAATTATCTTTTGCAAGTAAACATTTTCCAACTATAGATTGCATAGAGTTAGGTCTAAGAATATATAGATTTCCAATTCTTTTTCCTTCATACACAACATTTGTAGTGTTCTCTTGCAGTAATTTTTATTGAATAAAACATCATATCCAGTATCACATAGTTGACTGAAACTTATGAAATTATGGTGTAGACCATCAACAAGTAAAACATTTTTATTTCAAGGTTTGTACCAATATTACCTATTTTAACAATTTTACCTTTGCCATTGTCTCCAAAAGTGACTGTTCCACTTTTCTTTTCTTCAAAAGTTTGAAAAGCATCCTTATTGCCGGTCATGTGTTTGGAGCATCCACTATCAACCACCCAATCCTCTTGAGAATCATCACTATCATCTTCTTTGGCCATGAGACACTCCACATTCTCTTCTCCACTCTCACTATCACTTGACTCATCCCATGCTGCTTTGTATACTTTTTCTCCCTTCTTCTTGGATGAACTTCTCTTCCCTTTCTTTGCTTTAGGACATTCATTCTTAAGATGTCCCTTCTTTCCACATTCAAAACACCTAGGAGAGGAATAAGAAGAAGAACCAATAACTTTGTTAGATTTGAATCTTCTATATATCTTACCATTTACAATTAGAGCTTCTTATCCCTCTTCTCCATTACCTTCCTCATCACTTTCTTGAGTGATGACCTTTATAGACTTGAAAGCCATGTCCTTCTTTCTTCCTTGTTGAAGTTCATGCTCTTGTCTTTCTTTCTCCTCCAAGGTTGCCCCATGTTCTTCTATGTTGCCAATGAGTTGCTCCATCCTTAGTCGGGTGAGGTCATTGGCTTCTTCAATTGTGGTCACCTTAGGCTTGTACTTAGGAGGAAGAGACCTAAGAATTTTTGACACTTGATCTTCTTCACTAATGGCTTTACCTAATGCATTCAAACAATTAACAATAGAATAAAACTTTGCATACATTTCACTAATAGACTCATTCGGTTCCATACGAAACTATTCAAACTTTTGTTTAAGCATACCACTTTTGGAATTTTTTATTTGAATAGTTCCTTCATAAGTAATAGAGAGTCTATGTCATATCTCATATGCAGTTTCACAATTTGAAATTCTATTGAACTCACCTACGGAAATTTAACAATAAAGGATACTTATAGATTTTGCATTTAATTGAGCTAATCTCACTGTGATTGCATCCCATGTAGCATATTCAGTTTGAGGAAGATCATAGGCATTTGACACTATTATCCAGAGATCCCAGCTGATTCCTTGAAAGTAGAATTGCATCCTCCTTTTCCAATAGGTGTAGTTGGTGCCATCAAATGGTGGAGGCCGAGCCACAAGTGTTTCTTCCAAGTTGAGGTTGTTTAGTACCCCCATCACCCATTTTCTTAAAGACTTTGTTAAAGTTCCTTGAAGCCTGCTCTGATACCAAATGAAAAACACTAGAGGGGGGTGAATAGGGTTTATAATAATTTTTAAAATAATTCAACCAACAAACAACCACAAGGATGTTGAAGAATGAGATAAGGGTTTAGAGTGGTTCCACCCTTAGCAAAAAATAAGGGAGTCAGTCCACTACCCAATTGTTTCCAATTGGGATTTTGAAAGTATTTGAATTTTATTACCTTCTCGAGGATGTTACACAAAATTACAAATACCTTCCTAAACCCTTTGGACAGCCTTCACCCGAACTCATCTTACCAACTTTGAAGCAGTCTTCACTTGAAGTAACTTCAAGCTCCCCCTTGAAGTAGCTTCCCGTTGAGACCTTCTAGAAGTAGTCTAAAGTCCTCCTTCTCCACCTGAGAAGATTTCACCCTCTCCACTCCGCAGCCTCCAACCTAGGAGTATTAAGGAGAGTACAATGCAATAAGAAAGAATAAGAAAGGAAAAAGGAAATTACAATTACCACTTAAGCACAAGGCTTGATTTCTATATCAAGCATTTTGATCTCCTATCCAATGTGCATGAAAGTGGAAGTATAGTGGGTAGGAGATTCTAGCCTATAGGACAGTAAATGCCAGCAATGGAAATGATTAGCAAGTGTTGAAGTTGCTCAATTGCTCACAAGAATTGATTCTCAATTGCAAGTATGTGTACTCAAGTGAGTTTAGGTGTCCTATGGCATGTCCTATTTATAGGAATGGCCTTTTAATTCTTAGGGACATTCTAGACACTTTCTAGGGGGTTCTTAGTACTCAACTAGCCGTTAGGTATCCACTAATTGCATTAGTAATGGCAAGTTAATTAATTCTGAAAAGTACAGACAGAAACTTTCTCAGTCGAGTAGTTTGTCAACCGAGTACCTCTCGGTCGAGGAATTTTTCGACCGAGAGTAAGTCTGGAGTAAGTGTATTGCAACATTCAAATCAACTCCCAACTACTTTTATAACCCAGTCTAATGGCTAGGAGGGTCTGTTCTCGGTCGAGGAGACTGTCGATTGAGAGTATCTCAGTCAAAGTTTTTGTCGACCGAGAACGTCCCTTATTCAATGTATTCATTTATAGAGTGTGTGTATCATTGTGCTATTGTGGTGCTAACTTAGGAGATGACCTATCTAAGTGTTGTGTGTGGATAGGGAAGATCTAAACACTTGATTTACATGATATGTAAGTACTTGCACATTATATATTTGTACAAGTTTACATTTGATTACAATCATAAAAAAAAGTAATTTAAACATGTAGATATTCCAAAACTTTGTCATCCACCTTGTTCTTGAAATACTCAAGTAGCACTTTATATCCACAAGAATTAAATGTTTGTTATTTTCAAAACAAAAGGATTTTTATGATGTCCATTTAGCCAACAGGATCGGTATCTGCCATTAGCGGAGTTTACTTACAACAACATCTACCAAGCCAGTATTGGTATGCCACCTTTTGAAGCACTCTATGGTAGACCTTGTCATTCATATTTGCATTGGGATGATGTTGGTGAACGATCCCTAGTGAAGATGGATGATATGCAGATGATGCTTGAGAAGGTACAATTGATAAAGAAATGGATGAAATATGCTCAAGAATGATAGAAGATGTATGCTGATAAAAAGAGGTCTGATGTTAGCTTCTTAGCGGGAGACTACACATTTCTAAAAACCAAGCCTATACGTTCTATTGTGAGATATAAAGTAAAAGGCAAGTTGAGTCCCCACTATGTTGGACCATTTGAAATCTTAGATAAAGTTGGAGAATGTGCATACCACTTAACCTCACCTCCTTCTTATGATAAGATTCACAATGTGTTCCATGTCTCTGTGTTAAGGAAGTATGTGAAAGATCCTTCTCATGTACTCACAATTGAGCCTATGGAGATTCATGAGAACCTAGCCTATGAAGAGCTACCTATGAAGATCCTTGACTCTCGAGTAAAGTAGCTGAAGAATAAGGAGATAGAGCTGGTAAAGGTTTTATGGAGAAATCATGGTTTGTAAGAAACCACTTGCGAGTTGAGATATGAGATGTTAATAAAGCCATTAATTTATATCTTTATAAAGATATCCAATGTTCCCAAATTGGTAAACTAACTCCAAATTCATAATCTAGGAATAAAAATAAGCCTTGGGGCAAGTTTTCAATTAATTTGCATAGTGTTTGGATAATGTGAAAAGTAGGAGAGAGAAAGTGTATAGAACCTTCATTTTGGGAATTAATTAAATAAATGGCATAAACATTACCAAATAATAGTAAAATCATATCCAAGACATTAATTGGGACACGTGGGTGAAATTTGATCATATTTTGATAATCATAGAGTCATAAATGTAGGAGGAAAGAGAAAGTGGGTTTGAATTATTTAACCCAATAAATGTCCTCAAAAGGAAAATCTAATTCCATATTCAGATTCTACACCTCAAAATTAGTCATGGTGTCAATTTTTATTAAATTTGGAAATTTTTTGAGCCCTCAAAAGAAGAGATAGAAATTCATTAAATAATGTATATATCATTTAATTTGATTTATAATGCAATTAGGAATATATATGTCACGCGCCTACTAGGCCTATTGTGCACGATACAATGGCTCAGATAGCTGCATGGATCGATCAGATGGTAGAGACTTTGTCTCCTACCTCGGTCTGGATTAGGAAATAGGGAAAGAGTTTTGGAATTTGTCATTTTGTGATATCTCTCTCCACACTCAACGAAATCTCAAAGTGTTTGGTGCTCTGGACTCCTCTTGAGATTCTACACATGATTATCCTAATGTTTTCAAGATTTGGTAAAGATTCAAGAAACCCCCAAAGTCATCTAAAACACACCTCTCACCCCGTGTACCAAAACCCTACCCATACCCTATTGCCTATATATACCTACACCCTAAGCATCCCCATCGCCTTTGCAACTCAACGCACTAGCCAATTTGATTTTTCATCACTATTTTGACCCTAGACAAGATGCCAAAGACATAGATCTTGTGGCACTCCTCTCATCCTCCTCACACCATCTCCGACGCAATTAAGGGCACCAATAGGTTCGTCTATCCTTCCTCTTTCTTTTGCATGTCTGCACTCTAAGTTTGGTCAAGAATAGTCGAATTGCCCAATTTTCTTGGGCTTTGATCGAGCTGTTTTGTGAGCAGGTTGCATGAGCAAGGAGGAAGATAACCCTTTATGATTTTATCAGTATGCCCTCAATCGATTCTTTTCTCCTGTGTTTCTGCTCATGGGCATTTTTTCCTTTTCGTTCGTCTTTTCCGCGTTTGACTGGTCTTTGACCCTGGTGCCACTTAGGCAGCCAGTGAGTGTGGGTCGTTGACTTGGCCCATGGTCATTCGGCCAAGAAGTGGGCCCGACCTCCTCTCTCACTCGTTCTCTACTTTTCAAAATGAAAATCCAATTTTCTAATTTTCTTATTGGTCAGACTTAAATAATTCATAAATATTAATTCCTTGGGCCAAAATTAAAAGTAAACTATGTTCTAGACTCAGAAAAAGATGATCTATCTAATAAAAATAATTTCAACACCTAGTTTGGAGTTTTTCAAATATGTGTTTTTGGGGATGATTTAATTAACAAAAAATCACTACAAATAACCCTAAAAGTCCATATCTTCAAAATACATAATACTATATGTTATTTTTATTAGAAAACCCTAACTAAGATAGTAGTGATGTTTTCAAGACATAAACTGGAGGTTTGTAGAAAAAATTGATAACTTTAGGGTTTTAAGTCCTTAATGAATGCATATAATGTTAATACATGCACATGGTTATGATAATAGGACAAGTGGACTCTAATCTTGCTTAAGATTTTGGAAAGTGGTTTCTAGGGCTATAAGGAAGAGGTATGTGCATCTAACACACTTTAGTTGGGAAATTTTATGCCTTAACCTATTCTTTTCTAATGAGGCTTAATTTGACCTAATCATCTATTCTAGAAACCCTAATTTCTTGTGCCTCAAGTTTGATCATAGTTTCTTATTGTTTGGTTTTTGAACCCCACTGCCATGCTTATTGATTCATATGATTATTCTTGCCATAACTACTTTTTCTAGCATGTAGATTTATGTTCTATTTAATTTAAAGTAGCGGTACATATGTACAACCATTGACAGAGGGCATGTATTTATTCGCCCTGGGGAATGTTTTATTCTCCCCATATAATTATAGGTGACTAGGAATGTCTTATTCTCCCCTCATCTAATGTTAAAGGTCTGGTAGGTGCCTCAACCCTACATAGTTAGGTAGATATAATTATCTTACATGCAAAACCCTTTTTAATATAATTGGTATTGGAAAGCATCTTTTGATATAGCCTCATTCTCTTATTATCTTCATATTATGATGAATCCTATCCTATTTTTACTTGCTTTACTTATCTAGTTATCCTAGACTAGTTTTCTTGACACATACTTTTTCTTCCCTTACCCTTTTGTTGGGTGCTTCCCAACCACCCAGGTGTTGTGCTGTGTAGGGAGGACAGGCTTGAAGGAAGTTATTCTCATGAGTTGATCCCCAGCTTTTTGGAAAGGATGACTAGGTTTCTATAGCTAGATCATTTTTTTGCTTATCTTTTTCTTTTGGGAGAAATCATATAGTGAACAATGAAAGCCATGTAAAGGCTTAGTATTTTTATTTCTGCTGCTATTGACATTTTATAATGTATATGGAATCATGCTTATTTATTTGGAATATTATGCAAGCATCCCAAAGTCTCTCTTTTTTTGAAATGTGTGGATGTTTTGTATTTCCTTTAAATTTTAGTAAAGAGGTGATCTCGCCTCTTTACAGCACAGTATTAGAGCCGACTATTAGGGCAGGAAGTTGAAGCAAGGGTGTCTAGAAAGGATCAGGGTTTCAGGGGCTGGCAATATTTTCCTCCGCGCCACTAGCTTGGTTTACGTGGACTCCCGTGCCCATATGATACCGGCCTGGCTCGAGCTGACACAAATTGCCCAAATAATATGTTTTTCGGAAATATCAATTATAGATATCCTTTTCTCATCTATGCTTCTATTATCTTCTCATCTATGATTCTATACTCATGGGAACCTAATATGTTAACCCTACCTTTCAGGAGAGGTGACTTGTTCGACAACATGAACCAGGAAAAGGAGTCTAACCTTAATGACCCCAACACTCATGTGACTCTTGTGGTCAACCATACTACTTTGGGTACCCCCGTCTTCACACCGGAGTAAGAGCTGGCAATGTTGTGCCAGGTGTTGTCTACCACCCTAATGGGGCAGCTCAACACAATGGCCACCAACGTCAACAAGCTAAGGGAGTACACCCTCACTGACTTCATAAAGATGTAGCCACCCTACTTCAAGGGTGTGAGTGAACCCAACATGGTGGACAAAGCTGACGACTGGGTGTTGGCCTTGGATCAGACCTTCGAGGGCATGGTGTGCCCTCCTCACCAAAAGGTTTGGTTTACGACCTATGTGCTAGATGGACCAGTAGAAATATGGTGGAATGGTGTCGTCCGTACTCGGGAAATCTCTACCTCAGAGTGGGACCAGTTTCTAAAGCTCTTCAGGGAGAAGTACATCGGCCCTGCATTCTTGAAAAAGAAGGAGGTCGAGTTCTACAGCCTCAAGCAGGGAAGCATGAGTGTGGCTGACTACGTTCAATGGTTCTGACTGCTAGAGTGTTACGCCACCGACCTTGGAGTCGATAGAAGGGCAACATTGTTCTTGGAGGGCCTGAACTACTAGGTGGGTTGAAGTTTCATCCCGTAGGTTCCACTCACTTTTCAATAGATGGTGGACAATACCCTTGTTGGTATGTATGCCCTGAGAGCCAATCATGGGATGATTGGTGGGATACATTAAGATTGATTTGATAAATATCAAAGGCAAGCTTCCAATTCTTTCTGGTTTAGTCATATGAGATAGTGATAGAATAGATTGAATGTCTAGAGACTGACAGTACTCAATGACGTATGCCTTCAGGTTGAGGACCTGAACGATGAGATCATACAGTTGCTAAGAGTTTGTACATTCTTGTTATGTCCCTAGTCATATTTCATTGTGGAAGGTAGGTAGACAAAAATGACACACAAGACTAGATTGTGGTGTTGGTTGATGAAAAAATCTCATTAGTCGTGATATGGAGATATCAAACCAAACACATAGGTACTTGTTAGAGAACAAGTTTACCGGACAGACCCACCGTGAGTTTGACACATGGAACCATGACATGGTAGTCACAGTCAGTTCTCACAGTGATGGTGGTGAGTGTGATTCTTTGACCTGAAATCACTACACTCAACACATGTGATTGGGTACACTTTGACATCATCAAACGCAGTCCTAAAATATGGGTTGTTATAAAGGTGATGATTGGGTGGCTTTGACACATGGGGCTTTTGAGGGGTGAGTGATATATATGGGATTTGTCCCTCCTGAGGGAGTTTGATATCCATGCCCACTTGATGAGTAGGATTGAGATAGGCGTGCACATGCATGTGTGAATCAGTATGTGATATTGATGTCATACATATCTCCACCAATCTACTCTGAGATCAAGAAAGTGAATTAACGTTGATAGGATGACTATTCCATGCCTTGAGTTCATTTGGGATATCAGTGATAAAGGAATTATACATTCGTTGTAACACCATTCAAGAATTGTAGGATTGAAAGTTGTTATCCAACTTTCTATTTCACTTGGGTAGCATTGATGTGTGACTAGGCACCGCTCTTTGCTTGGGAAGTCATAAGTGTTATGGACTTCCACTGCCAACGTGAAATGGGCCTACAAGGTCACACACAGAGGATTTAACTTGGAATAGGAGTTTATCCACAAACGATGTTTAGATTGATTACTAAAGGAGTTTAGTAGTTCAATTAAACACTCAATTAATTAATATCTCAAAATCATAAGTATTCATGGTGTTGGATCGATTGATTAGAGTATCAGATTGATTGAAACTGCGATTGACTGATTTTCACAAGTTTGTTGCTCCAACCGATCGGCTCATGTGATGAATCGATCGGCTCAGGTTGGTGAATCAATCGGCTCAACAGGTGAGACTATCGGCTCAATTGTTGAACCGATCGACTCATGTGACCAACGGAGATCATTTAGAAAGTTTATTTTGCAAATACAATTTGTTTCACTTGTACAAATTCGATTTGGACAAGGATTAATATTTGATTAATCATAGACAAATTTGAAATTCAATTTGAGTTGGACCAGGACTACGAACCGATCGACTCATGTGATGAACCGATCGGCTCAGGTATCCCAAACGATCGGTTCAGCTTGAAATGATCGGTTGAGGTCACCAAATGATCGTTTCAAGGTTGAAACGATCGGTTCAGCTGGTGCAAGTTGCTTGTTTTTGTGGAAAATCTCGAACCCTTCTACTACTACATTAATCCCGTATTGCCCCGGATAGAGAACCCTATCCTATGAGCCTCCTATGTATATAGGGGTAGTGGGGGCTTCTCAGGATAACAACTCAGTCCACCAGTTGCTCTGTAAAGTTGTCGTTCTCTCTGGTTTTGGTAACCGAGAGAGAGCCCGAGCAAGTGCTACCCAATAAGGGAGGCACAGTAAGGGAAAGACAATTGTTGAAAGTGACTGGTGGTAGGAGAGTGTGTCGGTGACTAGTACGCCGACAGGAGCGTGAGACTCCTTCCGATTCCTTGTAGGACAAGGAGATCGAAGTACCAGGTGGTCCGTGTGGACTACTTCAGAGGTGGGAGACTTTTTCCGCTCGAAGGACAACTGTCAATCTCGACAGTCCCAGTGAGACCAGGAGGTGCCAGTCCCGGTGAGACTAGGAGCTGCATAGACACCATCCAAGACCGGAGGTGAAGACCACGCAAGCCATGAGGTAATGTCTCCGAGCAAGCCTCAGGACAAGGTAGACCTCCACAAACCATCCTTCCTATTGTATAGACGTTGATGTGTTTCCTTTGTTCTAGGTTTGGGGAGAAGAAATTTTTTTTCCGCTGCCTTCTCTGTCTCCCCTAAAAACCAACAGTTGTATCAGAGCCACATCAACTTCTCTATACTTTAGGATTGTCGATATGATCGATTTTGGTTTGTCTCCGTTATTTATTGCATACGATGCGAATAAAATTGGCTTTATGCATGTCCAATCCTAAATCCACAAATCCCAATATTCATATATGATATGTAATATAAATGAACTCGATACGTGTCACCCTTAAACGAGTTTTGTGGTGGATGTATAGTGTGGTTATGGCCAATAAACCCTATGTGTGTGCTTGGTTGTATGTGGTTGCTTGCATCTCGGTCTGCGCATCGATTCCCTATCTCCTATTCCTGATGTAACTCAAGATAACTCGAGATTTCTCTCCTACCTTTTCTCCCCCCTAATGTAACTCGGGGTTTCCCTTTTCAAATGTAAATAGGATAGAATTTTATTTCCTGTTATGTCAAAGAACGGCGGACAACCTGAAGGCAACGGAGATGATCGGTTCAAGGCATGAACCGATCAGTTGGCGTTCTAAACGGTCGGTTCAAGGAGTGAACCGATCGGTTGGTGATCCAGACGACCGGTTCGAGGAGTGAGACGATTGGGTGGCGGACATGAGGAGATGCACGATGACCAAGAGAACTGTGGTGGCACCCAGACGATTGGCCAGGGCGAGGAGGTCTTTCATGTGATAAGTTGATCAACTCGGATGGCTATAGCACTTCATCTTATACAGGTTGCATGTGATGTGGACCTAGATGACCGTGATATCTCTTGGCTCGAGGAATCACATTAGAATGACCATAATCATCGCTTTTATCGTTTCACATGTTTTCTGTGGGATATAGCATGTATATGATACGTACTATGTATTGTGGTGATTGGATATGTAAATGTACCTATAAAACAAAATCCTTCATTAAATATTAAAGTTTTAGATGCCTTCCAAATGCGACACACATGAAAAGCTTGATTGACCAAGTGTGGGTACACCCTAGCATGGTGCACCGTCTATCTCGTGGAAGCGTGAAGGGTGGGTATGTGGGTCTGCCCTAGCAGGGTGTATATTCATCGTGTTGGCTTTGGTTTGGACTTAACAAGGTGACCTAGATAGGATCTAGCACCTTGAGGCATGGAGGTGATCATGGCAAGAAGTTGCATATGATGCAATTGGCAAGAGTTGGCTACCTGGAAGATCTAAGTTGTGGGTGACAACCCTAGCTGGTCCATCACTTAGAGGATTTCATGATCTTGACCCACTAGAAGATTGTACACTGCAATCTTCTGAATTGATGGTGAGGGCTATCAATTTGAACAAAAATAGTGGGAGTGATAATTAATTAAAGTCCTAATTATATCGTCAACCTTTCAAATCAATCAAATAAGTCAAAATTGAGTTCTGGACTAAATTTCATATATTTCCTTTTGTAGTACAAATGACAACAAACAACAATCACTTTTCGTTGCGATCGGTCCTTGAGAAGGACAAGTTGAATGGGACTAACTTCCATGACTGGTTTAGGACATTGAGAATTGTTCTCACTCAAGAGCGAAAGCTCTATGTCCTGGATACTCCAGTTCTATAGGAACCTGCTCCAACCGCACTAAAGGCAGAAAGGGATGCATATAAGAAGCATTTTGATGATGCCATTGATGCAAAGTGCTTGATGTTGTGCTCCATGAACCATGAGTTGTAGAGACAACATGAGAACATGGGTGTCATTGAGATGATTCGACATCTCAAAAACATGTATGAAGATCAGGCACGGCAAGAGAGATATGATGTCTCCAGGGCATTGTTCAAGTGTGTCATGCAAGAAGGAGATCTAGTTTGTCCTCACACGCTCAAGATGATTGGGTATGTGGAGAACCTTACGAGATTGGGATTTCCACTGAGCCAAGAGTTGCTTACTGGCGTGATAATGCAATCGTTTCTAGAATTGTATAGTCAGTTTGTGATGAACTACAACATGAAAAACTTTGACAAGCTGTTGACAGAGTTGTTGGGCATGTTGAGGACATCTGAGACACAGATGAAGAAGGACAAGCCTAAGTCTGTAATGATGATCAACGATAAGAAAGGCAAGTCCAAGCGCAAGGGCAAGGGCAAAGATAAGGAATGTTCTGATGCTAGCCAGCAGCCCAAGTCATCTTCAACTCTCAAGGCCAAAGGAGGCGTGACCAAGAGAGGCAATTGCCACCATTGTCAAAAGCCAAGACATTGGAAAAGGAATTGTCCACTCTATCTGGAAGAACTAAAGAAGAAGGAGGTGACAGACATCTCCACCTGAAGGTGTCATGAAATAAACTTGTAACATTTTTGAGGTATATGATACCAAGACATAAAATGTAAAGCACTCAGTGGGGCAAGTGTTGCCACCATAGATAGGAGTACTTTAGTTTATTTTCAGCCTTGAAGGCATGCAAATAGACTTATGAACTGCTATTTCATATTTTCCAATAGATAGAAACACTTTATTTTTGCATATTGTATGACAATGATAGCAATTAATAAAGTTGATGTTTCAATCTCAAAAGATATGATCTTTATGGCAATGCCTTTTTTATCTTATGGTACTTGGTATGCATTAGATAAAATGATACCTGAAAGTTATTGATAACTCAAACAATCAAATTAGCATTAAGTCATGAGAAATTCATTTCTAGTTTCCATATGATGGATAAGCTAGACTCTTTTGGTTAGAGAACCAGTAAGAGACATGAATCTCTTGAACATGATTAATCAATCTTCACTAATGGTAGTGGGAGAATGATTATCTTATGAGGTATAATGCATGTGATGTATTTACATACCTATTGGAACAAATGATAATACTTCAAACGGTGTTTCGAGAAATACCAAATATGAATATCTTGAAGTGTTCAAGAATATCATAGATGAAGTACGAATTTGGTAAAGTGTTAATTCTTGATGAGATCAATGAATGAAATACTTGGACCAAATGTTTGAGAACCTTATGAGTGATTATGATAGTGTATCATAGTGAACTCATGATTAAGGCATGGTGATGTCTAAATCAACAAGGAGTCATACTCTAAGGAGTTAGAGGATGATTATCAAATAACTAATTTCTTCTTAAATAAAGAATACCCTACACTAATAAAGGACATTAAGAATCATAAGGAGTTATTAGTTCATATGTCCTTGACGAATTCACCTCAATTATCTATATGATGAGTTGGTCATATGATGAGTCAACTATCTAGATGAATATGAGGAACTGGGTTTTGAGTTATGGTTTATGACCATTACATCCTAAATGACTTCTATGTAAACCATAAGGTATGACCTTGATGGTAGCACCCATTGGGATGAAATCCATAAAGTGCAAATAAGTCTTAAGTGTTAAGATACATGGATAACATTTTGAGAAGGATGATGTTTGTTGAATGCAACTTAATGACTAAGAGATTTACATACAGATACTAAAACCGCATTCCCATAAGGAATAAAACAAGGATGTGTACGTGACACAACCTATAAGGTTTATGAATCCATTAATGCAAATAAAGTCTATAAGTTACAATGAACTAATCAATGTGATTGATTGAGTACAAGCAACTCAGAACTGGATCTTTACTTTGATAATATAGTCAAAGGGTTTGACTAATATGTCAAAGATAAAGAATGGATCTATGATTTAGTGGGAGTGTATTCACATTCCACATGTTGATGTGAAATGGAAATGTTCTAGAATGGAAATCCAAAGTGGAAATTATCCTTAAGGAAGATAGAGACATTTCCTACGTGATAGGAATAGATATCTATAGAGATAGTTCTCGAAAACTTCTTAACCTAAAAAGAGAGAGCATACATTGGCAATCTATACTGAAGGGTTCAGTGTACATAGATTCAGTGGGAGAAAATTTGTCCATGCTACATGGAGTTAGTATCCCAAGGCCAAGTGTCCAATTCTTATGAAGAATGGGAACACTAAGAATAGATAAGAATATATCATGTAGGTAATCATCCCATTATCTTGCATGTACGGACATGGCAAGAACAAAACACATTCATCATCTTGTATGTAGGACATGACAATATGATGTGCTCATCCTGATAACTCGTATATGGGATATGACGAGTGGATATTTGTCTAGTTCCAGTAAGGGTTACTGGAATACCATAAGTACTTGAGAAGTACTAGTTCTATGGAAATAAGGAAGGATTCACTATAAAGAGTTACACTGATGCGAACTTTTGATAAGGATAGAAAATTAATTGCAAAATATATATGGGATATATAAAAGTGAATGTTTGTTATTAATTGGAAACATTCCAATAAAGCAACTTAAAAGGAAATGTTGAGTATCCGTGTGTTAGAGAACATTAGTGGATACTATATGGATCTGGAAGTTCATAAGATGAACTTATAGTTATTCTAGTCATTGATGACAAGTTAAGGAATACTTGGTCATGCAATGTGGCTAAAGGTTAGCAAAGGAATACTAGATCGCATATTACGGCAACTCCATCTCATACGTGTGACGTACAACGAAGAAATGAGAGACAATTGTTAATACCAACTTTGGCAAGGTGTTGCCATAACTCACTATGTAAGCACTAGAGCATAGTAACATGTGGGACATGTTTTGAACATCACTATGAATATAATTCAAGGGTGATTGGCTCGCAGTGCAAGTGGGAGTCTGTTGGTATGTATGCCATGAGAGCCAATCATGGGATGATTGGTGGGATACATTAAGATTGATTTGATAAAGATCAAAGGCAAGCTTCCAATTCTTTCTGGTTCATTCATATGAGATAGTGATAGAATAGATTGAATGTCTAGAGAATGATAGTACTCAATGACATATGCCTTCAGGTTGAGGACCTGAACGATGAGATCATACGGATGCTAAGAGTTTGTGCATTCTTGTTATGTCCCTAGTCAGATGTCATTATGGAAGGTAGATAGAAAACAATGACACACAAGACTAGATTGTGGTGTTGGTTGATGACAAAATCTCATTAGTCATGATATGGAGATATCAAACCAAATACATAGGTACTTGTTAGAGAACAAGTTTACCGGACAGACCCACTGTGAATTTGACACATGGAACCATGACATGGTAGGCACAGTCATTTCTCACAATGATGGTGGTGAGTGTGATTCTTTGACCTGAAATCACTACACTCAACACATGTGATTGGGTACACTTTGACATCATCAAACGTAGTCCTGAAACATGGGTTGTTATAAAGGTGATGATTGGGTGGCTTTCACACATGGGGCTTTTGAGGGGTGAGTGATAGATATAGGATTTGTCCCTCCTGAGGGAGTTTGATATCCATGCCCACTTGATGAATATGATTGAGATAGGTGTGCACACGAATGTGTGAATCAGTATGTGATATTGATGTCATACATATCTCCTCCTATCTACTCTGAGATCAAGAAAGTGAATGAACGTTGACAGGATGACTGTTCCATGCCTTGAGTTTATTCGGGATATCAGTAACAAAGGAATTATACATTCTCTGTAACACCATTCACGGATTGTAGGATTGAAAGTTTTTCTTCAACTTTCTATTTCACTTGTGTAGCACTGATGTGTGACTAGGCACTGCTCTTTGCTTGTGAAGTCATAAGTGATATGGACTTTCACTGCCAATGTGAAATGGACCTGTAGGGTCGCACACATAGGATTTAACCTGGAAGAGGAGTTTATCCACAAACAATGTTTAGATTGATTACTAAAGGAGTTTAGTAGTTAAATTAAACACTCAATTAATTGATAGCTCAAAATCATAAGTATTCAAGGTGTTGGATCGATTGATTAGAGTATCAGATTGATTGAAACTATGATTCACTGATTTGCAAAAGTCTACTGCTCCAACCGATCGGCTCATGTGATGAACCGATCGGCTCAAGTTGGTGAACCGATCGGCTCAACAGGTGAGATGATCACCTCATGTGCAATGAACCGATCGGCTCAATTGTTGTATCGGTCATCTCATGTGACCAACAGAGATCGTTTGGAAAGTCGATTTTGCAAGTACAATTTGTTTTACTTGTACAAATTCGATTTGGACAAGGATTAATATTTGATTAATCAGAGACAATTTTGAAATTCAATTTGAAATGGACCAGGACTACGAACCAATCGGCTCATGTGATGAACCAATCGGCTCGGGTGTCCCAAACGATCGGTTCAGCTTGAAATGATCGGTTGAGGTCACCAAATGAGTGTTTCAAGGTTAAAATGGTCGGTTCAGTTGGCGCAAGTTGCTTGTTTTTATGGAAAATCTCAAACCCTTCTACTCCTGCATTAATCCCGCATTTCCCGGGATAGAGAACCCTGTCCCATGACCCTCCTATATATAGGGGTAGTGGGGGCTTCTCAGGACAACAACTCAGTGCACCAGTTGCTATGTAAAGTTGTCATTCTCTCTGGTTTTGGTAATCGAGAGAGAGCCCGAGCAAGTGCTACCTGATAAGTGAGGCACAGCAAGGGAAAAACAACTGCAGAAAGCGACTGGTGGTAGGAGAGTGTGTCGGTGACTAGTACGCTGATAGGAGGGTGTGAATCCTTCTGATTCCTAGTAGGACAAGGGGATCAGAGTTCCAGGTGGTCTGTGTGGACTATTTCAAAGGCGGGAGACTTTTGCCGCTCAGAGGACAGTTGTAAATCCTGACAGTCCCGATGAGACCAGGAGGTGTCAGTTCTGGTGAGACCAGGAGCTGCACAGACACCGTCCAAGACCGGAGGTGAAAACCACACAAGCCGTGAGGTAACGTCGCCGAGCAAGCCTCGAGAAAAGGTACGCCTCCAAAAATCATCCTTCTTATTGTATAGACGTTGACGTGTTTCCTTTGTTCTGGGTTTGGGGAGAAGAAAATTTTTGTTTCCGCTACCTTCTCTGTCTCCCCTAAAACCCAACATCCCTGGCCATCGAGTTCTATCCAGGATTCTAAGCTTCGAGATATGGTAACAACTACAATAACAAGAAGAAGAATCAGAAGCAGAATGAGAACTGTGGATGTGACCGGTTCAACATGTGCTCTCCCAACCATGTTGGGGTGCATTTAGTTCAGCGCACACCTAACCTCCTCCTCAGTTGGTGGTGCCACCATCATGAATCCTTCCTCCATAGAGAAAACTCTGGTAATGTGTGCTAATCTCATATGCGACTAGAGCGTTGTCTGTAATCAACCTGTCTTTGATGAAAGTACTTTGATTTTTAGAAATAATTGAGTCCAGAAAAGGTTTTATTCCATTAGATAACACTTTGGTGATCAACTTATAGTAAACATTGCAAAGGTTAATTGGGCAGAACTCAGTAACTATTTTTGAGTTGTTGACTTTTGGTATGAGGACTATGTCCATCTTATTGGTCTAATGAATTGATGCTCTATCATGCCATCAATCTATAATGAAAGGCATCACCTCAACCTTGACAATATCCCAATAACGCTGATAGAAAATTACCTTCATTCCATCTGGAAAATGACAACCGACCTCCACTAACTTGCCATGAGTGTGGCCAAGTTGGGCATATCCATCCGTTCTTCCCTCGTTTCCAGCAGGGACATAATAATGCTCAGCAAAATAATGCTCAATAGCCAAGGCTAAATCCGCCTATGTGGAATAAAAATAATAACAACAACAACAACCAAAACACGAGGAATCCGCTATTAGAGAGGCAGAATGTGATAGTGTTCACTCTTAATGATGAGGAAAAAGGGGAAGACAATGAAATGATTAAAGGTACCTTACACCTTAATATGCATCCCTTAAAGGCACTAATTGATTATGTCTAATCCAATACCTTCATATCCTATCCATTTGCTTCTATGTTAGAAATAGAATCTCAGTCTATGGATCATGTATTAGACGTAAAAACCCCTAGTGGTAAGATATTCTCTTTGTACCTCCAAACTCCAACCATGGACCTCTGTATATCTAGAATAATATTTCCCACGGATTTCTTCCTACTTAATATGACCACCTTTGACGTCATCTTGGGAATGGATTGGTTGAAGAGGTACAAAGTGGTTTTGTACTGTGAGGAATCCAAGGTTAGTTTGTTTCATCCTGTTGAAGGAAGAATGTGTGTCAAGGAGAGGAAGCAAGAGGAGCAACAATTTGTTATCTCTGCCATCAAAGATGAAAAGCTTGTCTTGTAAGGGTGTAGAGCTTTCTTAGGCTCTATAGTCCTCGATGCTACACCTCCTCCTCTCGAACACTGATGCATGTGTTTTTAGTCTCTTTTATAGGCTCATTTTCTCTTATTTTCATGGGTAGTTTGGACATTTATATGACCTATTATGCATGGAATGTCATAGTTAGCCTATATTTCCTTGTTTGCATCATATTATATGATTTCAATCATTTTTTACTAGTATATTATGCATTTTGAGCACTTACGATGCTTTATGTATTTTCAGGTACAAGGCAGATCGACACAGCTCGGTACTACCAACACAAGAATAGTTGGTGACACCGACTTGACCTCAGAGAGCCTCTCGAAAACAACCCAGATCTCAGTGCTACCGACCCAAAAGTCAGTGCCACTAAGATACCATCAGAGAGCCCCACGTGAATCAAGAAAACTTAGTGCTACCAACCCCAAAAGTAAGTACCACCGAGTTGATGTCAGAGAGGCAGCTTAAAATTCGTAAGAAGTTAGTGCCACTGAGACAATGTCAATGGTATCGATGGGATCAGGATCAGGTGACCTAACTTAAGCGACTCGGTACCACCGACACATCAAGTCGGTACCACTGAGTCTGCCCGATCAGGCCAGTTGTACATATGCTTCTAACCCAATGGTGGATGAAATTTTGCACCCTAAGTCATGCCTATGACTTAGGGGGATGACGGCCAGACCTGGATGGCGACCTGTTTTGATGATACGGAAACCAGAGAGAAAGAAGAGAAGGAAGGAGGACCAAAAGCTTCACCGGGAGTGATCTAAGCACCTACAGAGGATGTTTCTACTACCAGAAGATAGCAAACTGAACGTACTACGGAGGGGATTGTCCGGACAGCCAAAGATCCAGGGGTTCCTTAGTTTTTACTATGTTCCCCATGTTTTTCTTCTTCCCTTCTGTGTGTTTTGTCATGAAAATCATGCAAGGCTAAAAACATTTGTTATTTAGGATCCGGGAGTAACCTGGATATACACTGTAGTTGATTTCTATGCATTAATATCAATTTGTCTCTCGTTACTGATATATTTCTATGGATGTTGCTTGTTCAATTTATGCTTGATCACCATGAATGGATTAATTGACACTTAATCATCTCGGGAGAGGGATTAAGGGTTGGAAAATATAGAATTACTCATTTATGGTACCCTTTGGGAAAAGCGATGAATAGATGAGGGGAGAAATCCAGAGTATTGATGTAATGCACCTAACTAATCAAACGAATAACCACTGGAGTGGGATTGGAATTAGTATAGGTAGTGAATTACACTGCGTAAGTAGGTAATTCTGGCTACATGCTCCTTATCTAGGAATTGAGATAATAGCCATTAGTGTGTAGGATAGACTGTAAGTGATATCTGCGGTGAAACCATCATCCTAAGGAATTCGTTCTCATTTTGATTTACTCAAATCATTTAATTCATTTTCTTTAGTTTTAATTTAATAATTCAACTCAACTCAAACAACCATCATCGGCCTAGCTGATTGATTTGTAGTTAGTAGTATTTTCTAGACAAACACTTCCCCGTGTTCGACTCGGTCCTCGCATGTCCATTATTACTGTGATATGTTCACTTGCATTTTTCACATGGTAAACACGTGTCACGTTTTTGTCGTCGTTGCCAGGGAAGCAACAACATCCAACACTATGAGTGTTGCAGTCAGTCACTCTAGGCCATTTATTATTATTATTATTATTCAAATTGAATCCTAATAATCTCATCACTCAAATATAATCCTATGAAGCTGATATTCATTTTCTTTGTTTCATGTACACTAGTGCATGGTGCGAACCAGATCTCTAGACTATAGTGAACCATCTTTATCAAGTTTTGGGCAAGCAGAGTTCTTACAAGGAGAGCAAGTGTAGGGCAGACCTATGGACAGGTTCAGCAAAATGTCTTCACCGAATCCTCCTGTGTTAGAAGAAATAGAGGCACTAGTAGCACTTGAACTGAGAAAAATGGGGGTCAGAGTAGAGGAACCTGAAGAGCATACTATATGGGAGAAAATCAAAGCTTCATCATCTACGGCCCAAAAAGGGCCCATCAAAAGACAAGCCATAAACGTGGGCAGCTATAAGATAGAGCTGGGACTCATTGCTCTAGTAAAGGCCCAGGCGTTTCATGGTCATCCTTCTAAAGATCTGGTGACACACATTAGAAATTTAATAGAGAGTTGTGACATTGTAAAAATAGACAGGATCCCAGCTAGCACAATCTACCTCAAGTTGTTTTCATCCTCACTTGCAGATGGGGCGAAGTCATGGTTCAATAATTTAGATGATGAGATCATAGAGTCGTGGGACCACATGATTGATGTTTTCTTTGAACACTACTTTCTGCCATAGAAAACTAATGATCTAGTAAAGAAGATTCACAACTTCAGGCAGCAAACTGAGGAGTCATATTTTGAGGCATGGTAGAGCTTCTAGAACATGCTTAGTAAAGTACCACACCATGGCATTGATCTGTAGGGATAGGCCAAGATCTCTTACTATGGTTTGCAAAAAGGAGAGTGAATAACTCTTGATAGTACAGGAGCAGGGTTCTTTTGAAACAATAAGCCCACTCGTTGCTTACAGATCCTCAAGAACATGTCAAACAATCAACCCTAGGGAAAAGAAAGAGAGACACCAGCCACAATAAAGAGTGTTAGTGAATTTAAAGTGATATCTGCCTTGAATGAGAAGTTGGATCTCATTGCTAGGTCACTATGTGCTCCATATTGAGGCCCTAATGAGGAAGATGAAGAGGAGTGTAAATACATGTGCCAGGGTCAATACACGAATAATGATTATTTGTGGAGGAAAGACCCCAAGTTCTCATGGAAGGATCCCAATAACTTCCAATATGATCCTTCTCAAGCATAGCAGCAACCACCAAGACCACAACAGTTCGGTGGTCAAGCCCAATACACACTGGAATAGCAAAAGATTGATAAGATCAAGCAGATGCTAGGCAAGTTGGTGAGTCAAAATGAGCTGTAGATTGCACAAACACAGAGGGACTTGCAAAATCAGGGGGCACACATTCACAGTATCGAGACACAAATATCCCAGATTGTAGTAGATGTGAATGCTTTGAAGCATCTGATGCAGTAGGGTTTTCCGGAAAACACCAATGTACCTTATAGAAACCAATAGGAGAAAGTAGTTCTACTCCATAGTGATAGAAAGATACTGAATGGAGCACCATAAAATGCAGTGACAGAAGATGCAGACACTCAAGCTAAGCCAGTGGAAGTAGAAGAAGTAGACACTACAGACCAGGTGAAGACCACAGAGGAACAAGCTGATGAGGTAGGAGGCAACAAGACTTGAGCATACATTCCACCTCACCAGAGGGCACCTGTGATTTTGGTGCCATTTCCAAATAGTTTGAAGGCTACAAAGATGGATAAGTAGTTCAAGAAGTTTCTAGATAGCTTTCAGAAACTGTTGGTGAACATACCTTTGATTGATGCAATTGAACAAATACCATCTTACGGGAATTTCTTGAAAGTTATCATTACTAAGAAGAGGAAGATCCCAGAATCTGATGTGGCGGTGCTTAAAAAACAAGTCAGTGCTTTTATTTTGGGCACACTGCCATCCAAAAGACAGGATCTCAGCTGCTTTAATATCACATGCTTTATTGGGAAGACAAAATTTGGAGAAGCTTTGTGTGATCTAGGGGCATGTATCAATCTGATGCTCCTATATACTTTCAAGAAGCTTGGACTCAAAGAAACCAGAAGGAGCAGCATGACAATCTAGTTGGCAGACAACTCTGTAGTCAAGCCATATGGAATTTGTGAAGATATTCTAGTGAAGGTGGACAGGTTTGATTTTCTTGCAGATTTTGTGGTCATGGTGATGCAAGATGACCATGGTAATGAACTCCTACTGGGGAGACCATTTCAAGCTATTACAGACATGATACTTGAGAAGGGCAGAGGACGCCTCACTATGGGAATCCAAGATGATAGATTTGAAATAAAGATGCTGGAGAATTCCGAAGAAATGGGAGATAACACACAATGCAATAGGTTTCAATAGGTAGACAATAAAATTTCTTTGTTTCTAGGGAAGCCATTCTTGGATATGGCTCATATGATGACAAGAGTGGATAAAGACACTCTAGCTATTGACATCCTGGACAACACGAAGGTACTTTCTTTAACTCAAGCTGTGCGCTATCCAGGAGATGACGGGGAGTATTATGACCAAACTGCAATAGAAGAAGTAAAGGCTGATTTTGTGATAGGGTCATCTCCATAGTTACCTTTAGAAGCATGCTTGACAAATAGAGTCGATGATATCTTATGCAACAACCATATGGAGGAGTGCATTTATCTATGAAACGTGGTACCTTGCTATTATGTGAGGTGCTTTGAAGATCTAGGACCACCACCCCCTCCTTTGGTCCCGTCTCTTTTGAACCCACCAGACCTGGAACTGAAGCCATTACCTCCACATTTAAAGTATGTGTTCCTTGATACAGAAGAGAATATACCAGTGATCATCTCATTGTCTCTTAGTGATGAGGAGGAGAAGCAGCTTCTCACTGTGTTGAAGAACCACCGAGCTGCATTTGGTTGGTCTGTAGCAGATATAAAAGGGATCTTGCCATCCTTATGTCAATAGAAGATACATCTTGAAGAGGGAGCGAAGGCAATTGTTCAGCCTCAGCGACATCTCAACCCGATCATGACTGAGGTGGTTAGGAAGGAGGTCATCATGCTCTTATTCATAGGTATAATTTATGAAATAGCTGACTCTATGTGGGTGAGTCCTATGTAGGTAGTTCCCAAGAAATGGGGGATTACAATTACCACAAATGTAGCCAATGAATAGATTTCCACTAAACTTGTGATAGGGTGGCGTGTTTGTATTGACTATGGCAGGTTGAATGCAGCCACCTTGAAAGACCATTTCCCCCTACCCTTTATTGACCAAATCCTAGAATGTTTATCCGGTCGATCTCACTTTTGTTTTCTCGACAGGTATTCCGAATACAATCAGATTTCTATAGAGTCTAAGGATCAAGAGAAATCCACTTTCACCTACCCTTATGGAACTTTTGCTTATCGCCAAATTACTTTTGTTTTATGTAACGCTCCTATCATGTTTCAAAGGTGTATGCTCGCCATTTTTCTAATATGGTGGAGCGGTGCCTTGAGGTTTTCATGGATGACTTTTTAGTTTATGGGGAGTCGTTTAGTGACTGTTTGCATAATTTGGACAGGGTGTTACAAAGATGTGAGGACACTCACCTGGTTCTTAACTGGGAAAAGTGTCACATGATGGTGAGTGAAGGAATAGTTCTTGGATACAAGGTGTCCAACAAGGGCATGGAAGTTGATCCAATCAATATTGAGGTTATTTCCTCACTACTCCACTGACATCAGTGAAAGGAATTAGGAGTTTTTGGGTCATATAGGATTTTATCACCAGAAGACTTTTCAAAAATTTCCAAGCCTTTGTCTGAGATTTTAGAAAAAGGCATTGCTTTTTCTTTTCATGAACGATGTTTAAAAGATTTTGAAACACTCAAAGAGAAATTGATTTTCGCATCAATTGTTCAGGCTCCATATTGGAGCCTCCCATTTGAATTGATGTGTGACACATCAGATTTTGCAGTGAGAGCGGTGTTGGGTCAACACCTTGATAAAATTCCTATTGTTATCTATTATGCATCTAAAACTTTAAACGATGCACAAATGAACCACTACTGAAAAGGAGTTATTAGTAGTAGTGTTTTCCTTTGAAAAATTCTAACAATACCTAGTAAGGGCTAAGGTGATAATCTCGATAGACCATGCCCTATCAAGTATTTGTTGCAGAAGTAGGATGCAAAACCTAGACTTATTAGGTGGATTTTTTTGTTACAATAATTTGATATTGAGATTAAAGACAAAGCAGGTGTGGAAAATGTAGTGGTTGATCATCTTTCTAGGTTAGAGAGGTCAGATGAGAGAGATAAAGCTATCCCCATTGTTGAGGAGTTTCCATATGAGAAACAATTTGTTGTTCAATCTAATGACCCATGGTTTGCAGATATAGTGAATTACTTGGCTTGTAAGGAGATACATGTAGATTGGGGTTACCAGGAGAAAAAATGGTTTTTCCATTCTTTAAGATTTTATATCTGGGATGACCCAATTCTTCTCAAGCAATGCAGGGATGGTCTGTTGAGAAGATGTGTTCTTGAGTTTGAAGTAGAGAGCATTCTATAACATTGTCACTCTCTACCCATGGGTGAGCACCATGCTAGCTCTAGGAAGGCAACTAAAGTCCTAGAGAGTGGGTTCTATTGGCCCACTTTGTTTAAAGATGCACATAATTATGTTCATCATTGTGACACTTGTCAACGAGCAGGTACAATTTCAAAGAGGCATGAGATGCCCTTAAATGTATTTCATGAGGTTGAAGTTTTTGATCTTTGGGGTATAGACTTTATGGGTTTGTTTGTGTCATCCAATTTGTACTTGTACATTCAGCCTGCAGTTGACTATGTGTCTAAGTGGGTGGAAGCAATCCCAACCCGCACCAACAATGTGCAAGTGGTGTGCAAATTTTTGAAGCATCACATTTTCTACAGGTTTAGTGTCCCTCACCTCATCATTAGTGATGGTGGCTTACACTTCACTAATCGGCAGTTTGGTGCTCTCTTGAGCAAGTATGGGGTGAAACATCATGTGGGTACCCCATATCACCCACAGACTCAAGGTCAAGTTGAGGTTTCAAATAGGGAATTTAAGTAGATCTTAGATAGAACATTCTCAACTAATAGGACGAATTGGAGTTATGTACTTAATGATGCACTATGGGCCTATAGAACATCTTATAAATCTCCAATAGGTATCACACCTTTTAGGCTAATCTATGGTCGTGCATGCCATTTACCTATAGAATTAGAACATAAAGCCAGATGGGCTATGAAGAAATTGAACTTCAATTTAGATGAAGCAGCTAAGAAGAGATTTCTAGAATTAAATGAATTAGATGAGCTAAGGATAAATGCTTATGAAAGATCTAAGATATATAAGGAGAGGACAAAGAAAATTCATGATAGACACATTCTTAATAGGGTGTTTCTTCCTGGGCAGAAGGTCCTCCTCTTAAATTCTAGACTTAGACTGCATCTAGGGAAGCTGAGGTCCAAGTGGAGTGGATTGTTTGTTATTGAGAAAGTTCACCCCCATGGTATTGTGACCCTTATAGATGGGAGTAGGTCATTCCTCATTATTGACCAAAGACTCCATCATTATTTTAGAGGGGAGGTAGATCTAAGGTTAGAGGAGGTGCAACTTTGCACCATTCCTTAGTTTGATGCTTTAAGGACCATCTAGTCTAGGATGTTAAATAATGACACTTGTTGGGAGGCAACCCAATGTTTATCGCATTTCTTAAATTTAATTTTCATGTTTAGATGTACTTTCAATTTGATTTTTAGTAAAAAAGGTACCTTGATCCATTCTTTTTTAGTGTACAGGACAAAGCATATCAGTACCACCGAGTCAATCAGTCAGTGGTACCGAAATAGGGTCAACATTTTTTGCAAACCAGCAGCGCCAACTTGGTGGCATTGACCAGCAATGTCAGTACCACCAAGTCTCTGGAGATGCGTCACAGTTTAACTGATAAGGACTCGGTACCACTAACACTTCCCGTCAGTGATACCGACTTCTGGGCACTCCCAGGCTCAGAACACTTAGTCCATTTTTTACGAGCACTGACAAAAATGCAAAATCTCAGTAGCACTGACCAAGGAAGTCGGTACTACTGACTCGCCATGTCAGTAATCCAAGTGGTCGTGATCCAACATCTCAGATGCACTTCATCGAGCGGTCGGTGGCACCAATCTGTGGCATAAGTCAGTATTACTGATGGTGTCATCAATACCACTGACGAAGGGTGATCTGCGCACATCACGTCAGCCAATCGTAAGTGTCATAAGCACTGGCCACGGATTGTGCTACACAACTCGATACCACTGACTCTCATTTCAGTAGTACCAAAAGTGTCACGAACAGCTATAAGAAGGAAGGAAGTGGAGTCATTTTCATTCATCGCCTCAGGCATCCACCTCTCCTATCTTCCCTAGCACAGTTACCATAGGCACCAACAGACTTCTTTGAACTCTATTCTCCTATCATCACTCTTATTCTTCACCATGGCTCCCAGACCAGCTCACATCCAACACCAGAATATAGAAACTACGAGGATGTATGAGGAACTCCTGACCAGGCAGGTGATACCAACGTGATATAGTGATCACAATCTTCTTGAGATGACTGGATTTACAAACAACATGTGTTGGGTGTGTCAACAACCGGAATTGGAGGGAGACAATCCTTTCTTCGGAGACTGGCAGATTTATCTAGCTCTTATCTTGGAATTCCTGGCATCTCTGGATGTTATTGTCTCCCCTGAGTAGACAGTAGGTAGAGAGTGGAGAGAAGGCAGGGTCAACTTTCACCTTTTCAACACCATTTATTCCATCACATTGCATGCCTTCAACAATATATTTGGTTGGCCTCAAGTACCAAAACTCTCTGTGCCATCATATTTCAACTATGATCTAGCATGGGAGAAGCTGACAGAGGTGCCAATTGGTTACCATATCAACTGGCCCATCAGTTTGGTGTCTAACATTGAGTACCCATTTTATCGGATGCTGCATCGGTTCTACATCAACACCATCTTCACCCAGTCAGGTCAAGTGCAAGGTAAATTCCAGCATGATGATCTTTATTTCCTTTATCGGCTATTGGATGGGGATACTGTGAATTTTAGATCATTTATGTTGCTCCACATGTTATCTGTGAGTCGTAATGTGAAAAGGAAGGGTCCGATTCTATTTGGGGGTCTTATCACCCCCATTGCACTTTGTCTGAACTTGGATTTGTCCACACTCAAGCCTTTGGAGGATACGTCCAAGTTGGACCTACTGCACTTCCACAAGGCACATCTACTGTAGAGCAATCACGATGTCATATATGCGCATTGCAACTGGGGAGGTGTTTCCAGGGAGTGTGTCCTCCCTAACCCTGTCTTCAACCTTCATGGGGTGGAAAACCTCAGGTAGCCACTCAATGAAGGTGAGGAAGAAAACCCGGTGAGAGCATAGTAGGGAGGCGAGGATGACAACGGCAGTGATGATGAGGATGAGGAGGTGGAGCCCATCATCCCCATCACGTGGTTAACGGTCCCGTGCAAGCGGGCCTGTACTTATGCAGCCTCGACATCTTTAGCACCACCCCCGTCCCAGGAGAAGACTCAACCATACAACATGAAGGACGTGTATGGGATGCTACAGCAGATACATACTGGGCAACAACAACACCAAGAGGCCCTAGCCAACATATGGGACATTCAAGGATGGCTATACGAGAAGCAGCAGACCATCTTTGAGAATGAATGCCATCCATCTTTGAGAATGAACACCTTCTCCTGGAAACCAAGAGAACGTTCATACATGTCTGCAGAAAAATCGAGCAGTAATAGTGGTTGTTCTACGACAACTATTAGAACTTTGGCTATTTTGGATATCATCCACAATCGTCATTGATGCCTCCATTGGACCTATCATTTCAGGAGATGTTTCCTCCTCATGACCCGGACATGCCACCTCCACCGTTATGATCCATGGTACCGATGTTCCACCTCTTGGGTGAGAGTATTGATTATGCAGACATAGTAATATTCAAGCTTGGGGGGGTGCTTGAACAACATTCTATCCTAATTTTATCTTAGTTTCTATATTTATTTTCATTTCGTTTTGCTATTTTAATTAGTTTATTTGCTTTATTTTTAGTTGTGCAAGTAGGATCCACATCTATCTTGTGTAATTGTGGAGTTAAAATTTTGCATGATTTTAATCTTGAATGTGTGTACTCTATGATGTTAAATGAAAATGAAGGTCATGCTTTTAAAAGTTTGAGTTGCAACATCCTTCTGCAACACCTTCTGAGGAAGTGTTTGAATTAGTCAGCTTTACGACACAATAAATAAAAGAAAGTCTTTTTCAATAATGAAATGTGGATGATGAAGAAGTTGAGCCTAAACTGACCAAACCATAACGAGATCTTAAATGAATATATGAGAAATAACCCATTGGGTCACCTTGACCACATGTCATTTAAGAGGGACACATCATAATATAATCAAAGGTGTTGTCTCTTAGTTGTGTGATTCTATTTTTTCCTTTCATTCATTTGACTCACCACCTTAAAATTCTTGAGTACTCCAAACTATTTTACTTTGATTGCATGGCATAGCATATAAGGTAGTTTACTTGCACAAAAATAAAAAAAAATGGTTTGCATTCGTAGTCATTGATAGTCTTGCATACTATTTTAGCTTGCATAACATAATTCATATAGTGCAATCATTCCACAATTACATGCATTCTCTCTTTTACCATGTGAATTCTTAAACTCAAAATTAAGAAGATGAGATGTAGAGAAAAAAAATGAAAAGCAAAGTTGAGATGAAAGCGAGAAGCGCAATGCGAGACTTGTTGAAATGAAATTTGAAAAAAAGGAAGAAATGAAGTATATTCTATATTCTTTTATGAAAAAGAGTTTAATCCACATGTGCAACTTCCCAAGCTGAAGAAAGAAAAAAAAATAGTTGTTCTACATGCATCATCTCATGAAAAATAAAATTAGGCATTAGGTTCATTCAGTACATTCTTGTGCATTCATATAGGTTCATTCTTCTTGTGCATAAATAGATTGGATGTACTCTTGAAAAAAAATTCTAATTGCCACCCATTTTCAGCATTAATTGCTCTTATTGGTAGGCCACTCTTCATGATTTATCTCCTCGTTCATGTTTACATGGAGATCTGCTTCTAGATAGCTGGTAGTTAGGAAAAAGAAATTTAGTGTAGGGAATCACACAATACATCATGCAAACGCCTTAGTAATTATGATGTTAACTGCTTACTTGATAATGTCATTGATTGAGAATGGACATCTCTTATTGCAGTTTTTGGTCACTTTAGAGCAGTTAGTGGTTGAATGGTCAGTGAAGGCCCGTTTAGGGCTTTCTAGGTGGGTTGTTTAAGAAAAGAATGTTTGTTCTTTGTCCTTTTGTTGACTTTTATCAAACAGATCCGAGAGTGTGTTGCTCGAGGACGAGCAACATTCAAGCTTAGGGGAGTTTGATGCATGTATTTTTAGTCACTTTTATAAGCTCATTTTCTCTTGTTTTCATGTGTAGTTTGGACATTTATATGACCTATTATTCATGGAATGTCATAGTTATCCTATATTTCCTTATTTGCATCAAATTATATGATTTCAATCATTTTTACTAGTATATTATGCATTTCGAGCACTTACGATGCTTTATGTGCTTTCAGGGACAAGGAAGATCGACATAGATCGGTACTACTGACATGAGAAAAGTCAGTGGCACCGACTTGACCTTAGAGAGCTAGCCAAAAACAACCCAGATCTCGGTGCTACTGACCCAAAAGTCGGTGCCACTGAGATACCATTAGAGAGCCCCATGTGAATCAAGAAAACTCGGTGCTACCGACCCCAAAAGTCGGTACCACCAAATTGATGTCAGAGAGGTGGCTTGAATTCATAAGAAGTCGGTGCCATTGAGACATTGTCAGTGGTATCAATGGGATCGGGATAAGGCGACCTAACTTAAGTGACTCGGTACCACCGACCCATCAAGTCAGTACCACCGAGTCTGCCCGATCAGGCCAGCCGCAGATTTTCTTCTAACCCAACGGTGGATGAAATTTTGCACCCTAAGTCGTGCCTATGACTTAGGGGGACGATGGCCAGACCTGAGGGGCGACCTATTTTGATGATATGGAAACTGGAGAGAAAGAAGAGAAGGATGGAGGACTAAACGCTTCATTGGGAGTAATCTGAGCACCTATGGAGTACGATTCTACTATCAAAAGATAGCAGACTGCACACACTACGGAGGGGATTGTCTGGACAGCCAAAGATCTAGGGGTTACCTTGGTTTTTACTATGTTTCCCACATTTTTCTTCTTCCCTTCTGTGTGTTTTGTCATGAAAACCATGCAATGCTAAAAACTTTTGTTCTTTAGGACCCGGGAGTTGCCCGGATATACACTACAGTTGATTTCTATGCATTAATATGAATTTATCTCTTGTTACTGGATACAATTCTATGGTTGTTGCTTGTTCTATTTATGCTAGATCATAATGAATGGATTAATAGACACTTGATCATCTCGGAAGAGGGATTAAGGGTTGGAAAAATAGAATTACTCATTTATTGTACCCTTTGGGAAAATTGACAAATAGTCGAGGGGAGAAACCCAGAGTATTGATGTAAAGAACCTAACTAATCAAATAAAAAACCACGGGAGTGGGATTGGCATTAATATAGGTAATGAATTACACTGTGGAAGTAGGTAATTCTGGCTACAGGCTCCTTATCTAGGAATTGAGATAATAGGTATAAGTGTGTAGGATAGACTATAAGTGATATCTGTGGAGAAACCATCATCCTAAGGAACTCGTTCTTATTCTGATTTACTCAAAACATTTAATTCGTTCGCTTTAGTTTTAATTTAACAATTCAACCAAACTCACACAACCATCATCAGCTTAGCTGATTGATTTGTAGTTAGTAGTAGTTTCTGGTGAAACGCTTCCCCGTGTTCGACTCAGGCCTCACAGGTCTATTATTACTGGGATACTTTCACTTGCATTTTGTACACGGTAAACACATGTTACCCACATAGATGTGGTGAAGGACTTCCCAAACATCTTTCCCGAGGAGTTACCTGAGTTTCCACCAACTCGCGAGGTGGAATTCTCCATCACGCTTGTACCCAAAACATCACCAATATCGAAGCCACCATATCGCTTGGCCCTTGTCGAGTTGGCTGAACTGAAGAAGCATCTTGAAAAGCTTCTTGACATGGGCTTCATCCACCCCAGTGTTTTGCCATGGAGAGCCCCTGTCCTATTCATAAATAAGAAGGATGGATCGATGTGGATGTGTATGGACTATCGCATGCTTAACTAAGTAACGGTGAAGAACTGTTATCCTTTGCCTCACATCGATGACCTATTCATTCAGCTGAAGTTAGACACTATATTCTCTAAGATGGATCTATGGAGTGGCTACTACTAGATGCTCTTGAAGGATGATGATGTCCCAAAGATGGCATTCAAAACTCTCTATGGGCATTATGAATTCATGGTCATGCCTTTTGGTTTGACGAATGACCCTACTGCCTTCATGGACCTGATGAATCAAGTGTTCTGCCCATACCTTGACAAGTTCATGGTGATGTTTATCGATGACATTTTGGTTTCCTCCGAGATGTTAGACCAACATCACAAGCATTTGTGGATTTTACCCAACACATAGTGAGAAAATCAACATTATGCAAAATTCTCAAAGTGTGAGTTCTGGATAAAGAAAGTTATATTTATGGGTCACGTGATTTCTGCCAGACATATAGTTGTTGATCCTATGAAGGTAGAAGTTGTGATACAGTGGAAGGCTCTGAAGAACCCATCTGAGATCTATAGTTTCCTCATATTAGTTGGTTACTATCGGAGGTTTATCAAGAGCTTCTCTGAATCGTCCTTGCCTTTGACCAAGATGACACGAAAGGAGGCCAAGTTCTCATGGACACCTGAGTGTGAGGACAGTTTTCAAAAGTTGAAGGAGTGTTTGACTTCTTCTCATGTACTTGTTTTTCCTATTGAAGGCATACCCTATGTCATCTACACTGACACATCCAAATAAGGCTTAGGGTGTGTCTTAATGCAAGATATAAAGGTGATCACCTATACTTCTTACCAATTAAAACCTAATGAGGCTAATTGGCCTACACATGATTTGGATCTTGCTTCTATAGTTCATGCTCTGAAGATCTAGCAACACTATCTTTATGGAGAAAAGTTCAAAGTGTTCTCTGATCACAAGAGTATGAGTACCTATTAACTCAGAGGGATCTAAATCTGTGACAACGTAGGTGGATGGAATACCTCAAAGATTATGACTTCACCATCACCTATCATCCCGATAAAGTAAATGACGTAGCTGATGCTTTATGTCATAAGAAGGATGTTGTTTGTGCTGCTCTGAGATGTTCAGTGTGGGAAAATCTTAAACATGTGACTAGTTGGAAACCTCAGCCTATCAATTCAGTAGGTGAAGACAAGTTGTGTGTTCATATGGATAGTTTGACTGCTACACTGACCTGGATTTCAAAAGTTGTTGTTGCACAGTTGAAAAGTTTTGAACTAGAAGAGATGAAGGCCTTGACTGAGAAACTGCAATATGACTTCTCTGTCGGAGTGGATGGTGTTGTTCACTTCAGAAAACGGTGATAAATTCCAACGTAGGTGATCTGAGACAGAAGGTTCTGAGTGAATCTCATGGGTCCAAGTACACTATTCATCCTGGCATGACAAACACGTACAAGGACTTACAGTGAGGTGTATGGTGGAAGAACATGAAGAGTGATATAGATATGTTTGTCACAAAGTGCTTAACATGTCAGCAAATCAAGATCGAACATCAATGACCTGGTGGTCTTATTAATCCTCTTGAAATTCTGGAATGGAAATGGGAGAAGATCACAATGGACTTTTTATTGGCTTTCCTAAGTCCAAGAAAGGTTATGATGTTGTTTGGGTGGTTATTGATCGGCTTACAAAATCTACTCATTTCTTGACTTTCAAAACCACATATAAAGTTGTTGAGATGACTCAGTTATATGTGGATTGGATAGTTTGTCTGATGGTGTGCCTATATGATAGTTTCTGATTGAGACCCAAAATTCACTTCTCGACTATGGGGTTAAATTCAGGAAGAGATGGGTACTAATTTGCATTTTAGTACTATGTACCACCCGCAAACTGACAGTCAGTCTGATAAAACAGTTTAGGTTTTGGAGGACTTTCTACGTGTTTGTGTGATAGATTGGGGTGGTGCATCAGATCGGTATCTACCATTAGTGGAGTTTTCTTACAACAACAGCTACCAAGCCAGCATTGGTATGCCACCTTTTGAAGCACTCTATGGTAAACCTTATCGTTCACCTTTGCATTGGGATAATGCAGGTGAACGATCCCTAGTGAAGATAGATGATATGAAGATGATGTTGGAGAAGGTACAATTGATAAAGAAACAAATGAAAGCTGCCCAAGACCGATAGAAGATGTATGCTGATAAAAAGAGGCCTAATGTTAGCTTCTTTGTGGAAGACTATTTATTTCTGAAGATCAAGCCTATACATTCTATTATGAGATCTAAAGTAAAAGGCAAGTTGAGTCCCCATTATGTTGTACCATTTGAAATCTTACATAAAGTTGGAGACTGTGCATACCGCTTAGCCTTACCTCTTGCTTCTGATAAGATTCACAAAGTGTTCCATGTCTCTGTGTTGAGGAAGTATGTGAAAGATCATTCTCATGTACTCACGATTGAGCCTGTGGAGATTCATGAGAATCTAACCTATGAAGAGCTACCTATGAAGATCCTTGACTCCTGAGTAAAGTAGTTGAAGAATAAGGAGATAGAGCTGGTGAAGTTTTTATGGAGATATCATGGTTTGTAAGAAACCACTTGGGAGTTGAGAGATGAGATGTTACGTACTCACCCTTCCCTTTTTGTATGAGATTTCGAGGATGAAATCCTTTTCAAGGGCTGGAGTCTTGTGACATACTGAAATCTACTATGTATCTAATTGTAGTCGTTTTCTATAAGATTTGTCCTTCATTTTCATCCCATATGTTTTTGGAGTTGATTTAGTGGAATTATGATGGTTATTGGATAAATATTTCTCATATCTTCTTAATAAAGGGTTTTATACACAAATACCTTAGTAGAAACCTAAGTAATGGGCTTGAAGTGCAAATGTCCACTTAAGTAATAACAATAGTGATGGAATTCATCCTAGAACTTTCTAGGACTTTTGAGATTAGGGAAAAGAAAAGAAATTCCAAAATATACATAAAGGAGATGATAAATGCTATAAATAGGATAAAAGAAGATAATGTGGAGTATATTTCCAATTAAGTGAACCCATGAGATAATTTGATACACAGATTCATTTTATTGAACTAAAAGTTACTTAAGGACCAAGTATCACTCAATGTAGAAACTATAAAGATATAAATAAAAGCCTTTATTGATGGAAAATAGGAAATAAGCCAAGAAAGAGAAATAAAATATATAATGTTCCAAATTGGTAAACTAACTCCAAATTCATAATCTAGGAATAAAAATAAGCCTTTGGGCAAGCTTCCAATTAATTTGGATAATGTGAAAAGTAGGAGAGAGAAAGTGTCTAGAACCTTCATTTTTGGAATTAATTAAATAAATGATGCAAACATGACCAAATAATAGCAAAATCGTATGAAAGACATTAATTTGGAAACATGGGTGAAATTTGATCATATTTGGATAATCATAGAGTCATAAATGTAGGAGGAAAGAGAAAATGAGTTTTGAATTATTTAACCCATTAAAATTCCTCAAAAGGCAAAACTAATTCCATATTTGGATTCTAGGTTGTCAATTTTTATTAAATTTGGAAATTGTTTGAACCCTCAAAAGAAGAGAGAGAAATTCATTAAATAATTTATACATCACTTTATTTGATTTATAATGCAATTAGGTATATATGTCACGAGCCTACTAGGCCCAACGCGTGCAATCCAACGGCTTAGAGAGCTCCATGGATCGATTGGATGGTAGAAAATTTGTCTCCTACCTCGGTCCAGATTAGGAAATAGGGAGAGAGTTTTGGAATTTTCATTTTGCGATATCTCTCTCTACACTCAACAAAATCTCAAAGTTTTTAGTGCTCTGGACTCCTCTTGAGATTCCGCACATGACTATCCCTAAGTTTTCATTATTTGGTAAGATTCAAGAAACCCCCAAAGTCTACCGAAACACACCTCTCACAACGGGTACCAAAACCCAACCCCATACCCCCTTGCCTATATTTACCTACACCCTAAGCATCCCCATCACCTTTGCAACTCAATGCACTAGCCAATTTGATTTTTCATCATTGTTTTGACCCTTGATGAGCTACAGAAGACACAGATCTTGCGGTAATCCTCTCGTCCTCCTCACACCATCTCCGGCGCAATTAAGGGCACCAATAGTTTCGTCTATCCTTCCTCTTTCTTTTGCATATCTGCACTCTAAGTTTGGTCGAGAATAGCGAATTGCCCAATTTTCTTGGGCTTTGACTGAGCTTCTTCACGAGCAGGTCGTTTGGCCAAGGAGGAAGATGACCCTCTATGATTTTTCCATTATTCCCTCAATCGGTTCTTTTCGCTTGTGTTTTCGTGCATGGGCAGTTTTGCCTTTTTGCTCGTCTTTTCCACGTTTGACCGGTCTTTGACCCAGGTGCCACTTAAGTAGCTAGTGGTCACAGGCCGTTGACTTGGCCCATGGTGATTGGGCCAAGCAGTAGACTCAGCCTCCTCTCTCACTCGCTCTCTGCTTTTCAAAACAAAAATCCAATTTTCTAATTTTCTTATTGGTTAGACTTAAATAATTCATAACTATTAATTCCTTGGGCCAAAATTAAAATTAAAATATGTTCTAGACTCAGAAAAAGATGATCTATCTAATAAACATAATTTTGATGCCTGGTTTTAAGTTTTTCGAATATGTGTTTTTGAGGATGCTTTAATTAACTAAAAATCACTCAAATTAACCCTAAAAGTCCATATCTTCAAAATACATAATACTATATGTTATTTTGATCAAAAATTCCAAACTAAGACAGTGGTGATGTTTTCAAGACCTAAGGTTAGAGGTCTGGTAGGTTCCTCAGCCCTACTTAGTTAGGTAGACATAATTATCTTACATGCAAAACACTTTTTAATATAATTGTTATTGGCAAGCTTCTTTTGATAAAGCCTCATTCTCTTGTTATCTTCATCTTTTGATGAATCCTAGATTTTTTTTACTTGATTTACTTATCTTGTTATCCTATTCTAGTTTTCTTGACACATACTTTTTATTCCCTTTCCCTTTTGATGGGTGCTTCCTAACCACCCAAGTGTTGGTGATGTGCAAGGAGAAGGACAGGCTTGAAGGAAGTTATTCTCAGGGGTAGATCTCAACCTTTTTGGAAAGGATGACTAGGCTGCTATAGCTAGATCCTACTTCTCTTATCTTTTTCTTTTGGGAACATTCATGTAGTGAACAATGAAAGCCATGTAAAGGCTTAGTATTTTTATTTTCACTGCTATTGACATTTTATAATGTATCTGGAATCATGCTTATTTATTTGGAATATTATGCAAGAATCCCAAAGTCTCTCTTTTTGTGAAATATGTGGATGTTTTGTATTTTCTTTAAATTTTAGTAAAGAGGTGATCTCGCCTCTTTACAACATCAGCCTCAAGGGTCCATTTCCTCGCCAGCACCAGTTGTTGGTCAAAAAACCAAGGGCCCTGATCGATGGATGTGCTGAGGTCCTTATCCAACGAGAACCTAACTAGGAACAAGCCACCCACCATGGGTGATACTTGTAGTTCCCCTATAATTCTCTAGGTCCTCGACATCCATCCATGAAGTTGCTCAATCACCACAGCCTTCCACCCTAGAACCTAGACAATGATGGATCTGTGATGGAACTCCTCCAGAACTTCAACCACCGGGATGAGAAGGTCATCCATGGATGATCATCACCTTGTTAGAAAATTGGAGCCTTGGGATCCTCGGGAAGCACCAGAGGCTTGAAGTTCTATTTGAAAATCACCAGGATGGACAAGGTCACTGCCCATGCCCTACCCACTATCACATCAGAGTTGGGGTTTGACCAGGGAGGAAGGACCTAGTTGGAGATGGAGTTGGGAGAAGATGTGGTGGTGGTGTGAGGTTGAAAGGGAGGGCGGCACAGAGGTGGAGGCTAGGGAAGTCGAGCCTACCGCATCCCACTCAGCACCTGCCATGGGAGCGAGTTGATCGCCCAAAGAGGAGTGTGACGGGAGATCAAGCTAGAGAGAAAGAGAGTTTGTCTATTCCTTATGGGTCATTTTAAAACTATGTCATGACCAACAATTTACATAAGCATGCAAACACCAAAACTTCCATTACCAAGGAAAAATCAAGCATAAGAGTTAAGGCTCGTCCAAACACAGTTGTCTACTTAAGATCACAATGTGAATACGAACACTAGATAAGGTATATTATCTTTCTACTTGTAACCACATTTTTAGAGCAAGATTATGAGCATGCAAGGTAGAGGTAAGCAATAACAATGGAGAAAGTTATATAACTCACCTTAGAGTTGATGTAGAAAACTCCAAACAACAAGGTAGCTTGAAGAAGAAAGGTAGGACGAAACCCTAGCTTGAGCACTCCTCTCAGCCAAGCTAGCTCCACCTCTAAGAAAGAAGCAAATCCTAGGTCAAGGAAGTAAGAAAGAGAGGAAACCGTGGGTATAAAAGGCAAAGAAGAGATGCTATTCAAGCTCTAACTCAAGCACTACCATGGAACACCATAAGTTCAACCAAGAAGAGAAAGAAGAATGGTAGGGAAGCAAGGAAAATGAAGATGAAGAGGGAGATCTCACTTACTAAGACCAAGAAGAAGAGAAAGGAAGCACCAACTATCACAAAAAGGGTAGATCCAAACCCTAGCTCAACATGCAAGGGAGATCGACCACCTTCTTTAACCTTGAGCTCCTCCTTAACACCAAGCAAGAGGAGATGAGCTCCAAGAGCAAGGAAGGGAATGAGAGAGAAGAATAGATGTGTAAAGAGCTTATTTGCATGTAAAGAGAGGAGTTTATATAACTTAGGTTTAGAGAGAGAGAAAGAGGGTTAGGTGTCATGCTAAACATGTCATGTGTCCAAGAGATATCATTCATGCAAGCACCACACTCATACATACAACTAGGGCAGTCAAGACCACAAAAGCCATTGACCACATGACACGATTAAACTATACGTGAAAAATGCAAGCGTAAGCGTCGAAGTAATGCAGGCCAAAGAGGCTCGGATATTGAACATGGGTAAACGTAATTCAAGAAACTACTACGAATTTCTTTTTGATCAGCTAAGATGAAGAAAACTTTGATTTAAGAGTTGTTAAACTAATTGCAAGAAAGAAAACTAATTTAATGGGTTGTGATCACAATGAGAAGAAATTATCTAGGACTATGGTTTGACAATGATTGACATTATAATTTTAATCTAAGATTAATATATTTTCCTCCCACTCCTGGATAAATAACCTATAGTAAGAACTACCCACTTCCACAGTATAGTTCACTACATATGCTAATGTTAATCCCATTTCCATAGTAATTGGTTGATTAGTTAGGTGCTTTATGAATAACCTATGGGTAATCTCTTCACGTTCGTAAGCAACCTTTCTTAAAGGGTGATATAAAATGTGTGCTACTATGGATTTCAAATCCTTAATCCTCCTCCTGAAGGTATTAAGCATTTAATTAATCACCTTTGGTGTGCAACATAGACAATTCAATATGATTTCATAGCAGCGTGACCAAGAATAAGGAGAAAACAATATAATAATGCAAAAGATCCATATACAATGTACAATCGGGCTACTCTCATGTCCTAAAGAACATGGGGATTAGCCCCTCATGGTTTCCATGGACAAAGACATGCTAGGAAGAAGGAAAAACATGGAGAGCATAGAAAACCGATGAACGGATCTACAATCTGCAAATTCTGCCCACCAAACATGCCCAGAACTTCCTGAACATGCAGTTCTCCTTGTTCTCCTCTCCTGTGTCGTCACCGTCTTGCAATGGAATAGAGAGTGATAGATTAGGTATGGAAAAACTCCCCTTATGTCATAGAAGTGACTTAGGGCAAAAAATATCCTCAATTGTCATTTTAAACTTGATTTTCAGACTGCCTGATAGGGTAAACTCGGTAGTATTGACTTTTGAACTTAGTAGTACTGGGTATGGAAGTCAAATCTGCTATGTCTCTGATGCAAAGTTGGTAGTACTGACTTTTAGACTTGGTAGTACTGAGTCTGTGCACTTCCTGGAGTCTTCTATTGATGTGATTTCAGTAGTAATGACTTTTGAATTCGGTAGTACCAAGTCTATGAGACTCTTGTGGTACTTGAAATCGCACAAAAATGGACATAAGAACTTGAAATATAATAAATTGTTCAAAAACATTAAAATTATGCTTATTTTATGCAATTGAGTAACACAGGCTAATATTATTAAACCATACACAAATTAATATGGAAATAAATAATAAGTATACAAAAAGCAATATAAAATAGCCTGTGAAAAATGACAAATATCCAGTGTATCAAACACCCCTAAGCTTGAATGTTACTCGTCCTCGAGCAACACACTCTCGGATCTATTTGAGACAAGTCAGCAAAAGGGCAAGGAACATGAACTTCATTTTTCAACTATCCCCACTTGGCGGTCCCAAACTAGCCTTCACTGATCACTGAACAATCAACTGCTCCATAACGACCAAAACTTTCCATAAAAGTTATCCACCCTTATCAATGAACACTATCAATAGAGCAGTTAACATCATAATCAATCAAGTATTTGCTTGGTGCATTATGTGATTCTATATTCTACATTGCTCTTTTCCTAAGTACCAACTAATTGGAAGCAATTCTCCATATAAAAATTATTGACGAGAATAATCGTATAAGTGGCCCACCAATAAGAGTAATGAAAGGTATGAAATGGGTGGCAATTGAAGAATCACAAGTAACATCCAAATCATTTATACAAAATAAAACATGATGAACCTATATGGTGAAAAGAATGAGAAATACATGAGTCTGAATGCCTACTTTATTGGTAGAATGATGCACGGGTCAAAAGATGTCGTCAAATCAATGGAAAAAAATAAGAAAAGAATGCATCATGTGAATGTCTCCAGCTCTATAAGAAGAGTTAAGGGCATATTTTCTTCCTCTTAACTTGAAACATTGCAAACTTTTTTTTCTTTTTCTTTTGTTCATTTTTTTGTCCCGTTATTTTAGCATGATGTAACATTATGCTTGGGATTTACTACATATCATTCTTTTTTTTCTTTTTTCTGAGGGTATGGATGTGTATCCATGCACTCAAATTTCAAAGGAAAATGATACCCACATGATATAGCAATGAACAATGAAAAAGAATGCAATCTACATGTAATTGTTTATGCAACTGGAATGATGTGTACATAAATTGTTGAAGGACACAACTTGGTCTATTTTTTTCATTTTTGTAACTAATGCAATAAAAGCAAACTAACTATCATGCCACCTACTATGCTATGCAATGCCAACAAGAGAACATAATTTGGAGTACTTGTTTATCTTAAGGTAGTGAGTCAATAAGGAGTGAAGGATGGGTGGAATCACATAACTAAGGGACAAAGCCTTTCATGAATTTATGATATGTCCCTCTCTAATGACCTATGTACAGGGTAACCTTAGGGTTTCTTTCTTAAATATTAATTTAAGCTCTCGATAATTGTTTGATCAATTCAAGCTCAAACCCCATCTTGATCCACATTTCATGAATAATTAAGATGTTCGTTCATATTCAATGTCCTTAAGATGACTAACCCATACACTTCCTATAAGTGCAATTACTCAAGTACTCACAACTAAGCCCAGAAAAAGATTTTCAATTTCCATTGCAAACTTGAAAGCATGCATGATAATTTCCAGGAACAAACAAAATTTAAACACCACGCTACGCTAGATAGATTGTGGATCCTACAAAATACAAAAATAAAGCTAAAAACAAGTAAAAAGGGAAGATAAAGTCATTCCAACACCCCCTAATCTTGAACTTGACTATGACCTCATAGTCAAAATCCAAACCTAGGAAGCGGAATGAGGTACCGATAGCTCTGAAGGGTGGTGGAGGTGGATGATTGGTGGCTCTTTCGATCAAGTTGTGCTAGTATATATTTGTCTTTTTGGTGTTGGTAATTTGTGTCTTTTTGGCATCAAAATATGAAATTCTCTATCCTTCTTTGAGCTTTGAAAATTGGTTCCCATCAACATGTGTATCGGTGGTTCCGATAGCATCTTCTTGTAGCTTTTGTTACCTTTTTTCTAAATTTTTTTGGTAGTACCGAGTTTGGACTTGGTAGTACCGACTTGGGTTCAGGGTTCTGCTGATTTTCTCGAAACTATTTGGTAGTATCGAGTTTGGAACTCAGTAGTACTAACTTTTTGCATAATTTTAACTGGTAAGGAGTCGGTAGTACCGAGTTTAGACTCAGTACTACCAACTTTGGCCCTGCCTGTGCACCAAACAAGAGTATTGAGGTACCTTCTTTACATCAAATAAAAATCTAACAAAATAAGTGCAAAAATTACACAACAAAAGGTGCTAACAAAATGTAAATGACTAAAATGAAATTGGGTTACCTCCCAAGAAGTGTCCATGTTTAATGTCCTAGGCTCGACATGAATGATCCTCCTCATCCTGGATTGTCCTGAGATGGTGGTGAAGATTCATCTAGAAGTCTGAACTCCACTCTATCATCATCTATCCTGAGTGTCAAATAGCCTCTACCAATAGCAGTTATTACATTGGTCGTAGCTTGGAACAACCTTCCTAATGACATCTCAGATCCTTGTATCTCATGCATGTCCATCACCACATAGTCAACAGTAAAGATGAACTTGTCGACTTTAACCAACACGTCCTCGCATGTCCTGTATGTCCTCACAATAGAGCCATCCACCAAATCAATTTCTATGGTTGTTCTTGTTGGTTCCTTCAATCCTAACTTTTGGAAGGTGGTAAGAGGAATGAGATTAATATTTTCTCCCGAATCACATAATGCCTACTTGAAATGTTTTCCGCCTACAGAACATGGGATATAGAAGCATATGGGATCCTTCCTCTTCCTTGGCATCTTCCCCTTAATCAATGCACTCATCACCTCATCAACCTGTACAATATCTGTGTCTTTAATCCACCACTTTTTGTTGATGATATATTTAAAAATCTCCCGTAAGCAGAAATTTTATCTATCGCCTCCAGCAATGGCAAATTGATGTGGAGCTTCTGGAAGATGTCTAGGAACTTTTGGAATTGTGCTTCCTTTTTCCTTGGCTTCAGACTATCTGGGTATGGCACATTTGACTTCTATGCTCACTTTTGTGGTGGAATATATGGCACTTTATGAACTTCCCCCCTAAGCTTGCTTTATCACCACCGCCTGGAATAGAAATTGGCACATCCTCTGTGGGTGGGGTTACTGGTGGTTGTTCCTTCTAAATTGTTGGTGCCCCTTTATTGATTGTGACTATTCTACTGTGTAGTAAAACCTTCATATACTCTTGTTGAACAGGTACCCTCTCAGGAACTGTAGTCGATGATTTAACAAGAATGGGACCTTGAATTGTATTGTCCACTGGCGTTCTACATCTTGGTAATCCCAATAGACTGTGAGGAAATGGGACTTTAGGCACATACACCCAATCAGACTCCTGATTGTGTTGCTTGGGTGACTCCTCAATGTGATGTTCTCACTCTTAGACAACAAAGATGAATTTTTCTTGGTGATGTTGATGGGATACAACTACATTCCCAAGTGATCCTTGTTGAATGGACTCCTTCAAGGAACCTACTTGTGGTGCCAATTGAGAAATTTGATATTCAATGTTGCAGATTCGCAAACCTTGGTTTTGTAGCTCCCTTTGTGTTTGACCCATAAATGCTTCATTTTGGTTCACTAACTTTCCTAACATGTTCTCAATTCTGTCAATCTTTTTGGGGGCCCCTATCCTACTGGTACTGATGGTGCATATACATACAATTCTCTTCTTAACCCCCAGATGTTGTTACATCCTTTTGGAACAACTTCATGGATATGAGGTCAAGCTTCTCATTCAATGCCTAGATGACTTTAGATTCTTCAACATTTTTAATGGTTGTCGGGCGTTCTCTTTCTTACCCCACAATTAATTCTTAGCCATGTTCTTTAGGATCTCATGGCATCTAGAAGGCTTGTTGTTCATGAAAAATCTAGCTCCTACACGGTCTAGGGTGGTCCTCTCACCATGATGTTGGCCATAATAGAAGGTCTTTTCTTGGCCATATAAATCTACGCCATGGTGAGGCACCTTCCGCAGCATATTCTAAAAGCACTCCCAAGTCTCTGAGTATGACTCTTCATCCTGTTGCTTGAAGTTGTAAATCTTGTGTCAATTCATGTGTCTTCTATAGATGGAAGTAATGCTCAAAGAAAGAATCTTTCATTTGGTCCCATGTCTCTATAAATTTTGGCTTGAGGTTACAGAACCAGGACTTAGCATGGTCTTCTAAGGATGATGGAAATAGCTTCATGTATATCACAGTGGCGGGAACCTTGTCTAGCTTCACCATGTCACATCTTTCATCAAAATTGATGATGTGAGTCATTAGGCCATGGAAAGCTTGTTGCTTAACCAATTCCACCACTCCAGGATCAATTTTGTAGCTTCCCACATTTATCACTTATCGCTTGATTGGCCCAAGCTAAGCTATGGAGGATGATGCCTTGATTTTCTCCCAGATGGTTGTTCTTCTTCTGCATCACCCATACCTTCTGGTTGTGGATTTTTTTGGGAGTGTAATCATTGGTTCGTGTTTGAACCATGCACTAGTACCTAAAGCTTGTAAATTCAATGTGAGAACGAGATACTAGTGATTGAATTAAGAAAATATTTGCAATTTAGCTTTGAAAAAGAATAAAAAAAAAATAAAGAAGTTGGCCTAGAGTGGCCGATTACAACACTCATATTGCTTGAATATGTCGTTTCCCTGGCAACGATGCCAAAAACTTGACATGAATAAACTATACATGTAAAACACAAGCGTACGCGTCAAAGTAATACTAGCCAAAGAGGCTCAGATATCAAACATGGGGAAATGTAATTCAAGAAACTACTACTAACTTCTTTTCGATCATCTAAGCCAAAGAAAATTTTGATTTAAGAGTTGTTAAACTAATTGCAAGAAAGAAAACTAATTTAATGGTTTGTGGTCACAATGATAAGATATTCTTTTAGACTATGGTTTCACCATGATTGACACTGCAATTTTAATCTAAGATTAATATATTTTCCTCCCACTTCTGGACAAAGAGTCTATAGAAAGAACTACCCATTCTGCAGTGCAGTTCACTACCTATGCTAATTCCAATCCCATTTCCATAGTAATTGGTTGATTAGTTAGGTTCTTTACAAATAATTTCTAGTTAATCTCTTCACGTGCGTAAGCCCCCTTTCCCAAAGGGTGATATAAAACATGTGTTATTATAGATTTCCAATCCTTTATAAAACATGTGTTATTATAGATTTCCAATCCTTACTCCTCCTCCCAAAGTTATGAAGGATCTAATTATTCACCTATGGCATGCAACATAGACAATTCAATATCATTTCATAGTAGCATGCCCAAGAATAAGGAGAAAACAATATACTTATGCAAAAGATCCATATACAGTGTACAATCGGGCTACTCCCGATTCCTAAAGAACACGGGGATTAGCCCCTCATGGTTTCCATGGACAAAAACATGCTAGGAAGAAGGGCAAATGTAGAGAACATAGAAAACCTATGAACCCCTAGGAGAAATGTGATTAGGACACCCCACGCCGATAAACAGATTTGCAATCCGCAAATTCTGCCCATCGAACGTGCCCAGAACCTCCCGACGTGCGGTTCTCCTCCTCGTTCTCCTCTGCCATGTCATCACCATCTTGCAATGGAATAGAAAGTGATAGATTAGGTCTGGACAAACTCCCCTTAAGTCATAGAAGTGACTTAGGGAAAAATAAATCCTCAACTGTCTAACTAAACTTGATTTTTAGATTGCCTGATCAGGCAGACTCGGTAGTACCAACTTTTAAACTCAATAGTATTGAGTCTGGAAGTTTAATCTGCTTTGTTTCTAATAAAAAGTTAGTATCACTGACTTTTGGACTTAGTAGTACTGAGTCTGTGCACTTCTTGGAGTCTTCTATTGATGTGATTTCAGTGGTACCGACTTTTGAAGTCGGTAGTACGGAGTCTGTGAAACTCTTGTGGTACCTAAAATCACACAAAAATGTACATAAGTACTTTTTTTTATAAACAACTTAATTTTATTATGGAGTATCCATACGACATCTACATGAAGAGGAAGACAAACTTACAGACCACACACAATGGTCAAGAATAGATACATCCTACCACAAAAACTCATATCGGAATCTGATAAGAACAATGATGCATAGATCCCTCTACTATTTCACTGGCTAATGCAACTTTTCATGAAGGATACCTTCAACTTGAACATGTATATGTGGTAGAGTAACTGCACCAAATTGGTGTTTTGAAAGGAAGTTGCCTCTGCACTTGCTGCCATACAACTATGCAAAAAAATTAATCGAGAAAAAGTAACCTACTATGAGGAGAGAAAGAAACGCCGATTAACAACGAGAAAGACAAAATAAGACAAAAGAACCTAATCTCGAAAAGCAAGTAAAGGAGAAAGGGGTAGGAAACTCATCATAGCAGGATTCAACAATAGGATAGAAGAAGATTGCTGCCTCCAAAAGCACCACAAACTGGCCACCAAGTAAGCTTAGCAACCAGAACGCATCGCGAGAGTTGAGAAGCCTCTGAGATGCCTGAGATCCAAACTCAAAAGTATAGAACAAAAGGCCTCCACTGTAAACGCCTGGAACTAGAGGAGAGAAACGACCACACCTCCCTGAGAAGAAATCCCGCCAATGTAGAGCGATAATAAATCATTCAAAAAAAATTAAAATGATGCTTATTTGATGCAATTGAGTAACACATGCTAATATTATTAAACCATTCACAAATTAATATGAAAATGAATAGTAAGTGCACAAAAAGCAATATAAAATAGCCTGTAAAAATGACAAATATTGAGTACATTAAACATCACTAAGCTTAAATGTTGCTCGTCCTCGAGCAACACACTCTCGGATCTATTTGAGACAAGTAAGCAAGAGGACAAGGAACATGAAGTTCATTTCTCAACTATCCCCACTTGGCAGTCCCAAACTGGCCTTCATTGACCACTGAACAATCAACTGCTCCATAGCGACCAAAAATTTCCATAAAAGTTGTCCACCCTTAAATCAATGAACACTATCAAGAGAGAAATTAACATCATAATCAATCAGGTATTCGCTTGGTGCATTATGTGATTCCCTATTCTACATTTCTCTTTTCCTAATTACCAACTAATTGGAAGCAATTCGCCATATAAAAATGATTGAGGAGAATAATCATATAAGTGGCCTACCAATAAGAGAAATGAATGATATGAAATGGGTGTAAAATGAAGAATCACAAGTAACATCCAAATCATTTATGCAAAATAAAACATGATGAACCTATATAGTGAAAAGAATTAGAATTGCATGTCTTAATGCCTACTTTATTGGTAGAATGATGCACAGGTCAAAAGATGTCATCATTCCAACGGGGAAAAAACTAAAGAAAAGAATGCAACATTTGAATGTCTCTAGCTCTATAAGAAGAGTTAAGGGCATACTTTCTTCCTCTTAACTTGAAACATTACAAATTCTTTTTTTTCTTCTTTTATTCATTTTTTGGCCCATTATTTTAGCATGATGGAACGTTATGCTTGGGATTTACTACATATCATTATTTTTTTTTCTTTTTTTCTGAGGGTATGGATGTGTATATCTACACTCAAATTTCAAAGGAAAATGATACCCACATGATATAGCAATGATCGATGAAAAATGCATGCAATCTACATGCAAGGCCAGCACATATATGCATAAATAGCTCAAACAAATGTCCAAACTGGACTAAACTTGAAACATATTTTTTTCTTATGATATAAAAGTACATCACATAGTTAGATTAAGGTTTTAAGCATTGAATTATTCTAAGTAAGAATGATCAACCAGAAAGGGCAAGGTCTAGGCCTTACAACTATAAACCCCTAACAAGGATTTTGCCCCTGAAATCCTATGCGAACAAAGATGAGTATTTCCTACGCATATTGTCCTACAACTCCAATGTGACTTCCTCCACACCACAGTGATGTAGCAAATCTCTAACTAACACTATATCCTTCTTCTTCATCTTCTTCTCCCTCCTATCCAGGATCAACACAAGACCCTCAACATATGACACGTCCTCCTCCAAGTCAACCTCCACAGGCTACAACATCAACTCAGTATCAAGGTGACACTTCCTCAACATGGAATCATGGAAGACATCATGCAACCTCTGCAACTCTGGTGGTAGATCCAACTTGTATTCCACCTTCCCGATATGTGCTAAGATAGAGTATGGTCCAATAAACCTAGGAGCCAACTTACCCTTCTTACCAAACCTCAACACACATTTCCATGGAGAAACCTTAAGACACACTCAGTCTCCAACTTGGAACTCAAGTAGACTATGGCATTTATCAGCATACGACTTATTTCTATGTTGACATGTCTTCAACTATTGTTGTATCACCTTGATCTTCTTTGTGGTATGTTGTACTAACTCAGGACCCAAGAGTTGATATACACATATCTCAATATAACAAAGTAGGGATCGACAACGTCTTCCATACAACACCTCATATAGTGCCATGTCTATACTCATCTGATAACTATTGTTGTAGGCAAACTCTATCAAAATACATTGCACATCCCAACTACCAAGAAACTGCAAGACATGTGCCCTCAATAGATCTTCCAATGTGTGAATAGTCCTCTTAGACTGACCATCTGTCTGAGGGTGGAAAGTTGCACTGAACCTCAGCCATGTCCTCAAGTTGTATGCAAACTCTCCCAAAAATGACAAGTGAATTGTGGATCTCTATCAGATACTATGGTCACTAGAATACCATTCAAACAAACTATCTCATCAACATGTATTTGTGACTCCTTCTCTATTTTATATGCCATCTTAACTGACAAGAAGTGAGTTGACGTGGTCAACTTGTCAAATATCACTCAGATGGAATCATCACCTTTTGTTTTCCTAGGAAGTCCAACCACAAATTCTATAGTCATATGATCCCATTTCCACTGCAATATTAACAAAGGTTGCAAAGTTGATGCAGGCATTTGATGTTCACCCTTGACCTGTCGATAGATTGGACACCTAGAAACAAACTCTACCACATCACACTTTAGACCAGGACACCAATACAGATCCTTTAGATTATGGTACATCTTGGTACTACTAGGATGCATTGCGTATATTGAGGAATGAGCTTCCTCAAGAACCATAATCCTCAAACCATCAGCATCTGGAACCACTGTCTTGTTATGAAAACAAATTGGCCCATCATCTAACTCATGAAAGTCATCATACTTCTTGCTAAAAAAACTCTTCCTGAATGTTTTGTATCATGGTATCCTTCTGCTACACATCTCTAATATGTTGCATCAATGTCAGGTTCACCTTTAACCATGCTAATAAACCTACCAATAGAGAAACCTCCAACTAAACATTCATCTGCTACAATGACACCAACATGTCCCTCTTGTGACACACCAAAGCATGTAATTTTGCCTTGTCTATAGATGATGATGAAGATGACTTCCTACTCAACGCATCAACCACCACATTCTCCTTCCTTGGATGATAGTCTATCGTGTTGTCATAGTATTTGATCAAATCCATCCATCTCCTTTGTCTCGTGCTCAGCTCCTACTTTGAGAAGATATACTAAAGGTTCTTGTGGTCGATGAAGGTTTGACACTTCTCTCCATATATGTAGTCTCTTCAAATATTCAAGGCATTAACCATAGTTTCAAGCTCCAGATCATGTGTCGAGTAGTTCTCCTCATGTTTCTTGACTTGTCGCTAAGCAAAAGAAACAACGTTCTTGCCTTGCATCACTACGCATCCCAAACTATTCTTTGACGCATCAAAGAAGACGATATAGCATTTCCTCTACTCTGGTAGGACCAAAACTGGTGCATCAGTCAGCTTCTCCTTCAACAACTAGAAGGAACACTAACACTTGTCATCGCTGACAAAAGGAACACATTTCCTGGTCAACTTGGTTAGGGGTAACGCTACAACACTAAAATTCTTGATGAACCTCATATAGTAACCTGCAAGACCAAGGAAACTTCGAACTTCTATCGATGTTTTCGGTTATTCCCATTCTATCACTAACTATACCTTCTTTGGGTCCACACAAACACCTTTAGTAGATATCACATGACCCAAAAAAGACACCTCGATCAACCAGAACTTGCACTTACTGAATTGGCATACAACTCATTCTACCTCAACAATGTCAAAGCCCGGTGAAGGTTTCTCTCATGTTGTTGCCTATCTTTGGAGTATATTAAAACATCATCTATGAACACTACCATGAACTGATCTAGATATGGCCTTAACACCCTATTCATTGGATCCATAAAAGTTGTCTGCATGTTGGTTAGCCCAAACGACATAATTACAAACTCATAGTGACCATACCTAGTCCTGAAAGTTGTCTGAGGTATTTCATCCACCTTTATCTAGTGTTGGTGATATCCTGACCTCAGGTCTATCTTAGAGAATATTGTGGCACCTGTCAACTGGTCACACAGATCATCAATCCTTTATAAGATGTACTTGTTCTTTATTGTAACATTGTTCAATTGTCGATGGTCTATATACGACCTCATGGAATCATCATTCTTCTTCACAAACAGCATAGGGGAAGTTACTCACTCTGATGAAACCTTTCTCCAGATATTTCTACAACTGTTTCTTCAACTCCAACATCTCCTTCGCTGTCATCCTATAGGGTGACCACACTATAGGTTGTGTTCGAGGAACAAGATTGATCACTAAGTGAATCTCTCTAGGAGGGGGAACTCTAGGATACTCTTTAGGAAAGACATCCTCAAACTCTTACACTACAAGAACCTCCCAGATACTAGGACACCTCCTCTTAGTATCCACAACATGTGCCAAGAAAGCCTCACACACTTGTCTTATCAACCTCTTTGTTGTCATAACTGACACTAAACATGTAGGAAGAATCTTCCTATCTCCTTGGAAGATCCATGAAACATCTCCTTCATTGAATGTCACCTTGGAACTACAGTCCAAAACAAGCTTGTACTTCTCTCAGGTATCCATCCCTAGAATCACATCAAATTAATTAATGTCAAGCAGCATAAGATCCACTTGAATGTTGTCCTCAAAAAGTAAGAACACAAGACAGGCACGCCTCCCGCAACTAGGAGGAACCAACAATAGGGGTTTCTATCTTAAGACTATCACATCTGTCACAAATAAGTAGTTAACAATCACTTATCACCACTCTGGTGATAAAATAATGTGTCGCACCCGGGTCAATCAAAATAGATACAACACAAGATGTTGATAAGTCATAATAAAATGTTCTATCTACCCTATCACGACCTATGGATTGACTAATCCCTCTGGATGACTCATATTGTAGAATCTAGTTGTCGCCTGTTGTCATCCTCATCCTTTGCTAACTGGCCTAGAAGATCCTTCCTGTGAAATGTGACTGTGTCCTCTACCACCACCACTATTAAACTATTGTTGTTGAGAACCTCACTTACTCTTCCTGTGCTATTGTATCACTTCTTTTTCATTCATAGGGAAATCCCACCTGATATGCCCTACTTGTCCACACTTGTGGCAAGTCCTAAAATCATATTGTGGCTAAGACAGCCCTATCACTGACACAGACACCATTCTGCATACTCCTGCTGGCAGAAAGCTATGACCAGTACCTTTAGTCGAGGACCACTATGACGACACTCCTGATCTCAGCTCAAGAGAAAGCTAGCCTCTATTATGAGTCAGGTGATGAAAACCTCTACTTCTTAAATCCACCAGATAAATGTCCCTAAAACTGAGCTGGCCTCTTCTTAGTGTTGGCTTCATGCTTCTCAATAGAAGACCTCTCTATCCTCCTCACTGACTCCAAAAAGGTAGAGAAGCACTCTATATTTTTCAAAGCAGACGTTGTATTAAATATCTTTGTGCTCAAATCCTTCTTGAGCCTCTGAATCCTCCCCTTCTCTATTGCTTCCATGTGAGGATAGAACCTCAAAAGCTCCATAAACATGGTCTCATACTCATTGATAGACATCAATCCATGTCATATATTCTAGACCTACATTATCTTCACATCTAGATACATATCTGGGAATTATAACTCACAAACTCCTTTTGAAACTCTTCCCAACCAACCACAACTCCAGGTTTCTTCTCCTCTTATACATCCCATCAGTGGCCAACACTGCCCTTTAGCAGATAAATAGTGTGCTTCAACTTGTCCTCTTCTAGGATATTGAGGATCTTGAAATCCTTCTCGATCTCTATCAACCATGTATATGCATCAACCGAGTCTATTGTACCCACATACTTGACCGCTCCAACATGTCTCAGTCGCTCAAAAGTCTTCCAAGAACCCTGAGATTCCATATTAATGACAACATCCCTAGCTTGAGGTAAGGGTGCTCTATCCGCTATGTGCATAATTGTGGCCATAAGTTGTCCAAACATGGACTGAAAAGCATGATATGCTATGGTTGTAGGGTCAAACTGAGGAATCACAAGCTACTCTGGCCCTATTTTAGGAACTTTATCTTCACGTACGTGTCTCCTAGAGCCACCTCCTGGCATGACATAATTATTCTCAGCATGTTCTTCACATTCTCTAGATATATCTTCATAAGCATAAGTTATAATCAAATATGTTGGATTATGTTTGAATAGATAAAAACATACGACCTATATCCCCATAGACTCAGCCAACCTAAAGCTCTGATACCAACCTATTGATGTGGCACCCTGCCAAAACAAAAGGGATCACTCAAAACAAAACATACAATCAAAAGCTAATCAAAGCATGCACCAGAAAATGGGGTAAATTAAAACTAATTTCAACATTACTCTCATGTCTAGAAAACATTACATAAAGGTCAAACAATCTGTATCACATCACATATAATACCATGTATTTACATACATGAATAGTGGCATTAGCCACAACCTATATATAAGAGAGATGTTCATCATGTACATGCCATATACAAAACATAGGTACACTGCTAGAAACCACATGTCGATATACATTGTCTACAAAATGTTCCATGCCCGGACCTGAGAGTACATGGATGACTCTTAGACTCTACAAGGTACTACTATCCAATCTTCTACCTCTATTACTCTCTAAGATGCTCCTCCTTAGCACCACAATCTTGACCATGCTACTGATGACCACCTAAAAAAATGTGGTCACCCACGAGGTGAGAACCATGTCCCAATGAGAGATATAACTCTCAATCGATGGTTATTTATTATAGCAAATAACCTTATTAAATAGGACGAGAAGATTTAGCTAAATAAGTAGGTTAAGTAGATTAAGAATATTAACAAGTTAAGTAGGCTAAGTAACTAAAATAATTAAATCATAACTAACAAAGTATATAGAGAAACATGTAAACCTACCACTTTCTAAACAGTTGATTTCTCTTACCGCATTATATAACAAAGAAACAGTATAAGAAACAAGACCAAGGGTTACCAACCAATGTGAAGTGTGTTTAACCCTAACTAGATATACTACATGGTTGTATTATGTCTTTTATTAAACCCTTAGGAGTTTAGGCATATCACTCAACTCCAACTAACCATTGCTAAGTTAAAATTTGTACCATACAAGATCTGTAGGAGAGTCAGAATGCTAAGATATCATCCACCCTCAGTCAGTATGAGTCTTTTGCATTGACAAATAAGTCCAACTACAAAACAACTTAGTCCACCCTTGGTATATAGGTCACGACATTAGTAAATACCCGAGTCCGTCCTTAAAAGGGCATGGTATTAGTGAAACTAGGGTATCATAGCCCAAACATCTGAGGACAACCGCAACTATCCTCAATCACATCACATATATTGAATCATAATCATCTGAGATACAGCCCCGACCATTCTCCTTCTAAGGTATCACCGCAAATGTCCTTGTGAATTTGCATATACTCAACAATATATGACTCTCAGCTTACACTAAACGAGAACTCATTTCACCATCCAGCAAGTCCTGACACTGGAATGGATCTTTGGTACGGGAAACTACATGATTAGGGTTTCACTTGATTAGTGAATGCCAATTGGGCCTATTTTAACTGCATCCATCAAGTTACATACAAACCCTAAAAGAATTCTACAAAAACAGGGGTAGATTGCAACCTCAGAAGATATAAAGTTTATCACACCACCACATGGTACTATTCCATTTCCATACATGTAGCCATGCTCATCAACATACCATCATAGGATTCCAAATCCTTATCACATCATAAAGGGGTGACACCTCAAATGGAGCACATAACTATGTCCAAGGTCATAAGACTATCATATCATTCCCTACAAGAACATCATTATCTTTCCATGCCTCATCAAGGCTCATCATTCCATCACCACACACGTGTTACACAAGTTGGTACAACATTGCACTCAAGATCCATGATGTTAATAAGATAGAAAATTAGGGTTACAACAACATAGAGATAGAAAGTACTCTATCATCATGCTAATCACTCAATAAAACTAAGCATTATCATTTATTACTTGGATTGGGCTTAGGTTCAACAAGGTAGGTGAATTAGGGTTTCAAACAGTAATTACAAGTAAACCATAAATCTAATCATATCCTTGATTCGTGAAACCAATTAGGTCAAGCATCACCATTGACCATAGAACCAGGAAAATCATGGCGACTATAAAATCAGAAATTTTTTATCGACCACTAAGGGTCCAAGATGTCATCAACCCCTAAAACTAGGGTTACCACCCTTAGCGATCAATAAGACTAGTCACCTTCAGTGATTACTAGGGCTAAGGAACATCAGCAATCGAAGGGAATATCAAACATTGGTGGTTGAAGGAAACATCAAACCTTGGCGGTTGAAGAGAATATAAAAATCCCAACCATTAAGGTTCAAAATCACTTCGACCAAATAGGGTCAAGAACTTAGTGACCACTCAAGGAGATCAAACGTTAGCGACCCTCATGACATCCAAACCTCATCGACCACAGAAAAAAACTTGGAGACCAAAATAGGAGGTCGAACTTGGCGACCACATAAGATATAGAATAGCCACAAAGTCAAAGACATGAGTTAGCACAAGGAATTCAAGCCAATTGAACCAAGACCAAACCATCGAGTACCATATCAAGGAGGAAAACCAACTTAAAACCCTAGAAATCCAAGAGAAAAACCAAATATTTGTGTATGCATGCAAGCACCAAAACTTCCATCACCAAGGAAAAATAAAGCACAAGAGTTAGGGTTCGTCCAGAAAGAGTTATCTACTCACGATCGCCATATGAACACAAACCTAGATAAGGGATACTATCTTTCTCTTATAACACGTTTTTAGAGCAAGATTATGGGCACCCAAGGTAGAGATAAGAAATAACAATGGGGAAAGTTATATAACTCTCCTTAGAGTTGATGTAGAAAACTCCAAACACTAAGGTAGCTTGAAGAAGAAAGGTAGGAAGAAACCCTAGCTTGAGCACTCCTCTCAAACAAGCTAGCTTTTTTGGTAAGGTATGCCCATAGAGAAAATCATGTGATGATTGACATGGCACCTACCATAAAGGATTTGATTAATACTAATAAAGGAGAGCTTCCAATTCATTCTGTTTCACTCAGTTATTAGATAATAAGGAAATGTTATGAATGTCTAGAGAATAATATTACTCAATGACATATGTATTCATGTTTAAGACTTGGGGGAATGAGATGATACTAATCTAAAGAGTACATATACATATTCTCATTATGTCCTTGGTCGGTTGTTACTGTGGAAGGTAGATAGACACTGCTAACACATAACACTAGAGTGTGGGTTGGTTGATGATAGAATCTCATTATTCATGATATGGCAATATCAAGCCAAGCACATAGATACATGTTAGAGAACAGTGTATCAGATAGACCCACCTTGAGAAGTGACACATGGAAACTGTAACGTCTTAGGATTTGAGGCTTCAGATAAAATGATCTTATAAGGAATGATTGGACTACCCATATCACCAAGGTGCATCTCCTTTTCCTAGAGCCCATCACTAAAGAACTCCATAGTTAAGCATGCCCAGCTTGGAGTAGCACTAGGATGGGTGACCAGTCGGGAAGTTGACCTCGTCTTGCATGTGAGTGAGGTATGTGGGGCCAGTCGTCATACCTGAAACTTTACTAGAGACTAGGGCAGTGGGTGCGGGTGTTACAAATGGTATCAGAGCCATAACCCATCCAGTAGGTGGGGTCCACATGGGTATGTGGCATGCCAGTCTTGAGCCGCGCGGTCCAGGCAAAGTTGGAAAGGGCTATCCATGGTGATTTAGCCACCCTTGTGCTGGTATTTCATGATCGAGAGTTGGGTGTCCATGAGCCATTTTGGGTCTGCACTAAAATGGGGCAATATTATCAGGCCATATAGTTGAGCCTTGACGAGGACGTCAAGAGTCTAAGTGGGGGAGATTGTAATGTTCCAGGATTTGAGGCCTCAGATAAAATGATCTTATAAGGAATGATTGGACTACCCATATCACCAAGGTGCACCTCCTTTTCTGGGAGCCCATCACTAAAGAACTCCATAGTTAAGCATGCTCATCTTGGAGTAGTACTAGTATGGGTGACCAGTCGCGAAGTTGACCCCGACTTGCGCATGAGTGAGGAAAAAGCGCATAGTTAAGGCTAGTGGTGGTCTGTGGGGCCAGTCATCATTCTTGAAACTCTACTAGAGTCTAGGGAAGTGGGCTTGGGTTTTAGATAAACCATCATTGGTGGTCATATTCATCTCTTATAGTGAAGGTGGTGATTGTGATTCTTAGACCTGAAATCACTACACTCATCACATGTTGTTGGGTATGCTTTGACATCATCAAGTGCAGTCTTGAAACATGGGTTGTTATAAAGGTGATGATTGGGTGACTTTGACACATGGGGATAGACTGTGAGTGATATATATGAGATTTGTCCCTCCTATTGAAGTATGATATCATGGTCGCTTGATAAGAGAAACTGAGACATGCATGTGCATGCACATGTGAATCAATATATGACATTGAGGTCGCATTACCTCAGTCTGCTCTTGGTTTAAGGAACATGGATAGAAAATTGAGAGGATGGCCATCCATCCCTCGAGTCCATCCTAGATATTAGAGACAAAGGAATAATACGATCACTACAACACCTTACACATATTGTAGGTTGAAGTTGTTCCCCAACTTTCCATACATTTGGGTAGCATTAATGTGCGACTTGGCACCACTCCTTGCTTGTGATGTTATAATCTAGTTATGGACATTCTTCTATGGGGGTGGTTCTCTCATACTCCAAAAAAAAACATGATATGGGACCTATAGGGTCACACACACAGGAACTCATCTAGAAGATGAGTTGAATCTTGAATGATGATTAGATTGATTACTGAATTGTTTAGGTATTTAATTCATGCAACATTGGTTGATTGCACTGCTAAACAACCATCTCACATGGTGAGATGACCATTTAGATAAGACAGATGAGTGTCTCAAGTGTTGAGATGTCTGTTTGGGTTATTAGGCAGATCAGAGTTCAAATTGGCTATGTTTTGCCCAAACCAGAGTATGAACGGATCAGTTCATTTTGATGAATTGATTGGCTTGACTCGGCTCAGCTCACCATACAGTCATATGGGTGAATGAAGCAGACATCTCGCATGTCTGAGATGGATTGATTGGGGCTGAACAAACATTATAGAAGTTTCCCGAACTTGTTTTAATTGCACAAACTTGTGGTGCAAGGAATTTGTGTTTGACATTAATTGGGAAACGAATTGCCAATTTGATATCTAGTTGGGAAACTGGCAGACGACTGTCTGGAAGTATGGTATGACCGTCTTGTAGTGCCAAATGACCGTCTATACTGCTAGATGAATAGGCTAGGAACTTCCCCTAGGTTGTGAAAATTCAAGATCTTTCGGACTGCAAAAATATGAATAGGCTAGGAACCCTAGCCCAAATCTCGCCTATAAATAGAGGGGTATTGGGGGCTTCCCAGAACACAACACATACAATGAAGAATCAGATGCTCTAAAAATTGTTGTCCTCTCTGATTGTGGTAATGATGAATGCATTTTCATCCCAATTTTAGCTGCATTATTAGTCTAATTTAGCATTTATATAGATTAGTTTTCATCAGGAATAGCTTTGTTTTGATCGACTTAGGTTTTTATGTTAATTTGTAGGAATTTAATACTCCTATTGACTCCCTTTTCAAGTTTTGAATTTTATCACTATGTGCCCATATTTCCCAACAAGTTCCACCTCTAAGAAAGATTAAAACCTAGGTCAATTAAGTAAGAAAGAGAGAAAACCCTAGGTATAGAAGACAAAGAAGAGATGTTTATCAAGCTCTAACTCAACCACTACCACAAAACACCATGAGTTTAGCCAAGAAGAGAAATAAGAAGGGTAGGGCAGCAAGGAAGGCAAATATGAAGAGTGACATCTCACTTACCAAGACAAAGAAGAAGAGAAAGGAAGCACCAAAGATCACAAGATGGGTAGATCCAAACCCTTGATCAACGTGCAAGGGAGATCGGCTACCTTCTTTAACTTTGAGCTCCTCCTTCACTACCAAGCAAGACAGGATGAGACCCAAAAGAAAGAAAGGTAAAGAGAGAGAAGACTAGATGTGTAAAGAGCTTATTTTCATGCAAGAGAGAAGTTTATAAAACTTAGGTTTGGAGAGAGGGAAAGGGAGTTAGCTGTCATGCTAAACTTGTCAGGTGTGCAAGAGATATCATCCATGAAAGAATCACACTCATGCATGCAACTAGGGTGATCAAGACAAGAAAATCCATATACCATACTTTTCCAGGAAAAGCAAATGATCAATGAGAATACATAGCAACCACTAAAGCAACTTGGTGACCGATGATGATCAAAGAGGCAAATGGTCGCTAACCCTAAGGTTCCTTGGCGACCTAGAGGGGTCATGCTCCTCATTGACCACCAAGACTAGAGGATACACACAAAACATCATTGACCGCCAAAAAATGTATCATGAGAAAACTTAGTGATCGCCAAAACTAGGTAGCTCACACTCAAGGTCAAACATCCACTTAGGGCATCCAAGCAAACCCTAATCTCACACATGAGTTGTCACCACTCAAAACAAGGTGTGATAAGGCACCCCAAAGATCAACTATGTCAAATATGATGTCAAAACATGTGAAGTACAAAAAAAATGTGACAAATTGCAATAAAACCCTCAGAAGTGGGTAAATTGAAATTAAGTCCAAAGTTAGCACATATATGCATAATTAGCTCAAACAATGTCCAGTTTGGACCAAACTTGAAACATAAACTTGTCACTTAATATAAAAGCACATCACAAGGTTACATTAATATTTAAGCATCTAATTATGCTAAGAAAGCATGATCATCTAGAAAGGCAAGGTCTGGGTTCTTATAGTGCCCATTTTTTTAGTTCAATCTGGATATCTGTGATAAAAGATTATACAACACGGTAACACTAGTCATTGATGGATTAGTCTTATCTGACTAATCCTACTACTTGAATAGAAATGGCGTATATCTTGACACCTCTCATTGCTTATGGATGATGACATTAATTAGTAAATCTATTGTCATGGTAGTATGGTGCCTACAGAGTCATACGTGTAGAGATAGCTTGAAGAAAGGTTTAATTAGACTTTATTGTAATTGTTAAAAAAATAGGGACCTGAAAGTAAGTTTGAAGGATGATAAATGCATATTTATCCATTTTATTTGCATGTTTTAGATCTCTCTTTAAGAATATTGTGTTATTATTCTCTATTTTTAGAGTTAATTATCTTAGCTTTGCTTATCTCCAGTCAATTAGTTCTTTTACTTGATTTAGTGTGGCTCTTGCATGAAAATAGACAATTTATTCCAAATCCCAAAAGGCCCAATAATTAGAGGCTTCAAACATCTTCATCATCTGAGTTAATCGACTGACTCACCCAGTCTATTGACTCACATGCATTAGATCTCGGCTTCCATAACTTTAGTCAATTGACTCACCTTCCCCAGTCGATTGACTCTCCACTAAAGACCAATAAAACTTGGATTTATGAAAGCTAATTACTTTAGAATAAATGGTTAGGTCAAAGCAAACATTTAAATGTCAGTCAATTGACTCACCTTCTCAATTGACCAACTCACATTCAAGACCTACTCAAACTCTAAATCGAGAAGTCTCTTTACTACAGTCAAAATCACCTTTGGTCAAAGAAAGTAGTAACTACATTTGATCGACCTAGATTCCAAGTTGCTCGACTCACCACACAAGACCCTATCAAACTCCAAAACAAGAGGGTCAATATTCTAGTCAAAGTTTGACCAATGTGACTGTGGGTTGAAGAAAGGGATTAATATTAATCGATCAATTGAGAATCCCATTCGACCAAACTACGGTCTGTATCAAGCAATCTTGTCGCCGCTAGAATCCATTCTTCTAGGATTTTGCCCCTCCTTTCCCCTATGGAAGGAGGAGGGACACCAAAGAAAAAGCATTTCTTATATCTCAGATCTCTTGGATCCCATCTTGTATTGCATCTTTTACATATGTTCCATTTTCACTATGTTTGAGTGATTCACCTACTAGGGCATGGGGAGTAGCCCCATAACCTATTCTTTACCCTATTGTATTCGACTATAATGATTTACTGAAATAATGTTTTCCAACCATTTTCACCTTGATCTATGGCTACATAGATATGTTGGGTTTTAGGGGAGGCAGAGATGGAAGCAGAAAAAAAAAATTCTCCTCAAACCTAGAACCCAAAGAGATCTCGTCAACATTTATACAGTAGGAAGGATGGTTTGTAGAGGTGTACCTTATCCCGAGGCTTGCTCGGTGACGTTACCTCATGACTAGCGCAGTCTTCACCTCCGGTCTTGGATGGCATCTATGCAGCTCCTGGTCGCACCCGTACTGACATATTGATTGTTGTCCTCTGAGCGGCAGAAATCTCCCGCCTCTGTATTACTCCACACGGACCACTGGGAACTCCAGTCATCCTATCCTACATGACATTGGAAGGATCCGTCCCCTTCTGTAGACGTACTAGTCACTGACGCACTCTCCCACTATCATTTGTCGTCTTACAGTTGTCTTTCCCTCATTGTGCCTCCCTAGTCGGGTAGCACTTGCTTGTGCTCTCTCAGTTACCACAACCAGAGAGGACAACTTTGCAGAGCAACTGATATTCTTTGAGTTGTGTCTATTTGAGAATCCCCCAATACCCCTCTATATATAGAAGGGGTCAGGGTCAAGGTTATCAGCCCCGAGCAATGCATGACTAAAGTGGGAGTAGAAGGGTCTGGAATTTCCACGAATTGATACACTACGGCAGGTGAACCGGTCATTTCACAAATGAACTGATCAGTTCATCTCATGAACTGGTTGTTTGGGGAGCTAAATCGATCGGTTCATTCATGAACTAGTCATTTCACTTCCCAGGGAAGTTCCCAATTGACTTTCTTCTTTCTGTTTCCAATTAATCCAAAGATCAATACTTGTCCCAATCGAATTGTATAAGTGAAATGAAAATATTTTCTCACCAACCTAACTTTCCCAAACTGGCTCATTTGGTCCAGCTAAACCAATCAGTTCAACACTTGAACCGGTCATCTCACTTGACCCTGAGATGATTGGTTCAACAGCTTGAACCGGTCGGTTGGCAGTCTAGGTTGTGCAGAAATCGGTCAATGCAGTTCTCAATCAATCTGACACCCAAATCAGTTAGTCCAACACTTAAATTTGGTGATTCTATGTCAATTCAGTTGATTGAATGTTTAATTGAACCACTAAACACATTTAGTAAACAATCTAAACATCATTCATGGATAAACTCCTCTTCTAGGTTAAATCCAATGTGTGTGACCCTACAGGCCCATTTCACATTGGTAGTGAAAGTCCATAACACTTATGACTTCACAAGCAAAGACTGGTACCTAGTCGCACATCAGTGCTACCCAAGTGAAAAGGAAAGTTGGAGAACAACTTTCAATCCTACAATCTGTGACTAGTGTTATAGTGAATGTATAATTCATTTGTCACTGATATCCCGAATGAACTCAAGGCATGGAACAGTCATCCTTTCAATGTTCATTCACTTCCTTGATCTCAGAGCAGACTGGATGAGATATGTGTGACATCAATATCACATATTGATTCACATATGCATGTGCATGCCTTTCTCAATCCTACTCATCAAGTGGCCATGGACATCAAACTCCCTCAGGAGGGACAAATCCCATATCTATCACTCACCCCTCAAAAGCCCCATGTGTCAAAGTCACCCAAACATCACCTTTATAACAATCTATATTTCAGTACTGCATTTGATGATGTCAAAGTGTACCCAACGACATGTGTTGAGTGTAGTGATTTCAAGTCAAAGAATCACACTCACCACCATCACTGTGAGAGATGACTGTGACTATCAAGTCATGGTTCCATGTGTCACTCTCACGGTGGGTCTGTCTAATACACTTGTTCTCTAGCAAGTACCTATGTGCTTGGTTTGATATCACTATATCATGACTGATGAGATTCTATCATCAACCAACACACAATCTAGTCTTATATGTCATTTTTGTCTATCAACCTTCCATAATGACATCCGACTAGGGCCATAACAAGAATGTATGCTCTTAACATCTGTATGATCTCATCGTTTAGGTCCTTAATCTAAATGCATATGTCATTGAGTATTGTCATTCTCTAGACATTCAATCTGTTCTATCATTATCTCATAACTGAATGAACCAAAATGAATTAGAAGCTTGCCTTTGATGTTTATCAAATCAATATTAATGTATCCCACCAATCATCCCATGATTGGCTCTCATCAAGAATTATTACTTTTAAGTATCGCATTCATTGATCACATCAAGAATTATTACTTTTACCAAATTTGTACTTTGTTCATGATCTTCTTTAACACTTTAAGATATTCATATTGGTATTTCTCTAAATACCATTTGAAGTATTAGAATTTATTCCAATAGATATGTAAATACATCATATGTATTATACCTAATAGGATAGTCATTCTCCCACTACATCTAGTGAAGATTGACATGTCATCATGTCCAAGATATTCAATGGTTCACAACCAAAAGAGTCTAGCTTTATCCATCAATATGGAACTAGAAATGAATTTCTCATGATAATGCTAATTATTTGTTTAAGTCATCAATAACTTTTAGGTATCATTTTATCTTATGCGTACCAAGTACCACAAGATAAATAAGGCATTGCCATAAAGATCATATATTTGAAATTGAAATGTAAACTTTATTGATAACCATTCTTGTCACAATAAGATGCAATTATTAAGTGTTTCTATTTTATTGGAAAATATGAAATAGTAGTTCATTACTTTATCACATGCCTTTAGGCTGAAATAAACTGAAAGGTACCCCCATATATGGCAGCAACACTTGCTCCAATGATGAGTGCTCCTTTCTTGGTCCTTTCATAAAGGCCATCACTTCTTCTTAGATCTTGCATATCATATATGCCAGATCTTTATCTTGGTGCCATATACCTCAGATAAATAAGTGTTTATTTCATGATACCTAAGGTGGATATCTCTATCCCCTCCTTCATCTTCTTTTGTTCTTCCAAATATAAAGGGCACTTTCTCCTCCCTCGTTCACCCCTCCCATATGCCTTGAGGCTGAAGACGGCTTGGGCTACTGGCTAGCATCAGAATACTTCTTTGCTTTGCCTTCCCCCTGCCATTAGACTTCCCTTCTTTCTACTGATCAACATCACAGATTAGCATTTGTCTTTCTTCATCTATGTCTCGTCTATCCTCAACATGTCCAACAACTCTGTCAACGGCCTATCAAAGTTGTTCATGTTGTAGTTCATCATGAACTATATGAATCCTGCAAAATTTGTAGTATCATACTAGTAGATAACTCTTGGCTCAGAGGGAATCCTAGTCTAGTGAGGTTCTCCACATACCCAATCACATTGAGTGTGTGAGGATCTATTGGATCTCCTTCTATCATGACATACTAGAATAGTGTCTTAGAGACATCATATGTCTCCTGTTGTCTCTGCAAGTCATAGTTCATAGAACACAACATTAAGCACTCCACATCAATGGCATCATCGGTATGCTTCCATAAGCATCCTTTCAGCCTTTGGTGTGGTGTGATCGAGTTCATCTGGTTCTGGTATAACTAGGACTTAGAACTTTCGCTCTTCGATTGAGAACACTTCTCAACGTCCTAATCAATCATGGAATTATTCCCATTTAGTTTGTCCGTCTCAAGGACCAAACACAAAGAAAGTGATTATTGTTTATATCCATTTCTTACAAAAAGAAAATATATGCAATTTAGTACAAAAACTTATTTTTGACTTATTTGATTGATTTGAAAAAGTTTTACGATATAATTAGGATTTTAATTAATTATCGCACCCACTATTTTTGTTCAAATTGATAGCCCTCACCATCAATTTAGAAGATTGCAGTGTACAACCTTCTAGTGGGTCAAGATCCCAAAATCCTCTCAGTCATGGACCAACTAGGGTTGTCACCCACAACTTAGATCTTCTAGGTAGGCAACTCTTGCTAATTGCATCATATGCAACTCTTGAAAGATGTCATGTGCAACTCCTTGGCATGATCACCTCCATGCCTCAAGGTGCTAGATCCTATCTAGGTCACCTTGTTAAGTCTGACCCAAAGACAACACGATGAATATGCACCTTGTTAGGGCAGACCCACATATCCATCCTTCACGCTTCCACGAGATAGACGGTGCACCATGCTAGGGCGTGCCCACACTTGGTTGATCAAGCTTTTCATGTGTTTCGCATTTGGAAGGCATCTAAAACTTAATATTTATTGAGGGATTTCGTTTTATAGGTACATATACATATCCAATCACCACAATATATAGTATGTATCATATACATGCTATATCCCATAGAAAATATGTGAAATGATAAAAGCGATGATTATGGCCATCCTAATGTGATTCATTGAGCCAAGAGGAATTGCGGTCATCTAGCTCCACATCACATGCAACTTGTATAAGATGAACTTTTTGCTTTGCCGTTCTGGCTTTAATCAACTCATGATTGATCGGATCGCCATCAGGCTAGTCGGTTGGGTGCCACCATCTGATCGACTGGTGCCTCCAGCCGATCAGTTCACTGGTCTTCGTGTATCTCTTCAGGTCGCCACCCGCTTATCTCACTCCAGGAATAGGCCGCCTTGGTCCACCAGTCGATCGTCTCATGCCCGAGATGATCGTCTTGATCCTCTAGGTATCCATTGTTCTTTGACATAATAGGAAATATAAACTAATACTATTTACATTTGCATTGGGAAACCCGAGTTACATTCGGGGGGAGCAAAGGTAGGAAAGAATCTCGAGTTATCTCAAGTTACATTATGAACATGAGGTAGGGAATCGGTGCGTAGACTGAGATGCAAGCAACAACAATCAACAACACACAGATTTAGGGTTTATGGCCACAATCACACTACAATCACCATGAAAACCATTTAAGGGTGATGTGTATCAAATGCATTTATATACCATATCATATATGTATATATAGGGATTTGTGGATTTATATTGGACATGCATAAAGCCAATTCATTATTCACATCGTATGCAATAAATAAAAGGTGACAAATCAAAAAATCGATCACATCGATTATCCTAAAGTATAGAACGTTGATGTGGCTCTAATACCACTATTGGGTTTTAGGGGATGCAGAGATGGCATCAGAAACAAAAAAAATTCTCCCCAAACCCAGAACCCAAAGAGATCTCATCAACATCTATACGATAGGAAGGATGGTTTGTAGAGGTGTACCTTGTCCCGAGGCTTGCTCGGCGATGTTACCTCGCGGCTAGTGTGGTCTTCACCTCTGGTCTTGGACGACATCTGTGCAGCTTCTGATCGCACCCGGACTGACGGATTGACTGTTGTCCTCTGAGTGGCAAAAATATCCCACCTCTGTAGTAGTCCACACGGACCACCGGGAACTCCAGTTGTCATGTCCTACAGGATACTGGAAGGAGTCATCCCCTTCTTTCGGCATACTACTCACTAAAACACTCTCTCATTATCATTTATCATCCTGTAGTTGTCTATCCCTCGTTGTGCCTCCCTAGTTGGGTAGCACTTGCTTGGGCTCTCTTGGTTATCACAACTAAAGAGGACAACTTTCCAGAGCAACTACTGTTCTCTTAGTTGTGTCTGTTTGAGAAGCCACAATGCCCCTCTCTATATAGGAGGGGTCAGGGTCAGGGTTCTCAGCCTCGAGTAATGCAAGACTAAAGTGGGAGTAGAAGGGTCTGGAATTTCCATGAATTGATACACTGCGGCAGGTGAACCAGTCATTTCGCAAACGAATCGATCATTTGGGGACTGAACTGATTGGTTCATCTCATGAACTGGTCGTATAGGGAGCTATACTAATCGGTTCATTCATGAACTGGTCATTTCACTTCCCAGGGCAGTTCCCAATTGACTTTCTTCTTTCTATTTCCAATTAATCCAAAGATCAATACTTGTCCCAATCGAATTGTACAAGTGAAATGAAAATATTTTCTCACCAACCTAACTTTCCCAAATTGGCTCATTTGGTCCAGCTGAACCGATCGGTTCAACACTTGAACCGGTCATCTCACTTGACCCTGAGCCAATCGGTTCAACAGCTTGAACTGGTCGGTTGGCAGTCCAGGTTGTGCAGAAATCGGTCAATGCAGTTCTCAATCAATCTGACACCCAAAGCAGTTAGTCCAACACTTGAATTTGGTGATTCTGAGTCAATTCAATTGATTGAATGTTTAATTGAACTACTAAACACATTTAGTAAACAATATAAACATCATTTGTGGGTAAACCCCTCTTCTAGGTTAAATCCTGTATGTGTGACCCTACAGGCCCATTTCACGTTGGCAGTGAAAGTCCATAACACTTATGACTTCACAAGCAAAGAGCGGTGCCTAGTCGCACATCAATGCTACCCAAGTGAAAAGGAAAGTTGGAGAACACCATTCAATCCTACAATCCATGACTGGTGTTATAGTGAATGTATAATTCCTTTGTCACTGATATCCTGAATGAACTCAAGGCATGGAATGGTCATCTTTTCAACGTTCATTCACTTCCTTGATCTCAGAGTAGACTGGATGAGATATGTGTGACATCAATATCACATATTGATTCACACATGTATGTGTATGTCTTTCTCAGTCCTACTCATCAAGTGATCATGGACATCAAACTCCCTTAGGAGGGACAAATCCCATATCTATCACTCACCCCTCAAAATCCCCATGTGTCAAAGTCACGCAATCATCACATTTATAATAATCTATATTTCAAGACTGTGTTTGATGATGTCAAAGTGTACCCATCGACATGTGTTGAGTGTAGTGATTTCAGGTCAAAGAATCACACTCATCACCATCACTGTGAGAGTTGACTGTGACTACCAAGTCATGGTTCCATGTGTCACTCTCATGGTGGGTCTGTCTGATACACTTTTTCTCTAACAAGTACATATGTGCTTGGTTTGATATCACTATATCATGACTGATGAGATTATGTCATCAACCAACACACAATCAAGTCTTATGTGTCATTGTTGTCTATCAACCTTCCACAATGACATCTGACTAGGGACATAACAAGAATGTATATTCTTAACATCTGTATGATCTCATCGTTTAGGTCCTTAACCTAAAAGCATACATCATTGAGTACTGCCATTCTCTAGACATTCAATCTGTTATATCATTATCTCATAACTGACTGAACCAGAATGAATTGGAAGCTTGCCTTTGATGTTTATCAAATCAATCTTAATGTATCCCACCAATCGTCCCATTATTGGCTCACAGGGCATACATACCAACAAGATATACTCTTGTGGGGTGATGATACCACATATTTCCACTAGAATGAACTCATAATCCCCTATCAGGATTATTATCTTCTTATCCATTCAATCTTGAAACTCATTTGCGTTTAGTTAGATTATGTTCTTGAAGGGTTTTGAGGCCACAGTTCCCAACAAGAATGAACCCATAATTTCCTTGATGAGACTATAGACAAGAAATTATGGTATTCTATTCAGTTCATCTAGTTTGTTATAACTTATGGTTTCGTGACCATCCGATCCATAAGTTCAAACATTGAATAGGGAATCACATGCTTCTTGATGAGACCACCTACAAGAACTTGTTGGATGGTTGGACAAGGAGCCTCAATCACCAAGACCAAAAAGTTGAGAGACGTTCAACGCTTGTTAGATTGATGCTCTGGAAGGAAGGACATCGATCAACATGGTCCTAATTTAATCATTAAAAGTAGGAGTCGAATCGATTTAAGTAAAGGCATGGTTTTTGGCGATGATCCCCCAGACCCCCAGTATCTTTTATCATATGATCATCTTGGTTTATTTTTGAACTTTTCATTTCTACTTTCATTTTAATCAACCACTCTCAAATTGGAATTTACATTATGTTCACCGTAATTGGTTCAGATCAATGCTTAAATGTCCTTTGGGACTGATACCTTTCTATACTAAATTTCTCATTGCTTGCATCAAGTTAATAACCATTAAAAGGGTTAAATTCCAAGATTCCCCCCTAGTGATTTGGTGTGTAAATGACACATCAAAGGACCAAAATAAAATATGGACCCAGACTTACAAAATAAGTTTCCATAAGGCAGGGAGTCCACAACCTGGAAAAATAAGATTTAGGAAACCATAACTCTCCCCTACTCTATATGTATGATATGAGAGGAGGCCTTTAGTGCACACACTTAGATCTTCTCATTTTTTCCTCCAAGGTTTGAGAAATCCTAAGAGCAACTTGATAGAGAAAGAGGGAGATCAGATACTAGCAACTCCAACCATCTTTGAGTGCTCATGTGGATATCATGGAGATGAGTTTTTCAGACACACAAATGGTGGAGAAGGTCTCCCTAACAGAACAACATGATCCTCCACCTAGAGCATGTAAATGTAGATGAGAATCTCTATGGTGGCACATCATGATCTGCCACACATGTGCATGGTGGATTGGTGTGATCCGCCAAAACTCACTTCGTGGTCAGATCTAGGGTCAATAGAACCATCTCTATGGACCTTAGAATCTACGTGAATAGTTGGCAGATTACCATGATTCCACTAGCAGTCACTGACAGATCTTTGCGATTAGCCAATTTTTTGCATGCACCGTGAGGTGACTCCCAGAGTGCTAGAAACCCCAGAAAGGATTTGTGATTGTTGATCCGACAAAATGCAAGAGAGTCATAGATTGGAGGGTCTAGATTTATATCGAGCTTTACAAGTTGAATCGTTGGAACCTCTTCTAAGGTAAGGATAAACTTGTAAACCCTAATCTGGTATTGTGGCATTAGATGTCTCTTGATTGAAGGATTCTCGAGAAAATTTTATTATGTGGCATTTTTATCTCTCGAGATCCTAGATAAACCGCATGGAAAAACCCTAATCATCTTCATTTTAGAGATAATGTTCATATGTGAAACCTTACCACAATTCTTAGACTTAATGTGTAAGACCTATTTCAGATACCTAGGATGTGAGATGATTTAATGCTCATAATTAAGATTCCAAGTTGGTGTGCAACCTTGAAGTGAATATTCATGTGATATTTACCATGAACAGATAATATCAAATGAGATGTTTTAATTACATGCATCATGAATGTAATGAGATAAAATAACATTAGAGAGATTCATGTGTATTATTGAATTCATCCTAACTATAATTTTACCTATAAATAAATTATAATTTTATATATTTAAATACATGAAATATAATGAATGTTTTTGGAGATTTTGGTGTTTGGGTGTGAGTACTTGGGTCTTGACCACAACTCACAATCGAGGTTTTGTTGTTGTATGTTGATAGAGTACAAGATGTAGTCACATAGCCTAGTCCTGATGCACAAAAGAGGGAAGGATCCTTATCCCAGTCTCGATGCACATAAGAGGGAAGGATTCTTATCCCATAGAACATATCTGAGCTTTATAAATTTGATGTCCTTATTCATATCTCTATATAGGAGGAAGGTGATGGTCCTTGTCCATGATCCCTATCAGTTGTGTGGTTCAAAGAAGGGAGGAGGGGTTGGGCTATGGTGACAACTCTTCCTCTAGCTCCCAGTTGTGAAGAGAAAGGTAATACATGATTACAAATATAGAAAAAATATTAATAAAATGCATAAGTAAATATGTTGTGTTATTTGTATCCTATATTTGTTATTGTACATTCTCTTTAGTAATCTAATTCAATATTCAGTCCTTACTATACAATGAGTATATGAAAGTATGTCTTAATAAAATAATATAAAAACAAGTTTAGGGTTTACTGATTCTTTGAAAGATTGATTAGATAATAATAAAGTACTATGCATATCCCATCCTATTGCATTGTTTAACTTCTCTGTGGGAAGTACCTAGTCACACGGGCATCAAATCATATACATTGCGAACAATTTTTAGGTACGCTGTGGTAATGAGTTGTTCGAGGTTAGTTTATGGTTGAAGTTATATTCTTGTACTAACAAACTCATTGTTGTTGAGACAACTCTTATGCCTTGAAGCACTAGAAGACCATGTTATAATATATGTCTGTCAAAAGAGACCATATCTTTGTGGTGGCAGAAGAATTACACATCAAGTTGGATTAGCAAAAATGATGGTAGAAGATTGCATATGGAGGCATAGATATCACTCTCATGTCCTGAGTGTGTTTGGGCTTGCTACTCTTTATTTTCTTTGATTCATGTTTACAATAGGTTTTATATGTATATTGGAGATCAAACTTTTGTAATAAGATGCAATAAATGTTGTATTTCCTGGCTGATTACTTTTTTAGTATTTAACTATATAAGAACATTGCATGAAATACTTTTAAAATAACAAAAACAAAAGGATGTTATCTACCAATTTCGTATCTTCAGTTTTGTTTGTTTTAGTTGTGACCTTGCTTAACAATATGCTCATTGTAATTTGGTTCCCTCTGTTATGTTCCTAGCGTATTGGGATTGCAGGTGTGTCATGGTCTGGGTGGGCTTAGTGATAAACTAGAATGGTCCATATGAATTTTATTTTACATGCTTTCCCCTTTTTGTGGTTGGTTGTGGTTATTTCATTGTGTGTTTCGTAAGCCATATTTCCTATCCATGCCATGGCTACTCGCATTAGGATATAAGGTTTGTGTTAGCATTGGTTTTAGGTGAGTAATTCTTGTGGTCAATAAGGGACATGTATAAGTGGGAGTCTCACTAGTGATCCCTACCAATTAGGACAAACATGTTACTTACCCATAGTTGTTTGTAAGTGGTCCATGAGAACCTAACTATCGAATGGGACAAACCGAATAGAAGATGTACAATATAATAGAATCACTCCAAAAATTGTGTAACGTCAAGGGTGGGAAAACCAATGTCAAAAGTAATGGCATCACGGGAGAAATGTTAGATCGTGATGATTCAGGAGGCTAGGCGACAATGAGCATAGGATTAAACAAAGATTCAAGGGCATGGTTAATGTGGAGACTGTTGTTGAATCTATGGTAGTGGTGGTTGCAGTCATCGTAGTCATGGTCATAGTCATGGTGGTGATCCAAGTAGGATGGGAGGAAGATGTGGAGCTAGCCCCAGAAACAAGTATAAAGATAGATAATTTGGAGGTTGTTGTGATGGTATATGCCTAGTTAGATAATTGTATCCATATGGTAGCGAAGAAACTAACTGCATCGACCACAAATTTTTCCATCATAACCTATTCGCATATGGGTCCCAAACATTGATGATGTAAATGTGCATTTCAATTTAAGACAAATTGTCCTAGCCCACAACGTCTTCACTAAACCACTCATGATGTCCACAACAAATTCTCAGGCCTCCACAAACTTCTCCTTGATCAAGATGTGATCTCTACAGGAAAACGTTATCCATGGTGTTAGGAGTGTGTGTAGTGGCTCTCCATGTAGGAGTCGAGCCACTATAAATATTTTGATTATTGTAGACCTTAGTCCTAACAATCTCATTGTAGAGATCCCTACAAACTTGAAGAAGGTAGGAGGCACTACAGTAGCATGCGCTTCAATTGGGTAAAGGAAGAAGAAAGGAAAAAAAAGAATGATGAAAATCAGAGATACAACAGAAAAACATGAGGGTTAATTTTTTTGTCACTGCTAAAATATACTTAGCATAATATAAGTATCCATACTAAAAAAGGATATATTACTTTTAGGATGGGATAAATTTAACTAACCTTGCACAAAAATAATATTCCGATGTAATTTACTCAATGACATTTTCTAATTTTTTTCGTTCCTTCAGAGTATATGTGGAATAAAATCTTACCCAAGAAGTCGTCAACCAATAGAACTTTAGAAATAGAAAATAAAATACATTATTCTATCTGGTCAGATAAATGTTGTGTGAGTTTATGTCAAGTTTCGTTCACTGCTTGCGGTCAGTCTGATGTTTTTCTTATGTTTCCAATTATACCGTATTAATTTGATATGACAAACGTCGTGATTGTCTTGCCAACAGATTGCATGCTTCCATGAAACTATGAATGCCGACATTTCCACCTTGTTTGGAAGAATCAATAGATGTATGATTTCTTTATTTTCTAGATGGTTATAAGGCTATGCGCATGGGTTAGCGGTGAATAACAGACGAGTGGTGCCATGGTTTATTAGGCCCAGTCTCGGACGTCGTGCTTAGGCAGGCCATGGGTCCAGTTAAGGCCATACAAAGCATAAAAGCAAATCCATGTCCAGCAAATTTCTACGATACATGTTCTGGGCCAGGGGAGAACTGTACAGCGTAGGTTTTTAATTGCATTTTTTAAGAGAGAAAAAATATCACTTCGTCATAAAGAAACATGAAACTGTTCATTTAATGGTCACCGACTTGGCAACGCAGCACATAATTCTGTTGGCTACAATATTACTTCATTCTTACACCCTCCCAGCGTAACTTACAAACCAATTAAATTTCTTTTGATGGTCAGAAATTAGGCACTTACAAAGCCCATCTCACCGTCGGGTTGGTACTCAAATGTAAGAAGTTAACCGAATAAGTTATACAAGAAGTAAGTTATTAGTGTCTCCTTTGAATTCCACTTAAGAATATCTATTCAAATTAGCATTATCTCCTCAGTGTTTCCTAAAATGTCACCATACATAATGTTCGGTTCATGTTTCGCCACATGGTTGTTGGAAGTATTCCAAATTTTCAACTACTTTTCAAGATATAGTAGCAAATAATTCGATCAATAATAAAGAACAAACAAAATTAGAGTTTAGATGAACTTGCTAGTGAAGGCGTGTCACGAAGATTACTATCGTGAAGATAAAATCTACAGTTCCTATGTACGAGTTTTACAAGCGGCTTGCCTCCCAGATTTAGTCACCCCCTGTACTGCCTCTCGGTGCCAGCAAAAGTACAGTGTTGAACAACCGTATGGTCCTCCAACGTTGCCAAAAATCAAGTCATGGGAAATCCACTCAAATAAACAACAGTGGGTGGTAGCAGGTGGAGAAGAATGTAGAAAGATGAGCTGGAAGAAGGTGAAGAAATAGGCAATAGCAAGTCCACACACAGCGGCAGTGAACAACACACAACAAGAGTAATGGTCGCACACAACAACTTTTGTTGTGTTGTTTCTAATTATCATTGTGTTAAAATGGCTCACATTCTTTCCTTTTTGTAGTTGTACGCAACCACTCAAATCGGCAAATAAACAATCAATTTTCTTCAACAATTATTGGGTATGTAAGTCTCAAACAGTTGATTCTTTGGATGACTAATGAATCTGGATGAAAAAATGGGAGGATTTGATTCAAAAGAATTTATAGTTTTTGGATGGCTTAAGACAATTACTTTTATAAGGAAATTAAAAATTAGGGAATGGTACATCTTTAGATTTCCAAATGACTAAAATAAAACACCATTAAACAAAACAAAGAAACTTTTTGTTTAATAAAACTATTAAAATCTCACACACGAACCAAAACGGACCAGGTCGTGTGGGGCGGGGCGTGACGAGGCATGCTCGTGTGTGTGTGTGTGTGTGTGTTTATTCCTCAAAGCACAATGCACCAATCAGCCCAATCGGTTTTAAATTCAAAAGCCCCAAGAAATATCCACAAGTCTTTGGTCTCCTCTCCCGTTTAAGAGGATCTCTCTCACTTTTAAAGTAAGTAGTGTGGGACTAAAGATGACTGAGCAGTTTGAAATACAGCTGAAAAATATGGTTAGAGAACACAACATTCTCCCACATATTTTATAAACTTCAAAAAAATATAATTACAAAAAGAAAAACAAATAAAAAAATTGTCTTTCAGCATAGGTAGCTTGTGGATTTGAACCTTACCTAGCAATGGTTTGTCTACATCCAGAGAGACATTGTGAACTACGTCTTGAACCAAACTCTCTGATTCAAATTTCACTAAATTGTACAAAACATAGTGAGGGCACATATGTTCATATCGGTGTGTGCATTACGGCCTCCACAAGAATCTATTTAATGAGAGCTCTAGTGAGTATGTCCAACTCATATAAACCCTGACCTAGGGTTACACTCACATAGTAGGGATCTCCCAAGGATGTATTGTCCAGTACTACACCCTGCCAAACTTATGGCATCGACCCCATCCAGAGCAAAAGTTCTTCCTCTCCAAGATAGTTATGAAGTATAAACATTACATGGAAGGGTCCTGAGTAAAACTCCAAAGGTGTACTTATACCAAACACATGTACAACTTAGTTGTTCCTTTGTACCATTCCTCATGGGATCTCTATTTTTGATATGACAGGGTTACCACTGTTGTGTTCAACTCATGGGCAAAAGACTCATTCCCCTCGATGAACTAAGTACTAACTTTCTAGCTAGACTTTTTGTGAGAGGGTCAGCAATATTCTCTACTGATCTAACAAACTATAGAGACTGAACACCATGGGAAATAAAGTCTCTCACCTCTTCATACTTCAATCTCATAAAACACTTACTCGGGTGATCCTTAGATTGTTTAGCTTTGTCAATGGTTGACCTACTGTAACAATGTATTGAGATGTGAGGAAACAGATTTGACACTACATGTAAATTGATTAAAATTTTACTAAGCCAATCATCCTGACTACAAGCTAAATCGAAGGCTATAAACGCATCCTCCTTGGTGGATCTAACCCTCATAGTTTTCTAGGATGATTTACAAGAGATTGTAGAACCACCTAGGAAAACACATAACCACTGGTGGACTTGGTTTCATCAGAGTTAGCAATCCAATTTCCATTTGTATAGTCTTATAACATGGCTGGGAAACCAATGTAATAAATATTATAACTTATGGTACCTTTAAGATACCTAAAAACTCTAACCAAAGCCTTCCAATGATCTGCATTAGGATAGCTAATGTACCTACTTAGCCTACTTACATCACAAGAGATATTTAATCTTGAACAATTGGCTATTTAGTCTTGAACAATTGGATAAGTACATCAAGCTTCCTATAACTTGGGCATATCTAGTTTGATCCATAGGGTTACCTTTGTGTTCCTTAAGATGTAAAGAAGGGTCATAAGGGGTACAAACGAAAACATAAGAGTACATATGGAACCTATGTAAGACCTTTTCTACATAGTGAGACTAATTTAAGGAATAATCAAAAGTAGATCTACTTAATTTGATACCAAGAAGAACATCAATAAATCTATAATCTTCCATATCAAAAAAATTGGAAGAAAGGATTCATTTCAGAAATAATAGTAGTTTTGGATCCAAAAATTAATGTATCGTCTACGTACAAGTGCATTATCATATTTGTGTTATCAACAATTTTAGAATAGATGCATCAAAAATATTCATTTGTAGTGAAACCATAAGATAAAATAATGTTATCAAATTTGCCATTCCATTGTTTGGGTGCTTGTTTTTAGACAGTGCAAAGATTTAAAAGTCTAAAAACTTTGTATTCTTCTCTTTGGGCCACAAAACCCTCATGTGGATCCATATTGATTTATTCCTCAAGATCCCTATTGAGTAAGGTAGTCTTTACATTCATCTGATGGATTTCAAGATTATGGATCGTCGCCAAGGCAACAAGGACATCAATTGAGGTGATTTTTGGTATAGGATCATATGTTTCAAAGTAATCATTTCCTTCTTGTTGTCTATAACCTTTGGCTACCAGCCTGACCTTAAGCTTATCGATGCTATCGTATACTTTTAACTTCTTTCTAAAGACCCATTTGCATCCAATGGTTTTACAACCTGGAGGATAATTAGTTAGAATTCATGTACGACTATTCATGCTAGATTCTATTTCATAGTCAATAGTGTCCTTCTAGAAACCAACATCTATGGATTTCATGGCATATTCATAGGTTTTAGGGGCTTCTTCCAGTATAAAGTTGTAGAAGTTAGAGCCAAAGTTCTTTGTTACTTTAGCCCTTTTACCCCAACAAAAGTCACTGAAAGGATCAACCACTTCAGGGTTCAACGGTTTAGGTTCATACATGGGTATGTCGATAAGAGGAGTTGAATCTTGATTGGTTTCTAAAGGTTCTAAAGTTGCAACATTTGAAGGACCTTCACCAACTTGTTTGGGAACACTAGGTTTGAAGGGAAATATATTTTCACAGTAAATAGAGTCTGCATGTTTGATTTCTAGTATGGAGTTTGTTTTGATGTCAAGGATGTCTGACTTTATTACTAGAAATATGTTTGAAATTGTTATTTTTAACATAACCTATGAAAATGATATCAATGGTATTGGGACGAAGGTTTCTCTTCTTATTTCCATGGATTTTGACTTTAGCCAAGAACACCCACACTTTAAGGTACTTTAAAATAGGTTTCCTATTAAACCAAAGTGGACAAGGTGTTTTCTCTATGTGTTTGAAAGGGATACAGTTCAAAATAAAGTTGGAGATTAAAAGAGCCTCCCCCCACATTCTTTGATGTGAACTATATTCATCTAGCATGGCATTGACCATGTCAATCAGGGTTATATTCTTTCTTTCAGCTACACCATTAGATTGTGGGTTGTATGGGACAGTGGCTTTGAATAAGGCCATAATATTCATAGAACTATTTGTGTTCATTAGAAGTATATTCACCTCCTCTATTGGATCTAATCCTCTTAAGGTTCTTCTCGATTTGGTTTTCTAATTGTGACTTACAAATTCTAAGTATTTCCATTTGTTCATCGTTAGATTTCAACAAGTAAATGCAACAGTATTTGAAAAAAATCATCAATAAATGTCACAAAGTAGTGTATGCCATCATGAGTAAGAATACTATTTAGATCACATATATCAATATGAACAAGCTAAAGTAGTGGTGTGTTCCTTTCTACAAATCTAAAGGGTTTCTTAGGTAATTTGGCTTGAACACATATTTGGTATCTAACATCATTAGAGATTAGAGTCTTGGGAATTAAGTCCATGTGAACCACATGTTTCATAGTGTTCTCGTTCACATGTCCTAAGCATGCATGCCAAGAATCACAAGTTATATAAGTATCAACGGTCCTCAAACAATTATCATTAATATGAGAAGTACCATTGCAAGAAGAGACACATAGCTTAATTTAACCTACATAGGTGTAACCAACAGTTATGTAAGAACCAAATTTAGATATCACAACTTTGTTCCCTTCACACAAAAAAGTATAACCATACAACATGATTAAGACTTCACAAAGAAGGTTTTATTAAAACTAGGAACATATAAAATGGTTTGCAGTCTAAGGACTTTCTCAGATGTGAGATTCAAATACACACATCCATAGCCTACAATCTGCTTCACAGACACATCATCACCCCAAGAGATCACATGAATGTTATTTGCTTGATAAGTAGAAAAGTAGAATGGCCATAGAAAATGTGAGACACCACACCAGAGTCCATCCACCAATTTTCACTAGAAGAAAAGTTAATACGAAGACAATATAATTGATGGTATATAACCTTCCTGAATAGGATGCATCAATCCCCACATTGATCATGTTCACTTCTACATTCTTAGGGGCCTGGTAAGTTGGCTTTCCTTGATCCTTATGGTCCCTGTAAACATTTATAAGATGACCAGGCTTGCCACAAGCATAGCAAATGTGTTGGCCCCAGAATCAGAGTTCTTATCATGATCGAGTTTCTTGCCTATCTTGAAAGATTGCTCAGGTTTAGGATTGAACTTGTTTGATTTCTCGTTGACTTTGACATCATCTACTAGATTGACAAATGTATTGAATTTGATATCCTCTTAACTATGATGGAATTTAGTTTGAAGATATTTCACTAAGTAAGACATGGCTAACTTGTCATGTCTATGATGAAGAAACTTGACAAAGTCCTTCCAGGATGAAGGGAGCTATTCAATTAGGGTTGCCACTTGCACATTTTCCTTAAGTTTGTAACCACTAGTAATTGACTTTGAGAAGAGATTTTGGTACTTAAGTACTTGGGCTGGAATAGGAATATTATCATATTGTATCATACCATCTCACAAAAGCATATTGTTCTAGCCCAGCGTCTTGCATTCTAAATTTGTCGTCTAAAGCTTACCAAAGCTCTAGTGCAGAAGGTTTCTTGTGGTAGATGTCATAAAACTCATTAGAGAGAGAGCGGATAAGATCCTACCATGACAAAGGTAATCTATTTCTTTGGGTGTCTTGGCAGGAGAAGAGTATGGAGAAGATGGATCGTTACAGGAATGAAGCAGGGTTTCAACAGCATTGAAAGATGGTTCACGTTCCTTAGGTGGTGTGATAGCGGAAACTAGACCTAAAGAAGTGAGCCAAAACTCCATCTTTTGTTGACAACGATAGACATAAAAACTCATAGATTTTCTAGGCCTAAGACTAGCTATGTTTTCTATGGTCTATGGTCATATTATGTAAACATTAGTAGTTGAAATAGCAACAAATAAGCAATAACTAGAAGGTTATTATGTCTTCACTAATGTTGGAAATATTTCAATTTTCCAATTACCATTTAAGCAATACTTTTCAAGATATAGCAGCAAATAATAAAGAACAAAGAAAAGTAGAGTTCATATGAGCATGTGGGTGAAGGTGCATCATACAGATCACTATTGTAAAGACAAAATCCATTGATCCTATGCATGAGCCTTATCAGCGACTTGCCTCCCAGATTTAGTCACCCCTAACTCAAGTACTTCCTCCCAATGTCAGCAAGAGTACAATGTCAAATAGTCATGTGACCCTCAAACATTGTTGAAAATCAAGTCACAGGAAAGCCACTCAGATGCATAATGGTGGGTGATAGTTGATGGACAATAATGTAGAAAAACAAGTTGGAGAAGGTGAAGAAATGGGCAAGAGCAAGGCCGCCCATGACGATAGTGAGCTGCACACAACAAGAGTAATGGTTGCACATAGCAACTCTTGTTGTGTTGTTTCTAATGTTCAATGTGTTGAAATGACTCAAACTCATGCCATTTTATAGCTGGATGTAGCCACCCAAATTGGAAAACAGACAACCAATTCCCTTCAAAAATTATTGGACATGTAAGTCCCCAAACAAATAGTTTGTTGGGTGCACTGAAGCAAAACCGAGGAGACATAAACCAGCCTTCTAGCGAATAATGAACCTGGATAGAAAAATGGAATGATTTGATTCAAAGAAAATTTACAGTTTTGGGTGGCTTAAGACAATTGCTTTTATAACGCAACTAAAGAATGGAAAATTGTGCAACTTCCAATTTCCAAATGATATAAATAAAATATCATTAAACAAAATAAAGAAACTTTTATTTAATAAAAATATTAAATCATATACATGGGACGGGGCGGGATGCACGCGTGTGTGTATGTGTTTTAAAGTTGTCAAAGAACAATGCACCAGTAAGTCTAATCAGTCTAAATTTTAAAACCCCCAAGAAAAGTTCACAAGTCTTTGGTCTTCTCTGTGATTTAAGAGGATCCCTCTCACTTCTAAAGTAAGCAATGTGGGACTAAAGATGGCTGAGAAATTTGAAATACAGCTGAAATATATGGCTGGAATACTATAATGGTTAGCTAGGCCTAAACTTTACTATAATTGCAATTAAAATGTACATTCAAGAAAATGATTCATATTTAAAGGCTCTAAGTGAAAACACAAGTTTATATAACACTAAAATGGTTTCTTAGCTTGAAAAACAAAACACAAAAATTCTTGCAATGCCATGGCTAATACAAATACTTTAGCAGGAATGTTTAGATATTATCCAACTCCAAAACGACTAATAACTCCTCAAGACTCAAATTTTGTACTACCTATGCTCAACTTGTGCAACGCGCAGCTTGGGATTTTGGCAAATGCTTTTATATGCATATTCTCTAAAAGTTTTACTACAACACTATACAATCAAGAGACAGACTAGTGTTTGAGGGTTAATACGGGATGTATGATTTAATACAACAATAATAAGAAATTCTTTGTCAGTAAGATAAAAACACAAATGCATACATATGTCTTCGTTAATGCACATTTTTTTCTTGAGTGTTCCATTGGAATCTAGTTTAAAGTTGATACTCACTCTCCTCAATACTCAAATGTACTTGAGTTTCATCTGTCCTCCTCAAAAGGTCAATACATGCAAAGAAAATAATACTTGGTACATTGCTACCAAAGTCAATTATCTACCATCTCATTTAATAAATTATACAGTCAAGAGACTGATTAGTATATCGAGGATCTAATGTGAATGCATGATTCTTCTATGAAAATGAAAAAGATATTTTATACTTGAAAGAACAAACACATATTGGCATGTAATGCCATGGTGAAAATGAAAATTCCATCATGTGTGTTATTTAGTATCTAACTTGTAGATCAGTTATTGTTCTCCTTAAGACTCTCATTTGTACTAGTTAAAGTCCCATAAATTACTTTCAAAAGCATTTTTTTATTGAATTACATCATTCATCCTGACACCATTTGAAGGTCATGGTGGAGGAATAGAGGTAGCAGGAGTCGTTCCCCCACCCCCAAGTTTATGTACAATTTCCAAAATACCAGTGGTCTATCGGAATTTTAGACCATGTTTTATGGTAAGAAAAAAATAAAATTTTATGTGTTTAGTTAGCCAACAGCAAAACAAACTTATGTTGCACAATAATGAAATGTGTATTCTAATTTTCAAGTAGTACTATCAAATATTATGACCCCTCTATCGACTCAAAAAGATCTAGAAATTGTGGCCTCCTATCCACTCGTCCATAGTGAGGTAAAGATGGAGACTAGAGAATTCGATGATTCGGTCTGGAAGAAGTCACAGAAGTGTAAGACTAAGAACGACACCATCACTGGAGGGAAAAAAGGTATTGCCCTCCTAAATCCTAATCCAAGGATGTTTTGTTTCACACCGTCTCATACTTATTGTGTCTATGCTCTTCTAGTTCTCTTTTACATTATTGTGTGACACATAATTAGTCTAGGATTAAAATAGAGCTTGAAGTGTAAGAAGAAGGCAGTTTTACTCCAGATGTAAGATGAAGTTTTTAGTGATGACTAAATACAAACTGTCTTTTTCTACAGAAGAAAAAAAACTATACTTCATTCTAACCTTTTTGAAGGATCAGAAAACAAGAACAATATATCTTCACACAATTTACTACATTAATTTTCAGTCACCTAGATCACAATCACGGTATTGCTTTTAGATAGATGATTTTAGTGTCTTTTTTCCTATTGGCATCATAGACAATTTTGAAAAAAATGGGAGGATGCCCATGAGAAAGGCTCAGGTTTCCTCCCCCACCCCATATATACAGTTGACTCACGCCAAGATTTTTTATTTTGTGGGATGAGTTCTCAAAAACTCGACGTGCTTAAGCCAGTTCAGAAATGGAGCTAGCATACATGAAATTGACTATTTATCTTTACATGAAACTGTTAGTATGTGGAGGTACATCATTATCCCAACAAAGAGTGTACTTGTCAACACTTGGTGGTTTATCATCTTGTGTGACTCTATTCAAGAATCTAAGTTATAAGGGCACTCATATATCAAATGGCCAAAGGTTACTACCAATTAGTGGTTTTTTTTCTTTTTTGATGTCTAGGAACTCCTCCTAGACATGGTCACATTGGACCCTCTTTAAAGTAAAACATTGAGACCAGACAAGTGGTGGAAAGCCACCCCCACACCATACTCGGTAGCATGAAATGCCATCACAAGGCTAGCCCCTAGCCAATGTGTCTGTAGGAGGTTTACAGACACACTGGTCAAGGGCTAGCCTTGTGACAACAATTTATGATATTAGGTGTGGTACGTGGTGACTTTCTCCACGTGTATGGTTCTAGAGTTTTATCCTAACGAGGGTCTAATGTGACTCTATCTGGGAGGGGTTCCTCGACATAAAATAGTAAGAAAATTTAATAGTAACATTCGATCATTTGATATATGAGTACCCTTACACAAAATGTAAGTTTTTTTACTATTTTAATTCTGCTTCTTATAGAGAATTTTGACTTACACATTTCTCAATGTCTGTTCAATCAATTTGTTCACTAACATCATTATTATTACAAGAATTGTAACATAAAGTTCAATTTTTGAACAGTTGACTTCATCTACATATAACAATTTACGTGTTCAAACGTCTCATATGATATTAATCTTTGTCACTAGTTAAAATGGGAACCCTAAGATAAAAAATGATTTTGTTCTTCATTTAGGACTAAAACTTAGTGAAAAAAAGAGAACAATTAGTTTCCTTATTCATAACTTTCTTTTATTTGTATTATAAATCATCCAAATTAAATGGATGTCTTATATTACTCTAATAGAACTGTATACTTTTTTGTTGATCCATAATATAAGAACAAAAGAACGTGATTCTTTCAAGCCTAATTAATAAGTGTCCAACAATGGAAGAAGGAAATACATTAAATTGTAACTCAAATAACATACTCTAGTCATGTGTGTATTTTTCTACTAGTTTATATAGCACATTGAATTCTTTCACTTATATTAATTTCCCCCACCACACCCTCAATGTTGAATTCATCGCTCCACCTGTAGGAAAACTACAGAGATACAATGAGTCTCAGCAAAGATACCCACCCATTAATAAAATTTTTGAATTTCTTTACTCAATACATAGACAAAGACTTATGCAATGTAATTCATGTTTGTGTCACCTTGTTACATAGGCATATTCTCTATCTGATTACTACCAAACCATACAAATGGGACACTTATTAGTATTTCAATGCATGATTTTGCTACAACATTAACAATGGTAATCTTTGATCTCACATGGAGACATGGTGTAACATCCCAAATTTTCAATATTAATTTAAGTCGTAAAATGTGGTTTGCATATATAAATAATAATTGAGGGGCTTGTTAGAAGAAGACATTGAAGTGGATTGTTCTTAAATAATAATGAAGTTTAAAAAAATATTAGGATCCATCCACCTTTTTCTCCATTATAAATATGATATATGCTCTCAAGAAAATAGATGTTGGCCCCTCACAATATTCTCTTTCCTAAACCTTAAATGATATTTAAGGGAAGTGGAAGAGATGAATAAAAGATTTTAAATTCGAAATTATATCTTATATAACTTAAGAAAGAAGTAATCCTCTTTCCATTCATAGTTTTAATATGGAGAAAATCATTTTTCTCTCTCCTCCAAGAAAAGGTTCTTAAAAAGGCATAGAAAGTAGATGATATGATTATAGAGTGAGTAATATATATTTATATTGAAATTTGACTCCAAGAAACATAAAGGAAAAGTATTATTCAATTATTTCATCTATTAATGCATTAAAAATTAAATGGAATAACATTTCTAGAAATAATAGAAAAAACATGTGAAAAATAGAAATCTAATTTTATGGGAAGAATCTAGACACCTTCTTGGACATGTGGTCCAAATTTGGTAGCTCTTTGACCACATTTGACCATTCCAATTGATTATTCAAGTTTCGATATAGTTATGTAAAGAATTTAATCAAATATGCATTAAATGTATCAGGTTTCCTTTTGCTCTATCATGCTTCTTTTTCATTTTTCCTTTTTGAGCGTGATTGTACGGTCATCTTTTATTTCATATCCGATCTGACGGTTGAAAACTCATCACCTGCCTATGATTCTTTTGCAGGTGTGAATCGGTTTTAAGTGTTTCCTTGTTTGGATCCATCCTCTTTCGTTATTCAATATTTTTAGAGATTTCTTCTCCTTTATGTTCATGAGGTGATCCCAAATCTAGCAAGCCGTTACTTGGCTTCCCTTTTGGTCTGTTCTCGAAATGCCCATTAGGGCTTCAGTTTGCCTCTCCATCATTTTTCACAGCCACCTTACCAGGGTTCCCCTTGCCTATATAACAGACCCAAAAGCTTATCCACCTCACGTTGATCGCTCCTCCACTAATAATTTCATCACCAAGTCCCTATGACTATCCATACATGTTCCTCTTTCTTCTCTGGAAATGGCGCCCTAGTGCTCACAGCTCTAAGCCCCGAGACTACTCTTTCGCGTGATGCTTTCCCCAACTCCAGTCATGTTTGGAGAACTTGGTTTCTTGGTTTGTGCACCATGATCTAGTGCTTTTTCTCAAGATTACCACCTCCCGATGACATCCCAGCCGTGGCCAATCGGAGTAGGGGCTCCAGTGCACACCTAAGCCTATGGGTTGAATCAATGTCTTCGTCGGGGAGTGAGGGATGTGTTGGTAGTCTTCACATCACAAGACTAGTCGAGTTACTCAGGCATTAATCAGAGGTTAAATACCCCTAGATTCTTGCCTCGCACCATGGCTAGGGGAGGTACAAAATGGGTTGTAAAATGACCTTGTAGCTCCTTCACATTTAATCGATGAATTAATGTCACAAGAGTGTTTTAGACCTTTGGAGCATGCCCTATTTTTAAAAATGGTGTGCTTCTTTGCCACACTGCTGATTCTGATTGGGCCATGCGAGTGATGAGCCTGGTCCAGCTATGCGTTGTGTAGGTAATATATTCATACATGTGGCTTTTATCCTTTTTCTAATTGGTTGAATTTTGTAAAAATCACACTAATTCGTAGGATGCTCAGAAAAATGAGAAAATTTATGTTTTGGAAACCATTTTTCAAGAGGAATCCGATTTATAGGTTTTCACACCATGATTTACCTTTATATTTGATGTTTTATTAGAAACCCTTATCTGGTTCAAAACCCTAATTATGTAATTAATGTGACCTAAGTCAATCAAGTTTTCCTATTTTAATTATGATTATCAATAAGACTAACCATAATGAACTCAAACCCTAATCTGCCCTAATCCTACCTAGGATCAATAGAAGGTGTTGAATTTTGATGTTTAATAATTATGAACAGGTGTCTAGAGCCAAAACAAGACAAGGGGAGATTTGACCTAGATTTGACTCAAGGATTAGAGAGGCTATCTTAGGATCAACTTTGTTCCAAGGTAAATTGGTCATGCTACTAAGTACAAGTACTATTGGTTGTTTGCATGTTAAGTATAAAGTAGACATTATCGTTTCAAGTTTAATGTTTTAATCATGTTCACTATATCATTGCTTGATGATTGATATATGATATGTCATATGTTTATAATGTTCACTTTGAAATATCTTAAGATTAATGACTCATGAAAATCATATTAATGATCAAGAGGGAGAAATCCAATCATTTTTAAGATATCATGTTAATAGGGAGAAATCCCATCATGTTAAGTTCAAGAATCATGATTATGTTAATGTTAATGTTATGTTAATGATCAAGTTAATTGGAATTGAAATAGTCTTTATATGCTCCCGAATCATGAACCTCCAAGGGTCATCAAGGGCTTTCCTAGAAATCATGTTCTCCTAAGTGGGTGTCATAGAGGGATGAATACAGTTACTAATTATTCAAGAATTCTTATAGTTAATTGATGTCAAGTTTTCTTACATGTCAAGTATACTTTGTTTATATTATAAATTGTCAGTATCGTTTACTAATGTGTTGATTTTCCCCTTTGCATGGATGGGGATGTGATGTCCCTAGGAATTGGAGCAAGTAAGGACTCAAGAGAAGCACGTAAGGACTAGAAGACCTTCAAGAGATAACTGGTGGGGTCCCATCCATACTATGTGATCCAATTATAGAGATGATTACTTTCATGTTTAGTTTTCCATACTTAGAAATATTTAGACATGTTATAGAACTCCACTATAGCTTCCTATGTAAATACCAATGTATGAATCTGAATGGTGATTTATGTATTTATTTTCTATGATTTCATAAATGTGACATTACCCCTTCAAGATGAAATCTTCCACTCAGTTATAATATATGTTTAAAGGAGGGGGGTTACACATGGTCCCAAAGTCTATATTTGATGATAAAGTGATCATAATCTATGCCAACTATTTCATTACAAAAATAACATTAAAACAACAAAATTGACCTAATTTCGTAATTAAAGGAAAACTATATTATAAGATATGAAGCGCACAAGTAAAAACCATTATTACTTTTATACATTCTCCAGTCAGACTTAAACTCTTTTTGTCACATAGTCTAAATAACCCTATTTGGACCATTGGCTAAAATCCCACCAAATGTGGAAATGCCATTGAAGAGGTAGTATAATATGATATCCAAGTTGTATTAACCATGATTCACATTTTCCTTTCCTCTATCCTTTCCATGTGACCCTTTGGAAATCTACCATAGATTAGGGGGGCATATCATGGATTAAGAAGCATGCTTAGCCCAAGGATTGGGGCCACAATACAATAACTACAATATCTTTTTTGAATAACACAAGGGATAAAAGTTTGTCTTTCACCTTGAGACTGTTTCCAACATGATCCACCACCTAGATGACATTTGAGGACATGATGGAGGCATGACTAAAATTGATGAGATCTATTCACCTACTCCCAATGGGTCTTTTAATATCAAACTCTAATCCCCTTTGACCATGTGGCAATGGAGATCATGAGAGAGAATTATTTCCATTGTCATCTACTACTACGTGCATCAAGGGAGAATCCTCACTTGCCTATTTACGACATTTCACACCATCATGATTCATATTTTCCTTTCTTGATCTATAATGAACCAAACTTCCATCTTTCGTTGCATTTTGACCCCTCACCCACATTACAAGATTGCCACATAGTATTTATACCTCCACCACCTACATGGGTGTCGTTTCTTTCAAAATTGGGTCAATTGAGCCACACGACTAGTCAAAGATTGTGGGTACCAGTGCGAAGAAGATGTGTCAACCAATCAGGTCCAAACTAGCCTCGCCAAGTCAACCTCTACTGAAGGAATTGATGGTTAAAACCCAATCCTAGTCATTTTCACCGTATGAAAACTTACGTTGTCTAGAAAAAAAGGAATAAACCCGAAACATGTCTATCAATGATTGAACTCATGATGGCAAACTACTCTTACTATCCAAAGTAATAGAGATTTACATCATTTTGATGTTATGAAAGTGATAAATATGTATCCACAATGCATCAGAGAGACAAATATAAGATGAAATCATGAAGGTTGACTATTGATCATATCATCTTTGATGGGCTTCTAGATTATTTCATAAAATATCTTTAATATGATGGATCTTGGAGTTTATTTCACTTGGTAACCATTATAGGATAATAAGGTATCCAAGTGAGCTCACCCAGTCTGAAAATCCACCAAGTCTTCTATCATAATAGGGGAACCAGCAAGACTAAGAAAGTATGACATTATCCCATATATTTGTTGCATAAAAAAATTAAAACTAATATTTTAAATTCATTCATGGTTAGATTTTTAGAAACAACAATAAGGGGATATATGTGCATATTCTTGTTGAAAATGGTAGTCAAAATCTTATTGTACCCCTATTTCCAACTATGAACTTGATACCTTAGTGGGACTTTAAACCTCCATAGACATTTAAATTAATAGAGATATTAGTATATTTCTAATATCATACCAAATATATTTAAACATAATGAAGACATTCCCTACAAAATTCAATTCATCCTTTCTCAACTCAGACTAGGGATTTTGTCAAAACAATATATAGGTTGTGCTTGTAAATGAGTTTCCACCTCAATAGAATCATTCCCAAAAACAAAACATTGGAGTTTACTACTACAATATATTTCATGTATGATGGTTGAACTTTTCTAAAACATCCCATGTAATTGGATATTAGGGATCCTCTATTATATTTTATATTTAGAACTATCAACAACAACAAATATAATTATATTCTTAATAGAACCCCTCTAGTGACAAAATGATTAAGGTACCATGAGGGAGAATTCCTTACATTCCTTTTAAGGAATAATTTTCTTCTCTAAGAAAAGCTTTATCGTGAACTTGAGTGAAGTATTACATCATATAACAAATAAGGGGCAAGGGGATCCCCTTGTCTCACACCATTATTGGGTAAGAACCGTACAGCATGTTATCCATTAATATGGAATTTACACATACTGCAATAGAAATTTTATTTCAGCCAAATGACCCAACAGTCACAAGAATCCATGAAGTCAATTATTTTGAAGAGGGAAAATGCATTGAATGTAATAATAAGCTTTAGAAAGCTCTACGTCCACACACATCTTAGATTTTCAATGTCCTTTTGAAATTTGTGAATCAACTCATTAGAAATAAGATCCCCAACTAGAATTCACATTCCTTTAATGAAGGCACATTGGTTAGTACTAATTAATTAAAGATGAGTTATTTAGATCCTACTAGTGAGAATCTTTCAAATAATTTTAGACATGATACCACATAAATTAATCAATCTCCAAGTATTATCATTATTAGGGATAAAGTCTATAAAAGTTATATTTGTTTGCTTGAGAAGTCTTCCAAATTGAAAAAAAAAACCAAGAATTTGCTCAAGAATGTCTTTTTTATCTCATTCTAAGTATCCTTGAAAGAATCCTAGCTTGGCAAAATAGTGGTAGATCACATGTCTTCCATATCTCTATTCCACCTTAATTTCAAACCTCACAAAAGGAACGAAAAGGGAAATAAAAAGGACCAATAAGCAATAAGTCTAAAGAAAATATTCCTACCGTGTCTCTTAAAAAAATGGATTTCATGATTTGGAATTTAATTCTATAATTGATGGGATTTGGAACACCATCCAAGCACTAAAAAAATAGTATCTCTCTCAAATGGTCTCCTATAACATTGGTGACCTTAATCTAAAGGTCTCTAAGGTACATGAAGAATTAAATAAACTAACGTCTTACATAATTATTCTAAATGACACCACTATAAAAGAAAAGTAGATTCCCAAGATTTATAATAGTTTCTTTATTAAATATGATTATAATTCAACTCATAAAACCATCATATTAAGAATATATGTTTTCCTCTAGAAGGCTGATTTCACATTTTTTACTTGAAAAAATAGATTGAAGTTGTAGATAATGAGAGAAGACTCTTTATGTTGGATAAATTGGATATTATGATAAATCCCTTTGTTTCGATGATGACAAACATTTCATTCTTATTAATCTAACGAGCTACTTAAGTGTGCAGGAACAAGGTGATGACAAAGTTCTAGGGAATCCTTACGCTTGAATGTTTATAAATGTCATGCAATGTAATCATATGTAAACTTGTACAAACATATAATGTACAAGTACTTAGACTTCATGTAAATCAAGCGTTAGATCTCCCTAACTAAACACTACACTTAGTCAGGACATCTCCTTCTAATAGGATCACATAATGCACACTCATGCACTCACTTAGTATCTTAATTGAAAGATTGAAAACAGAGTCAATCTCGGTCGACCACACTCCTCGACCGAGACACTCTCGGTCGACAAACTTCTCGACCGAGATTGACCAAAAGTAGTCGTTAGACACAGCAGTTGACAGTTGCAAATAAACGTTAATCCAGAGGGCCTGTCGGTCGAAAAATCCTCGACCGACCGGGCATCTCGGTCGACAAGTTCTCGACCGAGATGGTCTCTGACAGCAACTGCAGAATTAATTAACTAGCCGTTGCTAATGCGCCTAACTTATTCCTAACGGCTAGTTAAGCACTAGGAACCCCCTAGAAGTTGTCTAGAACGTCCTTAAGCATACTTAGGCCATTCCTATAAATAGGACAAGCCATAGGACACTACAATACATATATATACTCAATTGTGCAATCTTTGACCATACACTACATTGGCAATCTGTTTAGAGCAATAGTGCAATTCCCACACTTGTTATACATTCATATTGCTACCGTTTCGTGTCCTATAGACTAGGATCTCCTACACATAATAATCACATTGCTATATATCTTGGTTGGGAGATCCAAACGCTTGATATAGGAAAATCAAGCCTTGTGCTTACAACGGTATTGTAATTTCTGTATTTCTTTCTTGTTTATTCCTTGTACTCTCCTTGCTACTCCTAGGGTTGGAGGCTGCGGATTGGAGAGGGTGGACTTCTCAGGTGGAGAAGGGGACTTCAAGCTACTTCAAGAAGGCTATCGCACGGGAAGCTACTTCAGAAGGCTGGTGCAACGGGTGTTGGTGCATCTACTTCAAGAGAAGGCTGCTTCGAGTTGGGCGATTACTTCTAGGTGAAGGCTGCTTGAAGGGTTTAGGGAAAAGAAATGTATTTTATGTAAAGTCCTTGCGAGGTAATAAAATAATTTCTTTTCAAACCCTGGTTGGGTAAGCAACCGGGTAGTGGACTGACTACCTTAGTATTTGCTAAGGCTAGGAACCACTCTAAACCCTTGTGTCTCTTTGTCCAATCTTTCTTTGTGGTTGCTTGAGTTTAAATTATTTTAAAATCTCTATAAAACTCTATTCACCCCCCCCCCTCTAGAGGTTTTCAATTGGTATCAGAGCAGGCTTCAAGGAGCCCTAACAAGGTCTTGAAGAGATAAAGGGAGGAGGTGACTACAACCACAAGAAAAGGAGCATGGACCAAAGTTTGACAAGTTGCAATTGGTGCTTAGGAACAAAGCACTCTACGTCTAAATGTCCATGGAGGTCAAAGAAAGGAGATGCACATAAAGAGTGTTTCGTTGCTACAATAAGTGAGGAAGAAGAAGAAGAGGTAAGCTTGCTTGATTTACCCAAGGAGGAGTTAGTTGCTATTATTGAAGAAACACATAATAAATATGTTGAATGCAAAAAGAAGTTAAAGAAATCCAGCAAAGAAAATGATGATCTAAATGCTAGACTTCTTGCTCTTACATCCGAAAATGACGATTTATATGTTAAATTGAATACTCTTGGTTTTGAAAAAGACAGCATTATGTCTGATAATCGTACCTTGAAATCATCTCTAAGTAACAGTGAAGTAAAGATCTTTACTCTAGAAACAAACTATGATCTTCTATGTCAAGAAAAAGCTGAATTGCTTACAAAATTAAATGATTTTCAAAAACAACCTATATTGTGCACCCATGTAGATTATGACAATATAGTGAAAGAAAGAAATATGTTATCATCCAATCTAGACCAAGCAAAATTAGATATCAAGAAAAGAATGGATGAGATTGTTAAGTTGCAACAAGAAGTTAGTAAGTTAAGCAACAATGGAATCCTTGATAGAATATTAGAAAATTCCTATCATCAAATAGGGAGAAGAGGACTAGGTTATAAGCCTAATGAGAAATCTCATCAACAACCTAGAAGAACACAAGCGAGTCAATCCGCTTATATACCTAGAGGCACAAAAATGTATATACCCAAGAATAACCTAGATCAAAACTATAGAAAAAGGCTTGAGGTTGATTCAATTTGTTGTCATTATTGCTCACGCCTTGGACATTATTCTTTTTCATGCCCATACAAGAAAAAGCATGTCGAAATGGTATGGGTTCCAAAAACTCCAAATTAAATAGGTTCGACTAAGTTGAGATATGACCATAGACCTAATTTGTATATCCTTATGTCTATCTCAACTTAACATTTAGGGATAACAAAATCAAAAATTAAAAAGATTTAATGGCACCTTGATACACATACGTTTATCTCAAACTGCTGTAAATCTTTACATTGTATGTGAAAATTATTCTTGAAAGATTCTTGAAAGATTATTCTTGAAAGATTCTATTTAATCATTCTTTTATTGCACATTTTTTTTCAGAAATACTTGCAATGAATAAAATGTTTCAAATAAATTTTTGTGTGCTTTTATATTTTAGTCTATCCAAAGTAATCTTAAATTCATGAATGGATATTATTCTTGAATATGCTTCACCATATTTGATGTCCTTATTAAGCTCTCATAATTAGTACACTTTAATGTGTCTCAAATTGATATTTGCAAACTATCTGCAGAACTCATACTTCGCATATGAATGATTCATATTGGAAACCTGCAGAATATGCCTCTTGGTTAAAATAAAATTTGACCAAGGGGTGCTATGGTCGTAATCAAGGGCGACCTAAAATAAACTTTGATAAAAAATTGTTTATTTGAACATTATTAGAGCATAACAAATAAGGGAATAATAATAATTAAAACAGGCAACTATTACAAATTAAAATTAAATAACAAAATAGTTCTCCAGAAACATTCTCGGTCGAGCAACTAGTCGACCGAGAACATTGTCGGTCGAGCAACTGTCGACCGACTGGGTTTCTGTTTTTCCAGATTGACATAATTGCATACATCTTTGTTAAAATCTTGGCATTTTATATATTTGCTCAGTATTCAAACTTTCATTTGAGATATCTATCGAAGGGGGAGCAAAGCATAAGAAAAAGGGGGAGATCATTAAAACTTTGATCATTGTTTAAAAGAAGCTTACAAAAACTTTGTAATCACTATGTGTAACTGAATATTTTCAAGAAAGTTATGAATTTATTGAAATTAGTATCTTGTACTTGAAGGTATCTGTTTTCATTTCAAGGCTTAACACTCTTTGCGAATGATTGAGAAACAAATTGTGGATAAGTTAGATAAAAAATGTTCCTAATAGGATATCTAATTAAGGGGGAGCATTATATTAAGGGGGAGAAGAAAAATAAAACATTCAACTTTGGATATCTTTTTGAAATGACAAAGGGGGAGAAAGAATATAAAAATATATATAAAAGAGTTTCATCACATCTTGGCCAGCACTTACTTGAAAAACATAAATGGCTACAAAAGGTAAATTTTCAGGTATGAAACTCATATACTTTATATTTCCTTATTTCATATTTAGGAAATGTTTGTCATCTTCAAAAAGGGGGAGATTGTTGGATAAATTGGATATTATGATAAATCCCTTTGTTTCGATGATGACAAACATTTCATTCTTATTAATCTAACGAGCTACTTAAGTGTGCAGGAACAAGGTGATGACAAAGTTCTAGGGAATCCTTACGCTTGAATGTTTATAAATGTCATGCAATGTAATCATATGTAAACTTGTACAAACATATAATGTACAAGTACTTAGACTTCATGTAAATCAAGCGTTAGATCTCCCTAACTAAACACTACACTTAGTCAGGACATCTCCTTCTAATAGGATCACATAATGCACACTCATGCACTCACTTAGTATCTTAATTGAAAGATTGAAAACAGAGTCAATCTCGGTCGACCACACTCCTCGACCGAGACACTCTCGGTCGACAAACTTCTCGACCGAGATTGACCAAAAGTAGTCGTTAGACACAGCAGTTGACAGTTGCAAATAAACGTTAATCCAGAGGGCCTGTCGGTCGAAAAATCCTCGACCGACCGGGCATCTCGGTCGACAAGTTCTCGACCGAGATGGTCTCTGACAGCAACTGCAGAATTAATTAACTAGCCGTTGCTAATGCGTCTAACTTATTCCTAACGGCTAGTTAAGCACTAGGAACCCCCTAGAAGTTGTCTAGAACGTCCTTAAGCATACTTAGGCCATTCCTATAAATAGGACAAGCCATAGGACACTACAATACATATATATACTCAATTGTGCAATCTTTGAGCATACACTACATTGGCAATCTGTTTAGAGCAATAGTGCAATTCCCACACTTGTTATACATTCATATTGCTACCGTTTCGTGTCCTATAGACTAGGATCTCCTACACATAATAATCACATTGCTATATATCTTGGTTGGGAGATCCAAACGCTTGATATAGGAAAATCAAGCCTTGTGCTTACAACGGTATTGTAATTTCTGTATTTCTTTCTTGTTTATTCCTTGTACTCTCCTTGCTACTCCTAGGGTTGGAGGCTGCGGATTGGAGAGGGTGGACTTCTCAGGTGGAGAAGGGGACTTCAAGCTACTTCAAGAAGGCTATCGCACGGGAGGCTACTTCAGAAGGCTGGTGCAACGGGTGTTGGTGCATCTACTTCAAGAGAAGGCTGCTTCGAGTTGGGCGATTACTTCTAGGTGAAGGCTGCTTGAAGGGTTTAGGGAAAAGAAATGTATTTTATGTAAAGTCCTTGCGAGGTAATAAAATAATTTCTTTTCAAACCCCGGTTGGGTAAGCAACCGGGTAGTGGACTGACTACCTTAGTATTTGCTAAGGCTAGGAACCACTCTAAACCCTTGTGTCTCTTTGTCCAATCTTTCTTTGTGGTTGCTTGAGTTTAAATTATTTTAAAATCTCTATAAAACTCTATTCACCCCCCCCCCCTCTAGAGGTTTTCACTTTATACTATTGCATATTCCCACAAACCCTAATAGTGAGAATATCAATCACATTATGAATATAATTCTATGCAATTTCAATGCAATGAAGAGAGGAAATGAGAAGTTGGGGAACTATTTTATTTCTAGAAAATCTATGGAAGATTGAATTAATATATCTTGAATTCTAGTTTATTTGAACTTAATTTGAATTGAGATCCTTTCTTTTGGGATAATCATTAAGTTGTAACATATTTCACAAGCTCCATTGTTAATATGATCTTCTACAATGACGAGTTCTCTAGCTATTTACCTAAATTCAAATGTTTTCTATATTCAAATGACCATAGTAATCACACGACTATATTGGATAGAAGAAAAATATTGTTACCCCTTTCCAATTCATAAATGGATGGGATGATATGCATGATTTCATTCAAGAATTTAATAAGACTTGGGATCTTATTGTTGAATGACATCCTATGTTTATGGTTATGCCAAATGAAAAACTTAGATTCATTATTTCAAACTAGAGTAAAGTTAGTGTTAGTAATCATTCTGAAGTTTCTTGATCTCTTGAGATGAAATTTATCCAAGAACAAGCCAAATATGATGGAAATCCTAGTAGGATGGATCTTCAAGATATTGATAGTTTTTGCAAGTAATGATAAAGCTATGCTCATGAAAAGTCTCTTTTTACATAAAAATCTCACAGATGGTCATTCCACTTTCATGTTTTTCTACTTTCATATCAAGGTTAGAAAACATATCGATCACATACATTCCCTTGAATTAAATGGTGAACTAAGAAACTACCTTCATCTTATAAAGGAGTATATTATAAACTACTGTAACTATATTTTTAACCAAGGTAACTTTCGATTGATCACGTGAAAACTCTAAATTTCCTTATGCTCGATGACATTCATGGATGGATGCTTGATAAGTATATTTATATTTTATGAGATTGATGATGTCATTTTATAGATGAATGTTGGTTAATGACATGGTCTTGATGGATTTAATAAATATTTTGTAAAGGAAACTATGTATGCAAGATTTATTGTATTTATTAAACTAGCCATTTTTACATCAATTAGAAAATGTCTTCAAGGCATCTCATAGTATTAAAAGATATATATGAAACATAATGTCAAGACATTAAGTAATATTACACAACTTGATTATGAATTTTATTATTAATAAATTGGTGTTTCACAATGTATCATCCAAAACTATGATTTTAAATTGAGTTTTGAAATAAGTGTCCTACTTATTATGCATCATCATCTTGCAATATAAATTGAAACCATTCAATGAACTTTCCTTGTTACAAAATGTATTTCATGACATAGAGGATTCAATTGTGAATCTAATAGTTCAAAAATTACCTCAATCAAACCATCATAGCCCAAGTGATGGCCATTCAAAGTTTGACTCTTATCCCTTGATTTATTGATTTAATTCGTTTTTAATTCCTATTGGGCCTAATTTTGCTCAGCGCACGGCTCATACAGAGTAGCGGCCTCCTTTCACTTAAGTTTATCTGAGTCTCACCCTTTCGGCTAATCAGAGTGTACAGATTGTGAGCCTTGGATTTTTTCCTTGATCCAATGGCTACAGATTCGTCCCCTGCCTCTGTGCTACTCCTCAATGTCGATGGCGCTGCCTCCAATGACTCCATCTTTTTCCATCCAATCTCCTTCATTCCCACCCTTTTCTACAAAATTGGCACCCCCTTTCTCCTTCCCTTGCTCCCATATATGGCTCCCCTCTTTTTAAAATTATGTCCATGTCCTAATGCTCCCCCCTTTCTACTCCCTCTTTCCCTTTTCATAGTGGACGATGCCAGTGCCCGCCCCCCACCCTTTTCCTTGGTTGTTGTCTTTGAGATGACCAGACGAAGTCGGATGACAACCCTCTCAGCCAATGTGCATCACCTCACCATGGCCAGGGGACGGGTTCTGTGCAAATCAGTGCAGCGGTGGGCGATGTTCAATGGCGACGCTCCAAGCGGTGGTACGCGATGGGAGGCTATAGTGGGCCTGAGAGTAGATTGGGATAGTGATCGCAAATCACCAAACATAAGCCCAGAATAGATAGTACCTGCTCAGCCTCTCCCATGACCATTGGATCAAGATCCAATGGTTTGACCCATTATTTCTGAGGTAAACTTCAAAAAATAATATCTTTTTGATGCATGATACAAATATAGACATATTATATGTCATTTTGATCAGAAAAATATGAACATTGCAATAAAAATAGTTCCAGAATCTAAATCTACTTTGTCTTCTTCTAATATCCTAAGATACACGTTTTTGAAGACTTTTTAAGATGATTATCATAATTGAATGCATGACCCTAATCTTTCATACCCCAAGACATGATTATAGCCTAATATAAGTACCATGTGCATATTTATGCATAAATATTCACATTTGATCCATCTTTGTACCCTATAGTGACCTAATGTGGCCTAATTACCTATAACAAGCTTTTATGCTAAAGGATACTTTCTTAGTGTCTAACCTTGATCTTTCGTACCCTAAAACCTTATACTTGATCCAAATTAGTAGTTTTTGGTGCATGTAATACTAAGATGTAGATTCGTTGATACTTGTACTCCTTTTTGACCTAATGATGTAGTTTGAACCATGAATATGCTTTGTGTGGTTATGTTGATGTAGAGTCTCAACACTTTCTCTCATGTGGGTCTTTGATGTCCAAAATGATCATGTGGACCTATAATCAACAACTTATCATGATTTGTGCACCTAAATATTTTTAGATAATTATTGTACCCTAATGTGATCATTTTGATCTAATCTTGACTTGATTTGTGATCTAATGGACATGTTGATACATAAATCTCTAATCTTGCATGAATCTTACTCTTATCATCATCCATGCCATATTATGATTTGAAATTCGTAACTTATTAAGGTTATGACACCTAATCCAAGTAGAAGTCATCTATACTCTAATGGTGACAATCTTGCATGATGATAACTCAATATGACTAGTTATGATAATGTTCATGATGGTGTCAAATAAGCTTTCTTAAATCTTATGATTTCTCTACTTAGGATTTTGAAGCCCTAATATTATATCCCTGATTTAGTTGTGATGTGTCACCCTAAGTCCTAGATGAATCCACAATGTATGATGTAACTTGATAATGAACATGCATGACTAGTTGGAACCATGTAATCAATTATAGAAAATTTTGATACCTAGACTTAGGTGACACATTAAACCACCATGAATATGATTAATGAGACCTAATATTGCTGATATTAGTCCAATTAAACCTATTTGTAATATCACGATCTCAATGATGACCTAATTGCCATGATCTAGTCAAGGTTGCTAGTTATGGTTCTCTAAAGCAAATGGAATCTTACACTCTAATAACAAATTATGTTTTCCTCTTGACCTTATGATATTGACTTGCTTGTATGTATGCTCATATATGTGCTTGGCTACTTACTTACTTGGTTGGTTTATTGTTCCTATGATTACTACTTTCATGTTTGAGTATTCTACATTGACAAACCTTGAATATAATGTACAAAAATTCATTATGCAATCTAATTTTGACACAATGGATAAAGGAACCTAAAACATACTTTATATAAATTGATATCGTTAAGTGTTCTCACTAGTTTCTTCTTCTTGACTATGATCATGTTTCTAGACAAGCAAGTATGTATTATTCTTAAATTGTTTACATGCCTTTTCAAAGTGTACTTAATGCTTTAGCATGAATATGTTTTGTTTATTGAATTTGTAGTTTCTAAACGAAGATCCTCTACACTCAAGACTCTAGATCAAAAATTCCATACAAATGGGTATGCTTGAATCTAGAAATGGGTACATATCTCTTATCTCTAGTTTTTGTGCCTTGTTATATGTTGTTATTACTGCTTTTACATACATAATGCTTGTTTAAAATATTTGTGTCATTTTATGGATGGTCGCCCAAGTCCAGTCACCTTTGGCTTTGTACCCTCTACGAGTGTGGACTTAGGGTAGCAAATAGTTTCTTGATAGAAAGATACCAATTATATATATTATTATATGGATATACATTAAATGTGTGGATACATGTATAAACTCAAATTTTGATTTGTCATGCTCATCATTTTCCCAAGTTTTTAGCCATCAAGCACCCACTATGGACCATCTAATCCTATTCAAATGGTGTTGGATTTGTTTATGTCCTTGGGTAGGAGACCCCGAGATGTGAACAGTAATGTAGCCTTCACTTATTTTCTTTCACTTCATCCACACTCCCTACTTCATCTTTTTCCTTGATTTCTTTTCTGATCTTTCCCAAATTGGATTATGCATTCTTTAAACCCTTTTGAAGGCAATTTGGATGTGTTTACAAGTTTTTCCTAATCTAACCCTAACATCTTGTCACCACTGAATTGGGTCAAACCTTCTAGGCATCATACCCTGTAGTTGATTCCTATATAAACACATACCCACCTTCATAGATCCCTTCCTCACCTTTTAGTGCATCCAATTTTTCTCATAACCATTTAGGGTGGCATTCCTCTGAGCTACTTCATTTCTTGATTTTGATGTTCCATGTAACCTACTTGTTCCATCAATCATAAATTATTCCCTCATAACACTTCTTGCCTCACCCCCTTTTTGTTTGCACACTCATGTTCTCATAAGCTTCATTATTTCCTCCTTGAATTCTTGCTCTTCTTCCAACCCTGGTGAAGCTAATTTTACATCTCTCACAACTGCAAACCATGATCATAGTATCATTGGATTTGTTGTGCCTTTGCAATCATGTCTAGATCATATCTATAGCTTGAAAGCATGCATGGCTTGGGCTGGCTGAGCAACCCAAAGCTTTGTAGCCTCTCATGCCACAAACTAGCATGAAGGAAGAATCTCTTTAGTGTGTTGATGATTCTATACCCCCCTTCCTTTTGCTTGCGTGGTTTTCTCATAAGGGAAAAGTTGACTATTTGGTATTTGATTTGGTTAGCCACTTTTTTCCCGGATGTGTTTTTTGCTATTATACTCTATCGCGCTTGCATGTTATGATTTCACATGTGGCGGTGCTTTAGCCTTTTGCGACATATTTCCTTTTCATAAACTAGTAATTGATATATCCCAAAAAATGCATAAATAATTTTTTGAACGTGTAGAAATATATATATATATATATATATATATATATATACATTTTCAAATCACAAAATAAGGTCTTTCTATGAAGACTGGATTGAGTTCAATTCAAAGGTTTCCTAGAGTCTAATTTTAGAGTTCATTATTTAATGATTTAGCCTAGGTTCAAGGTTTAGGTATGTGCATATACCCTCTAATATTTTGGGCATTATATTGACTAATCTCCTAAATTTCATGTTGAGGCATATCAATGAAAATGGATCTTTTAGTCTTATCTCTAGAAATATTTTGAAATATTTGCTATTGTGAATTGTTGATCTTTTTGGAAATACTATAAATATTAATTTGAAATAAAGTGAAATTGACTAAACATTCATCTTGCCTCTCTAATGTGCATATTCATTTGATTAATGTTATTTAGAGTAGTGGTACCTCTATAGCACTACATAATAGGGAATGATGTTTCTACTCAAAATGTTATTTTACGTGTAGGGGCACACTACTTTCACCTAGAGTGAACTTTTTCCACCCAACAATTTTGTCTTGAGATTTTTTGGTCTCATCCGTACTCTATATAATCTTAGTTTGATTATGTTTACATCCATTATTAATGATTGAGATAATATTGAGATGAATTGTAAAGGTGAGAACTCTTATTTACTAATCATATTTCTTAGAAATGAATGTGTCATCTATTGTCCTTGATAATTCTTGACCCTTTTGTTTTGGAAATTTCTACTTGTTTTATGTTTTAAATGCAAAAATATTTTTATTTTTTCTTGTACTAAAAATTTACTAATTCATGCTATTCTATATTTTTCCTTCTTCTAGGTGTCCCAACCCACCCTAGAGATGAGCAGTCTGTAGAGTATGGGCTTTACATAATCTACTCAAGTTTAATTGTTGAGATGTTATGAGGTGATCATGATAAGTGTTCTAGTTTATCTCTTTATTTTAGACTACTTGATATTATACTTCTTTGTTCTTTACCATAATTATTGAGAATTTAGTATGCACCCATTTATATTTGCAAATTTCAACTTGCAGTTGAATGGTTGGGGCTTGTGTATGTCTTTTATCTTATGAAATAAGGATTGGACCTCCTATTAGGCCCCACTCCTTACATTTTATACTAAATTATAAAAAATATAACTATAGGTTGGGTAATCATGGGCATCAAGGGTCAAGATTTTCTTCAACATTAGGTTTAAGGTTCTAAATCACAAGTTTAGATTTACAAGGGTTAATACATGTGCCAGTGATCTAACATTATTTAAGGATTACAATTATATCTCATATAGGCATTGCAAGTGTCAACCACAACATCAACGAATTATCTCATTGGTTCCCATAAGTTTCATGTATAAATTATGACAATAAAATGGATCATTATATATATCAAGGCTAAGATCTAAGGTTATAGTAATTAGATGCATAATATCTATTCTATAGTCCAATTTTCATCAAGTTGGGTGCTAAATTACATAAATGTTACTTAAATTATGTAATTAGTTCATTATAATATAATATCTCATTAACATCTGCAAACAGAATTTCTACTCATTTTAATAAAAGGAAATCTTCAACATATTTTCATTGATATATTATATGCCTACATCTGCATCATGCTTTACCAAATACTAAAAGTTCATGAAATTTTTCTTATAATGGGGTTCATTGAGATCGATCAAAGGTTAAAAAATGAACCAAGATATCTAGGTTTTTTACTAGTCTGTGAGATGAGTAGCAACCTTCTCTCCACTCTTATTTTCTTGCAAATGCACTAGGTAAAACCAACAGTGTTTCATTACCTAGTTGTTGTGATAACATATCCTTTGAGTCATCACATGGTTGATGAAGAAGGAGGGAAGAAGCATAAACTAAAGGTTTCAAGACTCCTCCCCATTGTAGAAACTATCAGGAATGGAGTAGAGGAGAGATATTCACTTATTGTTTGTCAATGAACCAGAGAAGTAGGAAGAGTGAGATGTCGATAGGACCGTTGGATAGGTACAGAGGACAACTATCATAGACAACCTATAATTGTTGTGTGTCACATTATTTGTAGGAATGAAATGATAGATTTGAAACACAACATGGGAAATGCAAATAATGTGGGACAAGGTGAGTATAGTTAATAAATAAAGCCCATCAAAGCTGACATATTTTCTTTTTTATTTTCTAATGATGAATTATTCAAAAGGTTAAAAGAATGTCATAGTGAACTTTATCAAGAAAATATTATCCACCATGATGGTTCAAGGAGACTGAGGAAAAATCTTGTTAACCTTGATTATAAAAAATATTCAATTGCATATATCTAATCATTGTGCACATCCAAATTCCTAGAATTAAATACCATATTAACAAAATCAATCCCACTAATTCATTGATCAATGTTCCCTTTCTACATAAACTCCCTCTTGAAAAAATAAAGGATATTAAAACAAATAATACATTTAAGAGTGCAACTAATTTCCCAACAAATAACACATCTTAACTTGTATTCATTATTAGTCACTATTATTATTCAAATAACTCATAGAAACAAAATGTTTGCATAATATAATTGGTTGTAAGACTTAGTCAAATAAACTTATGAAAGGCCATCAAAATACAAAATCTCTCTCATTCTTAATTATGCAATTAAAATCACCAATGTACTTCAATATTGTGTATTTTTCTTCCTTTTCATAAACCCTAAATAAACATAAATAATTATTCATCAATCATAAACCCTTATTTGATATCTAACACCCTTGGAATCATATTATAAAATTATGATGGATAAATAGTATGCAATTTCAAAATCTCAAAACCTTTGACTTGACTACTTCCGCTTCGTCCACACTGCGTTGACAAGAAAATCAAACTAATTAGTGTGTGTAAAATAGTGACATGATGACATTCATTGTAATAAACTAGTTAGGAATGTCATGGCATGACAGTCATTTCTTACACCTAAAAATTGGTGTATAGAAAAGAGTGGATGGAAAGACAAAAATTCCCTTTAATCACACATCACATGATTTATGCTTATGAGGGACAAGTTGAGTATTCATGAGGAGCTTTCTTCCCATACTCCTTGTCATGGACGCATCTCTAAATCTTAAATGTAGGGTGGAACCCTCTCTACATGTCATCACAAACTACAACAAGCTATTGCTCGAGTTTCATAGGCCTCTAGAGAAGAAAAGGAAAGGCTCCAACATAATCAAAAAAGGGGAGGATAGAGGAGGGTCAAATTCCAACCATTGTCATAAAACCAATACCTTAGTGAGTGAAGACATTATAAATCTTTGCAAATCAGAATCAAGTCAAACCATTGACAACAATGCATGATTGACTATGAGACTAAAAAATACAAACAAAATTACCCAAATAATAAACTCGATATTTAGGCTCATATTCTTGCAATCGAGGACTAGGGAAGCTCTCTCGAGGTTGTGAGGACTAGTATGAACCAATTTTGTACTCTTCATTAGAGTATATCCATGTCACAAGGAAGGCAAAGTTTGAGAAAACTGACATGGAAAACAAAAGAAGAAGTTACAATTCGAAAAGATAGATATAGAAGTCTAAAAAAGCTCACCGGAAAAGGAATTTCTGACTAGATTCTTGAGGTGTTTGAACCACAATCCAGTCCATGCAATGAATTATATTTTTCTAAGAAAATATCATAGGAGTAGAGAGAGAACAAGATTGGGGTTTGAAACATTCACTTTGTAGGTTCCATAAAAGGAAAGGAGGAAACGACATGAAGGTCATCATATAGGGAATTTTCAACATTGAAAAAATGTAGTACAGTAAAATCTCAAAAAAGCTTGGTGAAAAATAAGCATGACAAGGGAGATTATACTCTCAGTTATCAACTTGATTAAATGTGATTGATTTTGAAATCATTTTCACTTCTTTACCTTTTAGTAATCAGTTTAGGCATCTCCAACTTTCCTAAACTATTGAAACTTGACACCCAAGCCAAATGACCACATGAGGAACCAAATCGTGTATTCGTTTCCACTTTTAAATAATTTTTATATTTTATTTAACAATTTTAATCTCATGACTATTGTTGATGCATTTATTATTCCTTTAATTATTTTAGATGATATTTTGTATTTCAACTATTTTTAGTACATTTATTAAATCTTTTAGTAGTTTAAGTGATATCTTGTATTACATATATTTCAAATACTATGTATTCCTAGAAAGTCTAGAGTGTGCATTCAATTCCAAACTCATTTGTCAATGAATTTGCACAATAACCCCTATTTTTACGCCTATGTTTAACTTTTTCCACTAAAACCTCCTAATATAAACATTTATTTTCCAAGCCTCTCATATCCTTTTTACATTTATAACTAGACAATGTGTATTAATATTAACTCTAATGAGAAAGAAATAAGGAATATAGGGTTAAGATATATACCAAGGTTTGGGTATGTTATATTAGTTGACATGTCTAGTTCAACCTATGTGTAGTATCAATTTGATAGTTGTTAGTGACTTGAACCCTAGATCATTATTGGCCAATGGCCTCGTTGACTTTTTGAAGATTGGATAACCTATTAAGGTTGACAATGCAATGTTTAAGCATTGTGAGGGTTAAATTTTCTCAAGAAATCTGGCAAAGTTAACTTTTGATTTGTTTGTTATGCCGATCCAAAAGTGATTTGTGCTAAACATACTTCCTTTCTCTAAATGTCTTACAATTTTCCTTGGAATTGTTTCAATCACCAAACAAAAAAATACTCACTATGTAAAAATTGGAAGGAGTGACTTCCTCTACTTATGTTCCACATTTCATTCATCTTCTCTATGTAGTGATTGCATGTTGATTTCCAGAATCACCTCCACCCCCATGATGGTCAGACAAGCATTGGGAGAATTCCCTAAGGGACTATGATTCACTGATATTCATCATCAAGGAACAACATTATTTTTTGGATATTACGGCCAAACTTGCTTACAAATCTTTATAATTGGGAATACCTACCACCAATATTAATCACAATATAGATGAAAGGAAAACCATAGAAAAATCAAGATGCCTTCAAATGTAAGAAATGTGGAGGTGTATCACACATTTCAATGGATCGAATATATTTTGGGATTTGACACACAAAGCTCAAGTTCACATTGAACTTTCAACCCCCATTTCAACACTAAGATCATGAGAGTTTCCCTATTACATAGTTAAAATCATGAACGAATAATGTCTTTGAGAGAAAAAAAATTAATATGAAGGCTATGGAGAGTTTTTTTTAATATGTGTAAGAGAAAGTAGTAGTCAAAGAAGTAGGAAAATGGTAAGTTGGCTACAAGAAACTAAGTAGAAGTTGAAGTGAAGGAAAAATGTTGTTAAACTCAATGCCTTCTTTGCCAAACAGTGATGGCCTACCTTCCAAAAAAAATTACAGTCTTTTAGAAATACAAGTTTAATAAGGAAATTTCTTTCCCCAAAGCTCAAACTTTTGGACACTTGTTGGATGAAGGCCGAAAGGTGGTGTGGTTATAGAATGGAGTATTCCCTGAAGTTGTGGAGTTTTTTCCATTTTTTGCTCATTGAACCCACCTTTCCACCATCAACAACCTTAGAAAAACACTCCCTCTAATAAAAAGTACAACTAGATCCCCATGCCGGATTAGGACCTGTCAAGCCATCATGGGGTCTGAGGAAAAGGCTCCCGAGAAGGAACAAAGGTGATAGGTTTTTCAAATCTCATTTTCCTTACATTACAGATGATAGATTTCATATGAGAAATCTTAGTTTATTCTAATAGGAGTCACCCCCTATCCATGTTTTCTTGTAGTGTGGGCCTCTAATAATTTCCTTACCACCCACATATTGTACTATTGAACATCATTTTGAATTGAATAGTTAAACTAGGAAACCAACCATGTGTAGTGCTATCTTTAAGATAGTCACTCGACTCAAATAAAGAAGAAGGCATGAGTCTCTAGTCACCAAAATCCTACAAGAAGCTTTACACATATTTTTTGAGGAGGATGATTGATCTATTGGCACAAATAGTGGCATGGATGTCCCTACCCATAGGTCAATGGCCTATGATGGGAAAAAATTGTGATCTAATAAAATGAGTTATCCATGACTGCAAATGTATGACATGTGTATGCAAAATTCTGTCAAAGCATCTCTAAATGAAGCTTTCCAATAGGGAATCTACACCCCCACACTCTCAAAGTCAGATCTTGCTTTTGAGAGAGAATGTGAATTGGGGAAAGAATGTACCAAGGAGGAAGTTCTAATAAAATAGATATGAAAAAATCAATTACTTTAATTTAATGTTATAATGAAGTTGAGTGGAATGTATGTCTCAATTGTTATGAAATCATTCTGCATTTTTTGCAATTTCTCAAGCATTTTGAAGGTTTCAAAGAAAGAAAAAAAGTCTCTTATAGTTGATGATATCAAATAGATGTATTATTTAAATGGCATGTAGGCATGAACCTTTTTTCTACTTATTTCTATGTATTAAGTGAAGAAGTATTGTTCCTAGGTGATCGACCTTTTTTTGATAAACCAGGTCCTTTTCTACCCAAAATGGTGCTCTTTTCTCCTCATATGATCTTTCTTTGTATGACCAATTCTTACTTCTTCATTTTCATCTTTATAATATTTTATTCTTTTTATCCCCAATGAACTTACAAAAGAGGTTTGGTAAAAAATTAATGTATGGATTACACTGATCAAACTGCTCTTTTTAACTAGAAGCTATATAGGAACAACTCCACCATAACGACTAAGAATATATGTAATAACAACAACAGATGAAGTGCACACGCAAAATGCCCCACGTTCTCATAGGAGTTTGATTTCTTGCTTTTCTTTCCCTTATCTCTTCTCTCCACTCTGGAAGTTCAAGTAAAACATTTACTTATTATAAGTTGGACTCAAGAGATATTGATGGAATGGGAAGTTCCTTCTTTCAGCTCATTCTTCAAAACTTCAATTGAATACAATGGAGCAAAAGGATTTGAACATTTTCATGTTGATATCAAATTGATGCCTTACAACTTGACTATACTCCATATGGATAGGGTAGAGGGGTGAGGGGAAAATGGAAGAACGAGTTATCCATGTAAAGATTCAATAGGGGGCCAAGAAATATCCCTTTAGGACTGACTACAACAAGCTCATAACTCAAAAAGAAGTTGCTCTATTAGCTTGCAATTTGTTGCAACCTCCAAATAAGTGAAGGCTTTTGTGTCCCACCATCTCATCTGGGCCTTTTCCCATTGACTTGAGAGCATGTTTGAAATGCATGTGAAATGAGTGCTCCTTTTCCAAATACAAGCCTTAGCTCCCATAGGAATTGTAGGGCATACCCATTTTCTACCAAGAAACTGAAGGGCCTTCCTTTGAATGTCTACACCCAGTGGTTATTTCCTTTGGGGTTCTATTGAAATTTATGATGTATCATGTTGTTTATTCCTTGACAAAAGATGTATCTTTTTTATTTTATCCACATCCATAGTCAGGGATAGACATATATGGTTTTTATCCAATATTGGTCAAAATCTTTTATTTGAAGGAAATACAAAGACTATCACTACTTATTTTGTTATTAATGGCCATTAGCACCTCAAATATTTTTCCTAAACTCTAAAATTATAATTGCATATAAGGTGATTGCTAGAGTTGTTGGGAAAACTAATCTAGAAGATACCTAAATGTAGGTTGTTCTACTGAAATCTAACCTAATACACTAAGTTGAACATAAATTATTATATTACACTTCTTGTTCCATTCATTAGGTTCTAATCTCATGTATAACCTACCATGGCCTCATTTTGAGATACTCATGGTGGTTTGTTTTACGTTTTTATCTTCTTCCAACACAACTAGGACCATGCAAAGCAAAAGGGACTAGATTATATGATTTCTAAATATGTTTTGATGTTTCAATTAACTTCATAAGATGAAGGTCATGCATAATTAACGACTTTCATTTCCTACATTTGTTGAATGCTAAAATGAAAACATTGCAAATTTGTTTATTTAGATAATGAGATCCCTTGATTGAACTAATATAAATATTAGTTGTTGGTAGTACATTTAAATTATCAAGATTTAGTGTGGTATTTAACAAAATGGTTGTAGATTAGTAAATTATGTTTCTCCTTTAATTGATCGTGTATCAATTAAGTCATCTCTTGGATATATTTCTAGTCTAACATTGTATGAAGTGTCAAAAAGAGAACAAAAGGTAATGGTTGAATGGTGACATTTGTATGTTACATTAATATAACTGAATGTGCACTAGGTTAAAACAACATTAGATGAGATATGTTATAGAATGAGAAGATTACAAAATTGTTGAAAACCATAACAAGTTATTATTTTTGAGGACTTGACATACTCAACTAACTTGGATAATTATTTGAGATATATAATGAGACTATTGAATGTGACAATAATATTTAATTTTATATATTAAATCAAATGTAGTTTGATTCTTCAAGAAAATTAGTTATGCTTGGTGTGGTCGTAGTGCATGATTTAGATGTATGATAGTGTTAATTTGTACAATCAATTGAAAAATAGGGATGAATCCCTTACAAATCTATTCTAGAAAAAAATTAGTCCAAAACAATGAGAATGTGAATATCTTGTGACGCAAGTCAAATGAAAATGAATACATCATATGAAAATGAATTAGATTAATTATTGTCTAACTCAAGGGAAAAATATATATAAGTTAATTTATAGTAGTATCTTAATAACAATTAGCTATGTAATCACCTACAAGTCATATGTTTTCATACGAATCCATATATGAGTCAACAAGTATACAACATTATGCAATAATAAACACCATAGAATCTCTAATGAAGGTATATAATGTAATGGATCAAACTAGCATACTATTCAACCAACATGGAAATATATCTAAAATATAATGGAGTGTTGATGCATTGAGTTCTAGTCACTTTTCAAAGGCTATTTTTCCTTGCTTTTAATGCATAATTTTTCATTTTGATATTATTTATGCATAATTTATAATTATTAGCCTATGAAACACTATTGCATTAATTAATAAGTATTTTTACCAAACTATGTAAAATTATCAATTTTTATTCAGACTTCTATTGGTTTTTTCTCGTTTCAAGAAATTTGAGCACTTTTAGCACAACTCGGTGCCAGTGACTTATAAGTCTATGGTAAAGAGATGTTGGAAAAGTTCAATAGGGAACTCAGAGAAGATTCAGTGCCACTAAATTTGCAGTCATGGTATTGATAATGCCTCTCAGTGCCAACGATAGGTGAGTCGGTGGTATCAACTTTTGCACCCAGAACAAGTCAAAACTCATAGGAACCAACTCGGTCCTACCAACATACTCGTCGGTAGTATCGAAATTTATTAGGGTTTTGAGTCAATTGACATATTTTTGCCACCGACTTATGAGTTGGTGGTACCGACTTTGCATGATCAAATAAAATTAAAGATTAAGATAGATCTGACGACTTAGACTTGATAACGGCCTAAGTCCCACTTATGACCTAAGGGGAATTCATCCAGACAAAGAGGGATCATGTTCTATCACATTACAACCGAGTAGAGTTGAAGAGGAGGAAATGAAGGAGATGGCTATGTACTGGACAATTTAAGCACATCTAGGAATAGGATTTGTAGCCAAAATGATGTAGATCGAGGCACTCACCAGAGGCGATCATTTACACCGGTTTCTATAGAATTCTTCATTATCTTTCTTGATATTAGATATTTGTTTCTCTCTTCCACATTATATTTGATGATAGAAATCATGTGGAGCTAATCCCCTTGTTTCTTAGGACCCCATAGTAGTCCAATTTTGCATTGTAATTGACTCTGATAATTGTATATTTATATATATAGATATATATATATATTCAAGAATTTTGAACATAAATCTATGATTACTTAATGAATTTCATGTTCTTGATCACCATATTCAACTGTTTAGACCGTTACTTGCTTAGGGAAAGGGATTGAGGGTCGTATGCGTCATAATTAACACAATGAATACCCTGCCTTGGGAGAGGGCCCACAGCCGTTAAGGGAATAACCTAGAGATATTTCTAATGCACCTATCTAATTCTTAAATTGTTAAGAAATTGGGTTTATCTTAGTAGAGGCAATGTATGATGTTACAAGAGCGCATAATACTTGCTACAGGTACCTTGGTCCAGGTTTGAGGACAAATGACTACTAATGAAATGGACTTAAATGCAATGTACACTAAGGTGAAACTAAAATCCTAGGGAATCCATCAATATATGATCACATTCCACTTAATTTAGATTTCAATTCTTGCAATTATTTATAACCAAACAACCGGCCACATTTTCCTTAGGCCTAGTTGATTAGGTTATAGTTAGTAGTAGTCTATGGTGAACATTTGTGTGAGTTCGACATTCGGTCCTGATAGACCTATACTACTCGACGTATACACTTGAAATTTTTAAGCATAATTTAGGTGTGTCAAGTTTTTAGCATCATTTTTTAGGAAACAACAACTCAGAGTGCTATGAATAGCTGCTCTAGGCCATTTCTTTTCTTTTATTTACATTTTAATTTTTTTCTTTGGAAATTTTTTTTTACTCAATTCACTAGTATTCTTTGTTCTCACATTATCATTAAGTTCTAAGGACCAGTGCATAGTTCACACTCAAACATAGATCATGGAGAGTCTACTCCATCCCTTGTAGATTAATCGAAGATTTTGCACAAGGTGCAAGAGTTTGGGGCTTCATATGAGAAGCTCATCAAAACCCCACCACCTCATGCAAACCGGGCATAGACCGTAAACATGGACCAAAATGTTGAAGAACGTGTTGAAGAAGGGACTGAAGAACAGACTATTTCAGAGAAGATTAAAGCATCCTCAACCACATATCAACTAGGTCCAATCAAAAGGTAGGTAGTTAATGTTGGAAGTTACAAGGTAGGTCCTGGTTTGGTGGCATTAATCAAATCACAGTCATTCCACAGCCACAGTATGGAGGACCTGATGGTGCACACCAATAGCTTTGTTGAAGTTGTAATATTGTGAAGCTCTATAGGATCCCATCTCCAATGATCTACTTGAAACTATTCTCTTACTCACTTTCAGACAAGGGAAAAGCATGGTTTCTTAGCCTTCCACTAGAATTAATAGAAACCTAGGATGAAATGATAGATGTCTTCTTTAAGCAATATTTTCCACCCCAGAAGACCAATGAATTGGTGGGAAAGATCCACCAACTTCAAGAAGCATGCCGAATAGTCATATTCGAAAGCCTAGGAGTAATTTCAGAACATGCTCAGGAAGGTCCCTCATCATGGGATTGATTTATATGGATCGACAAAGACACAATACTATGGCCTACATAAAGGGAAGAGGGTTAGTTTAGATAATGCATGAGCAAGTGTCTTCCTAAACAATAAAGCTACCATGTGTCATGAGATCCTAAAGAACATGGACAATAATTAGTCATGGGGGGAGCAAGAAGCACTGGAAACAATTAAAAGTGTTATGGAATCAAGGGAAATCATTGAACTGAAGGCTCAGATGGAGAGGCTCAAAAGAAAGTTGGAGAAAAATATCTAGAACCCCATCTGGAGGTGAATTGGAGGAGTGCATGTAATTGTATCAATAGTATCACCAAGATAGAGGTCCTAATAAGATAGACCAAATAGAAGAAATTTTGGGCAGGTTGGTCGGTCAGAATGAGGCTCTTTTGGACCAGACTAAATAGGTGTAGTAAAATCAATAAGCTTAGATTTGTAGTATTGAAAATCGAATCTCTTAGTTAAAAGGGTAGGTGGCTTCCAAAAAGAAACCCATTTAGTAGGGATTTCCTAGGAACATTGAGACAGTGCAGCAACATCATCAAGTAAATTGTGTCTCTATTCTTGAGGAAACATAGAATGTTATTGAGGATTCACCAGATTAGCACAGTCTAGAGTCGGATTGGGTGTATGTGCCAAAAGTTCCATTTCCTAGTAGTATGTACTAAATATTGGGAGGGGTGAAGGATTCTAGTGCATTATGCTCATACATGCACCCTTGTAAATGTAAGGTCTGCAACAATAAACAAGGATCCCCCATCTTCACCAGATGTGCATGATAAGGAAGTTCAAAGTTCCACCATTGCTATATCACCAACCCTAGTTCTAGAAAAGGTGCCTTTGCAAGAAGAACATGTGAAGGTTATGCTTCATTGTGGAGCAGTCACAATCAATAAGGAGGCACCCACCATTGAGAATGAGAAGACATAGGTCATTCCACTCACAGGAGATGTTCCAAATTCTTTCCTAAGTGGTAGCGTCAAAGCAAGCTTAGGGGAGGAGATCCAAATTGTGCCATACATACCCCCACATAGGCGTGTAGAGAAACCACACATGCCATTCCTAGATAGTCTATATCCAAGGAAGGAGGAAAAGTGTTCAAGAAATTCCTAGATATCTTCCTAAAGCTCCACATCAACATCCCACTTGTGGAGGCAATAGAACATATTCTTGCATATGAAAGATTCTTGAAGGGTATCATCAATAGGAAATGATAGATTAAAGATTCATATGTATTGAGTGTTGATGACATGGTGAGTGCAATGATCTAGGGAAGATTTTTGATGAAGAGAAAAGACCCAAGATGCTTCCACATCCCTTGTTCTATAGGCAACAACCATTTGCAGCAAGTGCAGAGACTCTGGAGAGATCATAAATCCCATGCCTCTCCACCTTTTGGAAGGTGGGATTGAAGAAACTGACTAAGACATCCATAAAAATCCAATTGGTGGACAAGTCAATTGTGAGGCTATATGGGATATGTAAGGATGTTTTATTCAAAGTCCAAAAATCCATCTATCCAATTGAGTTTGTGGCAATAGATATGCACGAGATGCGGAGATCCGAGATGTTATTCAAAATTTTGTTCCAAGCTATGTCCAATGAGATCATTACCATGGGTAGAGGCCACTTGACACTCGAGATATATGATGATAGAGTGGAGTGCAGACTATTGAATGAGTCTTCACAACCATCTCATGACAACCCAGGCTGAAGAAAATCACCTTGTCGAGCCTAGGACATTAAATAAGGGTGCTTATGGGAGGCAACCCAATTTATTTCTGTCATTTACATTTGTTAGGACTTTTCATTGTTTAAATTTAATATTTGTCAATATTATATATTTAACTGAGGTAAAAAGGTACCTTGATGCTTTTCTTTGGTGCACAGGCAAAGGCAAAGTTGGTACCACTGACACTTCTCTCTGTATCACTAACCAGTTGAAAAATGTTCAACATGGATTTCACAAAAAATTTGTAACCACCGACACACAATTCGGTGGTATCAAATCAGGTTGAATTCTGCAAAAGTCAATACTATCAACTTTTCTCAGAAAAAACACAGAGCTACATGAAAAGATTGTCGATACCACCGACACACAAATTGGTGGCACCAACTCATACAGCTCAAAGAAGGATAGAGGACATCATACTTGGTACCACCAGCACACAAGTCGATGTCACCAACACTGAGGCAGAGAAGCCAATAGAATTTTATCCACACAAACCATTGGGAACGTTACATCCACCACCACCACCTACACCACACATGGCACCCCCGGTCCACCTCTATGTTTGAATTCTAACTATGAGGACATAGTCAAGTTCAAGCTAGGGGTTGTTGGAACAACTTTATCTATTTTAGTTTTTTGTAATTGCAAGTATAGGATCCAGAATATCATGGAGTTTAATTATCATCTATCATCAAAAAAATAATGTCTGTCATGCCTTTGCAGTGAAATTCAAAAAAAAATGATCACTTCTTTTTAAGATCTATTTTCAAGTTTAAGGCAAAACCAGCTAGAGGAAGTGTATGGGTTAGTCGGCTTGAGGACACTTACAAGGAATGGAAATCTTAATCTATCCAAGATTTGTGTATGACGATGGGTTGGAGCCAAAACCAACCAAACAAGTAATGGGACCTTAAATGGGATTCTTATAAAGTAACCTTGGGGTTACCCTGTACATATATTTATACGAGAGGGACATATCATAGTTTAAGATAATCATCATCTCTTAATCATTTTATTCAACCCACTTTCATGACTTTTCATCCACCATAATCTGAATTATTTTCTCTTGGCTATATTTCATAACATAATAGGTGGCAAGCTGGCTAGTTTATTTTTAAAAATAATTATAGATATTTGCATAATAATTAGTTGCATAATAAATTTGATGTAGATTGCATTATCTTTCTGCACCGTTCTTTCATCATGTATCTATGTATCTTTTTCTTCAAATATGAAGTGAAAGGATTCACCATCACATCCTTCCTGTAGGAAAATATGGCTACAAAATATGCAGTGGAAACAAAAATTTAACTACTATATTCCCCTTTGAACAGTAGATCGTGTCAACAACTATGTAATGGGAAGGATGGTTGCAAGGTTATACCTAGTCCTGGAGCAAGTCCATCGACAATCCCCTTGCAGTAGCATGCACCTTTCTTCAAGTTGCACCTTAAGAGTGTCAACAACGGCCTCCTAGTTGATCACCACAGATAGTGATTGACTTTATCCTCTAGGTAGTAGGAAACTATCTTCTCACCTTTGTAGTAGTCCACACGAACCACTGGGAACTCCTGACGTTCTAGATGAATGGACAAAAATAAGTTGACCCTTCTTGTTATGTGTTCTAGCACTGACTTGCTCTCCTACTTATCTCTCCCTTGCTATCCATCTCTTTTACGGGAAGGACTTGCTCAGGCTCTCTTGCTTACCACAACTAGAGAAGATAACAATTGTTGGAGCTTATTGTTGTGTCTCAAGAAAGCCTCAACTACCCCTCTATTTATAAGAGGGTTAGGGTCAGGAGTTCTAGTCTGAGCGGGAGTCAAAGGGGATAGAATTTCATAAATTTTCATAACATGTGAATGATAAAATAGTTGGTTCACCAGTCAGTCTAAAAATGGAAAACTAAAAAAAGGCTAAGACGTGGAAAAATCCCCTTATCATATTTGAATCGATGATGTATGTCTTACCATGGATTTACTCTACCACTGAGTTAAAAGGTCTCATTTTACTAAATTCATAAATTAGTCTCTTCAACCCTTCAACTGGTCATTTCAACATGTCAATTGCAATTGTATTGGCAATTCTATTTAATTAATGCTCAACATGACATCAGCACTAATCCTTGATCCAATTGAATTGATCAACCAATCACTCAGCTCACAACCTGAACCTGATTGATTCACAGAACTGAGTTGACCGCTTCATTTCCGGAACTGGTCGTCTCACGGTTCTCATTGCCAAAGTTGGTTCAATTGACCTGACACTTGAATCAATCAGTTCAATACTTGAACGGGTCAGTTCTCAGTCTAGTCATTCAACTTTCAACCATTGTTTTTTAAATTGAATTACTAACTCTTTGGTAATCAAGTTTGAACTACATTCATGAATAAATTCCTATTCCAAGTATATCCTTTGTGTGTGACACTATAGATTCCAAGTTGTGTTGGTAGAGAATGTCCATAACTAATTTATGACATCTCAAGTAATGATCGATGTCTAGCAAGACATCATTGCTATCCAAGTAATAGGAAAGTTGGAGAACAACTTCAACCTACAATCTGTGATTGGTATTATAGTATTTGTATAGTTCCTTCGTCTCTGATATCTAGATTGGACGCAAGGCATAAAATCACCATCCTCTCAATGTTCAATCTATGTTCCTTGAACTAGAGAATACTGACTAAGATATATGTAAGCTCAATATCATATATTGACTCACACGATCATGGACATGCATTTCTCAATCCAGCTTATCAAGTGGCCAGGACATCATACTCTTATAAGAGGGACAAATCCCATCTATATCACTCACAGTCATCCCCATGTGTTATGATGCACCCAAGAACCACATTTATGGAAGCCCTTATTTAAGGTCACTATGGATTATTTCAAAGTATATTAAATGACATGTGATGAGTGTAGTGACTTCAGGTATTAGAACCACAATCACCATTGTCACTATGAGAGATGGTTCTGACTACCAATCTTAGTTTCCATGTATCACAATCAAGGTGGGTCTGTCTAATAAACTTTCCTCTAACAAGTATCTATGTGTTTGGTTTGATATCACATATCATTACTAATGAGATTCTACCATCAACCAACACACACTCTAGTCTTATGTGTTATTATTGACATTCAGCTTCCACAATAACATATGACTAGGGGCATAACAAGAATGTATATACTCTTTACATATGTATGGCATCATTGTTCAGGTCCTCAACCTAAAGAAATATGTCATTGAGTAAAATCATTTTTTATACATTTATTATGTTACATCATTATCTCATAACCGAATAAAATAGAATAAGTTGGAAGAATACCTTTATTATTATATAAAATAATTTACTAGATATGCCATTACAATCATCATATGTTTGGCTCTCTGGCCATACATACCAAGACTTCCAAAATGAAAAAAGAAGTAAAGATATGTTGAAGAAAATTCTAAGAATAAGTTATAAACTAAGCTAAAATAAAAGAGCAAAGAAAAAAGAGAGACATCAAATAAATAGGGAGAAAGGGATGTCATAAACTCAAATCTGAAAGTCATTCAAGGAGAAGTGAAAATAGTTACATGTGTGCATTCTTTTATCCTACACTCATCATTTAAATGAGACCTTCATTCACCATTCCACCACAATAGTAGGCATTGGGATTCATGCATTTCTCATTTCCTTCATTCTAGAAATTGATCATTATTTTTTTCATTAATGATTTGGATGTTACTCATGATTTTTATTCATAGCCATGATTTAATTCCACTCGTTTCTCTTTATGATAGGCCACATATATGGTTGATCCTCTCAATCATTTCTATATGGGGAATTCCTTCCAACATAGTTTGGTAGATAGATAAGAGCAATGTAGATTGGGAATCACATGGTACATCAAGTATATACCCTATTTAATATGATTTTAACTACTCTATTGATACTATTTCATTGATATAAGGGTGGCCATCTTTAATGAACATTTTTTTCACTTCAGAGTAGTTATTTGTTATGTGGTTGGTAAGCACCGTCTTGGAACCATTAGGCAGGGGTATTTGAGAAATATCATTCATATTCTCTGTTCTCTTGGTGACTTATTTAAATAGACCCAAAGGTAATGTTGCTTGAGGTCAAGCAACATTCAATCTTAGGGGATTTTGATGCACTGAGTTTTCTTCACTTTTCACATGTTATTTTTTCATGTATTTAACTACATAATTGCTCATTTTTATATTATTTATGCATTGAATATCATTATTAGCCTGTGAAAGACTATTGCATCAATTAATAAGTATTTTTACCAAATTAGGTTAAATTATCGATTTTTATTCGTATTTATGTTGGGTTTTCCTTATTTCAGGAAATTTGAGGACTTATAGCACAACTCGGTGCTACCGAGTTATACGTCGTTGGTATGAACATTTTGCAAAAATACAACAGGGAATCCAGAGAAAACTTGTTTCCATCGACTTTCCAGTTAGTGGTTTCAAAACAGTCTCGGTGCCTCTGACATGTGAGTTGGTGGTATTGACTATTGCACACAAAACAAGTCAAAACTTGTAGGAACCAAGTTAGTGCTACCGATATACTAGTCGTTACTAGTGACACTTATCAAGGTTTTGATTCAGTCGGTAACTCGGTGCCACCGACTTATGAGTCATTGGTACTGACTTTACGCAATCATTGAAGATTAATGATTAAGATAGATTTGACGGTTGATACCTAATGAAGGCATGAGTCCAACTTATGGCCTAAGAGGAGTTTGTCTAGAGAAGGAGGAATTACATTCTATCATGTTACAACCAATCACGGATCCAAGAGAGGAGACAAAAGCGGCAGATACATACCAGATGATTTGGTCACCTCTAAAAAGTGGATTTGTAGATGGAACATTACAGGTCAGGGAACTCACCAGAGAGGATTATCTATACCAGTTTCTTTAAGGTTGTTCATTAGCTTTCCTGATGTTTAGTTCTTTTTATCTCTCTCTCTCTGTAACTCATTGTATTTGTCAGTATAAATCATGTGGGACTAGTCCCCTTGTTCCTTAGGACTCGGGAGTAGCTCGGTTTTGCATTGTAATTGATTATGATGATTTAATGATATATATTTTCCTAAATTGTGGACATAAATCTATGATTACGTAATGAATTGCATGTGCTTGATCACCACACTGAATTGTTTAGGTTGTTAGTTACTCCAAAATAGGGATTAAGGGTTGGATAAGTCATATATTTACGTAGTTAATATATACTGTGCCTAGGGAGAGGGCCTACACTTGTAAAGGAAATAACCTATAGATATTGCTAATTCACATATCTAATTCCTAAATTTCTACAGAAGTGTGATTTGTCTTAGTATAGGTACTATATCATGTTGTGGGAGTGGGTAATACTTGCTATAGTTCCTTGGTCCAAGGTTAAGCACAAATGATTATTAATAAAATGGAGTTCAATGCAATGTATATCGTGGTGAAATTGTAATCCTAGGCAATCTACTAAATTGTGATCACATTCTACTTAATTTAGATTTCAATTCTTCTAATTAGTTATAAGCAAACAACCAATCACCTTTTCGTTAGGCCTAGCTGATTAAGTTATAGTTATTAGTATTCTCTAGAGAACATTTCTCTGAGTTTGACATTGTGGACTCATAGGACTATACTACTCAATGCGTACACTTGCACTTTGCACACACAATTTAGGTGTGTCAAGTGCCCAACATAAATGAAAAGTTTGATGATACCCAATTTCAGTTTAGTTATAGAGTGGTACTCAACAATAACCAAAGAGTCCATTAGTACCTAGTTTTCATAAGTAAAATGGAATGGGAACTTCCTACTCACTGGGAGCCATGTGATGCTTTACTCTAGTGGAAACATTTCGTGAATGAGTTTCTTCATGTCTGACATTTTGATATACCCTCATTTGTACCAAGGACAAGGGCCAAGAAAATTTATTGACAAGTTATTTCACTACCAATACCAGACATTGTGGTCCCTATTACAAATTAAGGAGCAAGTCTATTAATTTTAAGTACATTGGATTTTACCTTAATGCTTGTCTAGTGAATCCTCAGATAGAGGGACTTCCACTTGATGGTACAATTTATTTGAGTTCAAGAAATGTATCAAATAAAATGTTGCATGAGTTTAGTGTGAGGAATTTATGTTACAAGGACACCTAAATAATTGAATTGCAATATCATTCATAAAAACAAAAGTGTAGGTCATAATGGAAAGAAAATTATTGAGAATGTACTTTGTTTATTATTTCTAGATTTTTTAAGAATTCGGGAACATTGTATTCATCCTACCTCCCTCACATAGTCAAACTCAGCGAGAACATATCAAACCATTACAGCATCACTACCACACCAAGGTTATACTAACCCCTCCCCCCCACCAAACCCAACCATGCCAAAATAATCAAACTTGTCAACAAAATTACTAACGTGTCATAATAAAGAAACCTATGGAAAATTGCCTTATGGAGTTTCCCAATCAAGACCCATCCATACACATTGACTCCCTAACTATATGTCCAAAATGTTGTAAAATGTGGTGTCTTTCTTCTCTCTAAACTCATCAAACCCCTTGTCCTCATTAGGAACATGAGAGGTTTTGAGATGGACTCTAGAATGTGCCCTCTATCTTGTCCAACAATTCTTGCCACCGCATTCACTGCCTTATGTATGCATCTCCCAATGATGGAAAACTCCATAAGTGTGTCCTTGATCTCTTTCACAAATACATCCAAGTGCCACATGCTCTAGAAATTTCCCCAGATTAGTTGGTATCAATCTCAATAGATGAGATAATGAGGTTATGCTGCTCAATCAATTTCAGCTATATGACCATCAATTATTTCATCAGCTCCAGATGTGAGGTCATCGTCATATAATACGTCGGTGCCAGAATTATATGACCATGTATGTCTTTAACTACCCCTATTTTCCACCTTCTATGTGTACCATCCTCAATGGATGAAGACCCCTTCACAACATTCATCTTGAGGTTCCTTAAATTAGGAAGGACCCAGACAAAAAGTTCTAAATGATGTGAACTATTTCTCTGCTCAATAATCACGAAATGTGCCCAACTTCTCATGAAAAAATCTGATCCTCCATTCTTCAAGAGGACCTCTTTCCAATCTTCCCATTGATAATTCTTGTGATATCTTCCCATAGCATGTTCAAAATTTTCCTGGCATTATCATATTTAACCCTACACCAAGACCTCCATATCTCCTAGCAAATTAGGGAAGGTACACATGCACACATCCAACCCTTCACTCCAATTTCATGTTGTGTCCTGAGAACCCTAAAGAACTGCGAGAGTTGTGTACCTGCCCAATCAGTCGCCAAGAACATCATGTCTTCAAATTTTCCCCATATGAATCTAGCCAACTCACTATGGAAAAAAGATGGTTCATAGTATCCTCCTATGTCTTCTCACAACATAGGCACGTTGACGACAAGCATATGTTACAATGTCAAATGTTGTCATCAGTTGGAAGGGGGCCATTGAGAATCTTCCACATCACCGTGTTTGTCCTAGGTAGGGAATCATTATTCCATATCCATGATTTCTGATTGTTAGTAACCATTGAATATGCAAAGATCATAATTTTTCATCTTCAAGGAGAAGTCCCCTTTGACCTCGGGCATTCACATTAGGTAGTCACTAGCGTTTGAGATCACTAGGTGTGATTTTTCCACTAAATCTAGCCACCAATCATCCAACATGTGGTGTAAAACCTCCCTATCGTAGCCCTACAAGTTTATCCATACATCCTTAACATGGACATTCATGGTTTTGTCTTATAAGGCTTTAGCATAGTCTTTGAGAAGCTCCACACACCATCGGTCATTCCAAAAGGAGATCTTTTTGTTACCCACCCACCATTTACTAAGATGTAGGACCGCTGGGAATGCTCACCTAAGACTTTTCAATAAAGGGGAAGCAAAGGTACTTTGTTTCAAAAAGCACGGGTGGTGTCCATTATGATGTCTATACAAGCTCACATACTTGTCTTTGTAAAACTACACCCATGGAGAAACTCCCTTCAGGACATCCTTGGCCACCTTGCATTTGTATGATGTGGTGGTGAGATATAGGGATGTTAGGTCGATGACCCATTCATGGTAAGGCAATGCCATCTTGTCCCATGCCACCTAGGCTCTCCTTGTCATGGTGCCTTGGGTTTGCCATAGGAAGGAGGATAACATCAAACTAGTTTTCCTTGGGATCCCTTGGGGGACATCTGTAGCTTCCATTGTGTAAAGAGAAATAGATGATAGTGTGTGCTTGATCAACATATTTTGGACTGCAAAAGAGAGGTGATTCTCCTTCTATGAGACAATCTTTTTCTTGAACTTGTCCAATATATATTTAAAATGCATTATGCTCATCCAATAAACCAATGTTCTCAAGTAATGAGCGGTAAACAAGTGCAGCCTAATCCACAATCATCTATGGGTCCAAAAAGATAGACTCACTTGCAAGTGTGGTCATAGTAATCGTCCTCCTCTTTATCTTTGGTTTAATAACTATGTGGTAGGACTGAGTGTTCCTATCCTATTCTTCCACCCATGAGATCCTTGTATTCTCCTTCCATAACATCTCTTCCATGCCTAGGATGTCATCCATCTCCTTTTCGGCCTCCATAAGCAAACCTTTTAATTATACCAAAGGATTGTTGTCAAACTCCAGTTGCGACATGTGTACAACATCTTCCATGTCTCTCTCCTTCTGATGGATATTGCCAAAAGTTGTTTTATTCTAGTTCTAAGCTACATTGTCAAGTTTTTCATCTTACACTAGAAGAAAAAAGTACAATCACCCCAACCATCCATCTGCCTCCCCTATCCTATTGTGAACATACATGATTCATGGGACATTCAGATCTCCATGGATGAAAAAACTTTGAGTTGCTTGGTGTTGTGAGCACCCCTTGACCTGACTAGGAGAGGCCAATGGTTTGACACTCAATAACACGTAAGATGTTCCATCTTGGTGTAAGGAATTTGTGTCAGCCATGTGCCATTAAAGAATCCCTATTCACCATCTCCCAGACTATAGGGTTTTCTATTTTCTTGTCCACCCAAGTGAACATGCTACTGTCAAAGGGAATCTGATTGAAATCTATGTCCATGATCCACAGGTCGAACTCTAGCATGCCAGTTTATCTGGTTCATTAACACCTCTCTTATTTGCTTCATTTCAAACAATTTTGAAGTCTCCCCAATTTCTTAAGCTTTGTCCTTGATAATTTGGGCAAGCTCCATCAATGAACACCATAGGGCCCTCTGCTCAAGATTTAGGTATTTTTCATACACCACTGTAACAATGGAACATTCACCTACACTATCCACTAACTTCACAGTGATGTGATTCTGGTGGGAAAATAATGTGGATGGATGATGCGGCATATCAGAAAAGATCCACACTTTACCAACAAGAGCTTCATTGTCATCAAACCAGTCCAGACCCACAATATCATAGAGATCCTCCATTCTCACCACATCAATCGTTGGTTCTAACAGATCCAAGACCATTGGTTTTATGTTGCCTGTAATGTCTACCCCACACCTTTCTCAACAAATTATTCCCACCCCCTGATATTCTAAATAAGATCTTTTCACATATCATAATAGACATCAGTGAGACTTGACCAACCCAATTTTTGCAACTCCCATGCCTGGGAGGGTGCTCCTCTGCTCTATTTTTTTTCTAGATATTCATCCTCTGAGAAGTATCCATATGCCTCCTCTTCCCACTCATCAAATCTATGGAGTCTTTCTCTTGGCCTCCTCCTCCTCGATTGACTCCTATACGATTCCTCTCATTTTCTTCTCTCTGGATATCCTCTCTTGTATTTTTTCGAGTGTTACCTCTGCCTTGGTTCCTCTATGAAGTTGTCATCCCCAATCTCTATCCTCAAATTGGATCCTAGGATGAAGTCTCCTAGTCACCTATGGAGCAAGGGCCTTCTCCTTCCCTCATCATCACTGATGGTCCTTTTGTGTAGCTTATTATCCTTGTTGTCATCATCCATGTGTTGATCATGCGGTTGTTGGGAAATACGACATTAGGCAGTGGAAACAAAAAATTTACCGACATATTCCCCATGAACTAATAGATTGTGTCAATAACTATGTAATGGGAAGGATGGTTTCACAAAGATATACCTGGTCTTAAAACAAGTCTAGCGACAATCCTCATCGGCATAGATGTGCATTCTATCTTAGACAGTGTCTATGTAGCTCCTAATTTCATTGTGACTCCTCTGACTGCTCCTCCACAAATAGCTTAATATGAGAACTATTGCAGTGCCTCCTCTAATCTTGCCACACACTGCGAGTTGATGTTGCACTCTTAGTAGTAGACAAAAGACTCCTACCTCTAGAGTAGTCTACACTAACCAACTAGAACTCTTGTCATCCTGCTAGAATGGACAAGAAGGAGTTGTCCCTCTTGTTGGTGTACTAGTGACCAACCTTCTCTCCCACAACAATGATCCTTGATTGTTTCTCTCCCATATCTATCCCACCCTAGTCGGGTAGGACTTGCTCGGGCTCTCGTGGTTACCACAACCAGAGAAGACAACAATTGTCAGAGCAATTGATTCTCAATTGTATCTATTGTACTCAGGGAAGCCCCCAGTACCCCTCTCTTAATAGTAGAGGATCGGGTCAGGGTTCCCAGTCTATACGGGAGTGGAAGGGACCGGAAGATCTCAAATTTTCATAATAATTCTAGAATGATCACAACCTGTGATAGTCAATATGATCATCTCTCCTAGAGAGATGGTCATTTGCGACACAAGAAGGGCATCTCACTCAGTGAGATGATTGTTTCTCACTTTCCAGTTTTGCACATATGTCGACAATTAAATTCCAATTAGTGTATGTCATTATGTCAGCACCAATCCTATGTGCAATTGAATTACACCCCTGAGCTGGTCGTTTGGTGTATCTAAGACGGGTGTTTCACACCAAGAAAGATAGTCGTATGGCACCCTGGGTCAGGCTGAATTTCAGCCAATACATGATACAATCAACCCGGCACTCCCAAACAACTCTCTCAACACTTGAACTAATTGTTTGGCAGCCTACTCAGTTGATCTATTGTGTGTATTGAAACACCTAAACACTTTAGTAATTAATAAAATCATCATTCAAGATCAAACTCCTCTTCTAGATGAGTTCCTATGTGTGTGACCCCATAGGTCCCATATCATGTTGGCAGTGAATGTCCATAACAATTATGACATCATAAGCAAAGAGTGGTGCCTAGTCGCACATCAGTGCTACCCAAGTGAATTAAAAGTTGGGGAGCAACTTCAACCTACAATCATGTGTATGGTGTTATAGTGTTTGTACAGTTCCTTTGTCACTGATATCCATATTGAAGTAGAGGTACGGAGAAGTCATCCTCATTATTATTCAATCTTATTTCTTAATCCAGAGCAGACTACATGAGATATATGTAAGCTTAATATCACATATTGACTTACATGTGTATTTCCATACTTTTCTCAGTCTCTCTAATCAAGAGGCCTTTGGATATCATACTCTTATAGGAGGGACAAATCCCTTCTCTATCATTCACAATCTATCCCCATGTGTCAAAGTCAACCAATCATCCCCTTCATAACAACCCATGTTTCAGGACTACGTTTGATGATGTCAAAGTGTACCCAACGACATGTGATGAGTGATATGATTTCAGGTCTAAGAACCACAATCACCACCATCACGGTGAGAGCAGACTATGACTTCCATGGTGATGGCTTCCATGTGTCAATCTCACTATGGGTCTATTTGAGACACTATTCTCTGACATGTATTTGTGTGCTTGGTTTGATATTCCCATATCATGACTAATGATATTCAGTCATCAACCAACACAAACTCTGATTTTATGTGTTATTATTGTCTTTCAACCTTCCACAATAACAACTTATTAGGGATATAATGAGAATATGTATATGTATTCTTAATATCTGTATGATCTCATTTGTCCAAGTCAAATACTTGAAGACATATGTCATTGAGTAATATTATTATCTAGACATTTATAATGTTACATCATAATCTCATTACTAAATTAAATAGAATAAATTGGAAGCTTGTCTTTATTTCTTTAATCAAATCATTTACAATTATGCCATTACAATCAGCATATGATTGGATCTTTGGGCATACATACCAACAGACTCCCACTTGCACTTAGAGCCAATCACCCACAGATCTAATCCTGAGTGACCTAACATGACCATCATGCTTTTGTTGCACAAGTGATTTCATAGTAGGTTTAGTAACGTTTTCTTTAAGTCGGTATTTTGCAATTTTCATATCTATTCATTGTATGACTACTCGTATGAGATGTAAGTGTTGTAGTATGATATCTGAGATTCCCAGCCTAACTCATAGCTCCATTGTTGTCATCGGTATTTCTATTGTGTCATCCATAGTTAGAACATCACACAAGTTCACCCATATGAACTTATTGATCCATAAAGTGCCTTCAAATGTTCTTATAACATAGAGATACTCAGCTTCTTTTGTAGATTTGAACTACTATCATTAGCTCATAACCCTTTCTAGATTAAAATTCTCATTTAATGTCAAACATAAATTTAGATTTTGAATCTTTGTTTGTCAGTCTGGAAGCTTGCATCAGTGTAACCCTTTATACCTAACTCTTCCTTATTACCATAATTGAGGAACCAATCCTTTAATTTCTTCACAAGCACCTAAGAATGCTCTTTATGGCAGTCTAGTGACTTTCACTAGCATCTGACTTATTCCTTCTTATCATGTCCAATACATACAAGATTTCTAGGTAGGTATATACATATGTCCTCTCATCATATCCAATACATATGAGTTCACTGGATATCCTCTCAGCATGTCAAATATATATGAGATTGTTGGATATCTTCTCGTCATATCTAATACATACGAGATAACATGATAAGTACATATTATTGCAATATAGATCCAATTGTGGATGCATATGGAATCTATCCATGGGTTCATGTTCTTCATAAGAACTGGGACACTAGGCTCTTAAAATACTAACTCCATGGAATATGGACAAGTTTTCTCTCATTGAGTCTTGCATGTTGAACCCTTCAGTATCTTGTAAATGTATGTGCTCTTATTTAGGTCAAGAATCATTCTAGATCTATCTCTATAGATCTTGATCCCTATCATAGGATGCTTAGCATAAACCCTTTTTAGAGAAGGTATGTTCCTTGCCAGGATTGAACATTTGTAGGATAAGGATGTCATTCCCCATCATTATGTGGAATATTAATATACTCCCACTAAATATTTTGTAATCACAGATGCCATCTTCATCCTTACTCAAGTCAAACTCTTTGACTGTCTTATCAAATAGAAGATTCCAACTCTGAGATTCTTTCTTCAATCCACAGATTGACTTTTGTAGCTTATAGACTTTATGTAAGGACCCTGACCTTCGTTTTGGGCTTACCCTATTTGCTTTGCCTAAACCTTGTGTTTAGATGCTTGCTAATCACCTCAAATGGTGATTAGGGTTTGTTTATGATTTGTTGAGAGTTAGAGGTGCAGCTTGCAATTTACCCAAGTTTTAGGGTTGATGTGCAAGTTTGACACCTTGAGAGATGTTTCTCTCTCTCCTTGCATCCTCTAGGGTTGAGAGGATGGGTTGGGCTCATTGTTTGAGAAGCTTTGGGTTTTGTTTTGCCATATTGAACCTTGTTTGGTCTTTGCCTAGCTTTGTTGGGCCTTGTATCGGGCAAGGGTGAGCTTGGTGCCTTGTGTCGGCCATGGTGTATCGGCCAGGTGGTTGTATCGAGAAAGTGGTGTTTCGCCCATGAGGTGTATCGGCCAAGGAGGGTGCTAGTGGGTGTGTCGGTTTGCCATGTTGGGCGACACACACCCCTCCACCTAGCATCGTTTGTGTCACCCCCCTTGTGGACACTTGATGCTTGTTGCTTGCATGTGGCAAAAGCTTTGGACATGTGGTCGTAGGCAAGATAGTAGGTGGCTTTGCCCCATGAACAAGTGTCCCTAGGTTGGGCGACACCTTTCCTTCATCTCCCCTTCACCCTCTTCTATATATGTCTCTCCTTTCTCTTGCTTGGGATCCCTTCAGTTCCTTAGTTGCCTTCCTTTTTCCTTGGTGGATGATACCTCTCCTTGGTAGAGCTATCTTGGTGGCCTATCTCCTTGGGGGAGTCTTCTTCTTCCTCTAGTGGTGGTCGAACCCTAGAGTGTGTCTTGCTTCTCTTCTTGTGGTGAGCATCTCCCCCTCTTTCCTTGGCATCTTGTTCTCCTTCTTGCTTGTTCTTCGTACATGGTGGTTATAAGCTTTGTTTTTCTTCTTGTAGTGGCCGAAGGTGGTGCTTGGAGGTTGGAAGCTTCGTGCTAGGAGCTTGGAGCTTGCTTAAGGCAGGTTACATAACTCCTAACCCTAGATATACTACTTCTTTTTCATGTTGCATGATCATATGTCATCTTGATCAGCCATGCATCTTGTTAGATATGTTTCTTGCCCTAGTATGTACCCTTTTATCTTGTTATATATATAGTGGTCATGTTGTTGATGTGTTCTTAGACCTTGTGGTCGAACCTTGAGTTTAGGGTTCCTTGGGAAAAACCCCCCTCTCTCCCATTTGGTTTTGAGAAGTGAGTTTGAGCTCTAGTGGTGTAGGCAAAATCCCTCTCTCGTGGTTGTTGAGAGGTGAGTCTATGCTCTAGTTGCTTGGGCAATACCCTTCTCTCACCATGGATTTGAGAGGTGAGCCTTGGTTGGACGTTGACCGAGTGAAGGTTGAAATCTTGACCGATAAGGGGATGATCCACCGTGTAGCCCGATATGTGATGGAGGTTGTGCAAAACCCCTCTCTCTTGGTTGTTGAGAGGTGAGCCAACTCTCTTGATCTATTAGGGTTTGATGATGGTGATCTTGAGGTTGATGATGACTAAACTGATATGGTCCTTGTGCCTTGCACGATACCCTTTTATGGTGCTTTGCACGATACCCCTCTCCTAGGGTTGAGTCTTGGGCGATATGCTAAGAAAGGTTCTTTGTCCCTTTTTCCCAATATGAACTCCTACCTTAGTTGGTGCTTGTGGGTGTTATGCCTTTGGCTGACATATGCATGGTAGACATCCTTGTTTTGTGCCTTGGGCGATATGGGTTGGTTTTGGTGTTGCTCGATATGGTGCTTGGGTGGTGGAACCCTAGTTAAGTACCCTAGTGTTGACCAATATGTGGTGCCTGCCTTGTGGGGTGATAGGTTACCTTGGGAGCCATGTTGTCGTTTGTTAGTTGTGTGCTTGTTGGGTGATACAGTGGTGACCTTGGGCATCATAGCCTTAGACGATATAGTCATGGACGACATGACTTTGCTAGTTGACCGACCTAAAACCCTAACCCATTATGGGCAATAGGGGTGATGGTCGATATGTGACGCCCATATGTTGCCTGATATCATCTTGCACATGGATGCCCAATATCCTTGGGTGCACGATACACTAATGGACCCAGTTGCACGATACACCCCTTGATCCTTGGCTGCAAGACACAATTCTTGGATCATGTTGCACGAAACACGTCAGGTCTGGTTGCCCAATATCCCTTGTGCATGGATGCACTCCATGTTTGGTCGATATGTGTGGCTAAGTGCCCTAGCCGATAGAGATTTAGTGAGGGATATGACCTTGCTCGATACCTCCTTTGGGTGAGGGATGGCACTACCTGCCACACCTTTGGTGAGGGTAGGTGGTACCTTTGGTGAGGGTTATGCCTAGCTCGGAAGCTTAGGTTGATGAGTTTGTTATCTTGTGCCCGCACCTTTGTGGATGATGAGTTATGAATGATAGGTTGTGACTAGTGATATGTTTGATACCTAAAGTTGGTGCTAAGTAAGATGATAAGATACATGTTTATGTTCATAAGATAAAGGCATAGTGGATGTTTGTGGTTTGATTACAATAATGTAATTTATTTACAAGATACAACTTTGTGCTTCATGTAGTTATAATCATGGATGTTGATCCAATCATGTACCTTCAACCCTAATAGCATGATAATCATAAAGATCTATGTTTGGTGATTTAGTTATCTCTCTCAATATGCATACTAACCATGTAGGTATATCAAATGAATTCATAGCCTGGTAAGAGCTATGAGGTATATGTGTTTTGAATAACACTGAATAATGATAATCCTTGATTGATGGGATAATATGTATCACCTGTATGATGTGAAAAGGTATGTTGACCTGATAAAGGCTGAGTGCCTAGTTGAGGTGTTATCCTCTGATGTTGAGATAAGTCATTTATATCCCATGGTGATGATGTAAGCCTTGAGAGGCAGTGGAATTATGTGATGAGGGATTGATATCCCATGGTAATAATGCAACTCAATGTTGTTTATGTTTTACAACTTGGTTGCCTCAACAATCCACTTAAAATATACTAATTAATTACAGTGGAACATATCATGTAGTTTGCCCTGGCCATATATCCATCATCATTAGTAGTTGGCGATGGTGAAACGGGTTCTCCTGCGGGTTAACCCAGAAGCACATATTGTTGAATATGTGTGGTTTCTCCTAGCTAAAAATAGGAGGATTAGAGTGCAACTTCGGTTGTAGACTCCAGAGCATAGTTTTAGGCATGTGGCTCAATATGAAAGAACATGGTGAACAGGCTCATGGCTCACGATGTGTGATAAGAGCATAGTGAACAGGCCCATGGCTCAATGATTATGGAGCACGGTGAACAGGCTCGTGGCTCAGATCACTAGCGTCGATACTTGTACCAAGGTGGGATAGGTAGAGGGTAGCCTGACCCTGTGTGGATGCGGCCACCTAAGCATGAGACTGTGGTCCTTCTTGTTAAGCACTCGTGCACTGACCATGAGGTGGTGAGGTTGTGGAGTTCGGCTCTTCCATTGACCTTGTATGGCACTGGCTTTGGGCTTCGCAACCGATGGTTGGATTTGAGCGGTATGGCTCACTTCCTCAGGGCATGATAATATGTAATCTAGCCGAATAGTATATACTTCTTAGGGCAAAACACGGAACATTGATTGAGGCCTTTCTTATATAGTTGATCTAGTTATACCTTGCAGTTATTTGTACGATCCTTATATTTTATGATAAGTTCTTATAAAGCTTATCTTGTCAATCATGTTCCATAAAGAATATATGGTCATATGCCTCCTGGATACCCTGGTAAGATTTCTAATAAAATAAGTTTTTCTCAGGATGTTGCTCTTATGATCTATTGATATCAGTTATCTGCTTTACTTGCTTTTTTTGAAGTTTTATAGTTTCGGCGGGGAGTTATGTTTCTTGTTGGGACTGTGTGTCTCACCTCGTTGGTTTACAACCTTTATAGGTGATCATGCTAGACGTGGTGGTGGTTGTGAGGTTGCGGTCGAGCAGTAAGAAGAGCAGTAGGAGGCAAGAGATGGATATGTTGTTGTTTTGGTTGTTTTATAATAGAGTCCTAGAGTCATCCCTATACTCTCAGGTCCTCAGAGGTGTTTTGACTATGTTTTATGATGTATAGATGATGTAGCTTTGTATATCCTGTTGCTGGCCTGATGTGGCCCATTATGTATGTATAAATAGGTGATGAACTCTGGTGCTGACAGGATTGCTAGTTCCTATAGGTTGTGGACAAATATCAAGGCTTGTAAATATTTATATAACATATTTTCTGTGTAGGATAAGAATATGGATGTAATAGTTCTATTTTATCTGCTCTCCACAATCGGTTTTAATTAACTCGTGTTTTCTGTAAAATGTGATTTATGGTGATTCTGGGCATTTTTGCGTTGCATCTCATTGTCTGTGTGATGGAGGGATGTCACACTTTATTTGCAATGATGGATTTATAAAACCATTAGTATGTGTCACACACACATTGTCTTAATTATTCCAATGAAGGAATGAGGTTTTAATCATCCATATGTCAAATCTCATAATCATACTAAGTTGCAACAGCAAGCGTGATCCAGATGGATTTAACCATGGTAACTAGTGAGAGACTTCATCATGATCAACATCTTGAACTAGTTTGAAACTCTTTGTAACCAATCTACCCTTCCATGTTGGTCTTATTACAAAGACCCAAATGCACCTAATGGGTTTTATCCCTTCAGGTGGATCCACCAAGGTCATACCTTGTTGGTGTAAATAGAGTCCATCTTTGGTCCCATGCCCCGAAGCCATTTCTCATTTTTTGATTCCTCAGTAGTTTCTAGGTAGGTTTTTGACTTGTCTCTATGATTAACTTACCACCTTCTTAAGATATAAGATATCATAATCTTCAATCTCAAGGCGTGTTCTACTAGAACTGTGAGTTACGTGTGTTACATAAGGAATTTGATATTCCAAAACACCTTGTGATTTCCTTGTTCATATTGTACCTTTTGGGTTCTATATTTTCTTATTTGTCTCAGACATTTCGAGTTCTACTTTTACTCCCACTGATTCCTTTGGAACTAATTTCCATTTAAGAATTCAGCCATCCTAGCAACAAACATTGTGTGGCCGGGTTGGAATATAAGTAGTATTCAACAAGATAACATTCATGTCATTTATGGATAAAGCCTTTTAAGAAACTATTTTCTTATACAAGCTTTCAATCCTAATCATTATAAAAGACTTATTAGGACACCTCCCTTGTCATATCCCATATGGTGTCTTTTGAACCAATTTACATGGTACATTGTTTTAGTGTAAAGCATGTGCCAAAAATAATATTTGAAATTTACCTAGATATGTTTGATAATCACACCATGACTTAACATGGTGTGATTCCTTCTTTCTGATAAACTCTACTGATACATTATCATTTTGTTTCAGGTGGAGTTCATGATGATACACTATCACGATCTCCTAGAAGGTCCTCAAACTCTTGGTATATGTACTTCAACACCGATCATATCGACGTATATTACTAGTTTTACCAATGTAGTTATGTACTTCATTTATGATCTCCTTGAACACTTCAAGAGATACAACCTTGTATTTCACTATATAAAATTTTCAATATCTACATATCGCATTAGTAAATATAATGAGGTACTTGTAACTACCTTTAGAATTCATTCCAAAAGGTCTATGTACATCAATATGTACTAGTCCTAATGGAATAGTCGATCTCCCACTACATCTAGTGAAAATCCTTTTGTAATATTGCACAACAAATAAGATACACATGTCTCTATTGGTTCAATAACCAAAAGAGTCTAGATAACCATCATATGGATTCTAGTAATGCATTTCTCATTTATGCGCTCTAGATGATAGTGCTATAGGTATTCAGTTTGTTTGAGGTATCAATTCATTCAGTATATGTGGCATACACATTTGTCTTTACAATTGTCAAGTATAGTTTGTGAGACATAGGGCATTTCCATAAAAGATCATAATGTTCTTGTCATACAATATATATGATGTTTTCTTCAATGGCATGTACATAATAGCAATTCGCTAATTCTATTATGTGCCAATGAATGACAGTTCCCAACTATAAAGGTAGCAACCCTTGCTCTGCTTAGTTCTAGCTTACTCTTTTCAGGTCCTGAAGTAGATATCTCTATCTCCATCTTCTTCCTGAGATCCTCTATAAGGAGGATAGTTCTTTCAAATGTCCAGACGAGTGACAATGGTGGCACTTCCTTTTCTTAATCCTTTAAGTGAAAAAGACAGATTCCTTTTACACTTACCCTTTGCCATATATTGAGTCTATAAGAATTTCACTTCAGGTTAGCCTTGCCTTTGCCCTAGGACTCACTTTCGATGATCACCATTACAGATTTGTCCTTCTTCTTCCTTGCTTTGGCATCAACATACCAAGCATTTGATTAACTAGCTATATGATTCATGCTATGCTTGAATAATCTATTCATGGTCAACTCTTGACCTAAGATAAATCCCACTCATTGCACATGTCCAATCATATTGAGCACATGGGATTCTACTGAACCTCCCTTTGTCAGTTTGCACTCAATTAGCACTTTGGAGACATTATACCTTCTTTAATTTACATGATTCTTAAGATGTGTTACCATCTCAAGAATGTTCATGTTCTCATTTTGTTCATGCAACTCATAGTTCATACAATAAATAATTCGGTGTTAAAATGTCAATGGTATCATTGGCATTCTTTCAATAACCATTAATTTAGACTTAGACGCATTTGGAGCGGGTTCCTCTGCATTGGTCTATCAAGAACATAGAGCTTTCGCTCATTGATGAGAACATTTCTCAAAGTCCTTAACAAATTGTGGAAATTTATCCCCTTTCCTCCTTAAGGTCTGATCGCAATTTGAATGTGTTTTGTGTTTGATATTTGATTCTACAAAGAAATATTGTAACCCTTTTCAAAACATTTTTTATTTGGTTTGATTTCATAATTTTGATGATATTAATTAGGTCTTTAATTATTATCTGTCCAACTATTTTATTCAAATTGATAGCCCTCAATATCAATTTCAAATATTGCAGCATATAATATTGTAGTGGGCCAAGATCCATGTTTCATGAAGTCATGAGTCAGATTTTGCCAATCACCCACTACCTGACTATTTGGGTAGACCATCATGTCAATTGCATCATATACAACTCTTAGATAGATGATATGCACAACTCCTTGCCATTATCATTTGCATGCCTCTGGGCTTGGGCTCTCTAAGTCACCAATTAAGCCTGACCCAATAGCCAACATGATAGACATGCACCATGCTTTGTGCAAATCTACATATCTACCATCTTACTTCTACGAGATAGATGGTGCACCCTGCTTTGTACATATCTATGCTTGGTCGATCAAGCTTTTCATGGGTGTTGCTAATGGAAGGCATCTTAGACTTAATATTTTAATTGAGGGAGTTTGTATAAATACATATACTTTATGCAATCACCACATATATAGTATGTATTATATACATACTGTAACCATAAATGAGAACATGCGATTAATAAAACATACAAGTGATGGTTATTTCCATACTAATGTAATTCCTTGGAGCCACAAGGAATTACTACCACCTATGGTCCACATCATATGCAGCCTATTGTTGGTGAAGCTATGTGCTCGAACCAATTCAAGTTGATCGGTTCAACTCTTGAACTGGTCAGCTTTCCTCCTGGTTGCTCGGTAGGGCTCTTTTGAAGCGGTCATGTAGTTCTCATGTCCAAGCAGTGTCTAGACACCTCCAGGCAATCATTTGGGCCACCAATCAATCGATTTGGCCATCATTCAATCGGTTTATCCTCCTATCATCTGGCCTCCCCGATCCTCCAGTCTATCGGGTTGTCTCACAAGCTGCTCACTTTGCTTTTGTGCATATCGTCATCTCACATCGAAACATAAATCAAAACTATCATATTTCTTGTTACAATGTGTATGGGAAAAAACTTGAGTTATATTCGAGGGGAAATTGAAATAAGAGCATTTATTTACTTTTGGAAAGGAGAGAAAGGCTCAGTACGTAGGTCGATTAACAACAAGAATAAATAACCACAACAATGCATACATAGATCTCGGGTTTTGGCCATAACCATGCTCCACATCTGCCACCAAAATCAATTTTATGGCGACGTGTGTAAATTGCACACACACACATACACACACACACACACACACACACACAAACACACACACATACACATAGATATATATATATATATATATATATATGTGTGTGTGTGTGTGTGTGTGTGTGTGTGTGTGTGTGTGTGTGTGCGCGCGCGCGCGCGTAATTTACACACGTCACCATAAAATTGATTTTGGTGGTAGATGTGGAGCATGGTTATGGCCAAAACCCCAGATCTGTGTATGCATGATTGTGGTTATTTATTCTTGTTGTTAATTGGCCTATGTACCAAGCCTCTCTCTCCTTTCTAAAAGTAAATCAATGCTCTTATTCCTATTTTCCCTCGAATATAACTCAAGGTTTTTCCCATATACATTGTAACAAGAAATAGGATAGTTTTAATTTATGTTTCAACGTAAGACGGCAATCTGCACAAAAGCAAAGCAAGCAGCTTGTGAGACAACCTGCTCGACTGGAGGACCGGGGAGGCCAGATGACAGGAGTATGAAACGATTGAATGGTGGCCAAATTGATCGATCGGTATATATATATATATATATATATATATATATATATATATATATATATATATATATATATATATATATGTAACCATGAATTCATCATCTTGCATTCTCCTCCAATTGATACCTTGATTGACTCCCCAAAGTATTACACAATATTGCTTATGGATCCCTCATCCATGTAAGAGAGCTGCCCTAGGACATCGATGGTTTTAATGTAAAATTCATGGTTGTCACACTTCAGGATCCATCTATCGAGCACCTTATAGGCATCTTGTTGTGATTTAAAGAAGGCTACTTCTATCTTGTCTGAGAAGTAGTACATGTCCAACACTTTCGGCAAACTCCCATCCAAAATAAACACCACTTCCTCCCATCTAGCTCCATGAATCAATGATATTTCCATGGAAAATGACATCCTCTTTGTGTGACAGCATTGTTCCTCGTCTTAAGAATCAAGGACCACTGCCAGTCATTTATGGACCTTCCAGTATCCACCCCTTGCACTCCCAAAAACTGGGTTTTGCACATGGTTTTGGAGTTCTCTTCTAGATCGCGGTTCTAGTGGGAAATAAGGCGGGGGTTTGAAATGACACTAAAAATCCAAGTGACCTCGCTTTGACATTTATAGTAGACTTTAGGCATCAAGCATTGCATCTTCCAGTGACCCTTTCTCATGCATCTATATCAAATAGTTGTTGAAATGTTAAACTTTGATAGCTTCATGTTCCTAGCCCCAATGTTATCCCCAGATGGTGTCTCTCCAATATCTCTTCTAGGTGTAGGATCCCCTCTAGGCTGGTTGAGTGGCCTCTCATCTTTACAAATGTTGGTTCTACTTCCACCATCCCCCTATCCTTGTCTATCTTCCATCTCCAATTCATTCGATAGAAGGGAAGAAATAGCATGGATTGTTGTGTCTGTGTCTACCGCAATTAGGTTGATTCTACTCTTTGCTCATGATCACTCTACATGCCTCAAGGTTGTGATTCCAAGGGTGTCTGGTTAAATCTAGCATAGCCTTATATCTCTCGAGGAAGTCATGCATTTCCCTACTACTTGGTTGGGGGTGAATAAGGTGTTCGGGGTCCTACCTTGTCTGGTAGTATCCAGATTATCAGATCCCAAAACCTAAATTGCCACAAATGCATATTCCATGATGTTAAAGTGTCTACTTTTTCTACTAATCACCAAAGTATCAAAACCCTAAAATTAGTGGTTCTACCTTAGGAAACCTACCCATATGGGGAACCAAAGAGAGGTATGGGAAGGCATACCCCACTCGACCCTTGTAGAGGAAAATCTTCCCTTTAGCCTATGTGCACTAGTAGTTGTCCACAAAGAAAGGTGGGATAACTCTCATGACAGACACCTAGAGGCTACATCTTCCAATGGGTTAAAGGTCACTCTTTTATCATTGATTCATAACCTCCTCTCTCCTCTGTGATCTTGACTTTCTCTCACTCAAAGAAAAGTGGGTTGCCTCTTCCAGTGGACATCCAAAGGCTACCTCTTGTGATGGATGGTCTTTTAAGGTTCCAACCTAAAGGACTTGAGGATGGGGCCAGTTGAGTTGGCTAGAATGGATCTCAGCATGCAAGAGGAGGAGAGATGACTTGAAATTAGAAAGAGTCTTCTCCCGAGATCACCAAAGGTAGGCTACGCACTTCAAGATCCACGGTCTTGATCATAGATCTTGGCAGAATGTTTGCAGTCAGCCTTGGCCACACAATGTCTCTAGAAAACCCCCTAGGAGGCAACATCTATTCATTAAGAAATAGGAGCATGCGTCATCGTCTTGAATAACAACAACACACTTACTTTTTGTTCCAACTTATTCCAGATCTAAGGTCTGTAGCACCCCTTTCTCAATCGCTCGATCGTCAGATGTTCTTTTCTTCCCTAGTGACCTCCCCGTTATCAGGACCCACTTATATCGAATTGTCTCGCATATGCCACTCTAACCACACACTGGATATATGGTACTACCACTCGGGGATCTTCAACGAAATCATGTCAGTTCCCTTCCTCTTATTCTTTTGTTGTGCAATACTCAATACCTAGACAGGAATCTGCCACCACTAACATGGTCCCCAACATGTAAAATCTAGGTTTTCATGTCCTTTTAGCTAGAGGGGAGGGATCCTCCACCAAATTTTAGTCTTCCTAATCATCCTTAGTTCATTCTAACATCTGACAACTGTATCAAACTTTGGGATGGTGTGCCTCCTGAGATCCTCATTGGCATCCTTGTTTGTTCTAGCTTATTTATAATGTTTTTGATATATATATATATATATATATATATATATATATATATATGGGCTCATCTTTAATACCCGCGCACACTTCCTGATAAATTTTTTAACTTTTTTTTTGCAATTGTAGAGTAGCATTTTATCTAGCTCACCAAAAAATTTGATCCAAAAATAATATCATGTTCCCGCCCAAAATCAAAAAAATCGTCCATATATTTACTGAATGTATATTTTCTGCATAGTTACTCTTTTCCTCTCAAAGTTACTCTATATATCAATACAGTTACTCTTTTGATTCATATGAGTTACTCCAGTGTACCATATAGTTACTCTTTTAACCCCGAGTTATTCCAGCGGGTAGCGAAAATCTGGCTACCCACACGGGTAACAAATAAACAGCCTATATATATATATATATATATATATATATATATATATATATATATATATATATATATATATATATATAGAGAGAGAGAGAGAGAGAGAGAGAGAGAGAGAGAGAGTCAGACTAGAATATACTCGAGTGTACGGATCGCACGAATACACTCAAGTGTGTTTGCATATCAAGACTATTTTTTGCAAAATGTAAATCATTGATCTTCACCGTCATACTATAACTAGGCTACATACAAATTTTGAGCCCATTTGGATGAGTGTAAGCTACTCATCCAAGGGTAACAAAATCGACGCGCGAAACTAATTTGAAATGTATAATTTTTGCGGTCTTCATAACATGAGCTATACATATCCAAATGTGCTCAAATTTTATGTATGAGTTGTTCACGAGATGTTTAATAAGATCAATGGATTAGATTTTCAAAAAAAATATTGCATCATGAAAAACTACTTGAGTGTATTCCGCTCCGGATACACTCGAGTGTATTCTAGCCTGACTCTCTCTCTCTCTCTATATATATATATATATATATGTGTGTGTGTGTGTGTGTGTGTGTGTGTGTATGTATGTGTGTGTGTGTGTGTGTCATAGTCTATTATCCACAATAGCTACTTATATTAACTGTTATCATCCAATTCAACAATTTAAATAAGATACACTTTAATCTAGTAGTGAGGGGATGTAAACCCTATGTGGATATTCCCACTTAGTGAGCTAGTAGATTGCCACTCTACTGAAAAATATGTTAGGTTGGTTTGGTTCTTGAGGATAAATATTGACAAATAGTGTTATCTTGTCGTTCAATCAATGATTTTATATTATTTATCAGTTTAGCTATCCATCTCTACTCTACATCAGTTCTTATATAAAGTTATGTAGTTTTAAGAAATGTAATGATGTCCTTGTGGTTATTAATTGGTGAAGACTATTAGTTTGTATATCTCTGTCCTCCATATAAAATGATGTACAAGTGTTGTAAAGGAACATAGCTTCATGAAATAAATGGTTTTGGAATTTGAAAAATATTTTCACATTCTAGTTCTTAACATTCATAAAATCCCATGCCAAAAGTCATGCAATTGAAGGTCTATGGTTTCACTCAGATATTCAAGGAGTTTATTATGTTCTTTAAAAAATCCCAAAACACTAATTCCTTTTTACTAATTCAAAGTATAATCTAAACTATTATTATAAGATCATTTTAGTATTCCAGGGCATATACACCAACAATGTACTTACTACAGGATTGTAGAATACGGTCTAAGGTAGTTTTTGCTAGAAACCACAATTATGGTGTTGCCACTACAAACTTTATGTTCTTTGTTGGTGTAATTCAAACACTTGATATGTCATATGAATGTATAGATATAGTATTTTTCATTCTTACAGTATATTGGTCCTATGAGTATTAATTCTTAGGATGTTCGGTATTATGAAGATAGTGTGGACAATTTTTTTGGCATCGCCAATGGAATTTTTCATGAATGATATGGTCAAATTCATATTTGCCATTTGTCTATGTGATGGTGTATTTAATTTCATGTTGCAAAATCATTGTATTTGACTATTACTATTGGCATCTATAAAATTATATCTAATATTATTTCTATTTCATGAAAGTTTGGTTTGTTTTTTGTTATGGATTTATACATGTGATGTATGTTAATGTAGATCTAGTGTTTTTAGTTTCCAATTAATGTTTTTCATGATCATGCACTTTGTGGTAAATGTGGATAAACTAACCATGTGTTTCCTATTAATAATGTTATTTCAAATCTTTCTTACATATAGATCGTGTGTTTCATGTGAAGAAATTATGTGTTAGGAAACCTACCCATAGGGGGAACCAAAGAGAGGTATGGGAAGGTATACCCCACTCAACCCTTATAGAGGAAGATCTTCCCTTTAGCCTTTGTGCACTAGTAGTTGTCCACAAAGAAAGGTGGGATACCTCTCATGACAGATACCTAGAGGCTACCTCTTATAATGGATGAAAGAACACTCTTTTATCATTGATTCCTCATCTCCTCTCTCCTTTGTGATCTTGACTTTCTCTCACTCAAAGAAAAGTGGGTTGCCTCTTCTAGTGGGCACCCAAAGGCTGCCTCTTGTGATGGATGATCTTTTGGGGTTCCAACCTAAAGGACTTGAGGATGGGGCCAGTTGAGTTGGCTAGAATGGATCTCAGCATGCAAGAGGAGGAGAGATGACTTGAAATTAGAAAGAGTCTTATCCTGAGATCACCAAAGGTAGGCGACGCACTCCAAGTTCCACGATCTTGATCATAGATCTTGGCGGAGTGTTTGCAGTCAGCCTTGGCCACACAACGTATCTAGAAAACCCTAGGAGGCAACATTTATTCATTAAGAAAGAGGATCATACATCATCATCTTGAATAACAACAACACACCCACTTTTTGTTCCAACTTATTCCAAATCTAAGGTCTGCAGCACCACTTTCTCAATCGCTCGACCATCAGATGTGCTTCTTTTCCCTAGTGACCTCCTGTTTATTAGGACCCACTTAGATCTAGTTGTCTCGCATGTGCCACTCTAACCACACACTGGATATAGGGTACTACCACTCGAGGATCTTCAACAAAATCATGTCAATTACCTTCCTCTTGTTCTTTTGTTGTACGATACTCAATACCTAGACAGAAATTTGCCACCACTAACATGGTCCCCAACATGCAAAATCTAGGTTTTCATGTCCTTTTGGGTAGAGGGGAGGGATCCTCCACCAAATTTTAGTCTTCCTAATCATCATCTTTAGTTCATTCTAACATCTGACAACTGTCTCAAAGTTGGGGATTGTGTGCCGCCTGAGATCCTCATTGGCATCCTTGTTTCTTTTAGCTTATTTATAATGTTTTTGATATATATATATATATATATATATATATATATATATATATATATCATAGTCTATTATCCACAATAGCTACTTCTATTAATTTTTATCATCCAAGTCAGCAATTAAAATAGGACATACTTTAATCTAGTAGTGAGGGGATGTAAACCCTATGTGGATATTCTCACTCAATGAGCTAGTAGATCACCACTCTACTGAAAAATATGTTAGGTTGGTCTGGTTGTTGAGGATAAATATTAACAAATAGTTTTGTCTTGTCGTTCAATCAATGATTTTATATTACTTGTCAGTTTAGCAATCCATGTCTACTCTACATCAGTTTTTATATAATGTTATGTAGTTTTAAGAAATGTAATGATGTCCTTGTGGTTCTAAATTGGTGAAGACTATTGGTTTGTATATCTTTGTACTCCATATATAATGATGTACAAGTTTTGTAAAGGAACATAGCTTCATGTAATAAATGATAGCCCACTTAATGCATGATAAGAAATATCTTAAAAGTGATGACTACAAATAATTCATTGTGTGAAAAGTTACCAGAAAATTGATATGTTTATTTGCATCCCACTTTTAGGTTCTTATCTCATTCCCTAGGTTGAAGGTTATGGTTTTGGAATTTGAAGAATATTTTCACATTTTAGTTCTTAACATTCATAAAATCCCATGTTAAAAGTCATGCAATTGAAGGTCAATGGTTTCATTCAGATATTCAAGGAGTTTATTATGTTCTTTAAAAAATCCCAAAACACTAATTCCTTTTTACTGATTCAAATTATAATAAAAAATGTTCTTATAAGATCGTTTTAGTATTCCAGGGCATATACACCAACAATGTGCTTACTACAAGATTGTAGAATACGGACTAAGGTAGTGTTTACTAGAAACCACAATTATGGTGTTGCCACTACAAACTTTATGCTCTTTGTTGGTGTAATCAAAACACTTGAGATGGCATATGAATGTATAGATATAGTATTTTTCATTCTTATAGTATATTGGTCCTATGAGTATTAATTCTTAGGATGTTTGGTATTATGAAGACAGTGTGGACAATTTTTTTGGCATCGCCGATGGCATTTTTCATGAATGATATGGTCAAATTAATATTTGTCATTTGTCTATGTGATGGTGTATTTAATTTCATGTTGCAAAATTGTTGTGTTTGACTCTTACTATTGGCATCTATAAAATTATATCTAATATTATTTCTATTTCATGGAAGTTTGGTTTGTTTGTTTTTATAGATTTACACATGTGATGTATGTTAATGTAGATATAGTTTTTTAGTTTCCAATTAATGTTTTTCATGATCACGTACTTTGTAGTAAATGTGGAAAAACTAACCATGTGTTTTTGATTAATAATGTTATTTCAAATCTTTCTTTCATATAAATCGTGTGTTTCATGTGAAGAAATTATTTGTTTGTTTGATTAAATCTCGTTAGAATTCTCATTTAGTTGAATCTATTGCACTCAGTTGATTTGAAGTTGCATGCATTCCATATCATACTAATTCAATTTCTTTGTATTTATTATGTGTTTCTCATGTCATGTGGATTCGTTTCCATGTCTCCCATTACACAGTTGCCCAACTACAACAAATTCCAGTCTCATGTGTTATTGATTACTTAGACTTATTGTCAATTGCATTCTATATGATTGGATCTAAACCTTTTTATAGGTTTACTATATGATATTATCATCACATCACATTTTCCTTTTTGTTATTTAGGTAAATTCTCAGTCCAATAATTCAAATAATTTTGTTCCTTTACATAATATAGAGAGTGCATTCTCTATCATAAACGATCCAAGATCATCAATACATCATTCAGAGAATGGCCAAAAAGTGAGATGTCACTGGACATTTGTGTAAGACAACATAATCATACAAGGATAGCTACTATACCATGCCGAAAAACATAAAGTTGAAAACCACCACAAATCTAAAAACCAAACCCCTCAATAAAAACATTGCCTTTTACCAGCTTTGTGTGAACTTTTCTTCTAACTCGCTTCTTCTTATTCATCTTAGAAAGTATGTTGACTAGATAGTGAAAAATTTTGAAGAAGAAAAAAAATAACTTCTCCTCCACCATACCAAGATGACGTCTGATATTATCACATTACGAGATAAGTTTTTGAATGAAGAAATTAACACGACCGGGAAAAGTGTTCCTGGGGGGGGTCAATCCTATGAAAGTGATTTTAGGCACCTCCCAACTTCCTAACTTCTCTAGGACTATTCTCGGTCTGTAGAGGTCCAATTTGTTTTTGTTTCGATGCGGTGGTCGGTGTTAAGGGAAGGCCATCATTGGACTTCATGGTAGAAGACAATTGTAGTGAAGAAGATGGTAACTGTACGAAGAACATTGGGATGGCTTTTCTAAAAGATGAATGGTTAATAAGAATATATTACCTATTTCTATACCTCTTCATTTCAAATTCAAGAGGGTATCATGACAACTGACAAGGAGGAAGTGTTGGCTATACCATAGAAGGTTGGTGAACACTTCCAAAGGGGGATGGTGAGCCTAATTAGAGTACAATATTAGCGCCTGCTTTGTCTTCAGTTACCTACTCCTTCCCCACAATACTAGGGGTTATTTGTGGGTTGGGAGATTAATCAAGTTGGGGAGGGGTTATTCTCGAAGTGGGATGGGGTGGGAGAGGGTAGCAACGGAGTAGTCTGATGGTCTAAGGGAAAAAAACATGCTCCTCGTGACCATTTGATCCCAAAGTATATTAGTCATTTGTTCTATAATTTTAAAAAAATCATAGGACCAAAATTGTATTTCCCAACCTTAGGGTGGCATATCAAAATAAACCCTAACATCATGGGGTACAAGTGATTTGGAACCCATTTTTCTTAGTGTTTGGATGCTCAAGTCAGTTATGTACCTTCCCGCAACTCTTATTAGTTACTAGGGGCTATTAGCGAGAGAGAGGGGGTGGAATCAAAGATGATGGAGACAGAATTTGCAGTCGAAGTGACTGGAGACTAAGGAGGTGGGGATGGAGGGGTTGCAGGATGTGGTCGCTGGTGCTTTTGCGTAAGAACGACAGTCATCATAGGGCAGAGAGAGGGTTCGATCGGAGGTTTTAGGATTTTTTTCTCTCGCTATCTTTCCGCCCATTTTCTCACTTTTTCCGCTCGTTTTCTTTTTGAAATATCTACTGCCTTATGCCACCGCACCCTACTGCCGGGTAGCTTCCCCTTTGTTACCCGCGCGGGCAACAAAGACAAACTATATATATATATATATATATATATATATATATATATATATATATATATATATATATATATATATATATCATAGTCTATTATCCACAATAGCTACTTCTATTAATTGTTATCATCCAAGTCAACAATTAAAATAGGACACACTTTAATCTAGTAGTGAGGGGATGTAAACCCTATGTGGATATTCCCACTTAGTGAGCTAGTAGATCACCACTCTACTGAAAAATATGTTAGGTTGGTCTGGTTCTTGAAGATAAATATTAACAATTAGTGTTGTCTTGTAGTTCAATCAATGATTTTATATTATTCGTCAGTTTAGCAATCCATGTCTACTCTACATCAGTTCTTATATAATGTTATGTAGTTTTAAGAAATGTAATGATGTCCTTGTGGTTCTAAATTGGTGAAGACTATTAGTTTGTATATCTTTGTACTCCATATATAATGATGTACAAGTTTTGTAAAGGAACATATCTTCATGTAATAAATGGTAGCCCACTTAATGCATGATAAGAAATATCTTAAAAGTGACGACTACAAATAATTCATCGTGTGAAAAGTTACCAAAAAAATATATGATTATTTGCATCCCACTTTTAGGTTCTTATCTCATTCCCTAGGTTGAAGGTTATGGTTTTGGAATTTGAAAAATATTTTCACATTCTAGTTCTTAAGATTCATAAAATCCCATGTTAAAAGTCATGCAATTGAAGGTCTATGGTTTCAATCAGATATTCAAGGAGTTTACTCTGTTCTTTGAAAAATCCCAAAACACTAATTCCTTTTTACTTATTCAAATTATAATAAATAATGTTCTTATAATATCGTTTTAGTATTCCAGGGCATATACACCAAGAATGTGCTTACTACAAGATTATAGAATACGGACTAAGGTAGTTTTTGCTAGAAACCACAAATATGGTGTTGCCACTACCAACTTTATGCTCTTTGTTGGTGTAATTAAAACACTTGAGATGGCATATGAATGTATAGATATAGTATTTTTCATTCTTATAGTATATTGGTCCTATGAGTATTAATTCTTAGGATGTTCGGTATTATGAAGACAATGTGGACCATTTTTTTGGCATCGTCGATGGCATTTTTCATGAATGATATGGTCAAATTAATATTTGTCATTTGTCTATGTGATGGTGTATTTAATTTCATGTTACAAAATTGTTGTGTTTGACTCTTACTATTGGCATCTATAAAATTATATCTAATATTATTTCTATTTCATGAAAGTTTGGTTTGTTTGTTTTTATGGGTATACACATGTGATGTATGTTAATGTAGATCTAGTTGTTTAGTTTCCAATTAATGTTTTTCATGATCATGTACTTTGTAGTACATGTGGACAAACTGACCATGTGTTTCTGATTAATAATGTTATTTCAAATCTTTCTTTCATATAAATCGTGTGTTTCATGTGAAGAAATTATGTGTTAGTTTAATTAAATCTCATTGGAATTCTCATTTAGTTGAATCTATTGCACTCATTTGATTCGAAGTTGCATGCATTCCATATCATATTAATTCAATTTCTTCGTATTTATTATGTGTTTCTCATGTCATGTGGATTCGTTTCCATGTCTCCCATTACACAATTGCCCAACTATAACAAATTCCAGTCTCATGTGTTATTGATTACTTAGACTTATTGTCAATTGCATTCTATATGATTGGATCTAAACCTTTTTTATAGGTTTACTATATGACATTATCATCACATCACATTTTCCTTTTTGTTATTTAGGTAAATTCTCAGTCCAATAATTCAAATAATTTTGTTCCTTTACATAATATAGAGAGTGCATTCTCTATCATAAACGATCTAAGATCATCAATACATCATTCAGAGAATGGCCAAAAAGTGAGATGTCACTGGACATTTGTGTAAGATAACATAATCATACAAGGATAACTATTATACCATGCCGACAAACATAAAGGTGAAAACCACCTCAAATCTAAAAACCAAACCCCCTCAATAAATATATAGCCTTTTACAAGCTTTGTGTGAACTTCTCTTCTAACTCGCTTCTTCTTATTCATCTTAGTAAGTATGTTGACTAGATATTGTAAAATTTTGAAGAAGAAAAAAAATAACTTCTCCTCCGCCATACCAAGATGACGTCTGATATTTTTGAGAGTTTTTTTTTAGAGTAAGATGACGTCTGATATTATCACATTACGAGACAAGTTTTTGAATGAAGAAATTAACACGATCGAGAAAAGCGCGCCGGGGGGGGGGGGATTGTCAATCCTATGAAAGTGATTTTAGGCACCTCCCAACTTCCTAACTTCTCTAGGATTGTTCTCGGTCGGTAGAGGTCCAATTTTTTTTTGTTTCGATGCGGTGGTTGATGTTAAGGTAAGGCCATCCATCGAACTTCATGGTAGAAGACAATTGTAGTGAAGAAGACGGTAACTGCATGAAGAACATTGGGATGGCTTTTCTAAAAGATGAATGGTTAATAAGGATATATTGCCTATTTCTATACCTCTTCATTGCAAAATCAAGAGGGTATCATGACAACGGACAAGGCGGAAGTGTTGGCTATACCATAGAAGGTTGGTGAAAACAGCCAAAGGGGGATGGTGAGCCTAATTAGAGAACCATATTAGCGCCTCCTTTGTCTTCAGTTACCTACTCCTTCCCCACAATACTAGCTAGGGGCTATTAGCGGGTTGGGAGATTAATCAAGTTGGGGAGGGGTTATTCTCGAAGTGGGATGGGGCGGGAGAGGGTAGCAACGGAGTAGTCTGATGGTCTAAGGGAAAAAACATGCTCCTCGTGACCATTTGATCCCAAAGTATATTAGTCGTTTGTTCTATAAATTTTTTTTAAAAGATCATAGGACCAAAATTGTATTTCCCAACCTTAGGGTGGCATATAAAAATAAACCCTAACATGATGGGGTACAAGTGATTTGGAACCCATTTTTCTTAGTGTTTGGATGCTCAAGTTAATTCTGTACCTGCCCGCAACTCTTATTAGTTAATTATTGGTATAAATTTTAAAAACGTAAGTATTGGATTGAGGTTCCATCGAATGGGCATTTTTGAAGTGGCCTACACAGGAGGGGTGTACTATATGTCTTTAAATCCCCTTAATGGCATATCGCTCTTTGGTTCTTAATCTACCCTAATCCTCCAAAGCATCTATGACGTACCCCTATGTGAACGAAATAATTCTACACCGGCATATTTGAGTGGCCCCTAAAGGCATATTGTTTTCAATGACGGAAAAAAAAACACCTTAGATGGTTGACGTGTTGCTGTCCTGTCTTGGGAAACAAGTCAGCGTGCCGCTCGGCTTCGAATTACATAATAGTAGGTGGTGGTTCACTCTCTCGAGGGTCAGGCTGGTCAGCCGGCTAATTAGTAATTAACTAATTAATCAGCACATCGATTAGGGTGACCATGTGATCAGGTACAGAATGGAAATCAAAACGAGCTTGGTAACTTAAAAAAAGAAACGTGTTGACTATCTCTATTATTTTGGATGGCGGCGATCTTGACATGCACAGATAACGGTGTCGTGGTTGCTCACGTAGCTTTCAACGGGCATGGTTTCTGCTGCTTGAAGGAAAGAAAGCCCCTATCGTCTTCAGGAAGCAAAGATTGATTTGAGTTTTAAGCTCGTCGCAATCTGCTACCGCTTAAACAGTGTCAGCTGCGTGCTATCCAAACAATAGAAAATTGACCGTCCACCGCCCGAACTGAAACATACATACATACATACGTATTAACTCCTTTCCATTCCAGATGGCATCAATTATTCACAGAGGAGTGAGAGACTTCGACGATGACGCAAATAGACAAGGGCCTTGTTATTCCACCACTGGTACAACTCATATGCAGCTGGTTCCATGCCCGAATCCGCCACCTAACTTACGGCTTTCTGCGAGAGCACCCGTCGGGTAGGCAGCTGCGCGCCACGGCCATCACCTCAGGTAGTAGGTGGACCGAGTTCGGAACGGCAAGGAGACGACGGGCACAGCGGCGCCGTAACTCTCAGCAACCCCTACGGTGCCCTTAGCGGCCTCCTGGAACCCCCACGCCGCCTCCGCAAGCCCACGTGCCGTGGCATCGCACAGTGACCGCAGTCGGGCGAGGAAGACCCGGGAGTAGTACGCCGCGAGCCACCGCAGACGGAGCCGCCGGATGTGGCCCGACAGGGAGAACCGGAACCGCGACCGAGTACCTCTGCTGCTGGTGGCGGCTCCGCCGCCGAGACGTATGGAGGGCCTCTTGCTGCGCCTGGGTCTGCTGTTGCCGTGGCCAGGTGGCAGGGGTTGACGGGGCTTGGGGCGGAGACGGAGGCGGAAGGTGAAGGGAGTTAGAAGCGAGAGCTTGCGCGCGAGGGATGCTGCCGGGCTCTGTGAGGCGCGGTGGAGGAGACTAGCACCAGATGCGTCGTCGGCGTCGTGTCCGGCGGCCATCGAGGACAGGGATTGCGGGAGTGGCGATGGGGGCCGGGGCGTGGAGGAGGAGGTTCGGGAAGCACGGCAGCACGGGAGTGGTGTGGGTGAGTTGTAAGGATTATTGTGAGAATTTGCTCGGAATGGAGATTTAAGAAGTGCACGGTGCGGTGTCTCGTGGATGTCAAAAATAACGTCACAATCAAGAAATGCCTCGTCTCCAGGATTGTCATGTTTTTCTTTTTGGACAATGGGAATGGGATTGCATACTGCAGAAACCAATCCTTATAATGTCGTTATTTTAGACAGTACATATATTCTGAATTTCTCAACAAGTCGTCATCGTCTGGGTGGTGTAGTTGGTCATCACGTTAGTCTCACACACTAAAGGTCCCCGGTTCGAACCCGGGCTCAGACATCAAATTTTTTTAATAATTAGACCAAGATAAAATTCTAGTCCCACTATTTTCCTATATGACATCCTTCCATACACTTTTTTTCACCATCCCGCCTTCCAATCCTTCATCACGTTTCTCTCCAATGGCTTCTTAACAAGCCTTCCATACACTTTTTTTCACCATCCCGCCTTCCAATGCTTCATCACGTTTCTCTCTATTAAACATAAACCTCACGCTATTCTCCTATATAAGTGTATGGTCACGTCTCTCTAGCGCAGCTTGACCTTGTAAAAACATGGGAACTCACTTTATATACTTCATAATCACAATTATTTTCATCCTATCTGATTCTTGAAATCCCCTTCCCTTTTGATACGCAAGATTAGGGCCAACTATAGTACTAACACCATCAATTCCAATTTACTTCTAAGACATATACATAAAGATATAAAATAATACATGGGATGCATGGGAATATGTGAGATGATGGCATAGCGAGTATGGACCTCCACATCTTCTATGAATATCTCATTGAAATACGAACAAGTAAATGGGTAAATATGTAACACCCCTTGTATATATCATATAAGTGAAAGAAACATGCATGTACATTGTGTGCAAATGTCAAACAATGGGATCTTCTTGCATAGTGATACCCCTTTTGCTACTCCATGCCTATGTACATCTTGTCCATAACCATGTAAAAATGGGCAATGTGTGTTAGTTAGCATAAGTGGAATTGAGAATTAGTATTACACACATGTATGCACGTGCACACACTACATAAGGAAAGTATATATTTTTTTTATAAAAAATCATGAAGCACATTAAATCGTGAAGGCATTACTTGGCAACATCATAGCATGTATCTCTTAAAATATTATACTTTCTTATTCAATTTTAATATTTGTCCAGTCTTTTGCATGGACATTTTTACCATGGTACATGTATCTCATTGACATGTCATCCCTTGCATGGATATCTCAAAGCTTCATATCATTGAATTGACATGTAGCCTGGTACAAAGATCTAACTCCATACTGGACAATGTGTACCTTAATTTGTTTTTAATAAAACATGATTGCGTTCTTCTTTAAAAATCACATATATTCTTGAAATCGTAACAAAATACCTTGAATACCTCAAAACACAAAATCTCTCAATCATTCAAAAAATTATTATTAAATTCTAAATCATGAGTACTGCATGTAGAGATCCCATCACTTGGAAAACAATAGAAGTTGCATGGTCACGTATACACGAATGTCATATTCACATGGCCCCCTACCTTAATCAGAGAAAACTCAAAAATAGTCTTGGATCTGGATCAAAATCTTAACATCTTGAGAGAAAAAACATTGTCAAACATTCTAGTAATATCTACAGTTACTATAACAGCTCCATCTTAGTCTCAAACTAGGCAAAATTAGAGTACAGGGTCTCATATTCTTAGCATGCAAATCATCTTCCATTATCTCTTATAGAATACTTAAATTGAGAACTCACATATTGTGTGTGTCATATAATTCAAAATGAAGATTATAAAATAACATTTTGGAATATTTATATTTTTAAATAGTGTTCATTATTATGTATATATAAAAGAAATGTATGGACTAGTTGTTATATATATGCATTGATGTATATGCTACATAAGAAGGATATTTTAGGTTCGAATGGCATTAATTTGTAATGATATGTATTTATTGAACCAAATTAGACCATATAACAATTGAGGTTTATACAAGAAAAAAATACTTGTTGAACATATTTTTATTTTTTCTATTTCTTTATTAATTATTACATTACTAGTATTTTCCCACATAATCATCATAACATGTTGATGGAGAACTGAATGATTAAAATATAATACTATTATCCAAATCTAAGTTAATGTAAAGTAATCAATCAGAGAGAATAACAATTCATTAAAAGATTTCAATCTTCAAGCCTACTTTTCTAAAGATCCTTACAAAGTCTATATAAAGTCATTTCAACCCAACTAACTAGAGAAGCAACCAATGTGGGATTAAATCACAAATTTTACAAAAATAAATTGGAAATATCAAATAACCCATAAAACACAAGCCAAACGGTAAAACATTATAAATACAACTTAAATGACTATTTCAAAGGCTACAATCATCCTACATCAACTCTCCCCAACTTCAAAATACTTAGCTCTGACAAGTCTAAATAATAATATGGAGCACAAAGAAATAGAGGAAGTCTTCAAAGCTTGAGTCATGTAGCATCACACCAACAAACAAGGTAGTGGGGCAAAAGATCACAAAAGAACTCTGTGGTTGTTTGAAATGAGAAACAATGATGTTTTGGAAGTTGCGGAAGAGGAGAAAGCTCATAATTTTGTCTAGAGGTTGTGGAGGAGGCCAAACATCCCAGTAATATCTACAATCACTTAAACAGCTCCATCTTAGTCTAAATCTAGGCCAAATTGGGATCTAGGGCCTCATATTTTTAGCATGCAAATCATCATCCAATATCTTTCATAGAATACATAGATCGATCTCTCCCTTACATTGTGTGTCGTATAACTTAAAATGAAGATTACAAAATTACATTTTGGAAATATATTTTTTGAATAGTAATCATTATTATGTCTCTACAATAGAAAACTATATATCAACTTTTATATATATGCATTAATGTATATGCTACATAAGAAGGATATTTTAGATTTGGATAGAATTGATTTGTAACAAAATGTATTTACTTAAACAAACTAGGTCATATAGCAATTGGGGTTTTACAAGAAAAAATACTCATTGAACATATCTATATAATTTTTTTCTATTACTTTATTACTTATTACATTACTAGTGTTTTCCCACATAATCATCATAACATGCTAATGGAGAACCTAATGATTAAAATCAAAGACCATTATCCAGGTCTAGATTAATGTAATTATTAGTCAAAGAGAATAGCAATTCATTAAAAGATTTCAATCATTAAGCATGCTCCTTACAAAGCAAATATATAGGCATTTCAACTCAACTAACTAGAGAAGTAGCTAATGTGGGACTAAATCACATGTTTTACAAAACCAAACTTGAAAAATATCAAATAACCTCTAAAACAAAAGACAACTGATAAAAAATTATAAATACTACTTAATTGACTATTTCAAAGTCTATGATCATCCTACATCAACTCTCCTCTACTTCAAAAAACTCAACTCTGACGAGTCAAGATCATAATATGGGGCACTAAGAAGTAGAAGAAGTCTTTGAAGCTTGAGTCATGTAGCATAACACCAATGAACAAGGTAGTGGCACAAAAGATTAGGAACGAACATTGTTGTTGTTTGTAAATGAGCCACAATGATGTTTGAAAGTTGTAGAAGAGTTTACAGCTCATAAATTTTGTTTTTAGGTTGTGGAGTGGACCTAGGAAGAATAAGATCATGATAATATTCAGTTTGTGTAGAGTAAGTCTGCATATTTAGAAGTCATTGAAGAGGAACAAGCTCACAAATACTATTAGGAGATTGTGGAGGGGGGTTCAGAAGAATGAGGTCAAGAAAATCTTTAGTTTCATACATGATACACATTTTGGAATCCCACTCCTTAGATACAGAATCCAAAGGGCTATCTGAAGGTTGTGAAGGAGGCCTAGAAAGAACTAGATTAAGATAGTCCTTAGTATTATATCTCTTATCTTTAGGTGTACCCCATATACACTTCCCTCCAAAGCATGTTTTGAGTTATGACACATTTTTAATACACTCTTAGTGTAGTTTGCATGTCTAGCTCCCTATCTATTATTAAAAACTCCTCAATATAAGAAGAATATATAGAAAAGGATGCAAGATATTGGGTATTGGAGTTGTAATTGAAGGCACAGACATCTGAGGAACATCAGGCTCTAAAGTTGTAATTGAAGGCACATGCATCTAAAGAACATTAGGCTCGAAAGTTGTAATTGAAGGAACATGCATCTAAAAAACCTCAGGCTCCAAAAATGCAATTGAATACACAGGAATCTGAAGAACATCAGGCATTGGAGTTGTAATTGAAGGCATGGGCACCTAAATAATATTAGGATCTAGAGTTGTATTACATGTAAAGAACATAAGGCTCCAAAGTTGCAATTGAAGACATGGGCATCTGAAGAACATCAGGCATTGGATTTGTAATTGAAGGCACGGTCACATGAATAATATCAGGATCTAGAGTTGTATTTGAAATCACATGCATCTAAAGAATAGGAAGGTGGCGGGGTTGGTGGGTGTGCGGTGGGTGGTTTATACGGGAGGGGAACAAGGCATCTATTGTTGGTAGGTGGAAGTGGGAAGCGGGAAGTAGAAATAAGTTTGTTTGGCAGGAGTCGGGTGGGTCAGTAGGTTGTCATGAGGGAGGTTTTTTGTTCTAGGGTGTTAATGTGTGGTGTGAGATTTGTTGATTGTTGAGCAGGGGAGGGATTGGACATGGGACGGGATGTGAGGGAGAGGGACCATGGAAAGCAAGTGGCAGCAGTGGGCTAGTGATCAATTAATGCTATGGGCGTTGTTGATGCTCTGAGTTTGAGCATTTGTGAAGGAGAACAAACTGGCCAAAGAAGATGATGGATAGGAGGTTGATGTGTGAGGATGATGGGTGGCGGCTGTGAGGGAGAGTGTAGGATTTAACTATAGAAGTTTAGGTTAGACTCTGATACCACTTGAAAAAACAAATGATCAAAACCTGACTAATTATCAAGATCTAAACTAATCTAAAACTAATTAATCAAAGAGAATAGTAACGTATCAAAAGATCTCAATCATCAAGTCTTTATTTCTAAAGAGCTTTACAAAGTCTATATATAGGTGTTTCAACCCAACTAACTAGAGTAGTAGCTAATGTGGAATTAAACCACATGCTTTACAAAACCAAATTGGAAAAATATCATAAAACCTCTAGAACACAAGGAAACTGATAAAACATTATAAATACTACTAAATTGACTATTTTAAATGCTACGATCATCCTACATAACATGTATTTAATGTCGTTGAGACAATAAAAAATTATTGTAGATTAGGATCTCATACTTCATAATAGAATTTTTATCAATTTCTAAAATTTTATCTCATCACTTGCCAATTTTAGTTATGAAAGTATGTGTGATGGATTGAACTTTTGTGTTAATGGAGACTCAATTAGACAAAAAGAATTTGTGGATTTGAGAATCAGAATAACTTTTAGAGAAAATTAGTACATATGTGATGATGATGATGCCATCTTGGTTGGCTTTGTTTGTTTTTATGAGTTTATTTATGAAGGAAGAAGATTTCATGAACTATTGTGATCTAATAATGGTTCATGGGTTTTATGATTATCATATGAAGGCATTAGCATTTTTTGGTGAAGTTTAGTATTGGTATGAACTTTGAGTGAATATCCTTGAATGTATGCCCTTTTGAACATATAATTGACTTAGCACTAGAAGTGGATGGAATGTAGTTATCAATGATACAACTATGGTCCAAGTTCCTATTTCAATGAGGGTCCTAGAAATAGTTATAACAGTTTGAATACTATTTGATATGTGTATATTGATGTAATATGAAGAAATATATTCAATTTATAGCCTAAAATTTGATACACCTTAGTGCCATGTGCATTCTTGGTATGTAGTAGTGATTTTTGAATTTAAGGAGCCATGGGTGGGATGTGCAGAAACATCTTGACCATTAGATGATCAGATTGAATAGCTTCTATGATCATCTTCGATCTTGTGGTGCATAGTAACTGTAGTAGCGATTCGTTATGTATTGCTCAATGGTTGTGGTTGAGGAAAGTTTCTAACTGGGTCATCATTTTTGTCTCACTATAAGGATTCATGTTACTCATTACTTGTGGTTTTTGGTTGACAGGAGAGGGAGAATGGGCTCCCATTTTTTATGTCTCTCCATGGAAGGAAGAAATAGATATGGGGAAGAAGAAGAAGAAGAAAAAGATATAATGAGAAAATTAGGGAGGTAAGTAGGGAACACATATATGGGGATAGAGGAGTTCAATACAATTTTTTTAACGTGGTTGTTTCATTGACCACCAAACTTCATTCAGTTAGAGATGATGATGAACTTCAAACGCTTTACGTGAAGCTTCCTCACCACAATAGGGATATGAGAATGAGTCATTGATATGTCTATGGAGTTTTTGGGATCTTTCTTGATGGAGGAGAGACCCTTTAGTGGGAAAGCCAAAAGGTAGAAGATTTTCTCCCATGTGGATGAGATCTAGAGGTGGAAATAGAGCCTCCCATCTTCTCGAGCCTTGAATATGTGTTGTGGGAAGTCCAAACTCTACCATGGGGATCATGATGACAAAAGAAGGATGTTAGGGGGACTAGACAATGTGTGATTTGATGTGTGGCGTATTGCTCTACAAATTCATAGTGTTTACCTAGATCAAGTACAATAGTCACCACATGTAAGTAGATGGATCTTATCACAATAAAGTTAGGATTGAAACTAAAGGACAACTTGTTTAAGAATAGATTGATTGAAGTAACCAAAAATGAACTAGTATTTAACACAAGATATAATTTTGGTTGATTAAACTAAGGTTGCAAATATTAAAGGTTGAACTAAAGTCTAGATTTATCAATGGATGAAAATACTGGGGTGGAATGGGTTTAACTGACGCATCTATCATTCAGTCTCTCATTGATTAAGAATGGACATACATATGTTGAGGCTAGGAAAATCCTCCTTGTGGAATTAGGATTAAAACCTAGACAGATTTCAATCTAAGCTCACCATCACGTTACCTAGAAATAATACAACTATCGCCCCAGAAAACACCTATCCAAAATTCTAATCAAGGATTTAACATGAATCAATCGATATCCTAGATCTTAGGTTTAAAATTATTCTACACCAAAGATCTAAGTTATATATAAACTTGATGATTGGGCAAGAATATAAGCATAAAAATGATTGATTCAAAACATATATTGGCCCATACAATTGTAGATATAGTAAGGAAAGCAAAATCGGGCAGAGGGGCTAATACACATACCCTAGCGAGATGACTATTCGCTCATGGCAGCATTTACAAAAGCAATAGGGAAGAAGAGAGAAGAAGTCATCACACACTCTAGAGAGATGACTATCCACTCATGGCAGCATTTACAAAAGCAATAGGGAAAAAGAGAGAAGAAGTCATCATCACAGAAGGATGGGAAATCACAGTCATAGCATGCAGAAACAACTCTTCAAACTCTAGAATAATGATGTCCAAATAATTGCAAGAAAACATCATGGACATTCATTAGAGATGGGATTTTGAATCGTTGGACTCTCTTTTCCTATAGAATGCATTTTTGTTATGGAATGAAGCAAGTTGATGATGGATCTATGGTGGAGTCATCCTTTGTTCTAACTTCCTTTGAGATTAGAACCTAGGAGCTTTGGCGAGGTAGTTTTCTTGTCTCCTGGTAGGTCGATGAAGATAGACAATGGAGGGGTCAGCAAAGGTTGGAGGATGGTGATGTGGAGCAAAAATGGCATCCTAGAAGAGGGATAGTGGATCCTTTTCTCTACAGCTTTGGTGTTCTAGTTATTGGTAGGGTCTATGGTTTAGAACCCTTCCCAGCTGGTTATGTAGTCGCCATGGACACAAGAGATCGGTAGTTCAAGGTAGATGAAGGGTCTTACACCCCTTCAATACCATCTTCAGGGTGAGGTGCAAGAATCTCGTCGGGCAGTAGTGTAGAAATCACATTAGGGGTTGAGTTTCTGTTGCGGGTTGAGTTTATGTTGGGAAGGGATGCAAAAATCCCATTGGGTAGATTCTCGTCAGGGGCCAAGTTTCCATTGAGCTAGAGTATTATCGATCCAACAAGAATCTTAGATAAAGTAAAACCACCCTAATGAAGCTATTAATGTGGGTCATCAGGCATACGTTTATGAGACTTCAGCCCAACAAAATGTTGGTTGATGATGTTGCTCGATGAAGGCTTGGGTCATCGAAAAATTATTATATTTTACCAAAAGTTTTTTAGGCCTGCTAGTCGGTTAGCAGGACCATCATCCCCTACACTCTTACCATGAAATGAAGTTCAATCATGTCATGGATATGGGGGAAATTGGTCAAAATCATATAAATTAACATAAAACTTTAGAGTACCAAAATATAAGCTAGTTCTAAATTGAAATGATGTAAATGATGCAAACTATGCTAAAAATGCAGCTAAATTCAAGATGAATATGCATTCATCTTGATTCCTTACAGATCTAGAGATCCTCTTGTATATGTAGTATGTGCATACATAAAAGTATACCATTCAATATGCAATCTCAATGTGTAATAATTCATGTTGTAATTATTTACTATATGTGAGCTTGTGGTTATGGATTGTTTTTGTTCATGTTCATGAACTACTTTTATTCCTTCTGACATACTATAATTCTCTTCTTCTTATCCTATTGTGCAGTGTTCAAAAATGGAATCTCACTTAATGAAGAGCTTTAATTTGGGTACCACATGCAATGTTAATTTTTTAAAGTCTGAGGACATCATTATACCCTTACACGTTTTTAGGTCAAAATGACATTAGCTAATGAAAATAAAGAAAATCATGAGGTACATATAGGTGCAATAAATTAAAATATGATTCCTAACACCGAATTCTCAAACACCATGTGTATCACTTGTTTTTAGTCATGAATATACTAAATATGAAAGATTGACTTATCTAAGAAAAAATATACTAAATATGATATACTTTGTTTTTGGTCCTTGGGTCCTAGTTGGATGGTCACCTAACCAATGCACCACACAAATAATGTTGATGTGGTGCCATGAAAATTAATATTATGGTGAGGTGATATTACTTCTATGAGAAACCATACCAAAAAGTTTAGTTGTTGCTCGTTTACTCATATTATCCTCTTTCCTTATGACTTGTCACCTATTGTAGCTTGTTTGTCATTTTCCCAACCTTCTCTATCATTTTTTCATAATGGTCCTTCCACCTATTTATTTTGATCCGTCCACTTCTTCTAACATTTATTTATTTTTGTCCTCGTGATACCAAACCAAAGCCACCCTAACCTTGTTTATTGGGCATGGATACAAGGTCCTCACATATAGACTTAGTCTTCTCCCTCGCCACATACTTGTGGCTATTTTAGTCACTACCCCAGTTGAATGGGGGGAGCACTGAGGATCCATTGGATCTCTTTGTCTAATATCTTCTTATATTATCTATTACTATTGTTATCAAAATTCTTATTTTGTCATCTTTCTCTCATTTATTTTTTATCCTCTAACTATATTAAAAGATTCAATAATATCCAATAAGTCATATATTATTATTCATGATAGAAAATTTAGGTGTATCCTTTCTGCCCTTTATTTTTATCTTCAAATGATATACAAAAATTCTAATCAGACAAATTCTTCCTCTAACCAACTACTTTGGGTTCATCCTTACTCCTCTTCAAAAAAATACTAAAATCCTCCAAGCCAAAAAATATAACTATTAAAATTTTAAACGGGCACCCGAGTGGTAAAAGTGATGTTGTATGACCGAGATATAGTGAGTTTGAAACCCCCTTGGTGATGGGAGGAATGAATTGCAAATTTTATTTTTAAATGACTATAAAACTATATAAAAAATTCATATAAATTTCTTAAATGGATTTCTTCTATATCCACTTCCATTTCAAATATCAACTTAATTAGGGTTGATTCTGTCTCACCAGTCACCCCTCTCATTGCTCCTGCGATTCTTAGGGTTTTGGTTTTCATCCAGAGAGTTTGAGAAGAAAGCGGCGGAGATGTTTCTCAGAGCAATTCCAAGGCACCCAGACAAGGCGGCGGCGTACCGGCAACTGAAGAAGCATCTCACCATCATGGGCGTATGGGTTGCCGTAATCCGTGTGACACCCTACGTTCTCGGCTACCTCTCCCAGGAGAAGGAGGAGCTCAAGCTCGAGCTGTAAGGACGCTGGCTCCCATGCGATCTAGTGGTACCGCGGAGGCCTATACTCAAGATGGACTTACAACTCCCGGTCTTCTTCTGAAGAAGTCTATTTTTTAGTTGTCTTTTTCATGTTTCTGAACTGCTGTAGAGGTGTGAGTCCCTCCATAGAGAGATGGTATACATTTCAGCCAGCATGGTTTAGGTGTTAAGATGGGTTAGGTTTCAATATTGTTGGGCATGAGCTCTTGATGAACAATCAGTATTCTAAACAGAAGCTATCTACTGGGTAATTCATTTCGGTTTGGCAAAAAATATATATCAACTTAATTAGGTCTATAGAATTTGAGATATGTGTAACATACTAAAACTTGGACATATTATCTTTTTGGCCCTTATCTAAGATTTTTCATTAATTTATATCCTTCTTGGCCTTTCTGTTTAATTTGCAAAAATAATAGTAGTTTGGTGAACATTTGTTCATTATTATTGCCAGCATATGGGTTTATGCACAAATACCTCAATAAATATATTTAATAATGGTTTAATATGCAAATTTACCACTCATGTAATATATTAATAAAATATATTCATTCTAGATCATTCCTTAGCCTTATGGGGTAAGGAAGAGAAAAAGGAATGAATAATAATGCTTTAAACATGTTAATGTGATGTGGAAATATTCAATATGTTAAATATTGAAAATATTGGATAATGGACTAAAATTCAGAAAAGGAAGATTAATTGGTTAAAGATAAGTTGAGATTTGTTTTCCTTGGGTTTGGTTTGGCTTTGAGGCTAAGTTTCATAATTTTGGGACACTAATAATTATATCTCTTTTATTTTAAAAAGAAAAGGTGAATTTTCATCAATATATAAAATAAAATACTTAATTACTCCAAAAGTGGAAAATAAGCTTAGATTCGTGATCTACACATTAAAAATAGCCTTTGGGTGAATTTTCATGTAATTTGGATAATCTTTAATATTCATGTTAAATTAGGAGAGAGAAAGTGTATAGAACCTTCAATATATTAAATAAATGAACAAATAATCTCAGCATATAAAATTAATGGGAAATTCATATCTAAGGCACTTAAGGTGACTTGTGGGTGAAGTTTCATCAAATTTGGAGCATCTTATCACCATTAATGAAGGAGGAAAGAGAAAATATGTTTTGATTTATTTAACCCATTAAAAGTTCCCAAAAGGAAAAATTAATTGTATATTCAGATACTACACCTCAAAATAAGTCAGTGTGTCAATTTTTGTTAAATTTGGAAATTGTTTGAGCACTCAATTGAAGAGAGAGAAATTCATTAAATAATACAAGCATCGCTTAATAATTGAATTAGAAATAAATGGCAGGCAGATATTTATCTTGTTTTCGCCTGAACGGACAGCTGAGATCGACCGAGGATGTGTGTCCATGGGATCAGGCGGCCCCAGATCATCGTCTAGATCGAGTAGGATCTGGAAAGGGAAAACAGAATCTGATATTTTCTAACTGGCTTTTCTCCCTCGTCTCTCAACCAAATTCGATGATTTCTTCGCCAATAGTTTCTATTTTTTATTGAAAATCTTTTGAGTTGCTATTTGTTCTGGATAATCAATACATGAGGAAAACCCCAATTCTTGCTCCCCGAGGCTTTATGTCCAACTTGGAAAACCCTAAGAAACTACCCCATCTGTAAACACCCCTACCCAATGCTTGTTGGATACTTTTACAACATGTTCCTCCTCTGAATTCCACCATTGTTCATGTTTTAGACCCCGGTGATCGAATTTTGTCCCAGACCTTACTGTTCCCATTGCTTCCTCCCCTCTCTGCCTCTAAGAAAATTAAAGGTACCCTTGAATTTGTCTTCTTCTAAGCTTTCTTTTGGTACCCTATTTGTCGATTTTGGTCCACATTTGCGAAAAAACCCAAAATCAACCTTGTATCTCGCCGACCATGGTGCGGAATGTTTGAAGAAGAAACCCCATGGTGTTTTGATGATTTCACCCCCGCCTTTCCCCTTCTTTCTTCTCTGACCGCGCGCGGGGGCAGTTCTGTCCTTTGCGTTGTTGTTTTTCAGCTATGGTCGAGGTTTGTTGGGTGCGGACCACTGACTTGGCCACCTCCCATTGGGCCAAGTCACGGGCCCGGCTACCCTCTCTTCCTCTTTTGTGATCGTTTTGCCTACATGGCAATTTCTGATTGGTTGGTTTTCAATGAATCATAATTAATTAACCGTTTGTCCAAATTTAAAAGTAAAATATGTTCTGAACTCAGAAAAATCCCATCTTTCTAATAAAAATAATTTTGAGAACTAATTTTGAGTTTTGTCAAAAAGGATTTTTAGAAAATGAATTAAATAACTAAATATCACCAAAAATACACCTAAACCTTCATGATTCCAAAATATGCAAAATCATATGTTTTCTTAATCAGAAAAACCTAACCAAGATAGTGGTGATAGTTTCATGGTCAAAAATGAGGTTCTGTTTGAATAGTCCAAAAGTTAGGGTTTCCTTGCCTATATACATGAGTAAACCCTAATTCATGTTTAAATAATGAAAATAGGAAAACAACCTTTGGAATCGATTAAAGTAGTGGAGAAGAAATAATTGGATCTCTTAAGAAAAGGTATGTGCATTCCTTACTGACCGGCCTAAATCGCGTGTCCTAAAATTGGAGGCGCATTTGAGGTAGTCGAGCCTTCACATTTATAACCCAAATCCTTCTAGGCCCCCGCAACTTTGTTTACGGGGTCAAAGTAGTCATACGGGGTCGAACACAGGAACAAGGTGGGTCGTGTTGACGACTCTGAATCGACACTCTACACTCCGGTGGGTATAAAGAGATATTAAAGTTCTCTGAAGGGGAACAACAAAGCTGGAGTTACAAGAAAGATTAAGATTTTGTCATTTAGCAGTTTTTAGGAATTTTCAGGCAACAGAAAATAGAAAGATAAACCGCAGTTTATGGCGTAATGCAAGGGATAAGACTTCAGGAAGACAAGCGGTAGCAGTAACACCCTACACCCCTCCTCTCAGAGCGGGTGCCTCTAACCAAGCTTCAACACCCCTCTCGAGGTTGCTGGGCTCAAGTTAGAGTGGAATGATACTAAAACAACTCTGTTCCGGGCACTCTCGTACTCCAGAACCGGACCAAACACTAGAGCCACAACCCAACTCTCGAAGTAGTTGCGACGGGAAAGACGATTCGGTAGCTAAGAGAAACGCGATCCAAAACATGCAAGCTAGAGTTCAGATATCCAACACAACAGTTACCCAATCATAAGGCACCAAGCATTAAACAAATAGCAATTAAGCATTTCTACTTCCATAAGCAATAAGGGTATTAATACAATGCATAAGCTAAGAATTTAAATAACATAATTAAAGATAGATGTCGCCTTCTTGATGTAGAAGAACGATAGACCACTGTAGCTCTCCTGCCCGATACCGGTCAGGAGCCGAGCCCGATACGGCAGTGTCGGGCGGCACCCCCTCTCGAGCAGCGCCGACTGACGACTGACTGTATCGCTCAAGGACCCTGGCCGATACGCTCATGTCGGGCGGCGCACCCTCTCGGGCGGCACGCATGACGGGCGGAGCGTATCGGGTTCGATATCGTGTCGGGCAAAGAGCTACGAGTCTACTGTCGGGCACTCGTGTCGCTCATCTTCGCTGGCCGATACCGGCCCGCAGTGTCGCCCGGGACAACACTAAGTGAACCATCCCCTCCCTCTCGGGATGAGGGAAAGCTCACCTAGTGTCGCCCGACACAAGCACTGGGCGCGATACTCTTGCTCTCACAGCTTCCTTCGAAGGTGGCTCCCGAACTTCCGAACTGTCTTGTCTGAATTCTCTTCCGACTCTCTCGACTTGTCCGACCTATCCGACTTTGTTTTTCGGCTTCCTGTAGCTGCTATTTATAGGCGGCGGTTGAAGGAGTTATGGTGTTGGAAACGCCACGTAGCTCCCTTATACGCCGGTCGATGGATGTGGACGGCCGATACAGGTATGTCTCGGCGCGAGGCGCTGGCTATCGGTCACGTGGCTGGCGGCACGCCTGCCGGTGGGTGGCTGTGTCGCCCGACGAGTTTGGTCGTTGATGCGGCTTTGGCTCCCTATCGGGTAGACGGTATGTCGGCCGACACGTCCTTCTTGCGCAGCGCCCTTCTCCACCGATCATTCTCGTGTCGCCCAGCCCCTGCCGGGCTGGGTTGTATCGGGCGTCAGGAAGGTCGAGACGGGCTTAGACTTATTGTGGGCCGGAATCGGCCTTATTTGCACAAAAACGAGGAAAACTCTGTAGAAGATAGGAAAATTTGGAATAAGAGCGTTGCTTGGCCAATTATTGCGAAAATGCTAATAAAATAGAGGAAAATAGCAGAAAAGGGTAGTTTTGATAACAGAATAAAGGGCAAAAACGTCACGAAATTTGGTGTTATCAACTCCCCCAAACTTAGCTTTTTGATTGTCCTCAATCAATATTTAAACTAAACTTTGTGTTGCTTCTTCTTGCACAGCAAAACTTTAAGGCTAAAGGGTAGCACAAGATTTGCGATGTCTTGGAGGTAATGTTGTCTTAATGCGAACAAAAGACCTTGCCCTACTTGCCTTATTATTTAAGTAAAATTTTTCTTCTCCACAGCTTCAACGAGACTTTGGTGTATGATTTCGAAGTTAGCTTCCACACCAAACAGCTTTATTTTAGGGGCAGAAAGTTGTGTATAGGGTAGGCTAAGGCTTTTTGGGTTTTTCTTCTTGTTTCCCATCAGTCCATCCAGGTAAGGGTCCGTTAACGGGCAAGTGGTCCCTGTAATCCAAGCCAGTTGGCTTTAGAGCAGTGATTTCACATCCTATGTACCACTGCCCCGGATCTACCATGCCTAAAGATGGGTACTTTTGGAAAACAAGTGTGTTTATATATATATTTTCTTTTCTTTTATTGGGCACAACTCTCATGCTTTTATTCATGCTCATAAGGCTTCTTTCTCTTTTTGGGATTTTTGCTGGGTAAGGGAAAACAAAAGAGATATCTGCTGTTTGGGCAGCTTTTTCCTTCTCCATACTCGTCTCTTAGCTGTTTGTGAGATTATTATTTTTCGAAAATTTTTGGATGGCAAGGCACAATCTTTTGTTTGTTTGAGACAGCATTATCAGAAAGATATGACAGAACTTGTAACTCGTTAAATATACAGAAAGTAAACTTTGCAAGAAGTCACAACAGGTTTTTATTATTATTATAGCAACTTTGTACATATGCATAGGGACAGAAATTTGCAAAGGAAAGATTTTTGTAAATTTTTATATAGCATGCATGCGTACATCAGATATACAGGAAGTTATAAGAGCACATCAGGTAAAAGAGAATGAATATCGTAGAAAGCTTGAAGTGATAAAATTTTTATACCTCCCTCACTGGCATACCCCCCCCCAAACTTACTTCCTACTCTGTCCCAGAAGTAGAGAAGAAAGCAAAAGTGAGGTAAAGTTTAGCCAGTGAGGGTTAGCTTGCTGATGTGCTGCAAAATGCTCCTACAAAGTTGCAGCATGCCATTGGGAGGTTGTCTAGCGGGTTTGCTTCGGCGGTGTAGCGGTTGAGTGTGAGCGTAACCCTCAAAATTCACTTCTGGCCCTCCCTTTCTCCAAATCTCCGTTGTGGACATGAACAAAAGGACTGATCATCAGTCTCTAGTTCAGTTCCCTGGAGTGTGTAGTCAGGGTGGGCCTCCTCCCTTAAGAGGACGGAACCTGAACGCCCCGAACTTGTTCGGAGGCCTTGGTCGCCGTACTCGTGCTGTCTCTGGCGATGGTCCCAAGCCACGTAAAAGACAGGCTGATAACTAGGTGACTCTTTATTAGATCTACCAAATCAAGAAAAATCTCCCCTTTCATTGTTGTTGCCGTTTCTGCCCGACTGTGGTTGTTGTTTCCCCCGCCGTGCTTGTTGGCGCGGCCGGAGGTTTGCTCCATATGAGCCATACCTTTGCTCTCAGGAGGCATCGCCCGACACCAGGGCGAAGGCAAGATGGCCGACACACGAGCAAAAGGGAGGATCACTGCATGCGTTCCAGGTGGCAAAAATGATAGCCTGACACGAAGAAACCTCCACGCTATTTATAGAGAACCCAGCTGGGGGTAAAACATGCAAAACATGGCGCGCGTCGGGCGTTTTAGTCACGCTATACCTGAGACGCGCAGTCCCATCGGGCAGTCCAAGGGTCACCCGCTGCCCTTGCGACGCCCGGGGCGAGGCTGCCCGATACAAGCGGTTCTGTGCCCAGCTGGTCGACACGGTAGAAAAGCAGGCGGTCAAAAGGCCAAAACTAAACCTAGGTGAAGTAAAAGGTCATTGCAGGGTAAAACATCATTGGTATAGAGAAGGATCTCCTACCTCAGATGATATTACTCCTCAATGCTCCGCAAAACACAGCGGTGGCCCATAGAACAAAAAGAGTCAGCACACGTGCGCATGCACTGACTCGGGCCTTATTACAGTCCATAATGTTTGTTTTTACAAAGAAAAGAAATGTATCGTAATCTATGACTCGGGCTGCCTCCTGAGGAGCGCTGAAGTTTCCGTCGCCAGCACGACCGGTGTAGGCTCTTCGGTTGTACCCACATCCAGCAAGTCAATCTCTACTTTCCTGACAAAAGCTTCGTCTTCATAAAACCTTTTCACTCTGTGCCCGTTCACCTTGAAGATCTTAGTCGGGTCATCCTTGTCGCGGAGCTCCATCATTCCTGATGGGTATATCTTTGACACAGAAAACGGTCCTGACCATCTTGTCTGTAATTTCCCAGGAAAAAGACGGATGGAGGACTTGAATAACAAGACCTTATCCCCTTCGCTCACATCCTTTCTCCTAAGGTGGGCATCATGCCACATTTTTGTTCTTTCCTTGTAGATCTTTGCATTCTCGTAGGCGTGAATCCTCAGCTCTTCGAGCTCTTGAAGCTGCAAAAACCTCTTTTCTCCTGCTTTGTCTAGGTCCATATTTAGGAACTTGATCGCCCAAAGGGCCTTGTGTTCTAGTTCCAAAGGCAGATGGCAGGATTTTCCGTATATAAGACGGTAGGGGGTGGTTCTAATGGGCGTCTTGTAAGCATTACGGTAGGCCCATAATGCGTCGTCAAGTTTCATAGACCAGTCTTTCCGCGTGCGGCTGACAGTCTTTTCTAAGATCTGCTTGACCTGTCTGTTTGAGACCTCTACCTGCCCCGACGTCTGTGGGTGGTAGGGCGTAGCAATCTTATGTTTTACTCCATACTTACGTAGGAGCGCTTCAAACTGCCTTTCTCCGAAGTGTGACCCGCCGTCGCTTATTACGGTGCGCAGTACACCTAAACGGGGAAAGATGGTCTTCTCAAAAAGCTTGATAACCGACTTGGCGTCGCATGTTTGGGTGGCTACCACCTCTACCCATTTCGATACATAATCTACTGCCACTAGTATGTATTGATACCCCTGGGATGGGGGAAACGGCCCCATGTAATCAATCCCCCAAACGTCAAATATTTCCACTTCGATCCAGCTTGCCATTGGCATTTCATTCCTCCGCCCTATATTTCCCGTTGACTGGCACTCTTTGCAAACCTTTACAAATCGTGCAGCATCTTTAAATAAGGAGGGCCAGTAGAAACCTGATTGTAGCACTTTCGCCGCTGTTCTTTCGCTACCCAGGTGTCCACCATAGGGGGAGGCGTGGCATCCCTTCAGGATATCAGCGGTTTCTTCTTCTGGGATGCACCTCCTGTACAAGTTGTCTGCGCATCTTCTGAACAGGAGAGGATCATCCCAGTAATAATTCTTGGCATCCACGAATAGCTTCTTCTTTTGATTGTAGGTGATGTCAGGAGGCAGCTCTCCACAAGCAAGGAAATTGCAGATGTCTGCAAACCAGGGCAAACCTTCTTCTTGAGCTTCAGCCATCATAAGAGCTTCGTCGGCAAAGTCGTCGTCGATTTGTGGCCCTCTCTATCTCTCAGCTACTATCCTCGATAGGTGGTCTGCGACCACATTTTCCGCGCCCTTCTTGTCGATAATTTCATGATCGAACTCTTGGAGCAACAAGGCCCATCTCAACAATCTGGGCTTTGCGTCTTTCTTTTGCATTAAGTATTTTATTGCCCCATGATCTGTGTATACTTTGACCTTGGATCCGATGAGATACGACCTGAACTTGTCAAATGCGAAGACGATCGCGAGCATATCCTTCTTGGTGGTTGTGTAGTTTACCTGTGCTTCGTCCAACGTGCGACTAGCGTAGCAAATCACATGGTGCCTTTTATCTTTCTTTTGCCCCAGGACTGCTCCAACTGCGTAGTCGCTAGCGTCGCACATTAGCTCAAAGGGTAAACCCCAATCTGGCGCTTGGAGGATAGGTGGTGATACTAAAGCATTTTTCAGGGCCTGAAAAGCACTGAGACAATCGTTAGAGAAAACAAATTCAGCATCTTTTACCAGAAGATTGGACAATGGTTTGGACATCTTTGAGAAGTCCTTGATGAATCTTCGGTAATATCCGGCATGCCCGAGGAAGCTTCTTATCCCCGTGACGGATTTTGGTGGAGGAAGCTTAGATATAGCTTCGATTTTGCTGGTATCCACCTCGATCCCACGCCTTGAGATCTTATGCCCTAGAACGATACCCTCCCGCACCATGAAATGACATTTTTCCCAGTTCAGGACCAGGCTATTTTCCTCGCACCTTTGAAATACTAACGACAGATTCTTCAGACAGCTATCGAAGTCCTTTCCATAGACGGAGAAATCTTCCATGAAAACTTCCACGATGTCTTCTAGAAAATCTGAGAACATTGATATCATGCATCTTTGAAAGGTGGTGGGGGCGTTGCAGAGTCCGAAGGGCATCCTTCTAAAGGCATAAGTGTCGTAAAGGCAGGTGAACTTCGTTTTCTCTTGGTCGTCGTGTGACGAACCCAATTTCTACTTACTTTCCTTAGTGACATATACAGATATGTGTGCACTCATATCTATAAATGTCAAAAGGGAAAATAATAGAAATCAAGATAGCCAACGGAAAATAGAGATAAGCCAAGATTAAGTTCACATCATAGCAAAAAGCCACACAACATTTCATTCAACAATGTAAGATAAAGTCATACATATTGATACTGGAGAAAGAAGAAGAATAAGTCTATGATTATTACATTGGATCTCAATCATCCTCAACATAATCTAGGAAAAGAAATATACTAATCATCTAGCAAGAAAAAGATAAGAGGACTCGGTCTATCTACTAAATCCTCCACGCTTATTATTTGTGCCTTCAGGTACTTTGAATATGCATTGCACTTTAATCATCAATTATTCCTTGTACCTAGAAAATACGAGAAACAAAACATCAACAAAGTTGGTACGTGGAATTAAAGCTATACTATGCTCGTATATGAAATACTCAAAATTTGAGAAAAGAATGAAAACATTATTTAGAGGCCGAAAATCAGAAAATCCCAAGTTTTATCCTTATTTAGAATGAATATGCATTACTATGGTGGACTTAGCACAAACATAAATATTGGGCCCTATCCCTGCGTACCTTGTACCATTAGGGATCTCCCTGCATACCTTGTACCATTAGGGAGGTGCTAGTCAACATTAATACTTTCCCTCTCTAAATAGGGAGATTAATGAGCACCACTAGTAACTACATTTCACTTATATTCAATTATATTCTTTCATGTTCAAGGCAATAAATCAGCAATTAATCATATATCCACATCCATCAATGTATATCAATTTCATGCAAACAATTACTCATACTTAACATCCAGCAAAACTAGTCATATAATTATATCCACGTACCTTTAATTCTCAGATCTGGATTCCACAAGTCCTAAATTAGGAGAAGATAATAAATCACCCTGAAAAGTAAACAAAACCCTAAGTTACTATGGATTCTCATTATTCCTCATTAGGGCTTCTTATTAGGGTTTAGGTCATTTAGAGGGGTCACTTAGGATATATATAGGATTCCGAGTTGGGGTCTGAGATTAGAGTCGTCCAGGTTATAAAAGGGCATTTCAGTTATTAGGGTTTCCATAAATTGTACATAGTAATCATGATGAGGTGAGAAAACTAGAAATTTAGGTTCTTCTCCCTTATTACATCAACTGTCTTCCTTGGGTAGGATTTCGAGTAACATTATGACCAAGATCATAGTTAGGGTTTAAATATTCCCAAGACAGAAATAAAATTATCGAAGGCAATTAATGGTTGGTATAAAATCGTATAAGGTGTATAATAAGAAAAGCAGAATCTGGAAATTAGGGTTTTTCTACTTTATTGAAACAACTATACTTCTGAGATAAGATTTCGAGTGACAAGATGATTAGAACCCTAATTAGGGTTTAATCTACTCTCAAAGTATATTGGAAGTCAGTTATGACCATTATTACATGATATACAATTATTAAGGGGGTCATTAGGACTTGTAGGCTATATATTCGAAAAGGGCTCAGATCCAGGTCTTTTTTATACTATACTTAGATAGATCTCATTTTTCTGATGAAAATAACATATAATTTCGATATATTCCGACATTCCTAGCAATTTCTATGATTTTTCAAAGATAAGGCTATTATTACAAAATTAAATGGATTTGACGCTTACTTGGCAGACCAGGATTGGTCGGTCTCAATCCTCGCTGGGACTACAGAGTCGTCAACTACCCAGCACTCCCGGCTGTTTCTTTTCTTCTTCCCTGGCACGCGAGCAGGTGCCTGGAGTAGCTCCGACTCCGGCTAAGCGTGGAAAGAGGCTCGTCCTAGGTGGCAGGAGAGTACCTTTGACTTCGCGGCGATGGCCCGAGCCCAAACCGACGCCTTCGAGTGTTGTGGCTCCCTTAGGGGCTCTGAGCCACCGCGGCAAGGAGGGGTCACCTGTGAGATGTTGGTAGGAGCGAACACGGTGTTGCAGGGGGTTGGAGGTGGCCGAGCTGCACCTTTGGATTGAGGTGAAGGCGATGGCGGGAAGCAAAACGTGGGATAAGGCCGGTGGTGGTGTCGCCAAGGCGGTGCAGTGATGGATCGCAGGTGGACTTGGCGGCGGTGAGTGGAAGTCAGGAGTCTTGAATTGGGCTGTGCGAGGGTCTAAGAGAGGTCAAGCGAAGCTTTTGGAGTCTCTATATAGGCTCATGCGGGCGAGGGCAGTAAATCCCTAAATGGGACGCCGCCGCTAGGAGGAAGCAGAAATATGTTCTCCCAGATCTGCGCGTGAGGAGCTTAAAGTCAGGGTTTGTTAGCTTCGTCTTCGGGAGTGGAACCAGTCCTCCAACAATCTTGCGAGGTTGTTGTGGATGTTGGGCGCGCGGGGTATCCCTGTGCTCATTGTTCCGTTGGGTTCCAATCCGCAGGAAGCGGAAGGTAGGAGACAGTGTCTGACCCCTTGGATCCCTGGGTGGATCCGCGTCCACCTGATCGGACGGCCAAGATGAAACCCAGCTAGGGGCCGCGCCCAAGCAAAGAAAGAGTGGGCCGCGTGACAGAAAATCTAATTAAAACACAAACTTTAGTCCTAGGCTAGTTTAGGTGATATAATACACAAATTTCAAAAGTAAATTACTCTAAATTGGTAGCTCCAATTGAAATGAAATTTTAGGCATAGTTTTATAATGTTATGATTTAGTTATGGTGCAAGTTTAGAGTCCCAATTCGAAAATTGACTAGGTCAATTTACTAAAGTCATAATACTTATATTATTGACTTTATATATATCATTATTGATGATCTTAGGTGAAATTAATGATCCGTTCATTAAAATTAGTGAGAGTGATGATTAAGGGCATAATTGGAACAATTAAAATTGTAAGGGAGAGGAACTAAATAATAAATGTAAAAACTCACTCTGTCACATTCTCCCCTCCTTTTTAAGAATTTTGTCCCCAAAATTTAAGTAGTCTGAAAAAGATATGGATACTTCTTCTCGACCTCAGTCTTCAGCTCCCAGGTGGCATCCGTTTCGTCATGGTGGCTCCAGAGAACTTTCACCATTTTGATATGACGATTACTGCGAAGCTCCTTTGTCTTGAAGTCGAGAATTCTGACTGGGGACTCAGCATATGACAGATCATCCTTCAACTCGAGAGGCTCATGATTCAGGATATGACTGGGGTCCTTGACATAGGGCTTCAGATTAGATACATGGAACACATTATGCATGGCACTATACTGAGGTGGCAAAGCAAGACGATAGGCACATTCTCCAACCCTTTCCAGAATCTCGAAGGGTCCAACATAACGAGGACTGAGCTTTCCTTTGTTCTTGGCCAAAGCTCGAATAGGTCGGATTTTCAGAAATACATGGTCACCCTCCTTGAACTGACGTTCTTGACGATGAGCATCTGCATAAGACTTCTGTCTATCCTGTGCCCGCTTCATTCTCTGCCTAACCAGTGCAACCTTATCAGAATACAACTGCATCTCCTCGGATTTCATCAGGGTACGCTCTCCGACATCATCCCAGTGTAAAGGTGATCTGCATGGTCGACCATATAGAGCTTCATAGGGAGGCATCCCAATGCTTGCCTGATAGCTATTATTATAGGCAAACTCAGCTAAAGGTAAGTAATAGTCCCATGAGCCTTCCCAATCGAGAACACAAGCTCGTAGAAGATCCTCTAGGATCTGTACTGTACGCTCTGACTGCCCGTCTATTTGCGGATGGTAGGTTGTACTAAAGTTCAACTTGGTGCCCAATTCCTCTTGAACCCGCTTCCACAGCTTTGAAGTGAACTTTGGGTCCCTGTCTGAGACAATAGATGTTGGTACTCCATGTAGGCATACTATCTCCCGTATGTAGAGATCTGCCAACTCAGAAACATTTGCAGTAGTCTTCACAGGAAGAAAATGAGCTGATTTGGTGAGACGATTCACTATGACCCATGCAGCGTCGTATCCCTTCCTGGTCCTGGGTAATCCCACCATGAAATCCATGGTGATGTGTTCCCATTTCCATTCTGGAATCTCGAGGGGTTGTAGTAGACCGCCTGGTCTCTGATGTTCGGCCTTAATCCTTTGACATGTCAAACACCTGGACACGAAATCGGCAATATCGCGCTTCATGCCCCTCCACCAAAACTGACGTTGTAGGTCTTTGTACATTTTTGTTGTGCCTGGATGAACTGTGTACTTGGACCCATGTGCCTCATTTAGGATTGATGTCTTTATAGCTGACTGCTCAGGAACCCATATACGATTCTTGTAACGGAGACCACCATCAAGACCCACGGACAGATGTGTTTGCAACTTTGACATAAGGGAAGAGAGCTCTGCAAGATCAGGACTAGCCTTTTGTGCCTCAAGAAGTTCGAAATGCAGGTTGGACGTGATGGAAATGTTATTAACATGCACACGATCAGACAGAAACTGCGGCTTCCAGCCCACTAGATCCTCCATGTTCCGCCATTCGGGGACAGAAAGAGATGCACATACTGCCCTTTTTCTACTAAGGGCATCAGCGACTACATTTGCCTTACCCGGATGGTAGGCAATAGTGAAATCGTAGTCCTTTAGGTATTCGATCCATCGGCGTTGACGCAGATTCAAGTCCTTCTGAGTCAGGATGTACTTCAGGCTTTTGTGATCGGTGAAGATGTCGAACGTTGCCCCGTACAGGTAGTGCCTCCAGATCTTGAGGGCATGAATGATTGCAGCTAATTCCAAATCATGGGTGGGATAATTAAGTTCATTGGGTTTTAGCTGTCTAGAAGCGAAGGCCACTACTTTACCATTCTGTTGCAGGACACATCCTAACCCATTCCTCGAAGCATCAGTGAATATTACAAACCCTTCATTGCCAGAGGGTAGAACAAGGACAGGAGTCGACGTCAACTTCTGCTTTAACTGCTGGAAACTGGACTCACAAGTGGCTGACCAGACGAAGTGCTCGTCTTTCCGAGTAAGCTTGGTGAGAGGAAGTGCAACTTTGGAGAAGTTTGGAATAAAACGACGATAATATCCGGCCAGTCCCAAGAAACTCCGAATTTCAGAAGGATTATGAGGAAGTTGCCAATCAAGTACAGCAGAGACTTTGGCGGGATCAACCGATATACTACCTCCAGAAATGACATGCCCAAGAAACATAACCTTATCAATCCAGAATTCACATTTTGAAAGTTTGCCATAAAACTTCTGGGTTCGAAGAATGTCAAGGACTGCTCGCAAGTGTTCCCGGTGTTTTTCCATAGAATCAGAATAGATCAAGATATCATCAATGAAGACGACCACGAATTCATCAAGATAGGGTTGGAAGACTTTGTTCATCAGATTCATAAATACACCTGGTGCGTTGGTTAACCCGAATGGCATCACCAGAAATTCGTAATGCCCGTAACGAGTTCGAAAAGTAGTTTTAGAAATATCAGAATCTTTGATTTTAAGTTGATGGTAGCCAGAACGGAGATCAATCTTCGAGAAAACTTTAGCAGTACGAAGCTGGTCAAAGAGGTCATCAATACGAGGAAGAGGGTACTTGTTTTTAATAGTGGCTTGGTTCAACATGCGGTAGTCAATACACATACGCATAGAACCATCTTTCTTTTTAACAAAAAGAACAGGAGCTCCCCAGGGGGAAACACTAGGACAAATGAAACCTTTGTCGAGAAGTTCTTGCAACTGTTTCTTCAACTCCATCAGCTCAGCGGGAGCCATCCTATACGGTGCCCTAGAAATCGGAGTGGTTCCAGGAAGAAGATCTATGGAGAACTCAATGTCTCTATTGGGAGGCAGCCCAGGAAGCTCCTCCGGAAAAACATCAGGGAAGTCACGTACCACCTCCAGACTTTCTATAGACCCGCTACTAGGACTGGTCTCTGAGACTAATGCGAGGAAGACTTTACATCCTTTAGAAATGAGCTTTTTAGCTTTAAGAGAGGAGATTATAATATTATTACAGAATCTGCTTCCCCTAGGGATTTCCACAGGATAAGAATGAGGTTGAGAGAGGATCACCGTCTTGTTTCTACAATCAATGTGAGCATGGTATGTGTAAAGCCAGTCCATACCAAGTATAACATCAAAGTCTTCCATAGTTAAGAGAATGAATTCAAAGGGCATATCATGATTTTCATATTTAAGAGAAAGTTCATTAGTTTTCTGTAAAGTTGTGAGTATTTTGCCACTCGGAGTAGACACGTCCAGAACATATCCCAAATCCCGTATGTGAATATTTAATATGGATGCCAGAGTTCGAGAAATAAAAGTGTTTGTAGATCTCGAGTCAAATAATGCCTTAACAGGATGACCATTTAATAATACAGTGCCTACATAAGGAAATCAAATTATGAATAGTTGCAGGTTTGAGAAAGTTCTTGAACTATAAAGAAATTAGGTTACCTTCACAGAGCTGATTTGGATTTGCCTTGGCCTCTTCTGCATTTACTGCAAATACCCTGCCATTGCGGTGTCCCTGAGGCTGCGGAGCACCACTCGCAGGATTGCCAAAGATGGAGGGAGTGGGGCACTTGGCGACGAAATGACCCTCCTTTTTGCAGTTATAGCAGACAGGCTTGGTGTGGCGGCATACTCCACCATGGAAACGCCCACAAGTCTTGCACTTGGGATGATTTGTCCTCGGCTGGTTCTGGTAGCTTTTCTGTCCTCCTTTTCCTGAACCTCCTCGTTTCCCTGATCCCTTGTTGTTATGGCCTGGGTGGAACTTCTTAAACTTATCCTCTTCAGCTGTGGTTAACCCTAAGTATCCCATGCTAGAAGGTTTTTGCATGCCTTGCTCTCTCTTCTGCTTGAGGGCCATATCTAGGGCTTCATCTATGCTTCTGGGACGAGAGGCTATGACTAGGGTTTTTAGGTGGGCGGAAAGGCAGTCGACATAGTGTTCAGTAAGACGGTCTTCAGTCCTGATGGGTGCATAACGTTCCAGAAGCCTAAACTTCCGGGTGTAATCAGCTACTGAAAGACTACCCTGCCTTAACTCCATGTACATCTTCTCCTTCCTCTTCCTCTCAGCTATGGGCATAAAACGATCTGTGAAGAGGTTTTTAAAGGCTTCCCACTCCATGTTGTCTACTTCCTCACCCCTATTCCCGCCATAGTTCTCCCACCAGATTTTTGCCCCTCCCTTAAGCATATGGGTGGCGAACCTAACCTTCTTCTCGTTGGGTACTTCTAGGGTATGAAAACCATTCTCTATGGATAAGATCCAAGCTTCATCCTTGTCCATAACCTCAGGCTGATCTTCCCCCCAAAAGGAATCGATGTTAAGCTTAATGAAATCTATCACTGTTACTTCTTTCTTCCTAGAGGAACTAGATTCAGGGGTTCCCTTTGTGGCGAGGGTTTCCATAAAATCTAGAAGGATTTTCTTCTGTTCCTCCCACCTTTCCTTGGCCTCAGCATCGGGATCAGATACTTCAGAGGTGTCACGTTCTTTTCTTTTCTTAGAGGATGATTCCCCTGAGCTGCGAGTCTTGGGAGGCATCCTGAAATTAATCGGGATACATATATATATATTAGAATTATTACTCAACAATTATTCTCGTCATAATTATTATTATTATCACATGATATTTCATTATTCTCATTGTTTAATGATTAATATTCTGAATGTTATGATTTAGGGAGGATATCCTAAAATCATTATCGGTCGATCCTTAGGACTTTCTAAAATAGGGAGACTCTTCCTAACCTTATTAGGTAGGTAAGACGGAAAGTTTAATTTATTTCAAAACATAGATGAGAGGGAGGAATTTTTTTTTCCTATAGAAGAGGTGAGAGGGAAAATCTATAGATGAGAAAATTCCTAAATTAAGGTATGCCCAAGAATAGGGGACACTTAGGATATCGGCCAGGTAGACTTATACTGCCATAAAGGTAGCCTCGTGATTGCCAAGCTAAGTGGCTCGGAGACTTTAGTCATACCCATGGCAGATGCTATCCTAGACACCTCAACCCTTCACATCCCTAACTCAAGGACTACCCTAGACTCATAATAGGGTGAATGAAAGCCATGTGACTATGATGTGTGAACATTGGCTCTGATACCAACTGTGACGACCCCAATTTCTTCTTACTTTCCTTAGTGACATATACAGATATGCGTGCACTCATATCTATAAATGTCAAAAGGGAAAATAATAGAAATCAAGATAGCCAACGGAAAACAGAGATAAGCCAAGATTAAGTTCACATCATAGCAAAAAGCCACACAACATTTCATTCAACAATGTAAGATAAAGTCATACATATTGATACTGGAGAAAGAAGAAGAATAAGTCTATGATTATTACATTGGATCTCAATCATCCTCAACATAATCTAGGAAAAGAAATATACTAATCATCTAGCAAGAAAAAGATAAGAGGACTCGGTCTATCTACTAAATCCTCCACGCTTATTATTTGTGCCTTCAGGTACTTTGAATATGCATTGCACTTTAATCATCAATTATTCCTTGTACCTAGAAAATACGAGAAACAAAACATCAACAAAGTTGGTACGTGGAATTAAAGCTATACTATGCTGGTATATGAAATACTCAAAATTTGAGAAAAGAATGAAAACATTATTTAGAGGCCGAAAATCAGAAAATCCCAAGTTTTATCCTTATTTAGAATGAATATGCATTACTATGGTGGACTTAGCACAAACATAAATATTGGGCCCTATCCCTGCGTACCTTGTACCATTAGGGATCTCCTTGCGTACCTTGTACCATTAGGGAGGTGCTAGTCAACATTAATACTTTCCCTCTCTAAATAGGGAGATTAATGAGCACCACTAGTAACTACATTTCACTTATATTCAATTATATTCTTTCATGTTCAAGGCGATAAATCAGCAATTAATCATATATCCACATCCATCAATGTATATCAATTTCATGCAAACAATTACTCATACTTAACATCCAGCAAAACTAGTCATATAATTATATCCACGTACCTTTAATTCTCAGATCTGGATTCCACAAGTCCTAAATTAGGAGAAGATAATAAATCACCCTGAAAAGTAAACAAAACCCTAAGTTACTATGGATTCTCATTATTCCTCATTAGGGCTTCTTATTAGGGTTTAGGTCATTTAGAGGGGTCACTTAGGATATATATAGGATTCCGAGTTGGGGTCTGAGATTAGAGTCGTCCAGGTTATAAAAGGGCATTTCAGTTATTAGGGTTTCCATAAATTGTACATAGTAATCATGATGAGGTGAGAAAACTAGAAATTAAGGTTCTTCTCCCTTATTACATCAACTGTCTTCCTTGGGTAGGATTTCGAGTAACATTATGACCAAGATCATAGTTAGGGTTTAAATATTCCCAAGACAGAAATAAAATTATCGAAGGCAATTAATGGTTGGTATAAAATCGTATAAGGTGTATAATAAGAAAAGCAGAATCTGGAAATTAGGGTTTTTCTCCTTTATTGAAACAACTATACTTCTGAGATAAGATTTCGAGTGACAAGATGATTAGAACCCTAATTAGGGTTTAATCTACTCTCAAAGTATATTGGAAGTCAGTTATGACCATTATTACATGATATACAATTATTAAGGGGGTCATTAGGACTTGTAGGCTATATATTCGAAAAGGGCTCAGATCCAGGTCTTGTTTATACTATACTTAGATAGATATCATTTTTCTGATGAAAATAACATATAATTTCGATATATTCCGACATTCCTAGCAATTTCTAGGATTTTTCGAAGATAAGGCTATTATTACAAAATTAAATGGATTTGACGCTTACTTGGCAGACCAGGATTGGTCGGTCTCAATCCTCGCTGGGACTACAGAGTCGTCAACTACCCAGCTCTCCCGGCTGTTTCTTTTCTTCTTCCCTGGCGTGCGAGCAGGTGCCTGGAGTAGCTCCGACTCCGGCTAAGCGTGGAAAGAGGCTCGTCCTAGGTGGCAGGAGAGTACCTTTGACTTCACGGCGATGGCCCGAGCCCAAACCGACGCCTTCGAGTGCTGTGGCTCCCTTAGGGGCTCTGAGCCACCGCGGCAAGGAGGGGTCACCTGTGAGATGTTGGTAGGAGCGAACACGGTGTTTTAGGGGGTTGGAGGTGGCCGAGTTGCACCTCTGGATTGAGGTGAAGGCGATGGCGGGAAGCAAAACGTGGGATAAGGCCGGTGGTGGTGTCACCAAGGCGGTGCAGTGATGGATCGCAGGTGGACTTGGCGGCGGTGAGTGGAAGTCAGGAGTCTTGAATTGGGCTGTGCGAGGGTCTAAGAGAGGTCAAGCGAAGCTTTTGGAGTCTTTATATAGGCTCATGCAGGCGAGGGCAGTAAATCCCTAAATGGGACGCCGCCGCTAGGAGGAAGCAGAAATCTGTTCTCCCAGATCTGCGCGTGAGGAGCTTAAAGTCAGGGTTTGTTAGCTTCGTCTTCGGGAGTGGAACCAGTCCTCCAACAATCTCGCGAGGTTATTGTGGATGCTGGGCGCGCGGGGTATCCCTGTGCTCATTGTTCCGTTGGGTTCCAATCCGCAGGAAGCGGAAGGTAGGAGACAGTGTCCGGCCCCTTGGATCCCTGGGTGGATCCGCGTCCACCTGATCAGACGGCCAAGATGAAACCCAGCTAGGGGCCATGCCCAAGCAAAGAAAGAGTGGGCCGCGTGACAGAAAATCTAATTAAAACACAAACTTTAGTCCTAGGCTAGTTTAGGTGATATAATACACAAATTTCAAAAGTAAATTACTCTAAATTGGTAGCTCCAATTGAAATGAGATTTTAGGCATAGTTTTATAATGTTATGATTTAGTTATGGTGCAAGTTTAGAGTCCCAATTCGAAAATTGACTAGGTCAATTTACTAAAGTCATAATACTTATATTATTGACTTTATATATATCATTATTGATGATCTTAGGTGAAATTAATGATCCGTTCATTCAAATTAGTGAGAGGGATGATTAATGGCATAATTGGAACAATTAAAATTGTAAGGGAGAGGAACTAAATAATAAATGTAAAAACTCACTCTGTCACACGTCGGGTAAGATGGGTCCTGGTAAAATCCTGAAAAGCCATCAAGAAAACAAAAATAATCGTGATGCGCTAATCTTTCAAGAACTTGGTCAATAAAAGGTAGCGGAAAATGATCCTTTTTTGTAGCCTGATTTAGCTTTCGGTAATCAATGCACATTCTCCAACTGATGACGGTCCTTACCGCCACCTCGTCACCCTTCTCACCCTTAACCACAGTCATTCCGCCTTTCTTGGGTACTACGTGGATCGGGCTTACCCAATTGTTGTCGCTAATTGGGTAAATGATCCCCGCGTCCCTAAGCTTTATTACCTCTTTCTTGACGACCTCCTTGAGAATCTGATTCAGCTTCCTCTGGGGTTGGGCCAGAGGCTTGGCAGACTCATCCAAGTTGATGTGATGCATGCAAAGGGCGGGGCTAAGGCCTTTGATATCATCTACGGAATATCCTATAGCCCCCCTGTGGAGTCTTAACTCCTCAAGGAGCCGGTCTAGCTGATTGCTTGAAAGATCGGTGTTTATGATGACTGGGTTCCTCTGTTCTTCATCTAAAAATTCGTACTTCAGTCCTTCAGGCAACGCTTTTAAATCCGGCTTTGCTCTGGGTGTCTCCTCCTGAGGTTATCCCTCAAGGGAGGCATACTTCGCAGAGTTCACCTCCTCCTCTTCTTCTTGCAAGTCTTTGTCAGAAAGGTTGAAAAGGTTGAGATGCTTCATGACCTCAGGATCTTCGAGGTCGGGATCCTGACAGCTTATTGCCCTTGTGAGGGGGTCCACTGTCTGGATATCCTCCTCTATTTCCTCGCAGAATTTATTGTAACTATCCGCAAAATAGGCCGATTCAGACAGGGATGGACCTCTCATGATCTCCTTCATCTTGAAGTCCATGTGGTTGTTTCCAACCCTCAAGGTGATTATCCCTTCAAAGACATCAATCAGCGCCCTCCCTATTGCCAAGAAATGGCGTCTGAAGATGATCGGACATCTGGGATCTTCAGCTGTATCGATGACGACGATGTCGCAGGGAATAAAGAAATCACCGACCCTAATCGGCACATCTTCGACAATGCCAACAGGTCTTTTGAAGGAGTGATCCGCCAGTTCAATCCGCATATTGGTTCGAACCATGTCGGTCAAACCCATCCTTTACGCGAAACTTAAGGGTGTGAGGCTGATGCTTGCTCCCAAGTCCGCTAGACCCTTCCGCTCGACATTGTCCCCGATGGCGAATGGGATTGTGAAAGCTCCGAGATCCCTTCTCTTACTTGGCAAGCTGGGCTTTACGAAGGAAAAGGAAGTAGAGGCTAGGTACACTGTCTCTATCCTTCCTCCCCTTCTTTTCTTCATTATTAGATCTTTGAGAAACTTGGCGTATGTGGGCATCTCCTCCAAAGCGTCAAGGAAGGGGACTTCAAGATGCAGCTTCCTGATCGAGTCCATTAACCTTTCGTGCCGCTTTTTCAGATTTGCCTTGATCAGCTTGTACGGGAACGGTATCCTGGGAGCATAAGGATTCCTCCCACCAGATGGCTCATCGGACGGTCTCAGCGTAGGCTCTTGGGCTTCTGTAGGCCTACCTCCGCCTCCTGCTGGAATAGCATCCTTGGGCCCTTGCTCAGGTTCCGGTGGGGCTTCATCAGCGCGCTCTACCGTCTTTCCTGATCTAAGCACTGCCATTACTGCAGTTTCAGGGTGAGGGAGCATTTTTCCTGCAGGGTTCTTCATCAGAGCAGCCATCTGAGACAACCGTTGATCGACCTCCCATTGACGCATCTGCAGACTCGCCATCTGGTGTTGCATGGAATTCAGAGATCCAGGGTTGGTAAACGTCCCCTATACCAACTGGTTGATAATGGTGTCCTGTCTTTTTATGTAGGCGGAAAGCTGACCACCCCAATTAGGCCGGGTCGCCCTCTCGCTTTGGCTCTGACATTCGCCCTCAGAAAGGGGTTGCTCACAATGAGGCATGGTATCAAGGCTCGGTGGAGCATGTTACAGCTTTGCAGGGTACCTGAAATATCACGAGAAATCAAGTTAGAACACAGAGTTATTTGGTTCCGGCAAAGAATAATGCTTAAAGAAAAAGAAAAAGAAAAAGAAAAAGAGGTGTTGTCAAGCCTATTTCTAAGCTTGAGGCACGGGAGTGTAGTTAGTGGCTTTGGATTCGTCAACAGTGCCATTTGCCTTGTCCCCCGCAACGGCGCCAGAAAGTTGACCGGCCTAAATCGCGCGTCCGAAAATTGGAGGCGCATTTGAGGTAGTCGAGCCTTCACATTTATAACCTGAATCCTTCTAGGCCCCCGCAACTTTGTTTACGGGGTCGAAGTAGTCATACGGGGTCGAACACAGGGACAAGGTGGGTCGTGTTGATGACTCTGAATCGACACTCTACACTCTGGTGGGTATAAAGAGATATTAAAGTTCCCCGAAGGGGAACAACAAGCTGTCACGATTAAATCAAAGAAAACTATCTCCAACTGGAGTTATAAGAAAGATTAAGATTTTGTCATTTAGCAGTTTTTAGGAATTTTCATGCAACAGAAAATAGAAAGATAAACTGCAGTTTAAGGCGTAATGCAAGGGATAAGACTTCAGGAAGACAAGCGGTAGCAGTAACACCCTGCACCCCTCCTCTCAGAGCGGGTGCCTCTAACCAAGCTTCAACACCCCTCTCGAGGTTGTTGGGCTCAAGTTAGAGTGGAATGATACTAAAACAACTCCGTTCCGGGCACTCTCGTACTCCAGAACCGGACCAAACACTAGAGCCACAACCCAACTCTCGAAGTAGTTGTGACGGGAAAGACGATTCGGTAGCTAAGAGAAACGCGATCCAAAACATGCAAGCTAGAGTTCAGATATCCAACACAGCAGTTACCCAATCATAAGGCACCAAGCATTAAACAAATAGCAATTAAGCATTTCTACTTCCATAAGCAATAAGGGTCTTAATACAATGCATCAGCTAAGAATTTAAATAACAGAATTAAAGATAGATGTCGCCTTCTTGATGTAGAAGAACGACAGACTACTGTAGCTCTCCTGCCCGATACCGGTCAGGAGCTGAGCCCGATACGGCAGTGTCGGGCGGCACCCCCTCTCGAGCAGCGCCGACTGACGACTGACTGTATCGCTCAAGGACCCTGGCCGATACGCTCATGTCGGGCGGCGCACCCTGTCGGGCGGCACGCATGACGGGCGGAGCGTATCGGGTTTGATATCGTGTCGGGCAAAGAGCTACGAGTCTACTGTCGGGCACTCGTGTCGCTCATCTTCGCTGGCCGATACCGGCCCGCAGTGTCGCCCGGGACAACACTAAGTGAACCATCCCCTCCCTCTCGGGATGAGGGAAATCTCACCTAGTGTCGCCCGGCACAAGCACTGGGCGTGATACTCTTGCTCTCACAGCTTCCTTCGAAGGTGGCTCCCGAACTTCCGAACTGTCTTGTCCGAATTCTCTTCCGACTCTCTCGACTTGTCCGACCTATCCGACTTTGTTTTTCGGCTTCCTGTAGCTGCTATTTATAGGCGGCGGTTGAAGGAGTTATGGTGCTGGAAACGCCACGTAGCTCCCTTATACGCCGGTCGATGGATGTGGACGTCCGATACAGGTATGTCTCGGCACGAGGCGCTGGCTATCGGTCATGTGGCTGGCGGCACGCCTGCCGGTGGGTGGCTGTGTCGCCCGACGATTTGGTCGTCGATGCGGCTTTGGCTCCCTATCGGGTAGACGGTATGTCGGCCGACACGTCCTTCTTGCGCAACGCCCTTCTCCGCCGATCATTCTCATGTCGCCCAGCCCCTACCGGGCTGGGTTGTATCGGGCGTCAGGAAGGTCGAGACGGGCTTAGACTTATTGTGGGCCGGAATCGGCCTTATTTGCACAAAAATGAGGAAAACTCTGTAGAAGATAGGAAAAATTGGAATAAGAGCGTTGCTTGGCCAATTATTGCGAAAATGCTAATAAAATAGAGGAAAATAGTAGAAAAGGGTAGTTTTGATAACAGAATAAAGGGCAAAAACGTCACGAAATTTGGTGTTATCAACTCCCCCAAACTTAGCTTTTTGATTGTCCTCAATCAATATTTAAACTAAACTTTGTGTTGCTTCTTCTTGCACAGCAAAACTTTAAGGCTAAAGGGTAGCACAAGATTTGCGATGTCTTGGAGGTAATGTTGTCTTAATGCGAACAAAAGACCTTGCCCTACTTGCCTTATTATTTAAGTAAAATTTTTCTTCTCCACAGCTTCAGCGAGACTTTGGTGTATGATTCCGAAGTTAGCTTCCACACCAAACAGATTTATTTTAGGGGCAGAAAGTTGTGTATAGGGTAGGCTAAGGCTTTTTGGGTTTTTCTTCTTGTTTCCCATCAGTCCATCCAGGTAAGGGTCCGTTAACGGGCAAGTGGTCACTGCAGTCCAAGCCAGTTGGCTTTAGAGCAGTGATTTCACATCCTACGTACCACTGCCCCGGATCTACCATGCCTAAAGATGGGTACTTTTGGAAAACAAGTGTGTATATATATATTTTTTCTTTTCTTTTATTGGGCACAACTCTCATGCTTTTATTCACGCTCATAAGGCTTCTTTCTCTTTTTGGGATTTTTGCTGGGTAAGGGAAAACAAAAGAGATATCTGCTGTTTGGGCAGCTTTTTCCTTCTCCATACTCGTCTCTTAGCTGTTTGCGAGATTATTATTTTCGAAAATTTTTGGATGGCAAGGCACAATCTTTTGTTTGTTTGAGACAGAATTATCAGAAAGATATGACAGAACTTGTAACTCGTTCAATATACAGAAAGTAAACTTTGCAAGAAGTCACAACAGGTTTTTATTATTATTATAGCAACTTTGTACATATGCATAGGGACAGAAATTTGCAAAGGAAAGATTTTTGTAAATTTTTATATAGCATGCATGCGTACATCAGATATACAGGAAGTTATAAGAGCACATCAGGTAAAAGAGAATGAATATCGTAGAAAGCTTGAAGTGATAAAATTTTTATACCTCCCTCACTGGCATACCCCCCCCCAAACTTACTTCCTACTCTGTCCCAGAAGTAAAGAAGAAAGCAAAAGTGAGGTAAAGTTTAGCCAGTGAGGGTTAGCTTGCTGATGTGCTGCAAAATGCTCCTACAAAGTTGCATCATGCCATTGGGAGGTTGTCTAGCGGGTTCGCTTCGGCGGTGTAGCGGTTGAGTGTGAGCGTAACCCTCAAAATTCACTTCTGGCCCTCCCTTTCTCCAAATCTCCGTTGTGGACATGAACAAAAGGACTGATCATCAGTCTCTAGTTCAGTTCCCTGGAGTGTGTAGTCAGGGTGGGCCTCCTCCCTTAAGAGGACGGAACCTGAACGCCCCGAACTTGTTCGGAGGCCTTGGTCGCCGTACTCGTGCTGTCTCTGGCGATGGTCCCAAGCCACGCGAAAGACAGGCTGATAACTAGGTGACTCTTTATTAGAGCTACCAAATCAAGTAAAATCTCCCCTTTCATTGTTGTTGCCGTTTCTGCCCGACTGTGGTTGCTGTTTCCCCCGCCGTGCTTGTTGGCGCGGCCGGAGGTTTGCTCCATACGAGCCATACCTTTGCTCTCAGGAGGCATCGCCCGACACCAGGGCGAAGGCAAGATGGCCGACACACGAGCAAAAGGGAGGATCACTGCATGCGTTCCAGGTGGCAAAAATGATAGCCCGACACGAAGAAACCTCCACGCTATTTATAGAGAACCCAGCTGGGGGTAAAACGTGCAAAACGTGGCGCGCGTCGGGCATTTTAGTCACGCTATACCTGAGACGCGCAGTCCCATCGGGCAGTCCAAGGGTCATCCGCTGCCCTTGCGACGCCCGGGGCGAGGCTGCCCGATACAAGCAGTTATGCGCCCAGCTGGTCGACACGGTAGAAAAGCGGGCGGTCAAAAGGCCAAAACTAAACCTAGGTGAAGTAAAAGGTCATTGCAGGGTAAAACATCATTGGTATAGAGAAGGATCTCCTATCTCAGATGATATTACTCCTCAATGCTCCGCAAAACACAGTGGTGGCCCATAGAACAAAAAGAGTCAGCACACGTGCGCATGCACTGACTCGGGCCTTATTACAGTCCATAATGTTTGTTTTTACAAAGAAAAGAAATGTATCGTAATCTATGACTCGGGCTGCCTCCTGAGGAGCGCTGAAGTTTCCGTCGCCAGCACGACCGGTGTAGGCTCTTCGGTTGTACCCACATCCAGCAAGTCAATCTCTGCTTTCCTGACAAAAGCTTCGTCTTCATAAAACCTTTTCACTCTGTGCCCGTTCACCTTGAAGATCTTAGTCGGGTCATCCTTGTCGCGGAGCTCCATCATTCCTGATGGGTATATCTTTGACACAGAAAACGGTCCCGACCATCTTGTCTGTAATTTCCTAGGAAAAAGACGGATGGAGGACTTGAATAACAAGACCTTATCCTCTTTGCTCACATCCTTTCTCCTAAGGTGGGCATCATGCCACATTTTTGTTCTTTCCTTGTAGATCTTTGCATTCTCGTAGGCGTGAATCCTCAGCTCTTCGAGCTCTTGAAGCTGCAAAAACCTCTTTTCTCCTGCTTTGTCTAGGTCCATATTTAGGAACTTGATCGCCCAAAGGGCCTTGTGTTCTAGTTCCAAAGGCAGATGGCAGGATTTTCCGTATATAAGACGGTAGGGGGTGGTTCCAATGGGCGTCTTGTAAGCATTACGGTAGGCCCATAATGCGTCGTCAAGTTTCATAGACCAGTCTTTCCGCGTGCGGCTGACAGTCTTTTCTAAGATCTGCTTGACCTGTCTGTTTGAGACCTCTACCTGCCCCGACGTCTGTGGGTGGTAGGACGTAGCGATCTTATGTTTTACTCCATACTTACGTAGGAGCGCTTCGAACTGCCTTTCTCCGAAGTGTGACCCACTGTCGCTTATTACGATGCGCGGTACACCTAAACGGGGAAAGATGGTCTTCTCAAAAAGCTTGATAACCGACTTGGCGTCGCATGTTTGGGTGGCTACCGCCTCTACCCATTTCGATACATAATCTACTGCCACTAGTATGTATTGATACCCCTGGGATGGGGGAAACGGCCCCATGTAATCAATCCCCCAAACGTCAAATATTTCCACTTCGATCCAGCTTGCCATTGGCATTTCATTCCTCCGCCCTATATTTCCCGTTGACTGGCACTCTTTGCAAACCTTTACCAATCGTGCAGCATCTTTAAATAAGGAGGGCCAGTAGAAACTTGATTGTAGCACTTTCGTCGTTGTTCTTTCGCTACCCAGGTGTCCACCATAGGGGGAGGCGTGGCATCCCTTCAGGATATCAGCGGTTTCTTCTTCTGGGATGCACCTCCTGTACAAGTTGTATGCGCATCTTCTGAACAGGAGAGGATCATCCCAGTAATAATTCTTGGCATCCGCGAATATCTTCTTCTTTTGATTGTAGGTGATGTCAGGAGGCAGCTCTCCACAAGCAAGGAAATTGCAGATGTCTGCAAACCAGGGCAAACCTTCTTCTTGAGCTTCAGCCATCATAAGAGCTTCGTCGGCAAAGTCGTCGTCGATTTGTGGCCCTCTCTGTCTCTCAGCCACTATCCTCGATAGGTGGTCTGCGACCACATTTTCCGCGCCCTTCTTGTCGATAATTTCATGATCGAACTCTTGGAGCAACAAGGCCCATCTCAACAATCTGGGCTTTGCGTCTTTCTTTTGCATTAAGTATTTTATTGCCCCATGATCTGTGTATACTTTGACCTTGGATCCGATGAGATACGACCTGAACTTGTCAAACGCGAAGACGATCGCGAGCATCTCCTTCTCGGTGGTTGTGTAGTTTACCTGTGCTTCGTCCAACGTGCGACTAGCGTAGCAAATCACATGGTGCCTTTTATCTTTCTTTTGCCCCAGGACTGCTCCAACTGCGTAGTCGCTAGCGTCGCACATTAGCTCAAAGGGTAAACCCCAATCTGGCGCTTGGAGGATAGGTGGTGATACTAAAGCATTTTTCAGGGCCTGAAAAGCACTGAGACAATCGTTAGAGAAAACAAATTCAGCATCTTTTACCAGAAGATTGGACAATGGTTTGGACATCTTTGAGAAGTCCTTGATGAATCTTCGGTAATATCCGGCGTGCCCGAGGAAGCTTCTTATCCCCGTGATGGATTTTGGTGGAGGAAGCTTAGATATAGCTTCGATTTTGCTGGTATCCACCTCGATCCCACGCCTTGAGATCTTATGCCCTAGAACGATGCCCTTCCGCACCATGAAATGACATTTTTCCCAGTTCAGGACCAGGTTGTTTTCCTCGCACCTTTGAAGTACTAACGACAGATTCTTCAGACAGCTATCGAAGTCCTTTCCATAGACGGATAAATCGTCCATGAAAACTTCCACGATGTCTTCTAGAAAATCTGAGAACATTGATATCATGCATCTTTGAAAGGTGGCGGGGGCGTTGCAGAGTCCGAAGGGCATCCTTCTAAAGGCATAAGTGTCGTAAAGGCAGGTGAACGTCGTTTTCTCTTGGTCGTCGGGTAAGATGGGTACCTGGTAAAATCCTGAAAAACCATCAAGAAAACAAAAATAATCGTGATGCGCTAATCTTTCAAGAACTTGGTCAATAAAAGGTAGCGGAAAATGATCCTTTTTTGTAGCCTGATGGTAATCAATGCACATTCGCCAACCGGTGATGGTCCTTACCGCCACCTCGTCACCCTTCTCACCCTTAACCACAGTCATTCCGCCTTTCTTGGGTACTACGTGGATCGGGCTTACCCAATTGATGTCGCTAATTGGGTAAATGATCCCCGCGTCCCTAAGCTTTATTACCTCTTTCTTGACGACCTCCTTGAGCATCTGATTCAGCTTCCTCTGGGGTTGGGCCAGAGGCTTGGCAGACTCATCCAAGTTGATGCGATGCATGCAAAGGGCGGGGCTAAGGCCTTTGATATCATCTACGGAATATCCTATAGCCCCCCTGTGGAGTCTTAACTCCTCAAGGAGCCGGTCTAGCTGATTGCTTGAAAGATCGGCGTTTACGATGACTGGGTTCCTCTGTTCTTCATCTAAAAATTCGTACTTCATTCCTTCAGGCAACGCTTTTAAATCCGGCTTTGCTCTGGGTGTCTCCTCCTGAGGTTCTTCCTCAAGGGAGGCATACTTCGCAGAGTTCACCTCCTCCTCTTCTTCTTGCAAGTCTTTGTCAGAAAGGTTGAAAAGGTCGAGATGCTTCACGACCTCAGGATCTTCGAGGTCGGGATCCTGACAGCTTATTGCCCTTGCGAGGGGGTCCACTGTCTGGATATCCTCCTCTATTTCCTCGCAGAATTTATTGTAACTATCCGCAAAACAGGCTGATTCAGACAGGGATGGACCTCTCATGATCTCCTTCATCTTGAAGTCCATGTGGTTGTTTCCAACTCTCAAAGTGATTATCCCTTCAGAGACATCAATCAGTGCCCTCCCTGTTGCCAAGAAAGGGCGTCCGAAAATGATCGGACATCTGGGATCTTCAGCTGTGTCGATGACGACGATGTCGCAGGGAATAAAGAAATCACCGACCCTAATCGGCACATCTTCGACAATGCCAACAGGTCTTTTGAAGGAGTGATCTGCCAGTTCAATCCGCATATTGGTTCGAACCATGTCGGTCAAACCCATCCTTTGCGCGAAACTTAAGGGCGTGAGGCTGATGCTTGCTCCCAAGTCTGCTAGACCCTTCCGCTCGACATTGTCTCCGATGGCGAATGGATTGTGAAAGCTCCGGGATCCCTTCTCTTAGTTGGCAAGTTGGGCTTTACGAAGGCAGAGGAAGTAGAGGCTAGGTACACTGTCTCTATCCTTCCTCCCCTTCTTTTCTTCATTATTAGATCTTTGAGAAACTTGGCGTATGTGGGCATCTCCTTCAAAGCGTCAAGGAAGGGGACTTCAAGATGCAGCTTCCTGATCGAGTCCATGAACCTTTCGTGCCGCTTTTTCAGATTTGCCTTGATGAGCTTGTACGGGAACGGTATCCTGGGAGCATAAGGATTCCTCCCACCAGATGGCTCATCAGACGGTCTCAGCGCATGCTCTTGGGCTTCTGCAGGCCTACCTCCGCCTCCTGCTGGAATAGCATCCTTGGGCCCTTGCTCAGGTTCCGGTGGGGCTTCATCAGCGCGCTCTACCATCTTTCCTGATCTAAGCACTGCCATTACTGTAGTTTCAGGGTGAGGGAGCATTTTTTCCTGCAGGGTTCTTCATCAGAGCAGCCATCTGAGACAGCCATTGATCGACCTCCCATTGGCGCATCTGCAGACTCGCCATCTGGTGTTGCATGGAATTTAGAGATCCAAGGTTAGTAAACGTCCCCTGTATCAACTGGTTGATAATGGTGTCCTGTCTTTTTATGTAGGCGGAAAGCTGACCACCCCAATTAGGCCGGGTCGCCCTCTCGCTTTGGCTCTGACATTCGCCCTCAGAAAGGGGTTGCTCACAACGAGGCATGGTATCAAGGCTCAGTGGAGCAGGTTACAGCTTTGCAGGGTACCTGAAATATCACGAGAAATCAAGTTAGAACACAGAGTTATTTGGTTCCGGCAAAGAATAATGCTTAAAGAAAAAGAAAAAGAAAAAGAAAAAGAGGTGTTGTCAAGCTTATTTCTAAGCTTGAGGCACGGGAGTGTAGTTAGTGGCTTCGGATTCGTCAACAATGCCATTTGCCTTGTCCCCGGCAACGGCGCCAGAAAGTTGACCGGCCTAAATTGCGCGTCCTAAAATTGGAGGCGCATTTGAGGTAGTCGAGCCTTCACATTTATAACCCGAATCCTTCTAGGCCCCCGCAACTTTGTTTACGGGGTCGAAGTAGTCATACGGGGTCGAACACAGGGACAAGGTGGGTCGTGTTGATGACTCTGAATCGACACTCTACACTCCGGTGGGTATAAAGAGATATTAAAGTTCCCCGAAGGGGAACAACAAGCTATCACGATTAAATCAAAGAAAACTATCTCCAACTGGAGTTACAAGAAAGATTAAGATTTTGTCATTTAGCAGTTTTTAGGAATTTTCATGCAACAGAAAATAGAAAGATAAAATGCAGTTTAAGGCGTAATGCAAGGGATAAGACTTCAGGAAGACAAGCGGTAGCAGTAACACCTTGCACCCCTCCTCTCAGAGCGGGTGCCTCTAACCAAGCTTCAACACCCCTCTCGAGGTTGCTGGGCTCAAGTTAGAGTGGAATGATACTAAAACAACTCCGTTCCGGGCACTCTCGTACTCCAGAACCGGACCAAACACTAGAGCCACAACCCAACTCTCAAAGTAGTTGCGACGGGAAAGACGATTTGGTAGCTAAGCGAAACGCGATCCAAAATATGCAAGCTAGAGTTCAGATATCCAACACAACAGTTACCCAATCATAAGGCACCAAGCATTAAACAAATAGCAATTAAGCATTTCTACTTCCATAAGCAATAAGGGTCTTAATACAATGCATAAGCTAAGAATTTAAATAACAGAATTAAAGATAGATGTCGCCTTCTTGATGTAGAAGAATGACAGACTACTGTAGCTCTCCTGCCCGATACCGGTCAGGAGCCGAGCCCGATACGGAAGTGTCGGGCGGCACCCCCTCTTGAGCAGCGCCGACTGATGACTGACTGTATCGCTCAAGGACCCTGGCCGATACGCTCATGTCGGGCGGCGCACCCTCTCGGGCGGCACGCATGACGGGCGGAGCGTATCGGGTTCGATATCGTGTCGGGCAAAGAGCTACGAGTCTACTGTCGGGCACTCGTGTCGCTCATCTTCACTGGTCGATACCGGCCCGCAGTGTCGCCCGGGACAACACTAAGTGAACCATCCCCTCCCTCTCGGGATGAGGGAAAGCTCACCTAGTGTCGCCCGGCACAAGCACTGGGCGCGATACTCTTCCTCTCACAGCTTCCTTCGAAGGTGGCTCCCGAACTTCCGAACTGTCTTGTCCGAATTCTCTTCCGACTCTCTCGACTTGTCCGACCTATCTGACTTTGTTTTTCGGCTTCCTGTAGCTGCTATTTATAGGCGGCGGTTGAAGGAGTTATGGTGCTGGAAACACCACGTAGCTCCCTTATACGCCGGTCGATGGATGTGGACGGCCGATACAGGTATGTCTCGGCGCGAGGCGCTGGCTATCGGTCATGTGGCTGGCGGCACGCCTGCCGGTGGGTGGCTGTGTCGCCCGACGAGTTTGGTCGTCGATGCGGCTTTGGCTCCCTATCGGGTAGACGGTATGTCGGCCGACACGTCCTTCTTGCGCAGCGCCCTTCTCCGCCGATCATTCTCGTGTCGCCCAGCCCCTGCCGGGCTGGGTTGTATCGGGCGTCAGGAAGGTCGAGACGGGCTTAGACTTATTGTGGGCCGGAATCGGCCTTATTTGCACAAAAACGAGGAAAACTCTGTAGAAGATAGGAAAAATTGGAATAAGAGCGTTGCTTGGCCAATTATTGCGAAAATGCTAATAAAATAGAGGAAAATAGCAGAAAAGGGTAGTTTTGATAACAGAATAAAGGGCAAAAACATCATGAAATTTGGTGTTATCACTTACCCCCTTAAGTTGGGAAATTTGTGATCCAAACCCTAAATTCCTTATGAGGCATTAATTGAACCCTAATTCTCCTATTATTGTTTCCATTGCTATATTTGCCTCCAAATCAGTTTTTTTATTTATTTCTTGGGTCTTGGAACCCCACTGTCATGTTGCAATTATATGATGATTTATCTTGCCACTTTATTTCTTGATCATGATAGTTTATTTGACTATTTATCTATAGTAATGGTACTTACGTACAACCACTCATAGTTTAGGGCATGTGTTATTTCACCCTAGGGAATGTGTTTACTCTCCCCCTGGGGAATGTGTTATTTATCCCCAATATAAAATATTTGATAGGTCACTGGGAATGTCATTACTCTCCCCTCATCTATTTGGTTGAGGTATGATAGGTGCCTCAACCCTACTTAGTTAATTTAGTCTAATATTAATCATTCATGCAAGTTCATTATTATTTATTGGTTTTGGAAAGAATCTTTTGTATATGCCTCATTCTCTTAGCCTTCTCATCTTATTATGAATCTATACCTTAAGTTTCATTATTGTTCTTATCTTTGTTCCTTATTCCTATTGTTGACTCATACCTTGTATTCTTTCCCTTTTGTTGGGTGCTTTCCCAATCACCTAGGGTTAGATCAAGGAGTTGAACAAGATCAATGAGAACTTAGCTTTTGGCATGGACCTAGCTCTTGGAGATGTTGCTTTGGAGACAATACTTGAAGTAGTTTACACTTTCCTCTATCTAGATCCTTTTGTTGTTGTAAACCCTTTATGGGAGAATGATGATGTACACTTTTATAAAATTGAATATAGTCATGAAATTATATTCTGATGCATTACTTGTTGGTCCTTTGTATACCATATAAATAAATATTTAAAAAGTTTACACCCATTTTAACATACCTTTGAGTATGTTGGGGAATGGAGGTTTGTTTTTTTTCAAATTCTTAGTAAAGGGGTGATTTCGCTCTTTTACAACATGGTATCAAAGCCCATGGTAGTCGGAATCTGGCTATTTTAATTTTGTCTCCCTAGTTAGAATTTTTGCTTTACATAGATTTCCTTTTAGTGACATGTTTTCCCTAAAGTTGGTCAATAGATGATGAAAGGTTGATTTAGGATCTTATAGTTTCACATTAGAATCATGTTGAATAAACTCCTAAAATACTTGCAACTAATAGATACTTAAGTAACCATGGTAAATTGATGTTGATTAGGTTTGCCTTTAGGAAACTATTAGGACATGATGCTCAGGCAAAGGTGTCTAGAAAGGATCAGGTTCTGGAGGCTGACAAGATTTTCCTCCGCACCACTAGATTGGTTTACAAGGAATCCCAAATTCACATGATATCATCCTGGCTTGAGATGGTATGGATTGTCTAAAATAGTATGCTTTTAGGAAATAGTAAACTTAGACATCTATGTTGGATATCTTTTGGGAACCTTTATATGTTGACCTTGTGACTTGTTGAGGATGGATACAATATATAAGTTCCTTATGTCCCTTAGGATCATAGGTTTGGGTAGGCTATCCCTGGAACCTAAAATTTGAAATTTGGTGTTTAGTAAGTCATCAGAGTGCGCAATGGAAGCGTGATGGTTCTTATACATGGTTTAGTTAAACTCACCCTTTTACCTATAGTTTAGTTTGATGTAGTAAGTCAAATCTTTTAAGGGGTGGAGAGTAGTTGGTTGTTGTTGGGTAGTAATATTTCAAGGACGAAATCCTTTTTATGATGGATGGAGTCTTGCACCATACCAAGATCTAGCTACGTGACTTTAGAAACCCTAAACTCCATGATTAGGAGGTTAGTATGCTTGGATCCTAAGTTTTAACCAAACAAATTATAGTTATAATCTAATATGCTTGTTTATATGCTAATAATGGTCATCTAATAAATAGTTCATGTGTTTGAACCCTAATAAATATTTAATGCATATAATAAGAGTAATTCACATAATAATCCTAATTGTGGATACACTTGATGTTAACCATGTCATGAACCAATAAACCCTAATGAAATGATGAGTAAGATCATTGTAACCTAATCTTGGACTTAATACATTCTAAGAAGTTATATGTGAAAATAATGATCATGTTGACCTAAACCCTAAGATGTAATCATCTAACCTTAACCTATGCGTCCTTAAGGTCATTGATGATACATTAGTAACATGAGGTGGCATAATCAAATAATATACCTTGATACACATAAATGGTATATAATCACCTAATCATAGATTAATCAAGTTATCAATATGTAATACATATCACCTTGTTCTATAATACGCACCTAAATAATGATCTAATCATGAATTGGTATGTGAATCATATCATTAATACATAATATGGTTCACCTTGTTCACCAAAATACATATAATGACTCAAATATGAATAATAAATTACATAATCATGCACAAATGATTAATGTGGTGTTAAATGTGCATAATCAACAATAATAAGTGAATAAATATGATAAATTAATTAATGATGACATTAGTGTGAGCAAGAAAGTCAATGTGACAATGTGACGATGTTTAAAAGTAATTAATGTGACATTAATTGGATTAATTATAGACTTACTAATAAATTGGATAAAATGTCTTATTTTGTGAAAAATAATTTGTTATAACTTAATATGGTGATAGCATGAGGTTAATGAAGTTTAAATCTAAATTATCAAGGATAATTATAAAGTATATTAAAAGAGATTGAGATAATTAAGTAACCTCTAATTGTGCTAAAATCCTTAATAAAGTAAATGTGAAATATATATAAGGTTTCATGCATAATAATGAAATATAATACTTTTGGCAACACAACGAATATGACATGGCACAATTACAAGAATAATAATGATAATGTGATATCCTCATAAATAGAATACTAATAAACCTAAAATGTTAATAATGATTAAATCTCATATAAGAAATCTTAATAGTGGAAAATTAGGCGATCCTGAAGAACCTAACTTATGAGGAGTTGCTAGTGGAAGTTTGTGGAAGTTTCATGGTTGAAGGAACAACCTGTAGTTAGTGCTGAGATGTTGCACACTCACCCATCCCTCTTTGCTTGTGATTCTGGGGACAAAATCTTCTTTAAGAGGTGGATTGTAGTAACATACTAAAACTTGAACATATTATCTTTTTGGCCCTTCTCTAAGCTTTTCCATTCATTTCTATCCTTCTTGGTCTTTCTGTTTAATTTGTGGAAATAATAGTAGTTTGGTGAACATTTGTTCATTATTATTGCCAACATATGGGTTTATGCACAAATACCTCAGTAAATATATTTAATAAGGGTCTAATATGGAAATTTACCACTCATGTGATATATTAATAAAATATATTCATTCTAGATCATTCCTTAGCCTTATGGAGCAAGGAAGAGAAAAAGTAATGAATAATAATGTTTTAAACATGTTAATGTGATATGGAAATATTTAATATGTTAAATATTGAAAATATTGGATAATGGACTAAAATTCAGAAAGGGGGAGATTAATTGGTTAAAGATAAGTTGAGATTCATTTTCCTTGGATTTGGTTTGGCTTGGATGCCAAGTTTCATAATTTTGGGACAATAATAATTCTATCTCTTTTATTTTGAAAAGAAAAGGTGAGTTTTCCTCAAAATATTAAATAAAGTACTTAATGACTCAAAAGTGGAAAATAATCTTAGATTTGTGATCTACACATTAAAATTTCCTTTGGATGAATTTTCATATAATTTGGATAATCTTTAATATACATGTTAAATTAGGAGAGAGAAAGTGTGTAGAACCTTTAATATATTAAATAAATGAACAAATAATCTCAACATGTAAAATTAATGGCAAATTCATATCCAAGGCACTTAAGGTGACTTGTGGGTGAATTTTCATCAAATTTGGAAAATCTTATCACCATTAATGAAGGAGGAAAGAGAAAATAAGTTTTGATTTATTTGACCCATTAAAAATTCCCAAAAGGCAAAACTATTTGTATATTCAGATTCTACACCTCAAAAATTAGTCAGGGTGTCAACTTTTTGTTAAATTTGGAAATTATTTGAGCATTCAATTGAAGAGAGAGAAATTCATTAAATAATACAAGCATCACTTTATAATCGGATTAGAAATAAGTGTCACACAGACATTTATCTTTTTTTTTCCCGAACGGATGGCTGAGATCGATCGGGGACACGTATCTGTGGGATCGGACGGCCCCAGGTCGTCGTCTAGCTCGAGAAGGATTGGGAAAGGGAAAACATAAACTGAGATTTTCTAACTGGCTTTTCTCCCTCATCTCTCAACCAAATTTGATGATTTCTTTGCCAACAGTTTCTATTGTTGATTGCAAATCTTTTGAGCCATTATTTGTTTCAGATAATCAAGAAATGAGGAAAACCCCAATTCTTACTCCCCAAGGCTTTACAGCCAACTTGGGAAACCCTAAGAAAATAACCCTATCTATAAATACCCCAACCCAAAGCTTGTTGAATACTTTTGCAACCTGCTCCTCCTCTCAATTGCACTGTTGTTCGTGTGTTAGACCCTGGAGATTGAATTTTGTCCCAGACCTTGTGGTGTCTAGTGCTTCCTCCTCTCTCCGCCTTTGAGCAAATTAAAGGTACCCTTGAATTTGTCTTCTTCTAAGCTTTCTTTTGGTACCCTATTTGTCAAGTTTGGTCCAAATTTGTGAAAATGCCCAAAATCAACCTTGGAACTTGTCGATCATGGTGCGGAATGTTTGAAGAAGAAACCCCATGGTGTTTTGATGATTTCACCCCCGCCTTTCCCCTTCTTTCTTCTCTGACAGCATGTGGGGGCAGTCTTGTCCTTTGTGTTGTTGTTTTTCGTCTTTGATCGAGGTTTGTTGGGCACAGACCGCTGACTTGGCCGCCTCCCCTTGGGCCAAGTCACAGGCCCAACTACCCTCGCTTCCTCTCTTGTGATCGTTTTTCTACGTGGCAATTTTTGATTGGTTGGTTTTCAATAAATCATAATTAATTAGCCATTTGTCCAAATTTAAAAGTAAAATTTGTTCTGAATTCAGAAAAATCCCATCTTTCTAATAAAAATGATTTTGAGAACTAATTTTGAGTTTTCCCAAAAAGGATTTTTAGAAAATGAATTAAATAACTAAATATCACCAAAAATACACCTAAACCTTCATGATTCCAAAATATGCAAAATTATATGGTTTCTTAATCAGAAAAACCTAACTAAGATAGTGGTGATAGTTTCAGGGTCAAAAATGAGGTCATGTTTGAAAAATTCCAAAAGTTAGGGTTTCCTTGTCTATATACATGAGTAAACCCTAATTCATGTTTAAATATTGAAAATAGGAAAACAACCTTTGGAATCGATTAAAGTAGTGGAGAAGAAATAATTGGATCTCTTAAGAAAAGGTAAGTGCATTCCTTATCCCCTTAAGTTGGGAAATTTGTGATCCAAACCCTAAATTCCTTATGAGGCATTGATTGAACCCTAATTCTCCTATTATTGTTTCCATTGCTATATTTGCCTCCAAATCTGTTTTTTTATTTATTTCTTGGGTCTTGGAACCCCACTTCCATGCTGCAATTATATGATGATTTATCTTGCTACTTTATTTCTTGAGCATGATGGTTTATTTGACTATTTATCTATAGTAGTGGTACTTATGTACAACCACCCATAGTTTAGGGCATGTGTTATTTCGCCCTGGGGAATGTGTTATTTCTAATATTAATCATTCATGCAAGTTCATTATTATTTATTGGTTTTGGCAAGAATCTTTTATATATGCCTCATTCTCTTTGCCTTCTCATCTTATGATGAATCTATACCTTAAGTTTCATTATTGTTCTTATCTTTTTTCCTTGTTCATATTGTTGACACATACCTTGTTTTCTTTCCCTTTTGTTGGGTGCTTTCCCAACCACCCAGGGTTAGATCAAGGAGTCAAACAAGATCAAGGAGAACTTAGCTTTTGTCATGGACCTATCTCTTGGAGATGTTTCTTTGGATACAAGACTTGAAGTAGTTTAGACTTTCCTCTATCTAGATCTTTTTGTTGTTGTAAACCCTTTATGGGAGAATGATGATGTACACTTTTATAAAATTGAATATAGTCATAAAATTATATTCCTCTGCATTACTTGTTGGTCCTTTGTATACCATATAAATAGAGATTTGAACATTTTACACCCGTTTCATCATACCTTTGAGTATGTTGAGAATGGAGGTTTGGTTTTTTTCAAATTTTTTGTGAAGGGGTGATTTTGCTCTTTTACAATATGCCAAAAATAACTCACTTTCTATTATGCTCAATGTTCAAGATAAACTCAATTAGCTACACTATCCTCTCTTTATTAGTTTCCATAAAAAATTAGAAATCTTTGATCAAGTCCTTGAACATTTATTATCTAATAAACATAAACCAACTACTCATGTCATAATTGAGCATATTTAGATCCATTAGATGATGACTCTTGATTATAGCTATAAGAATCCATATCATTTAGTAAATGATGTTTACTAACCAAAATTGGCTATGCCTCCTAATCTTTCATTGCTAGAATACCCATTAAGCATTATTGTGCATATTTTAATTATATAATTCTATATTAACCATGTTATAACCAATAGGCTCTATATAGGGTTATTGTGGGCCCAAAAGACCAACTTTGAGCCCATTATATTTGTTTGATTCGTACATGGTATCTATCAATGATATATCTACCCATCTTAAGTGAGTTTTGTTCTCAAGATTCAACCACTCTAATTATAGATCTACCCAACTCAGGGTTTCATTAATATAAAGGCACATTGGTGATATGATTTATCTTAAATGGAATAACAAATATTCATATTTCTACCTTGTTAAGTTAAGAGAGTTCATATGCTTTGAAATACTTTGATCGATAAGAGTAAAGGTGTTAACCACACAACCTCAACTAAAATTCCATGAACAATGATAGATCCTTCATCTTAGTTCATATATGACCATCACTAGTCTATCATGTAATGTTGATGTGGACACGGAATTCTACTCACTAATAGCCTTAGTTTCAAGTAAAAGTTTACCCTTACTATATATTATAACTATTTCTTGCACGTTCTAATATGACATACACTAATATATATGTACATAAGACCTATATTGGCTATCTCATCTCTCAACACCGTGATATTGCACATGTCCTATACCACATTCACTATATATGATGATAAAGAATCTTAAGTATATTTATCCTCATAACATTGTCTCTTGAATCCCATGATAGCTTGTATTCCATACTATTGACCTTTGCAAAAGGGAGGCATCATGCCATAGGCTAGTATGGAGTTGACATGTAAGCCCATAATAATTAGATACCTAACTCATATGCATTCATAGGTCTCCCTTTGAGGTAGAACACAAACATGTAACCCATAATAATTAGATACTTAACTCATATGCAATAGGTCTCCCTCCGAGGTAGAACATGAAACATCAAATCACTTATTCTAATTTTTTACCTTAACATATACATCATTAAATAAAAAGTATTGATCTAATTCCTAGAGTTGTTCCTCTAGCATAAGAAGATGAGAATCTTGTCTATGGGGAAAACTATAGTATTGCTTTCACCAACTTATAATGCCACCATTTTTTAATATCATGTAAGTGGAAGCTACATGTCAAATTGAGGAATTCCACACAAGAATAATATTTGACACATTAATGATGTCAAATATTCAATATTGACTATGTGTAATATGTTGTCGATGTTGTTCTTTCATCTCAAAGTAAGCACATATAATTTATATGGTATACATAGTTATCCCACAACAATATACATCTTGTCCACACCCATGCATGTTTAGGGAATGTATGTTAGTACTAGTTTCACTAGTCATCTTTATATCTTGCACACATATAGCTATTAAGAAAAACATATACTTATAGAAAAACTTCTGAAATAAGCACCAAATTTTGTAAAATCATGAGCATGCAACTTAAAAATATGTAATCACTAATTCCTACAACATTTATTCTTTCTTGTTCCCTTTTGCATAATTATCCACTCGTTGTGTGGAGATATGTAATGTGGCACCTAGATCTCTCAGATATGCACTCTAATGCTTTAAAAAATTCAAATATAAATATTTTAGCTGATGTGCTCTCTGACAATGACGTTGAGACTTGAAATAATAGTACAATGTGTTGATTCACTGAAATATCAGACCTCCTTTTATCTTGCAAACATAATATCATACACTACTACTAAAGGCACACACCTAACCCTCTTCTAACTTCAAAAGCATAAAAGTAACATTGTCAAGAATGTGTAAGTGCTCAATTGACATACACCACTTACCTCAATCAAACAAAATCCAAAATTTGGCTTAGATATTGATCAATTTACTAAACACCTAAAACAAATGTAACCAAAAATTTTGTTAACATTTTTCATTCCTTATATATTCATCGTAAACTAGTCAAAAATGATTTTGACTCACAATAGGGGCTTCTAGGCTCTTATCATGTAAATTAATATATATTATCTCTTATAAACCTATCTAATTATTAAAAAAACATATTATGATTTCATTTTAACTATATCAACTTAAATTCCAACTTTACCCTGAATATCATAGTAAGTTCATAGTCGCTTTGAATTACATTATGAACATACTTACATTAGTTTTCATAATCTATACATGTATACTTTGTAATATAATTAAGAAATAATATTGTTCATAATTGTGTATTAGATTATACATGTATATATCCTCTTTATTGTGTACACACACACACATAAACACACACACATACAATATATATGGGATTAAGAGGGGCATTCTCTCTCCCTCTCCCATGCATATGACATATGTCGAATGTTTGGTAGGGTAGTAAACCAAGACAGAAGCTGGGATTCTAACTTGGGTCCTTTTGTTATGGGACATCATGCTTGACCACTTGACCCACTCCTTGTCGGCATTATATGTGTGTGTACAAATATATATATATATATATATATATATATGTGTGTGTGTGTGTGTGTGTGTGTGTGTGTGTGTGTGTGTGTGTGTGTGTGTGTGTGTGTGTGTGTGTGTGTGTACATACATAGAAGGAATGTGCGGCAAGGAGTGTGCGGCGCTAAGTTTTCCCATGGACTATGATCGTGAAGAGAACACATGCACAAGAGAAGGAATGTGTGGCGCTAAGTTTTCCCAAACCAACTAGGATGGATGGAAAAGTGATTGTGGATCTTGATGTGGAGGAATATGGATGTATGAAAGACATCTGAGAATTCACGTTCTTGATCTATGTCATGGGTAAACATCCCTTTTACCCCCATCTCCTTGCTTGGATCAGACAAGTGTGGAACCCTAAAGGGGACTTTGATGCAATATCAAAAGAAAATGGATTCTTTCTGATTCACTTTTCTAATGATATGGATAAGAAGGCATGTCTCAACAGTGGCCTGAGATGGTTTGACGGCCATTTGATGATCGCAAGACATTATTCCTTTGGTGATGATTTGGTGAAAGAGAATATGTCCTCGTTGCCGATCTGGATCCGCATTCCATCAAATGGGAAAACATGGACAAAGAGAGCAGTTGGGACAATAGTGGCTAGAGTCGGGAAGGTTTTGCATGTCGAGAGGAGGGCCATGGAAATGGCTGGTACGGACGAGGCCAGAGTTTTGGTGGAGATCGAAGTTGAAGAAGATACACCAGAGAAGGTGTGAGTGAATGTTCCAGGAAAGGCAGAGACCTTTCAACATCAAGTATGAATTTCTACCCAATAAGTGCTCGAGGTGTTGTGTCTTTGGGCACGGCGTTGATGATTTCCTGAAAAATAAAACTGACAACATAAGAAGGATGACTAGGGCTTCCAGGTACCTAAAAAGATTTGGAAAGAAAAATGAGAAAATGCCAAGAAGCCATATGCGGGCACATCAAGGAATAAGGATAAGGAGGAAGGTGAAATCCTAGAGGAATCAAACTCGTTTAGTGCTCTGAGTGAGTCTAAGGAGGAGGTGGAAGAGTTGTTAGAAGAAATAAGGAGCCAAAACTCTACAAGGAAAGGAAAGGATAAGGAAAATAGCAAGGAGAAAGAGAAGGAGAAAGGAAAAGAGAATGAGAAGGAGCTTGGGAGGCGCACCAGGAACCGACGATAGTTTCCTATGTCAGTCCTCACATGGAATGTTAAAGGGGTCTGTGACCCTGATAAGAGGCGTGAGGTAAGGAACTGGATTAAGTCCAGTGGGGTTTCGTTGGCAGTTGTACTAGAAACTAAAATAAAGAGGGGTAATGTCAGGTGCATTGCTTCCATTTTCCCAAGTGGATGGAAGTCGTTGTCCAACCACGAGGAGGTTGATCTAGGGAGAGTTTGACTGGGGTGGAATCCAAACATATGGGAGGTAGATGTCGTTTCTTGTTCCAACCAGGTAATCACTTCAGTTTGTAGCAATAAAGGAGGTCTGAAGTTTTGTTTCTTGGCAGTGTATGCATTCAACTTGCATTCACAAAGGCAGTCATTGTGGAGAGAACTGTTGATGCAATCAAATTCAATGGACCTTCCGTGGATACTCATGGGGGATTTTGACAATGTGAGGTTGCAGGAGGAAAAAAGGGGAGGACGATTGGTCCCAGAGGCTGTTATCCGATCTTTCAATCAAATGATCAACTCAGTTGAACTATGTGAGCTTCCTATGTAAGGAGATGACACATTTACGTGGAATAATGAAGGTTAACTAGAGAGAAGAATAGCCAGCAAGCTTGATAGGGCATTAGTTAATAGCATGTGGCTAGACAGGTTGGGTAATACGAGCATTAGTACAAGGGGTGTTGACATCAGTGACCACGCTCCATTAGTCATGCAACTACAGGAGAAAGTGAGGAAGTGTAGACCTTTCCGATTCATCAATTTTTGGACTGGCTGGGAGGGGTACAGGAAAGTCATTGAAGACAGTTGGGCAGAACAAATTCAGAGTAATCCCATTTTCTGTTTTGCAAAGAAACTGATGAGGCTGAAGAGAGATCTAAAATCATGGTCCAAGGAACATGTTAACATACCAAAGCTGATAGAAGAGACAAAAAAGGAACTGATCGGACTGAAGAGTCACCTAATGAAGGATCCATTAAACCAGGCAATCATAGAACAAGAACTGGAGGTGAAATATACACTGGAGGAGCTGAAGAAAGCTTCATGTGGTAGAGAAGCAGACATAAGTGGGTACAGGATGGTGATAAAAATATGAAGCTATATCACAACGCAGTTAGAAAGAGAGAAGCCATGACCACGATCTCAGAATTGGTAGGGGTGAATGGTGAGGTGCTAAACAGTCAAGAGGATTTGGGTAAAGAAGCAACGGCTTTTTATAGGGAACTTTACAACAAGAACAATGGAGGAGAACCTGCAGCGGAGGACAAGGATCTCAGGTGGAAATATAAACTTACCAATTCACATAACAACATTTTATGCAGGCAGGTCAATGAGGAGTAGGTGAAAGAGGCTCTTTGGAGCATAGGGACGGACAAATCACCAGGGCCCGACAGATTCAACACCCATTTCTATAGAGATGCATGGGAGATTATCAAGGAAGACCTATGCGAGTCAGTGAAATGGTTTATGGTGGGAGGTTGTATGCTTAGGCAGGTCAACCATGTTTTCCTGGTGTTGATTCCAAAGAAGAAGAAGATGGCGTCCTTAGTGGATTTCAGGCCAATTGCATGTTGTAATGTGCAATACAAGGTAATTGCAAAGCTACTGACAGAAAGACTAAAAATGGTGCACCCTCTCATTGTATCAGACAATCAGGGTGCATTCATCACAGGGCGGAGCATCAGTGACTGCACACTGCTTGCTGGGGAATTTCTATTGGATTTTAATGTTAAAAGGGGCCATAAGAAAGTCTGTTTGAAACTTAATGTATCAAAAGCCTTTGATAGTGTAAAGTGGGAGATGATGTGGTGGGTGATGGAAAAAATGGTATTTCAGGAAAGATGGATTAGTCTAATGAAACAATGTATAACAACTACGAGTTTCTCTATACTAGTCAATGGGTAACCTTGCATTATCTTTAGGGGTAGTAATGGTTTGAGGCAGGGAGACCCCCTCTTCCCTCTATTGTTTACTATCATTATGGAATATTTTTCAAGGCTGATGGAAAGAGATGAAGGAAGGAAGAAGATAGCCACATACACTGTCCATGGGAATAAGGTACTAAGTCATCTCATCTTCGCAGATGACGTACTGGTATTCTTGGAAGCAAAGACAAGATATTTGGAGCAGCTGAGATCTCTTCTTGAGGAGTTTGGAAACCACATAGGGTTAAAGACGAATATCCAGAAGACACAGCTGTTCCTCTTGAACAATTGTAGCAATGGGAGACAGCATATAGAAAAAGCAATGGGTATCACTGCCAGCGCCCTGCCCACACGCTACCTTGGGTTTCCACTTGTTGGAGGCAACCTCAAGGTAGGTGATTTCAATGAATGTTTGGATAAACTAGAGGAGATGATTGGGAGATGGTCACTGACTCGCACATCCATGGCTGGTCGAATAACACTCACGAAGTCAACCATAGAGGGCATGTTGATCTTTTGGGTTCAGCAAGGTGAAATCCCTAATATTGTGCTCGACATGATGGAGATGACAATAGCAAATTTCATTCGGGCAAGCAGCACTCACCCGATGAAGTATAGTAGAATTGCTAAAGAGAAGGACACAGGTGGGGTTGACCTAAAGACACTGAAGACGATTGCCAATTGAGGAACTGCTCGAAGAATTTTTAAATATCTGATGAGTGATTCACTATGGGAAAAATGGATGAGGTCGAGATAATTCAAGGGTATCGACTTCATTCCTAGAACCAGGGAAGGTTATTCAAGAGTTATCAACAGAATGAGGGAGGTATGGCAGGAGATCAAGGACCTTAATGATGAAAGACGGAACTATAGCCTGAAGGAAATGGAAGACAAAAGCTAGGAATTGGTTCAACCAAGACACGAGGAGCACACATCCAAGTATGTATGGACTGAGAAGGGAATTCCAAAGTGGGAGACGTGCATGTACAGAGCTGTTCATGGCTCACTTACTACACTGGATAAAGTGGAAAGATGGTACACAGGTACAAACACTACATGCTATCTATGTGAAAGGGGATCTGAATCCCATGAACACATCTTCGGATGTTGTGCATATACTAGGAAGGTGTGGAACCTGGCTTATGAGAGACTGGATGTAGAGAAGTGCGAGCTGAGGAGTCCGGAAGAGATGGTTGCTTTGCTAGGCCAAAGTTCAAGTAATGATGTTGAAAAGGAATTGATGATATTATTGTCTATGTGCTTTCATGTATGGAAAGAAAGGAATAGAAGGAGACATAGTGATAAAAGGAGGGATGAGGATAGCATAGCATGCAAAATATATAAATGTATAGATAGAAAGCTATGGGTAAAGGTCGTTTAAAGATTTTTCTTTTATATGAGTATTGTAGTGTCGAACTACTTTGTACCTGGCCAAAGTTTTTTCTTTGGGTTCGGAATATACTTACCGAATTCTGATATATATATATATATATATATATATATATATATATATATATATATATATGATGGTTTTATGCCTTGAGAACCATCATGTGATGATTGTAATAGGGACACTTTGTACATAATTTGATTATTGCCAAAAGACAATTCCACTTATTATGCTTGTTTTAATATTAAGATAACGAAGAAAACCTAATAATGTCCTAAGACTGTTATGACTAGTTGACATATGATTTGGGTTGAGAACCTGAAGATGAGATCATATGTGAGTGCTCATTCTTGATGAACAATCTAATTCAAGGAATGGGCTTCGGAAGAACATCATGGTTTGGAGTTGTAATTGAAGGCACGGGCATCTGGATAACATCAGGCTCTGGAGTTGTAATTGAAGCCAAAGGCATCTAAGACTGCAAAATGTCAGGCTATAGAGTTGTGACTGAAGCCACAAACATCTGAAGCTCGATATTCATAGTTAGAGGAGAGTATTGATTGGGCTTGATGCTTCACAAGTCTTGGAAAAGATATCAGAGCTTGAGATTTTTCTTCATGTGCATAGTAGCTATAATGCATTGAAGATGTCGGGAAAGATATTGAAACATCACATTGTGTGTAGATGTTGTAATGAATTGAAGACGTTCGGTAAAATACTGTAACATAAGATTGTATGTCATGTGGATGGTAGATATAGTGCGTCAAAGATGTCGAGGAGAATACCAGAGCATGAAAGTGTTCATCAAGATCTTATAAAGTTCCATGACATCTTTGATACTAGAGAAAATCATCAAGATAAAATTTTGAATATTCATATTGTCAGTTGTAGTGTAAACAAGTAGTCTAAATGTAAAAGGAGAATAATACATACTTGATTAACCTTTAATAATTAAGTTTAACATTGATCGCCCATCATGCTCTCTAAGTAGAGAATTGTTCAACCACATGTTCTCCAAGAAGAGAAAATGTCAGTTCTCAGTTCAAGTGTGTCCGCTACAAGAAGAAGTCCACGGTTCAAGTGTCCCAATCACAATAAAAACTATAGTTCCTAGTATGGTACTGCCTTCAAGTTCGCAATTCAAGTGTTGTGTTCTCAAAAGACTTGTAATTTATACTTTGGTTCACTGTCTTCAAATTGGTAGTTTGCGAGTCAGTGCATATTAGTATTGCCTCATACATGATTTGGTGTTTTAAAATTAGTCAGTATTAGGCATAATAAAAAAAAAAATCTGATTCGATCTGACTTGGCCCAATCCAAACTGACCCAAACTGTAATTTGCGGATTTGCAGATTTTACAGTTACAGCAGATCTGGCCCGTAGATCAGAGGCTCACAGTGGAGCAAGACAAAACAAAACCACGGATCCCATGAGGACCCGTTTGACCCGCGTTGACTTGTTGAATAGTTTCTCTCCCTCTGCTTGACCGCACCCACCCCAGTACTTCCCTCAGCATCTTTGGCTCAGTGGTACTTCCCACGACGGAATGCACTCGGGAGACTGGATATACCCTTGCTGCCTTGCATCAAGGATCTCTCTTCGGCAGCAGGTCCAAGAATGGCAGCTATTATCACAGGACGGGTTACTTACTGATCTGCTCGGTCCACACTAAAATTCACGATCCACTCATCGTCATCGGTTGGCAGTGGCATGGCGGTCGCTTCACTTATTCACACAATCATGTATACCTAATCTCAATTAAAGTATAAGTTGGGATTCCCCGACGGAAGGAGTATGGCCAAAAGGAAGCGACTTGTTGAGATATTCTTTGTGGGAACCGCCGCAGATTGGGCGAGGCATATTTTGGGAGCTGTGAAGATCATGAACCTTTTGTGCTTGTAGTGACCTGATCAGATCATATTTGTTATGTTATGGTTATTTGCATACCAGGTCAAACTTTTACGGATAAGGTTGGATTTTATCAGATCGGATTGATGCGGATTTTATTTATTGTGGTTTTTTGGATTTGGATTGAATGCAGGTTATATCATTGTGGGTCGGATCGGGTTCGATTCAGATCAGGAAAAAATTGACCCTTTGTCATGCCTAGTTAGCACTTTGCTTCGGTTGTCGGGATGCTCAGGGGCGGGAAAGGCGTGATGGTCATGAGAATGGGTTTGACGAGAGACAAGGAGGAAGGAAGTGATCGGTGGGGGACTGGAGAAGTGAAGAATGGAGCATGAGATTAGCAGATTACGTAGGGGATTGAAGTGTGGGTGAATCGGGATCAAGAGAAGGTGACGGAGGGTGAGGGAATTATGTAGACGGGAGGTGAAAGTGGAGGGGTGCAGCTGGGAGGCAGGTCGGAGGTTAGGGTGTTTGACATGGTGGCGCTGGCTAAAGGGGAGATGGGGTGGCGGAAGGAGGGAGGCAAAAGCGATTGGTAGGCTTTGCAGGATGGGATCAGGAAGGCAGCCGGTTGGTGGGAGTGCGGTGGGTGGGTTTACCGGGAGGGGAACAAGGCAGCTATTGGTGGTAGGTGCAAGAGGGGAGCAAAAAGGAGTTCATTGGGTGGGGCAGTAGGTTGGCGTGAGGGAGGTTTTGTATTCTAGGGTGTTACTATGAGGTGCAGGATCTAGTGATTGTTGGGCACGGGAGGGATTGGAGATGGAACGGGGTGTGGGGGAGAGGGACCGTGGCAAGCAAGTGGTGGCGGCGGGTTAGTTTCTGGTGATCAGTTGATGCTCTAAGTCCGAGCGTTGGGGGCGAACAAACCAGCGAAGAAGATTATGGACATGAGACTGATGTGAGAAGATGATTGATGGCGACTGTGAGGGAGAGTGTATGATTTAACTCTAAAAGTTTAGGTTAAGCTCTGATACTATTTCATAGAGATTCTAATGATCAAAATCTAAGACTAATTATCAAGATCTAATCTGATTTAAAATAATTAATCAAAGAGAATAATAATCTATCAAAAGATTTTAATTATTGAGTCTGTTTTTCTAAAGAGCCTTACAAATCATGTGTATAAAAGTTTCAACCCAACTAATTATAGAAATAGACAATGTGGGACTAAACCATAGTCTTTACAAAACCAAACTGGGAGAATATTAAAATAACCCCCAAAATACATGACAACTGATAAAACATTATAAATACTACTAAAATGTCTATTTCAAAGGCTATGATCATCCTACATAACACGTACTTACTGACATTGAAATACTAAAAACTCATTGTAGATTAGGATATCATACTTCAAATATAATTTTGGCCAATCTTTTTAGAATTTGATTTCATTACTTACCAATTTTTGTTCTAAAAATATATGTGATGGACTGAACTTTTAGGTTAATGGAGACCCAATTGGATAAATGAATATGAGGATTTGAAAATTAAAATAGCTTTTAGAGAATATTAGTACATATGTGATGATGATGATGTTATCTTGGTTGGTTTTATTTGTCATGAGTCTATTTATGAAGGAAGAAGGTTTCATGTATTTTTGTGATCTAATAATCATTCATGGGTTGTATAATTATCATATGAAGGCATTATGATTTTTTCTTTGGCAAAGTTTGGAATTGGTATTAACTTGAGTTGAACGTTTGTGAATGTATGCCCTTTTGGAATATATGGTTGACTGAGTACCAGAAGTGGGATGGAATGTAGTTATCAAATGATATAGCTATGGTCCACGTTTCATGTTTAAATGAGGTTCCTAGAAATAGTTATAACGGTTGGAATATTATTAAACATGTGTACATTGATGTAAGTTGGAAAAATATATTCAATTTCTAGCCTAAACTTTGATACACGTCAGTGCCATGTGCACCCTTAGTATGTAGTTTTGACCTTTGGTTTGAAGAAGCCATAGATGGCATGTGAGGAAACATCTGAAAATTGGATGATCAGATTGAGTAGCTTCTACATTTCATCTTTGACCTTATCGGAACGTACTAGTCGTGGTAGCAATTCATGATGCATTGCTTGAAGTTTGTGGGTGAGGGAAGTTTATGACTGAGTCATTCCTATCTCGTCGCAAGGATTCATGTGACTTGTTACTTGTGGTTTTTGGCAGAGAGGAGAGGGAGAATGGGCTTCCATTTTCTCATGCCTCTCTATAGGAGGAAGTGGATATGAGAAAGAAGAACATATAATTAAGAAATTAGGGAGGTAATGTTGGTATAGTATGCCCAGAGAGCCAATCATATGATGATTGCAATGAGGCATGTGATATTTGATTTGATAATAACAAAGACAATTTTCATCTATATGTTTAATCTGTTTGGAGATAATAGTATAACATATTAGATGTCTAGAGAGTGACAATACTCAATGACGTATGTCTTCAAGTACATGATTTGAACAATGAGATCATACGGATGTTAAGAGTATGTACATTCGCACTATCGTCCCTACTCGGTTGTTATTGTGGAAATAACCATAGACATCAATAACACAAAAGACTAGAGTGTGTGTTGGTTGATGACAGAATCTCATCAGTCATGATATATGATATCAAAACAAACACACAGATACATGTTAGAAAATAGTATATCGGACAAACCCACCGTAAGAGTAATGTATGGAAACCACACTTGATTAGTCATGATCATCTCTTATAGTATTGGCAGTGACTGTGGTTCTTAGACCTAAAATCACTACACTCATCACATGTGGTTGGGTACACTTTGAAATCATCAAATGCAGTCCTGAAACATGGGTTGTTATAACGGTGATGATTGGGTGACTTTGACACATGGGGACTTGACTGTGAGTGATAGATATGGAATTTGTCCCTCCTAAGGGAGAGTGATATCCTGCCACTTGAGGAGTGAGACTAAGAAATGCATGGCCATGCACATGTAAGTCAATATATGATATTGAGCTTACATATATCTCAGACAGTCTACTCTGAATCAAGAAACATGGATTGAATGTTTGTAGAGGATGACAAGTTCATGCCCTAAGTTCAATTCGAATATCAGTGACAAAGGAACTAAACATTCATTGTAACACCAATAACAGATTGTAGGTTGAAAGTTGTTCTCCAACTTTCCTTTTCACTTGGGTAGCACTAATGTGCGACTAGGCACCACTCTTTGCTTGTGATGTCATAAGTTAGTTATGGACATTCACTGCCAACGTGAAATGGAACTTATAGGGTCACACACATAGGATTAACATGGAAGAGGATTTTATCCATGAATGATGTTTAGTCTGATTACTAAAGTGTTTAGGTACTCAATTAAACATTCTATCAATAGACTTGACTCAAAATCATCAAGTTCAAGTGTTGAACCAACTAATTAGAGTGTCAGATTGATTGAGAACTACATTGACTGAGTTCTGCACAACCTGGACCACCAACTGATCGATTCACTGGGTGAACCGATCGGCTCATGGTCAGTGAGACAACCGGCTCACTCCAATAAATTGATTGGTTCACATGGACCAAACGAGCAAGTGTTGGGTTTCCTAGTTCATGAGAAAAGATCCTCGTTTCACTTGTTCAATTCAATTCGGACAAGAATTAATCTTTGCATTAATTAGAAACGAATAAGGAAAGTCAATTGTGGGTAAGTCTGGGAAGTGAAATGACTGGTTCACTGGGTGAACCGATCAACTCTCTTGTATAAATGACTGGTTTAGTTTTGAACCGCTCGGTTCACCTGCCCAATCGGTTCAGTTATGAAACGATCGGTTTGTCTACCACAGTACAATCAATTTGTGGAAAATCCATACCCTTCTACTCCCGCACAGACTGGGAACTCTGACCCTGCCTTCTACTATAAATAGAGGGATACATGGTACTTCTCAGAACACACAAGTCAGAACATCAGTTGCTCTGCAAAGTTGTTGTCCTCTCTGGTTTTGGTAACTGAAAGAGCCCAAGTAAGTTCTACCCATCCAGGGAGCAACAGTGAGGGAAAGACAACTGGAGAAAAGTGACTAGTGGTGGGAGAGTGTGTCGGTGACTAGTACGCCGACAGAAGGAGACAACTCCTTCTAGTATGTCCATCAGGACGACTAGAGTTCCCGATAGTCCGTGTAGACTATCTATAGAGGCGGGAGATTTCTGTCGCTTAGGAGGATGACTGTCAACTGCAATCCGAGTCTAGACCGGGAGCTACACAGATGCCATCGAAGACTAGGTGGTTGAAGGCTACACTAGTTATGAGGTATTATCACTGAGCAAGCCTCACGTCCAAGTATAACTTGCTAAACCATCTTTCCTATTGCATAGTTATTGATGTGATCTACTGGTTATGGGTTTGTGTTTAGATAAAAATTTTGTTTTTGTTTCTTGTTCTGTCCCATAAAACCCAACAGTGGTATCAGAGATACATCAACATACTATGTTTTAGGATTAATCGATATGATCAGATTTTGGTTTTTTACCATTTATTTATTGCATGCAATGTGAATACTTTAACTGGCTTATGTGCATATCTGATTAAACACCACAAATCCCTATATACATATATGATATGGTATATATATGCAATCAATACGTGTCACCCTAAAACGGTTTTGATGGTGGATGTGTAGCATGGTAATGGCCTATAAACCCCTGTGTGTGTGCTTGGTTGGTTGTGTTTGTTTGCATCTCGTTCTGCGTATCGAGTCCTTTCTTCTATTCTAGATGTAACTCGAGATAACTCGAGCCTTCTACCTTTTCTCCCCCTGAATGTAACTCGGGGTTTCCGAAAAAGATATGTAAAAGTAGGATAGTTTTATTTCTTGTTATGTCGAAGAACGATGGGCGCCCATCCGAGCGATTAGAGGACTGAGACAACCAAATGATGATGTGAGATGAGCGGATGGTAGCCTGACAAGGAGCACGACTGTAACATCCCTGACCTGGGTTATAGACTAACCCTAGATGTTTTGCCTAAATATGTAATTAAATACTTGTGATTATCTTTTGGCATGTAATTAAGTTTCTGAGGAACATACACTTTCAATTTTGTTCTTTTTAAACAAAGTTGTAGTATTGTTTTGTAATGCAGGGACCTATGTGCAAATTACCCAGTTAGAGGGGTTAACTGCAAAATTACATATGTTAAGATGTTCCTCTGATGGTGAGACATCATATGAGTGAATATGATGAGGTATGATGGATTTCCCAAGCTTGGGCATCAAGATGCAGCTTGTGGAACAATCCTTGTGCTTAAACCCTAATCTTGGAGTAAAGTGCAATTTACCCAAAATGTGGGGTGCAACTTGTAAAATACACCTTCTAGAATATCTTTTATGACTCTTGACATCATTTAGAGTAGGAATGATGAAAGGGACGCTTCAATTGAATATCAGATAAGAAGAATGACATTTGTAGTAAAATCACCTAGTATGAGTAAGGAGACCCTTCATATATGTACCTTAGGTTGCATGTTGGTTTTCTTTACCCTTATATCTTGAGTTTTGATGGGCTTTGCTTAAGTTATGATAGATTGAACGTGCCTTATAAGGAAGGAGGGACCCAGATGAGAAATCCATAAACTAGAGGTCCTTATGGTGAAAACTAACCTAAGCTATATAAGCCTCTTTCTTTGCAAATCAAGTAAACGTATTCTCTTCTCTTCTTCACTTCACATCTTGCTCAACCGACCAAGGCAGAGCTCTGGAGCTCAAGGAGACGACCAACTTGTTCTAAGGTGAGAAGAGACCATCTTCTAGCTCGGATTTATGGAGGAATTCCTTGTATAAGGTTGGTTTTATGGTTAACTCACTTAGGTTTCTTGTTCTAGCCGACTTTCCCCAACCTTTTCTTGGAGAAACTTCTTTGGACGACCTATGGAGCTTAAGACGCCATTAAAGGCTTGAATCTTGGAAGCTTGGAGCTCTAGGAACAACGTTTGAGGTGGGTTTTATAACTCTAAACTTCTTGCTTTATTATGCACAATTATGTTCTTGCAAACTAGTACTTAGTTCTTCTTCTTCCCCATTCTTCCTTGCACTTTTGCAAGCAATCCGTGGAGTAACCGACCTGAACAGAGGTTGAAGATGATGGGCTTGAATTCCTAGGAAATTTTATCAAACGGCCTTGGACCATTTGGTCTAAATGGTTTGCAAACCGTTTGAAATCAAACGGTCTCAAACCGTTTGATCTCATGCGGTCTTGCAAGACCGTTTAGATTCAAACGGTCTCAAACTGTTTGATCTCATGCGGTCTTGCAAGACCATTTAGATTCAAACGGTCTCCAAGACCATTTGATAGGGTTGACCAAGGGAAGACCATTTAGAGGTCTGTTCTAAACATGTTGAATTTAATATCTACAAAGAATCATAACCTAATTCCAAACCAATCACAAGTTGAAGGCACTTCAACCCCCTAAACCCTAATCGGGTTGAATTGCTGATTTCAAGGATAGATTTTGGTGAACTTTGGGTTGAAGAGCCCAAACGGTCTCAATACCGTTTGGGGGTTCACTCAAACGGTCTCAAGACCGTTTGGTGACAACCAAAGACCGTTTCGAAGTCTAGGGTTAAGGAAATTTGATGATTTGAGGGTCCAATCACAATAGGTTGATGAATTGAATAAAAGTGCTGATTTTAGATCTAAATAGGGTTCAACCCTTATCAAATTGACTTAGATTTTGATGGAACTTTGGGAAAATGGTCTCAAGACCGTTTGGAGGGTGTCCAAATGATCTCAAGACCGTTTGAGCCAAGTTTGGAACCAATTGGATGTCAATTGATGGGTTCAACCTCAATTAGATTCATGTTGATGAGCATTGATGGTTAACCGATTGCAAACCCTAATTGAGTTGGATTCAACCCTAATTGAGTTGGATTCAACCCTAATTGGATTTCAATTGAGGGTCAATTTGGTGTCCAATTTATTAAGGCTAACCCTAATTGACTCAATTTATAAGTGGTTAACAAGGTTATGGCCAATTGAAGGCTTCAACATAGAAAATCCCAATCGATTATAGCCTTTGATACACATTTGAGGTCCATGCAGTTTTGAGCCCATTTGGGGCCAAACGGTCTCAAGACCAATTGGGCTCAAACAATCTCAAGGTCGTTTGGTCCAATCGATCTCAAGATCGTTTAAGATCAAACGGTTTCAAGTCGCATAACTTCAAACGGTTTGGAGGTCAACTTTCTCAAATGGTCAACACACCCATGCGGTCTTGGTGACCATGCGGTCTTGAAGGTCAAAGTGCCCAAATGGTCAACGCCCCCAAACAGTCTCAAGACCGTTTGGAGGTTGAGCGGTGAAACTGTTTGGAGACTTTTAGGGTTGTTTTTGCTTAATCATTTGAAGGTGTAATTGGTCCAATGATGGTCTAATCTAAACTCTAATGGTACCCTAATATATTAAGGGGCTAAGTAACTAATGAACCATGTGGTGATTGAAGGTGTACATTACCAATGTGCCCTTAAAGGGTTCAAGTAGATGACACACTTAATCAACCACAAACCCTAATGACATGATAGTGGTGACTTAGCTTATGTTAATCAATGAGGACTTGTCCTAATCTAATTTAGGGTGATGTAATCACCATCTCTTAGTAATAAGAGAGAAAAGGTACCATTTATGGTTGAAACTCAAGTAAAATACCTTTAATGCATATGAATGTGCATGATTAGGGTATGGTCCACCTATGTGAGATCATGTAAACCCTAATTATGATAATTGATGAATCTTAACCTAATTTAAAGGCATCAATGATGATGTTTCTCATACATGATGATGCTATGAGCTCAATTCACTATAAAGTGAATAGTAAACCCTAATTCTAGGGTAATAGGATGAAATGTACAATAAACCCTAATTCCAGGTTATGCTTTTAAAGCGTGAATCTTCATGAGTTAAGTATGAAAGGAGGAACCACTATTTCTAATCATAATGGAAGGGATTGGATAACCCTAATTGTTGTAAATCAGGGAACCTAGCTCTTGTAAGAATATGAAGGTACAACTCTTGAAATGAATTGTTTACTATTATTAGTTGAATTAACCATGCAGGTTCTTATATGAGGATGATCATATCCAGGTAAGGATTATGATACCATATTCATTGAAAGCATGTTATTAGCTTTATGAATAGTGACATATTATGTTGCCTAGTAAGTGGCATCACATGAGATGATAGGCTGTAAGAGCCAAGTGTATCATCAAGGTCATACTAATTAGATGACTTGTGATGAAATGATTAAGAAATGACAATTGATGTGAGTTAGACTTGTTCCATTTAGTATTCTACTTTCATAGCTACTATGCTAATGATTAATGTTTGAGAACATGAATGATGTTAAAAGAATACGGAAATGTACCTAACTAATCAAGTATAATCATACCATGTAGAGCCCTGATCATAGATCCATCATTGTCAGAAGTTAAATGATGGTGAAACAGGTTTTCCTAAGGGAACTCCTGGATCACATACTTTTGAGTATGTGGGGGAATATGGATGTGTATATCTTTACATCCTAGTGTAGGAATTGATGTAGATGTATCTTAATCTATCAACCCTTCACTATATGTTTATACCGGGGTGATGTAACACTATTCTCCCGAGGAAATCCTTTATACCGTATCGATGAGAGATAAACAAGAAATCTTTCGATGGTGAAGAGAGTACAGAATGCCACTGTGACTCTAATAGCGAAGTACCAGAATACCTTGGTGAGCTATAGTAGCAGAGACACTAGACGTCCTACATGTTTTTCCTCACTCTGACTGAGGAACATGAGGTCATAAGAATCCGGCTCTTTTGATGACCTAGGTATGATACCGATGCGACTTAATAGTGATCGGTTGGAGTATGAGCGGTATACCTCATCTCCGCAGGGCATAATAATATCTGTAAAACCTAATTAATCGTGTAGTATATCTGCTTGGGTTGATCTACGAGATACAATGATTGATGATTACATTGCTTAGTACGTATGTTCTTCATATTTTTAAATGTTGTTGTTCCACTTAATGTCAATATGTTGTTGATTACCTTAAAAGCTTTTATTGCTCATGTTGTTCTTTGATTGCTATAATAAAGCTTCTGGCGGAGAGTTATAACTCTCGCTGGGACAATTATTTAAAATTGTCTCACTCCGTAGATTTCAACTTTTTAGGTGGTCGTCGAGGACGAAGGAACCAGTCTGCAGGTGATCAGTACCAGCAGCAGTAGCACCAGGAGCAGCAGTGAATCTCAGGTGGAGATACTGACTACTGAGTCTTATAGTTAGATAGTCCTATGTCGTCTCTATACTCTCAGGTCCTTGGAGTTAATTGGTCTGAGATTTTGATTTTCAATCTTGAGATTTTGTATCTGGTTGTATATAATCACTCAAGAAGTAATTTAGCAGAGATGTAAACTGTTTATCTTGCTTTTATGAAAGAAGATTTATGATTTCAAGATCTTGTCTCGAAAAGTTTTAATTTTTCATGGTTTTTTGTATTCCACTGTGAATCGAATGCTTCTGCTGAGTTTATGTCATGTTTTGGAGATCGGAGCCCACAACGACGACCCAACGAACCGACTATCTAGAGGAGCCATACGATCGGTTGGTGACAACCAACTGACTGGCCAGGAGGTAAGTCGATCAGTTATAGGATGAGTTGATCAACCCGGAATAGCACAAGCATAGATCTTCATCAACAATAGGTTGTTGCATGTGATGTAGAGCTAGATGACTGTAATTCATTGTGGCTAAAGGAATTACAATATGATGGTCATAATCGTCGCTTTATCACTTCGCATGTTTTCTTATGGGATATAGCATGTATATGATATGTACTATATATGTGGTGATTGGATATGTATATGTATATAGATATCAAATCCCTCAAATAATATATTATAGTTTAAAATGCCTCCATAAGTGGCACACCTAAAAATCTTGATCGACCAAACGTAGATTTGCACAAAGCATGGTATTCCCTCCATCTCGTGGAAGTGTGATGGTAGATATGTAGATTTGCACAGAGCAAGGTGCATATCTATCGTATCGACTTTTGGGTCAGACTTAACTGGTGATTCTTAGAGAGTCTAAGCTCTAGAGGCATGCAGATGATCATGGCAAAGAGTTGTGCATGTCATCTATCCAATAGTTGCATATGATGCAATCGGCATGATGTCTTACCTAAATAATCAAGTTGTGGGCGATCAGCCAAAGCTGACTCATAATTTGATGAAATATGGATCTTGTCCACTAGAAAGTTGTACGCTGTAATCTTCTGAATTGATACATGGGGGTTATCAATTTGAACCAAAATAGTGGGAGTAATAATTAATTAAAGACCTAATTAATATCGTCAACTTTATCGAATCAAACAAATCAAAAATATTTTGAAATATTGCAAAATTCTTTTGTAGAATCTAAATGACAAACACATATACATTATCATTGTGATCAGTTCATAAATGGGATAAACTTTAAATTTGGTTTGGGACTTTTGAGAAGTGTTCTCAATAGGGAGTGTAAACTCTAAAGTCCTTGAAAGGCTAGATCCAGTAGAACCACTCCAAATGCACCTAAGGCTAAAACTGGATGCTTACTTGAAGTATGCCAATGATGCCTAATACATCAAGAACCTTATGTTGAGCTATATGAACTATGAGTCGCATAAATAGCTTGAAGCATGGACATTCTTGAGGTGGTTATACATCTTAAGAATCATGTAAAGTGTGAAAGGTATAATGTCTTCAAAGCGATATTTGAGTATAATCAGACATATGGAGATCAAGTATAATCTCATATATTTAATATGATTGTGCATACAGATCAATTGTGATTTCCTATAGGTCAAGAGTTGACCAAACATATGATTCTACAAATCATTGTGTGAATCATATAGCCAGTTTATCAAATGTTGAGAAACTTGGCCACCCATTGTCTGAAGTGTTTGGCATATCGATGCTATAGCATGAATGAAGAACGGACAAAACCTGTGATAATGATCACTAGAGCAAAGTCCATTGACTAAAGTAAGGTCAAGAAGTGTTTTGAAGCCAAGCTTAGGTCTAAGTCTTCATCACTCAAGATATGGAGAGGAGTAAGAAGGAAAGGGAAATAACCTCTTTATAGAGGATCTTAGGAAGTTGAAAGAGAGATAGAGATCTCTACTTCAGGACCTAATAAGAAGTTATCTAGAAACTATGTGAAGCAAGATTTACTACCATTACAGTTACAATATGACATTCATGGGCATATAATAGAATTAGTGAATTGCTATTATACTTTTTCCATCAATGAAATCATCATACATCTTATATGGACAAGAGTGTAATGAACTGATGTTTCACTTCAAAGAAATGATCTTTGATGGCAATGCCTATGTCTCATCAACTATACTTGATAGTTAAAGAGACAAATGTGTGTGACACATGTAATGAATGACATGATAACTCAAACTTGAATGCCTATAGCATAGTCATCTGTAGTGCATAAATGAGAATTGCATTTCTAGAAATCCATATGATGGTGATGTAGACTCATTCTGGTTATTGAACCAATAGAGACATGCTAATCTCATTCATTGTGCAATATGACAAAGGTTCTTCACTAGATGTAGTGGGAGAACGATTATTCTATCATGGATTATACATATTGATGTATATAGACCTTTTAGAATAAAAGTTAAAGGTAATCAATAGTACTTCAATATATTTACTTATGACCTCAGTAGATATGGTAGTTTGTATTTAATAAATACAAACATGAATCTCTTGAAGTGTTCAAGGAGATCATAAATGAAGTACATAACAAACTTGGTATAAGTATTAAATTTTAATATGATCGATATGGAAATACTTTGAACCAAGAATTTGAGAACCTTCTGGAAGATCATGATAATGGATCATGATGGACTCCACCTAAAACATAATGATAGTGTATCATGAGAAATGTATCAAAAGAAGGAATCACACCTTGATAAATTAGAGTGTGATTACTAGATAAACTTCAAATTTCCTTTTGGGCACATGCTTAACACTAAAACAATGTTCCATTAGTTCAAAAGACACCATATGGATATGGAATGGGAAGTGTCCCAATATGTCTTTATAAATATTAGGATTGAAAGCCTAAATAAGAAAATTATTTCTTAAAAGGTTTTGTCCACAAATCAAGTAAATGTTATTTTGTTGAATACTGCTTTGATATCCAAATCCAATAACAAAGGTGGTTTGGATGGCTGCATTCCTAGAGGAGAACCTAGTTCTAAAGGAATCTGTGGGAGAGAAAGTGGAACTTGAAATGTTCGAGACAAACAAGAAAACATTAAACTTAAAGAGGTACAATGGGAATAAAGAGAATCACAAAATGTTGTGGAATCTCAAAGTTCCTCAAGTAACACACAGAAGTCATGGTTCTGTAGAACATGCCTAGAGCTTGAATGATATATGATATCTTATGGACAAGAAGGCGGTGATTTGATCATATGATAAATCAACAGTCTACCTAGAAGCTAATGAGAGCCAAAATTTGAGATATGGCTTGAAGCCATGTAATCCAAGATGGACTCCACGTACATCAATAAAATATCACCTTGGTTGATCCACCTGAAGGTTTAAAACCCATAGGGTACTTTTGGGTCTTCCAGAAGAAGACTAGCATGGAGGGTAATTCGGTTGCAAAGAGTTTCTAACAAGTTCAAAGTGTTGAACATGATGAAACCTTTTCAACAGTTATCACGGATAAATTCATCATGATAATGCTTGCCTTTGTAGCTTAATGGAAATAAAGTCCATGAAGCTACATAGATCAATCTTTGGATTGAAGCTGGCACCTTAGAACTGGGATCTCTATTTGATAAGATAGTCAAAGAGTTTGACTTGAGTCAAAATAAAGAAGTAATGTGTGATTACAAGAATTTTGTGGGAGCATATGTATATTCCACATATTGATGGGGAATAACATCCTTATACTGCAAATATTAAAACATGGCAACAAAGTGCATTCTAAAGTTTTAAAGAATCATCCTATATGATAGGAATCAAGATATATAGAGATAGATCAAGAGGGATTCTTGACCTAAGAAAGTGAACATACATCAGCAAGATGCTGAAAGGGTTCAGCATGATGAGAGAAAATATGTCCATGTTCCATGGAGTTAGTCTCTCAAGAGCCAAGTGTCCCAATTCTTATGAAGAATAAAGAACACATGGATAGATGCCATATGCATCTGCAATTGGATCTATCATGTATGAACTCATCTCGTTATCTTGTATGTATTGGACATGACAAGAAAATATGAACTAATTATCTTGTATGTATTGGACATGACAAGAATATACAAACGCATCATCTTGTATGTATTGGACATGACAAGAAGATATGGAATCTAGTTATTTTGTATATATTAGACATGACGAATAGATATTTGTCGAACTCCAGTAAGAGTTATTGGAATACCATGAAGGACATCTTTATGCACTTGTGAAGTACTAAAAGAATTAATTATTTAGTTATGGTAATAAGGAAGAGTTGGGTGTAAAGAGTTACACAGATGCAAGCTTCCGAAATGACAAAATTATGTTTGACCTTGGAATAAGAATTGTTAGTTGGAAATGTTCCAAACATAAGACAGCTGATTAATTCTATAATAAGAAGTCAAGTACCTTAGTGTTATGAACATTGTAAAGGATATTGTATGGATCTAGAAGCTCATATGGATGAATCTATGGGAGGTTCCGACCATTGATGACTCGATAGTATAATTATGACAACAATGGAGCTACTGGTTAGGCAAAGGAATTTCAGATAGCATACTACGGCACTTCCATCTCATACGAGCTATCGTACAGTGAGGGGATGTGAAACATGAAATATATCAACCTGAAGTAAATGTTGCTTACCCGCTATAAAAGAACTTATGCAGTAGAAACATGATGGACATGTTAAGATCACTTGGAATATGATTTTTGGGTGATTGGCTCTAAGTGCAAGTGGGAGTATGTTGGTATAGTATGCCCAGAGAGCCAATCATATGATGATTGCAATGAGGTATGTGATACTTAATTTTGTAATAATAAAGGCAATTTCTGTCTATATGTTTAATCTATTTTGAGATAATAGTATAACATATTAGATGTCTAGAGAGTGACAATACTCAATGGCGTATGTCTTCAAGTACGTGACTTGAACAATGAGATCATACGAATGTTAAGAGTATGTACATTCTCACTCTCGTCCCTAGTCAGTTTTTATTGTGGAAATAACCATAGACATCAAGAACACAAAATACTAGAGTGTGTGTAGGTTGATGACAAAATCTCATCAGTTATGATATATGATATCAAACCAAGCACAAAAATATATGTTAGAGAACAGTGTATCGGACAGACCCACCGTAAGAGTGATGCATGGAAACCAAACTTGGTTAGTCATGATCATCTCTTATAGTATTGGTGGTGACTGTGGTTCTCAGACCTGAAATCACTACACTCATCACATGTGGTTGGATACACTTTGACATCATCAAACGTAGTCCTAAAATATGGGTTGTTATAACGGTGATGATTGGGTGACTTTGACACATGGCAACTTGACTGTGAGTGATATATATGGAATTTGTCCCTCCTAAGCGAGTGTGATATCCTGGCTACTTGAGGAGTGAGACTGAGAAATGCATGGCCATGCACATGTAAGTCAATATATGATATTGAGCTTACATATATCTCAGATAGTATACTCTGAATCATGAAACATGGATTGAACATTTGTAGAGGATGACAAGTCCATGCCCTGAGTTCAATCCAGATATCAGTGAAAAAGGAACTAAACATTCACTGTAACACTAATAACAGATTGTAGGTTGAAAGTTATTCTCCAACTTTCTTTTTCACTTGGGTGAACTGATGTGCGACTAGACACCATTCTTTGCTTGTGATTTCATAAGTTAGTTATGGACATTCACTACCAACGTGAAATGGAACCTATAGGTCTAGAAGAGGAGTTTATCCATGAATGATGTTTAGATTGATTACTAAAGTGTTTATGTACTCAATTAAACATTCAATTAATAGACTTGACTTAGAATCATCAAGTTCAAGTGTTGAACCAACTGATTACAGTGTCAAATTGATTGAGAACTGCATTGACTGAGTTCTGCATAACCTGGACCACAAACTGACCGGTTCACTAGGTGAACCGATCGGCTCATGGTCAGTGAGACGATCGGTTCACTCTAGTGAACTCATCGGTTCGCATGGACCAAATGAGCAAGAGTTGGGTTTCCCAGTTCATGAAAAAAGATCCTCGTTTCACTTGTTCAATTCGATTTGGACAAGAATTAATCTTTACATTAATTAGAAACGAATAAGGAAAGTCAATTGTGGGAAAGTTTGGGAAGTGAAACGGCTGGTTCACTGGGTGAACTGATCTGCTCGCCTGCCCAAATGATCGGTTCGGTTATGAACCAATCGGTTCACCTACCCAAACGTCTGGTTTAGTTATGAAACGACTTTTTCACCTGCCGCAGCATAATCAATTCATAGAAAATCTGGACCCTTTTACTCCCGCACAGACTGAGAACCCTGACCCTACCCTCTGATATAAATAGAGGGGTATAGGGGGCTTCTCAGAACACACAACTCAGAACATCAGTTGCTCTGCAAAGTTGTTGTCCTCTCTGGTTTTGGTAACCGAGAGAGCCCAAACAAGTTCTACCAGTCCAGGGAGGAACAATGAGGAAAGACAACTGCAGAAAAGTGATTGGTGGTTGGAGAGTGTGTCGATGACTAGTCCGCCGATAGAAGGGGACAACTCCTTCTAGTCTATTCATCAGGATGACTAAAGTTTCCATTGGTCCGTGTGGACTATCTATAGAGGTGGGAGATTTCTTCCACTCAGGAGGACGACTGTCAACCGCAGTCTGGGTCAAAACTAGGAGCTACACAAACACTGTCGAAGACTAGGTGGTTGAAAGTTGCACTATTTGTGAGTTATTATCACTAAGAAAGCCTCAGGACTAGGTATAACTTGATAAATCATCTTTCCTATTGCATAGTTGTTGATGTGATATGTTGGTTATGGGCTTATAGTTAGATAAAAAATTTGTTTCCACTTCCTTTCTGTCCCACAAAACTCAACAGGTAAGTAGGGAACACATATATGGAAAATAGAGGAGTTGAATACAAGTGTTTTAATATTGTTGGTTCATTGACCACCAAACTTCATTTAGTTAGAGATGATGATGAAGCTTGAAGGATTTAGGTGAAGCTTCCTCATCAATGAGTCCTTGAGGTGTCTATGGAGCTTTTGGGATCTTTCTCGATGGAAGTGAGACCCTTTAGTAGGAAAGACAAAATCTAGAATATTCACTACATCGTGGATGAGATCTAGAGGTGAAGATAGAGCCACCCATCACGTCGAGCCTTGAGTATATGTCGTGGGAAGTCCAAACACTACCATGGGGATCCTAATGACAAAAGAAGGATGTTAGGGGGCCAAACAACGTGTGATTCCTTACTAGAGCTAGAGATTGTCTTGTAGATATAGTATGTGTATATGTAAAAGTATACCATTCAATGTGTAATAGTTCATGTTGTAATTATTTATTT